>JBAMNC010001844.1:0-600000 GCA_037902135.1 Cetoscarus ocellatus
TTGCCTATACATCTGCGCGTGTGTGTTTGGTTAAATCGTGAAACCATACAGTGACTCTCTTAGCAGCATCAGTCACTGACTGTCTTTTGCAGGAAAGAAAGTTAGATACATAAATGTTTTACCTGTAAAACGTGAATCCCTGTTGAATTTTTGCATTCTCTGTCCTACAGCAAATCCCTATGTGTCCCTCTACTTGCTGACAAAAAAACTAACATGCCTGCAAGGGTGTTTGGTTGAACAGGCAACAATCTTTTTTTAATTTTAATTTTTTTTTTTTGGGGGGGGGTTTAAGATTTAGTTAATAGCTTTCAAGCATTAATAATGCTACAGTTACTAATCAAAGAAATGCTTGGTTACTGAGATAACCTATGTGGGCTAAGGTGATGCTTATGTGTATGTAAAGTGACATGTTAAAAAGTTCAACACATCATGGAAATTGATAACCTTTCAGTTCAGCTGGATCCATCGTGCAAAGCTTCAAGCTGGAATGCTTGAACCACAGCGAAGCGTGACTGCAATTCTGTCAACAATGTTGCTCATACACTATTTCCTGCAAAGCTAGAAACAGATTTTTTTTTTTTTATCATGATAGCACTTTGATTTTGTATCTTTTTGTTTCATTATACAGTATTGGAGTGGCACTTTTATGGTGTATCTATTTGGTGTGATCTACTTAAGAGAATGTGCAATAATATGTATGTTATTTTTCAGTCAGGTTATGTTACGTTTAAGTTATGTTAGTTTTGATCTTCCTTTGTGTGTCATTTTGATAAATGTTTTTTTTTTAGCTCTTCCTCCTCAGGGATCATCTATTCAGGTACAACAGATGGAGCCGATGGCTTTAAAAAAAAAAACCCTGAAAGCTTTTGTCAATGGAATATACAGTTTTGCTCCTCTACCAACACATTTGGGCAAGAGTTTGTTGTCCAAATAAGCTGGCATTAATCAGTAGTGCTTGCCTGTGATTGGAATCCCTAAGACTGGCAATGTTTTGTCTGAAAAAAAGGTAACTTCCTGCCAGAAAGAAATATTTTTGCCAGTTGTATTTTCTTGTGACCTTGTCGGACACAATCAGAAAGACATGTCTACTTAGCTCTCCTTAATGTAATAACATTGTAATGCCTTATTTCATATTTTGCATCCATCTTCGAAAGCTTGAACCATAAATGATTGTTCAAGTTCTTAAATGACCAGGCTTCTTTGCATTTTTTTCAGGACAAAGATGTGGGTTAGTAATGCTGAATGTAAGAAGCAGGGCTGTAACCAGGGTTTTGAAATCACAGATGCTAAATTTCAGTGTAATTTCATTCACATTGCTGATGTGCTTAAAACTGACATGTCAGTTATATTCTTAAACTACAATGCAAACAGTGACCCTCTCAGCCCTAGACACCAAACCAGAGGAGTAACCTCAGGTGAGCTGTTTTGGTGATCAGGGACTATAAGCATTGATGTATGTGCAATCTTCACAATGACTATATATGTAGTTTTTAGTTTAATGCTCTCAATAACTACATATTTCAGTTATTGGTCAGAAGCCTGAGAAACATCTATACCTGAAATCCTAAGTAACTACTCACTTTTGGTTGAATTTCACAAAACAAGGAGAAAAGATATTAAGAGTGGTCTTCCTGGCTTCTACCTAAATGATTCCCTAAATGCTCAGTGTATCTTGATGTGTCAACAAGTACAGATGCTCCCAATTCCTTTTCTCCCTCACAATGCAAAATTCACCCATTAAACTAAAACACTTGTCTACTGGTCTGTTTATAAACCTTAGGTTGTGCAGTTTTATTGTTTGGAATCTTCTGTAAAAGTAAAGAATTAATCACAGGGGTTGGCTGCCCTGAGCCAAGGATATCTACATGCCAAACAAAGGCAGTATTTTCAATATGAGACACATGATTGACCTAACTAATTTAATGGGGTGTCTACATCTTTTCCTTTTGCTCTTACTTCTCTCTTTTGCTCTCTTCTCTCTTTTGCTCTCTTCTCTCTGTGTTATTGTGCCTGTCTTCTGTATTTAGGTTCTTCTGATTGATGTTTTGTTTTATTCTCTTTATGGTTCATGTCTCTGGACTTACTGAAATCTCATCAAATGACAGCTTCACACTATCATGATTTGTATTGTACCCATGTGCAAATATGTGAAATACTGTCAAGATGCTTGGCCTTTTGCAAGTCTGACTGAATCGTTCTGAGTCTGGAGGCATCCCATGATTTCTGCTGTAGTATTTTAGGCATTTTCTTCTCTTGCTACTCTTTCATTTCTTTCTGTGGATTGAGAAATCATTATAGATGATTAGACACTAATTACATCATATTTATTAGATTGACAGCAATACATTATAATGTAGAATTTTAAAAAAAACAAGGGGAGTGATGTAAGTCTACACAGCTTCACAAGTGACAAGAAGAGAAAAAAGGAGTGGGAAATCGCTTGTGGACGTACACAACTTCTAAAGGACCCGCGGCTATGTTCTCGCCACTTCTCTCCAGATGCATTTGATGCGTTTAGCCGAGCCAAGCTGCTGAAAGAGCTCACAGGATTCCGTGCAGTCAAACTGAAGTCGTAATTTGCCTGGAACGCTTTCAGGTCGGAACTTGGAGATTTCAACTGGGAAATTTCCGAGTTACGGGCTGCCTGGAACGCAGCATATGATGCCACATTGATTTTGAACTCAATTGATTACATTTCCTGGGAGCTATTGAGCTAAAATGCTAATATTTATATATAGAAATTAATAAATATTAATTAGAGATTTAAATTGTAGAAACAAGAGGTGTATCTCATGCAGCCAGTGGTGTACTATGATTCCACACTGTTTTTCCTGGAAGCTATTGAGCTAAAATACTAATATTTATATATATGTTTAAAAAACAGTAGAAATTATGAACAGTTTTGAAATGTAAAAAAGAGAAGCATTTCTCACACTGTAAAAAGCAAAACATTGAATCAACGTAAAAAAGTTCTTCAGTTGGTCACATCTAATAAAATTAAGTTGAGTGAACTAAATAAAATTTACTTCAATTCATTCATTATTTTTAATTCCATTAAACTCATCAACTCATTTTTATTTAATCAGAGAAATGGAAAAAATGTATTCAGAACAACTTAATAAACTACAGAAAACTGGATTGAAATTGTTCTTTTCAGTTCAGTCTAACTAATAAACTAATAAACTAATTTTTGTAAGACTAATGATTAAATTAATATTTTTAACTCAATGTAACATGTTACTTTAAATTTTAACAATTTTTTTCTCTTCAATATGACCTATTTTATTCTTAAACAAAACAACTCATGTAACAATCCATGTAACTTTTTACTATATGGATCCAAATTATAGCAGATCTTATATTTTTAATAAACTTGACTCTTTCAGATGCATTTTTTGCAAATGATCCCTGTTCAATGGAGAAATAGATGAACGGAAAATGTTAACTTACTTACTTCAACTCGTTCATACTGTAAAAAACAACAAAAAAAAAAAAAAACAAGTGCACAATATTATTGAGCAATGCAAAATTCAAATTTATTTTTGCAAAGTTTTAAAGAACACTGCACAGAAAACTTTCTGCCATAAAACCAGGCCTATCTAACAGCAACTGGCCTTAGGCCATACATGGTGAAGTTTGTGTGGAACAGGGTCATTTTTTGTTTGACAATTGACAGTTTTCCAAAACATTTCTGCCATATAACGAAGCTGACAAGTAACCAGTGACAATTTGACAAAAGACAGGTTATGCCACAAAACCAGGCCTATCTAACAGCAGCTGGCCTTGTAGGCCATACATGGTGAAGGTGGTGTGGAACAGGGTCATTTTTTGAGAATTGACAGTTTTCCAAAACATTTCTGCCATATAACGAAGCTGACTAGTAACCAGTGCTTACAGTAATCCAAACAACAATTCTGTTAGAAGTATAATCAAACAAGCTTGTTTCACGACTTTTGTATCTTTAGACTGTACTGTACACAATCACAACTTTTACAGAACACAAAAAAAATTAAGCTGCAACTTGGTTCCTTGACAACAGTTTCTCTCAACATGGCAGCTTATTTCAGACTGAAGTTACTGAACTCTACAGAATTCCAAACATTTTCTGCCATGACAACATTATGTCTCTCGACAACAACACTCCTTATTCTGGATAGAGCTTTGTGTTCAGTCCCCGCACTTTGCCACTCATCTTACCTGGATCAAGCTGCATTAGTACTTTTTGGAAAAACTCAAAGGTGCGTTCAAGTCCCTTTGGGTATTGCAAGTTGAGGGCATATATAAACCCAAACAGTAAGGCGTAGGCAGATGCAACAGAGGGCAAGTCACTCAGCACTGTGACACCATCTATGACAATACCTATGTCTGCAGGTGAAGCATCAGGGTCACCTTCTGAGCAGATGACAAAAATCACCGTGGACTGCTGCTCCAGTTCTTCTTCAGCTTCAACTGCGTCCACATCCTGTAATAATGGACAAGTATGAGTTAGCATTACCATAGTCTTTAGCTTTAATGTTGCAGGCTAAGCTCTGCAAAATTTCCCTGTTTCCCTAGCTGGTCAATAACAACTCTCAAACAAGAGGCAGCTTTACCGTTTGTTGCCGTATTAAAAACAGTGGCTGCAATATTCTGTATTTTATACAACACAGTCTCTGATTGGCTGAGTTACCTATCAATCATAACTCAGTCTGGCTATGGGATATTGTAATTTCAAGATTTGGAGCAAGGTAGGGAAAAAGCCGGACTGGGCTAAAGAATGATATGAAATTTGAGATCTGTGATCAGAATGGTTTTACCAGGCTAGGAACATGCACCCATCTTCAAAATGTGGCCAGTAGTATGATGAGCTCAGTCTATATAAACATTATTAACAATTACCAGGTATTCTTTGAAGAGGCATTCAAAATCTTCACCAAGGTAGAAGGTCAGGGATTTCATGAGGTTCTCTCTTTGGGTGTTGATGTCAACAGTCTGCCAAAAATAGCTGCAGTTACATGTACAATATTTCTTCAATCTGATTAAATTTGTGCTGATTAGAAAATAAAACTCAAGTGTTAACATCGACACAATCAATCAATCAAATAATCAAATAAACATCAAATAATCCAATCATAATGTGCATATACAGTTATTTTCATAATAATAGCAGTGTGTTTAAAAAGGTGAAACCTCAAAATTCTTCAAATAAATTTTATTTTATTGCACACAAATGCATTAGGGACGCTGCACATTCTATTTCAAAGCAAGAAAATTGGAGAAAGTAGTTGAATTTGATAATATTTTACAGAAAGTCAAGAAATATAATGTTCAAAAAAATAGCAGTGTTGACATCGTTATTTACAAACTCAAAAATGTAGTGTATAAACTAAGAATTGCTTGATGATTCAACTTTCCTGAGAATCATAAACTAATATTTAGCTGCATAACCACGGTTTCTGATAACTGCTTCACATCTGTGGTGCATGGAGCCTACCAACTTCTGGCACTGGTCAACAGGTATTGAAGCCCAGGACAATTGTACTACGTTCCACCATTGCTCTGCATTTCTTGGTTTTGCCTCATGAACAGCATTTTTTATGTCAGCCCACAAGTTTTCTATGGGATTAAGGTCCGGGGATTGTGCTGGCCACTCCATTACTTGAATTTTATTTGTCTGGAACCATGATTTTGCTCACTTGCTGGTGTGTTTGGGGTCATTGTCTTGATGAAACACCCATTTCAAGGGCATTTCCTCTTCAGCATATCGCAACATGACTTCTTCCAGTATTCTGATGTACTCAAACTGATCCATGATTCCTGGTATGTGATAATAGGACCAACACCATAGTACGAGAAACATCCCCATATCATGATGCTTGCACCACCATGCTTCACTGTCTTCACTGTGTACTGTGGCTTGAATTCAGTGTTTTCAGGTCGTCTGACAAACTGTCTGTGGCCCTTAGACCCAAAAAGAACAATCTTACTCTCATCAGTCCACAAAATATTGCGCCATTTCTTTTTAGACCAGTCAATGTATTCTTTGGCAGATTGTAACCGCTTCAGCACGTCTTTTTTTTAACAATGGGACTTTGCGGGGGCTTCTTGCTTGTAGCTTGGCTTCACATAGACGTCGTCTGATTGTTACAGTACGCACAGGCAACCTTAGATCTTCTTTGATCCTCCCGGAGCTGATCATTGGCTGAGCCTTTGCCCTTTTGGTTATTCTCCCATCCATTCGAATAGTGGTTTTTCTTTTCTCTAACACCTATTTTTTTATCACACAATCAATTACCTCACTAATTGAACTCAGCACTGCTATTTTTTTGAACACACCCCTTTCAGTTAATGATTCAGTTTTACAGAATCAGTAGCATGCATGTCATGCTTGTTGGGTCTGTTGGTTTTCTACACCTTTACTAAACCTTCTAGAAACTTACTTGCAGTGTAGAAGTTGAAATTCTAACAAAAACAGTGATTTATCTTGCTAGTGATGTGGGACTGCTATTATTTTGAACACAACTGTACATGCACTAATACTTATTTGTGATTGACCATTTACGATGTGCAGTGTAGTCTATTTTTCACAGAAATAACAGAAAAATAACAGAGAAGCTTGAAATTCATCTTGTTTCTCTGTCCTGCACCTATGCAAGCTGCTGCATGTGCATGTTGCACACTGTCTTGTGAGCATATGGTGACAACAGTATCCCCTCAATATTTTACCTGGTTGAAAGCCTTCAAGAACTTGCTGGTCTTCTGCTGCACAGCTCCTGTCTTGCTCCCAATGATCTCCACCAGCCTACCCGCATGCATGTCCAACTGAGCCATGAATTTTGTTTCAAGAGGAACTGTAGTGATTCGCAAGAACTTTGCATTGACCTGGAATGACAGTAGTACATGTGTTAAGGACACTATATCATTGGAGGTCATTTCTGTTTTTTTTTTGTTTGTTTGTTTGTTTTTTTTTGTTTTTTTTGGGGGTGGGTGGGGGGGGTGGGGGGTTGCAATGCAGGAAAGGATTACGTTTACTTAAACTTAGTCCCATATGAGGCACCACAAATGTTTTGAAGAACAGAAGAAAAACAAACTTTAAAACAAATGCACATTTTGTCTACATGGGGGATCATAGGCAAAGACATATAAGGGGTTATCTGAGGGTTAACTTTCTCTCAGCATACCTCAGGTATTTTAAACAGCGCAGGCCACCTCGTCTGCACTTCATCCACTGTAGGCTCCTGATCAATCACTTCCTGTCTTCGGTAGGCAAATGTCTGCTCCATTTTCTGAGCAACAATTGCTCTATTACCTCTTTTCTTCACTTCTGTAAGTAGTAACTCTCTCTCTTTTTCCATGGTTTCTGGAGATGCATCACATGGCAGCGACGGGTAGTAGTTTACCTCAGCATGTCTTGGTCGCTTAACCTTCTTTGCAGGAATGGCATTCTGTGGGGCCTTAACTTCAGGGAATTCACGACTACTTCAGGGGTCCCATGTGCTTTGAGTAGTGTTCTGTAGTTAGCCATCTTATATTTGAGCCTCTGCTTCCAGCCATAGCAGCCGTTGAATGAACCCGGCTCACTAAGACAAAGATGCTTCTTTATTAAAACTTCTGCTACCTCACAATAGTCCACATCCTTAGGATAGGCTTTGTACTTGAAGATTTCCTCTGCCAGTTTTTCCAATATATCTGACAACATCTTTGAGCCAACTGTTAGTCTGAGTTTTTTTGCATTGTATTCTGCATTTCCTTATTGCAACTGCATCTCTGTCTCAAGGGAAAAGTGTGGAATAGGTAACTCTTTTGGCCACTGTATGGTTCTCAATGTTGATGGTGACCTGTCCAGGATTATGGTACTGTCTGATCCAGAAGATCCTGCAGAACTAGAATCATCACTCTGGCTGGATGAACAAGAGCTCATCTCCAGGCCACCACTAGGAGAACCAAAGGGTTGTTTCTCCATCTGAATGACTTTGACAGTACTTAGGTCCTTAATTTCAGTGGTAGAGGTCAAATTGACAAACATGTCCCCAAAGTCAGTGTCTTTGTATGGGAGCCTTATCCTTCCAGACAATGCACATGTTCGTTTGATGTCACTGATGAGGTCCTCCAGGGAATCAGGAATTCCGCCCGGTAGAACCATTCGAATGGAGTTGTCTTCACCCAGAACAACTAGGAGCCTTGCAGATGTTCTCCCAGTCATGCTGACCAATATCCTCCTGAGACCCGGCCCATTCATGTATGTCCTTTATAGTGGACATTTTGTTCACCTGTATCTCCCTTAAGTATTTAGAGTTACCCTTTCAAGCCCTATATCATTCTGTAGAGGACATCCTGGGCTTTCCAGTGATGTGTCATGTGATGGGTTTGCATGCTGGGAACTTTACTTTTTTTCTCTATCAAGATGGCTGACATCCCAAAAACCACATTTTGTGCAATGAGGAGAGGCAAGTCAAATATTCTTAATAGACTGCTATTTTTTCCATGATAATTATATATATTCTTGTTCAGTAACATGTCCATAACAATATTTTTACATCTGAAAACAGTTTCTTTATTTCCGTTTTGAAATAAGAGTCATTAAATGAATGTCAACTGTAGTGGACACCAGGACCATTTTAATGTATTTAATGACTGCACATTGTTGTAGGAGAAAAAAATGAAGCAGGGAAGATTCTATACTTGGTAATAGAGGGAGATTCAGATTTGGAGCTGTCTGATGAGGAAAAGGATGTGGATGAGTAACTGCAAGTGACAGGGGAAGATGGTGATGTAGAGGGAGAGTATGGAAAGTGTGTGCTCAGTTTGTAATCACTCCTCCAACACAATGTGGATTTGCTGCAGCAATAGAAACGCACTTGTTATATTCGCCAAAGACTGATGTTTGGGAAAAGTTTGTCTTCACTGGAAAGCCTTAGTGTGCAGATACATGTCGTAACACCGCTGTTTCACGACAAACCTACATCTTCAACTACTGGCATGGCATGCACGCTACCACGTTTTCAGTTGTTCTCGCGAATCCATGTGAATGCGCATCATTTTAAGACCATCTCCGTGTGAACAAGGAGTGCTCTTGAAAATGCAAAGGAAAGTCTTTCCTTTTCTGGTGATAACATTGTTGTGTAAACAGGGCCTTAGTCAACTAGTGCGCAGGTAGACTTTACTCGCGAAGCCAAAAGTGTCATTAGTACTACTACTACACTTGAAATTGTTCATGAGTACTACTAGTGAGCCTTACATGCTAATAAGGAGGTGGGGAACAGCAAATTCAGGCTTCCCATTGGCTTTCGAAAATATTACAACCAAACAGTGTGCTGAATTTGGTTATAATCCCTCCTACTTCATTTACAATAGGTCTACTAGTACAACAAGTGAATCTTTTGTCTTTACTAGTACTACTAGTAAAGACTCCAAACAGTCATGGTCCTGGATTTCGAGGTCTATCAGGGCAAAAACACGTTCATGGGCCAAAGACTGCGAGTTGAACTTGCAGCATTCTTGCAAAACTTATGTTTTCTTTGATTGACATTTCATGCTTTATTAATTTTTTTATTTTTTTATCAAATTGAATATGTTCTTGGCTTAATATCACTCTAAAGATATAATCTGCTCATTTTGTTCACCTTCTAAATTCAGTGCTATTTTCACACAAAAATCGTCCTGTTGTCCTCCTCAGTGGACATGCTGTGAAATTAAAATAAAAAATATATTTAAAAAAAAAATGGTAAGGTGTTTTTTTTAGGCCCAAATAGATAGAAAATCACATAAAAAAAGAAATTGTAAGACACTTTTTTTCTTTGGTTCTCAGATATACTGAAACACACATTAAAAAAATGTTGTTAACAGAATTTCTAAAAGTGAGGTCAACAATAAATCACTGCTGAGGGGGCATGCTAATGTAGTAAAATTAAAAGACAAATTAGAGCTACAAGCACCCTTAATTGGGACCTCACACTGTGGCCCATGTGTAGAGTCAGTCATTGTAGCCTTTTATAAGGCCATTTAAACATGTATGTACCCACAAATGTATATGTATATACTATTCTCATGTGCATTTTTACCTCCGCCAAGGAGGTTATGTTTTTGCCGGCGTGTATCTGTCTGTCTGTCTGTCTGTCTGTCTGTCTGTTTGTTTGTGTTCAAAATAACTTGAAAAGTTCTGAACAGATTTGAATGAAATTTTCAGGAATTGTCAGAAATGTGATATGGAAGAACTGATTAAATTTTTGGGGTGATCTGGATCACCGTCTGGATCCAGGAATTTTTGGAGGATTCTTAAACATTGCCAGATAGGACCATTTTTGCCAAAGTGGACCGAAGCTGCTTGGCGGAGGTCTGCGCTCTCTGAGTGCTTTTCTAGTTTCAGATTTGTGGCATTTAAAAAAAAAATCTTTTTATTTGTTTGTTTATTTATATATTTTCTGTTTGTTAAAGTTGTAAATCGATTAAGATATTGGGGGAAAAAGCCTTAAAAAGAAGGCAAAAAAAAAGCTGGAAGCATTACACGTGACTTGATGCACATGAAACCTTGGCGAGTTCAGAAGGCTTAGATTTGGGTTTGAAGTGTTGAAAGGCAGACAGAAAGAAGAACAACAACAAATACAAATTCAATATGGCCCTAACCCATGCCTAATGCAATGGCAATCACAAGAGACTATCCCATAAAACGGCACCAGCATTACAGAGATAATTATCATATCTGGGTTAACTAACTTATCAACCCTTCACTATGCTGAGGGAGGCAAAATCCAAAGGCAAAACCAGCCTGGTCAATGTTTTAATGAGTTTTTGATTTTAGATTACATTACAAAGAAGTGGTCAGCAGCTGCTTCAAATTATTGAATTTGGGGCAAATGCTGTTTACCCCCAAAACTTTAGCAGTGTTGTCTGTTGGCAAAAATGTCAACCACTCCTACTTCAGCATAGTGGTAAATAGATAATGAGTTAATTTTTTTTTCTGGGTGAAGTATCTGTTTTAGGGCCCCTTATAATGTGCAAACATGGCAACTTAGCCATCAACTAACCTTATACATGTATATATCTTTTAACAGTGACCAGCCGCTTTCCCCCAACTTTGTACTCAATGAGTGGGTATGGATCCGTCAATTCCCTTACTTCAAGAAGTCCCATTTTCTTTGTGGAGGTTGGTTTAAGTTCATATGACCTGTAATGTTCAATGTACCAGCCAGAGAGGTACCTCACAATAAAATTTAACTTCTCTACAACAACAATCATTTGGACTATTTCGACAAACTCAGGTAGTCCTGCAAGAGAGCCATGTGCTGCAACCATGCCAGTCCTATAGTTATGTCCATTGTGCACAACACTTTTTGCCAAACAAACATGTTCCAAATCTGGATACTTCTGCTTCACAGCAGTTACAATATCATCATTCAAAAGGTCAACAGGCAGTGTTGTTACATGCGATACTTCAACAGGATGTCTTCGGAAGCTGCATGTGTAAATATGATGAGCCATCTGGAACTGATGTCACTCTGACATAGAATGGAGTACATTTTTAAAACAATGTGTGTGCCTTACAACTCTTTTAAAGAAGCTATGTTTTGCTTCAAACCTCATCGTCCATAATGATACTAGCGGTCCAAAGTTACGGATCAGCTGGGGGTAATGCTCTAAGAAATGTTGCTTTGGGATGAGGTTTGAATCCGGAAACAACTCCAGATACTTTACTCGGTGCTCTGTTATTTTAAACTCCAAATAAGCTATGGACTCTTCAGTTTGTAATGGTGAAACTGCAATCTCTACTATATCTTTTAAGTCAGTCAGAATTTGCCAGGCTGGCTCATCAGTTGGAACTCTCTGACCAATCAAAAATGGTAAAAATCTTAATAAACTCCGATTTTCATGAGCATTACCCCTGATTGTTCCCTTACAGGCATAAGTGGCCGGAACAGTATGTGGGCGGTTACTTTTGTCAGACCACTTATAATCAAACTTTAAATAGCTGTATTTAAATCAGATAATGTAAAATATTTTTTTGAAATAAACACTTTAAGGCAGAGAGCAATCTCTAGAGAGGAACAACTCCTTCAAATAAGTCGTGAACAATATCTGCCGGGAAGCCAGTGGTCACTTTGAAGTGGGAAAGCTTTTTTGAAAGAATACAAGTTTGTTTAACACCAAAGTAACTCCCTGATTGAGTTTCAGCAAGAGTTTTCAGGTGATCTGAATGAATTGCCTCAGTTCTGAAACAAAATGATCCAGTAGAAACTGCACTTTCCTTAAATTTCTGCTTTTCTCCAGTACAGTATCTGCATACATATGTTCCATTAAAACTCTCAACAAACCCCCCTAAACTGTGAGCTGCAAGGTTGTCTGCCACCACGCACTGAACAGTTCCTTTTAAGGTTTTACCTAATTCTGCAATGAAAACTCCATATTTTTCCAATGTACACAGATCATTAATCAATGGCTCCAACACTCTCTCAAAGCCATAACTTTTCACATCATTACTGTTAATCAAGGCAGCCAAATATATTGATGATAAAGAGGACTGGTAACCAGGGGTGAGATTTCCTAATGTCCAATACACAGCACAAACCTTATGTTTCTTTCTTGATGTGCCAAGCGGGTTACAGATCTCATAATCATCAAAATACAAAATCTAATATATAGCACAGTTATTTGAGAAAAAGGAATTTCTTTTGAAATAAAGTCCATGAAAAATAGATCTGTATTCACCTCCTTTTTGTTGGTATTCAGCACTCAAATTGACTGTATTCTGTATTATTTCTGGACAATTCAGAATTTGCTGAAGGGATTTTAGTACAGGGACATACTGAAGAGACCTTCTGTTCTTAGCATCTAATTCGTATTCAATTGGTTCGACTACACTGAAGTGCTTTTTATAGTATGCTTTTCTCTTCCATGCAGTGGACAATGGACCACTGCTGCTTATTGCAGCCTGAACAGGACTGGATGTGCACAATGCAGCTGCTATTTCTCTGACAACAGACTGATCTATTTCACAGACGTGACTTTGTAGCAATTCAAGTAAAGTTTTTTGAATTGCAGGCACAGATACTTTGCCAATCCAATATTGTAGCTCATTTAGCAACTCATTAACAGCTGCACTTGATACTAAAAATATATTTTCTAGCTTTAACAACACAGAGGCAACTTTACGCTCAATATCAATCAAAATGTCCCTCGAATCTTGACTTATATCTGATAACTCTTCATCAAATTGTTCAGTAACACAGTCATTTGCATTGTCACCTGCGTCAGGAACTGGATTTGTAACTATCCCAGGTTTGAAATTGTTCACAGTTTCAGATTTATGCTTTCTCCGTTTGTGAGTTTTAAAACTCCCGTAAACATTTGTTTTGTAGGAGCAACCCACATAGGGACAAGTGACTGTCTCAAAGTTCTTTAAATGTTGTGCAATATGATGAAAAAAGTCTGATTCTGAGGACTGATGATTATCCTCACAGATCTGGCAGATCTTAAACAAAAGATCTTGAGTGACACAGAAGGATGGCATCTGGACAGGTGACTCAGCAGAGCATTCCAGGTTTTGAACGTGCATGGGCAGTTAGAGTAGGTACATGGGTAAGAATGGCCACATCCAAAATGCCTGTGATCAAGCCTGAAATGCTGCAGGAGATGAGATCTTCTTGTAAATGACTGGCCACAGTCCGTGCAGTTCCACATTCACTAGGGGCACAGGAAATATGTACTTCACTGTTCACACTCTGGATATTTGGCCGATAGCAGGACAAACCTAAAATAAACAAGGTTACCTTTCTCACAATCAATGCCTCTCTATCATATGTTATAAAGATGGATCTTACCTGAGTGAGCAGCTTCGACCTTAACTGACAACTGAGGAAGAACATTAAAAAGATGAAACAATGTTAATGTTCCTCAAAAAACAGATGGATGAAAGTGTCAAATCAGAAAAATACATGTACATCTCACTGAAGACATAGCCCTAATCCTTTTTATTTTCCAAAGAATATATACTTTATAGTATTTCAATCTTGTATGTCTGGACAAACCTTGGTTTGACTTGGAGCATGAAGACTTTGAACAGCCAAATTAAATACGGTTCTTCACAAAATATATCATTAGTAATCTCCATTAGATTCAGATGTTATCCACCAGTGCAGCTAAAACTACATTTTTGATTCCCCTGTCATCACAACATGAAATATGCAGTTCCCTTTTTCCCCTTTACGTTGCTATTTACAAGTTTATCCCCCAAACATTCCCCCAACATTTTCTCGCTTTCAGAGCGGGTCACAATTACATTTAGTGCTCCAACTGCCCAGAAATATGAAGCACTATAGGACCAAAAATGAATCGAAATGATAATATCCTTGAAGAAAAAGAGCAAGCATGTGTAAGAGTGTAGCCCATATGTGAAAAAAGCATTAGCAGAGATGTCCATCAAAACAGAAGCGCAGCAATTGTAATCAGGCCAGCTGTGTGCCTTGGCTGGACAAAATAATCTGAGATGCCCCCCGTGCCCCGGATCTCTCCTTTTCCCTTGCTCCCCCTCTCCTCTGCTCTTCCTCTCTCCTCACATCTCTTCCTATCCTGTTCCTCTGCTCTTCCTCTCCTCTCCTCACATCTCTTCCTCTCCTGTTCCTCTGCTCTTGCTCTCTCTCCTTAGACTCTGTCAGAGACGGTCATGTTTGATGGCCATAATGCAGGATCGCTAAAATTAGGGCTCCCTCCCGTCTTTACCCTGACTCTCTCTCTTTCTCCCCGTCTTCTCTCTCACCGGTAGCCTGGGTCTATCCCTCTGCCCTGGGGTCGCAGGCCCCTCTCGCTTCACCCTGACTCTCTCTCTTTCTCTCAACAGACCCGTTTGTCCCCCCCCTTTTGGTGGGCGTGACTGTAATATCAGAATACGGCTGTTAACATGCTAACTCGGCATTGAAAAAATGGTAAAATGTGACCTATATATGCAAGTAACGTTACACAACACAGCTTGATGTGCCTATTAATCACCGCAGTGTCTTTATCTTACCTGACAGCAAAAAATTCAAACAACGTAAGCGACATTGCTTGCTGGGCCTCAAGCAGATAGCTAACCAGCTAAATCATTTTGGCAGTAGCATTTGGATTTTGCACCCACCATACACAACAGTCGAACTTATAAACAACAACGGCGTTACTTGAGAGGCTACTCATTGGGCTGGGATGAATTCTTACCTTTGTGGCAAGTGGGGACGCACCCTTCCTCAAAATGAGGTCGGTCAATACTAGCATACTTGGATTTCAACGTCACCCCGGAGAAGCCAGACAACGCCACCCCAGGATTTCACCCGGGGAGATATTCAGAACAAGAAATTTATAAGGCACTAAGGTCCATTTCACAAATTGAGCAGAGACGAGGTTCGAGTACAGAAATATATAATGCTTTATTTTTCACAGGAATTATAAAATTGAGTTCTTTAAAAGAACACCATCCATACTAATTATAGGGTTAGGGGAGCCTAACAGGGCTGGAGCTTACCAGTGGAGGGGGGGAAGGTTGGATCATATCAGGGAGAGGATCCCAGGAGAAGGGCACCCAATGGTTCGTGACACTCGCACACACACACAAAATGGTGAAAACCACTGTAAGCTCCCAGTCCTGCAAGGAGAAAGGAAAATCAGCAAAAAAACAACAACAAACCAACTATCAACTAAGGAAAACAATTGATTACAGAAAATATAGCAGAATTGAACTAGTAATAGGAATACCAAAAGAAAAGAACCATTTACAAAAATTAAATAAAGAAAAATAACAATACGTAGAAGAACAACCTACCAAACACACATATACCCAAATTCCGTTCTAATATACACTTGGGTGCAACTTAGACACATCATCAGTGATGTATCCTGGGTTCATTGGGTGTTTCGGGTCTCACAACATCAGACACCCTCGCCCAGGTGACCCAGCCAGGGTTGATCAGTCCCCGGCTTGTGTCTAAGTAGCTGTTAAGGTCCACGGATCTCCCCTCTTGATCCACAGCCATCTGGATGCCTTCTCTGCTGCGTCTGTGATGTTCTTGATGGCTCTTCTGTTTTGCAGTCCCTTCACTCCCAGCATCTTGAGTGCCCTGACGAGAGACTGGCCCACGAATCCTCTGCACCCGACCTCGATGGGGTTGCATCGGGTCCTCCATCCCCTGCTCTGGCACTCGCCTGCCAGCTCCTCGTACTTAGCCCTCTTCCTCTTAAAGGCCTCCTCCATCCGGTCTTCCCAGGGAACAGTCAACTCCAACAGGACCACTTGCCTTGTTGTTTCTGACACCAGGACTATGTCTGGCCTGAGTGTGGTCACTGCGATGTTCTCTGGGAATCTGAGCTGTTTCCCTAGGTCGACTTTCAGCTGCCAGTCCGCTGATGCCAGCAGCCCTCCTGCTTGGCTCTGGCTCTTCTGTGGCTTCTCTCCGGCTCTAACAAAGGCGATGGACTGCCTTGATGGTTGCTGGTGCTTGCTGGTGGAGATCCCTGTGCTGATGACCTCTGCGATAACCCGCAGCACTAGGTCATGGCGCCAGCGGTAGTGCCCTTCTCCTAGTGCCCTTGGGCAGCAGCTCAAGATGTGCTCCAGCGATCCACTTCTCTGGCAGAGAGGGCACAGTGGATTTTCGGCCAAGCCCCAGCGGAAGAGGTTGGATGGGCTTGGGAGGACAACGTACACCGACTCGATCAGAAACTTGATCCGGTGTGGCTTGATCCAGCTGGCCCCCATCTTCACACAGATCTTCAACCGATCCCTGGAGCTCTGTGAAGTCCCCTCTTGCTTCAAACGCTCCACCATCATCCCTGTCCCCAAAAAACCCTGCATCACTGGATTAAATGACTACAGACCCGTCGCCCTGACATCTGTGGTCATGAAATCATTTGAGAGACTGGTGTTGAGCCACCTGAAGGACATCACAGGACCCCTGCTGGACCCCCTGCAGTTTGCCTACAGGGCAAACAGGTCAGCGGATGATGCAGTAAACATGGGACTGCACTACATCCTGCACCACCTCGACTCTCCAGGGACCTATGCCAGGATCCTGTTTGTGGACTTCAGCTCGGCCTTCAACACCATCATCCCAGAAATCCTCTGCCAGAAGCTGTCCCAGCTCGCTGTGCCAGTCTCAACCTGTCAGTGGATTACCAACTTCCTGACTGACAGGAGACAGCAGGTGAGGCTGGGTAACACCACATCCAGCATCCAGACCATCAGCACTGGTGCCCCCCAGGGGTGTGTCCTCTCCCCACTGCTCTTCTCCCTCTACACCAATGACTGCACCTCAGGGGACCCATCTGTGAAGCTCCTGAAGTTTGCAGACGACACAACTGTCATCGGACTGATCCGGGACGGGGACGAGTCTGCATACAGACAGGAGGTAGAACAGCTGATCCTCTGGTGTGGTCAGAATCACCTGGAGCTGAACCCGCTCAAGACTGTGGAGATGACAGTGGACTTCAGGAGGTCCCCCCCGACTCTCCCCCCACTCATCATCAATGATAGCACTGTGTCTACTGTGGACACATTCAGGTTTCTGGGATCCACAATCTCACAGGACCTGAAGTGGACCCCCCACATAGACACCATCCGTAAAAAGGCACAGCAGAGGCTGTACTTCCTGCGACAGCTCAGGAAGTTCGGCCTGCCCCAGGAGCTGCTGGTCAACTTCTATACAGCCATCATCGAGTCTGTCCTCTGCACGTCCATCACGGTCTGGTTTGGATCTGCAACCAGGCAGGACAGACACAGACTGCAGAGGACAATCAGGTCTGCAGAAAAAATCATCGGGACCAATCTGCCCTCCATCCAGGACTTGTTCCGGTCCAGAATCAGGAGACGGGCAGGTAACATCTCTGCAGACCCCTCACATCCTGGACACAAACTGTTTAGACTCCTCCCCTCAGGTAAGCGATACAGAGCACTGTACGCTAAAACCACCAGGCATAAGAACAGTTTCTTCCCCCAGGCTGTTGTCACACTGAACTCATAACTGCAAATTGCCTGTCTATTGTCCATATCATCATTGCACATATCATCCCACTTATATGCAGCTGTGCACCTTGTTTCTCTTCTTATTATCTTTTTTTATCTTGCACATTTTACATATTGTACATACTCTATTTTATCTTTATTCTCACCTTAAGTTAATTGGTAAACTTCTTCTTTATAATATAGGATGTACACTGTGTGTACCTATTTCTTCTTTTATTTTTATTTTGTACTTGGAGAGTGAAGTGAACCGGTGACAAATTCCTTGTATGTCTAACATACGTGGCCAATAAAGCTGATTCTGATTCTGATTCTGATTCTAAGATCGCCATAGCTCTGTCCTCGTTATCTTCCGGTCAGCTGCCTCCTCCCATCGGGTCCACGCCCCCTGTTGCCACATCCCTACTGTCCTACTACAGCGGGCTTCCTCCACCCCGGCTCGGATCTCCTGCTGGATCAGCTGACGCCTCTCCTTTCCCTGGGCCTTGATGTAGTGAGGTCTTGGGTTGCTCCCGAAGCCTGCACGGCCGGAAGCCACTGATCCCACCAGCTTCCTGTGTCGCAGGCGGGACTCAGCCTGGTCCACTGCCTCGTGAGCCTTCCACTTCCTGCCAGTTCTTACTTCTATGCCGGCCGAGGAGACTTTGATGTCACTGGAGTCCCTATACAGCAGCACCTCTCTTGCTCGGGTAACCATAAACTCCTCCGTCACACTACTGAAGGGCAGTTTCAGTTTGTTGTTTCTCCTGTACAAAGCGATGCTGCTGAGACTTCGCGGTAAGCCCAACCACTTCCGCAGGAAACAACTTACCTTCCTTTCGAAGCCCTCAACAGTGGTTATTGGCACATTGTAGACCAGCAGAGGCCAGAGGAGTCGTGGCAAGATGCCATGTTGGTAAATCCAGGCTTTGACCTTACCTGGTAGCCCTGACTTATCCACAGCTGTCAGCCAGGTTCCCAACTCCTCTAATGTTGCTTGGAGTGCTGCAGTGTCCTTCAAGGTGCAGTCAAAGATCTTGCCCAGGCTCTTGACTGGCTTCTCTCCCACTGATGGAATCTGGGTGCCTCCAAGTGAGAAGCGAAACAAGTCTGTAACCTTCCCCCTCTTCACAACCAGGGACCTGGACTTTGCTGGCTTGAAGGTCATCCAGACCCAGTTAATGAGATGCTCGAGGCCTTGAAGGATCCATCGACATCCCGGGACTGATGTTGTAGTCACTGTCAGATCATCCATAAATGCTCTGATGGGGGGCTGCCGCGTACCTGAGTTGGTGAGCGGGCCTCTGCACTCCACCTCTGCTGACTTCACCAGCATATTCATGGCCAAGGCAAACAATATCACGGGAATGGTGCATCCAGTGATAATGCCTTTCTCGAGCCGATGAAATGCAGATGTTACCGTTCCGGAAGTGACTCTCACGCTGACAAAGCTGTAGTAGTCCAGTATGAGGTCCTTGATCTTACCTGGAACGTGGTGTCGGTCAAGCGAAGTTTCCACCAGCTTGTGTGGAATGGACCCGTGGCATTGGCGAGGTCTAGCCAAAGGACTGCCAGGTCTCCTTTACCTTCCCATGCCTCCCGGATCAGCTGGGTGACGACTCCTGTATGCTCGATGCACCCTGGGACCTTCGGAACTCCCCCCTTCTGCACAGAGGTGTCGATGTAGTTGTTTCTAAGGAGGAACTCCGTCATGCGCCGGGCAATGATACTGAAGAATATCCAATGTGTAACCCAACAAAAGAATTCAAGTAATAATTATGGATGGGTAAGTAGTAAAAGTAAATAGAGCGAAACACAAACGAGAAATAATGTTGATCACTGAAGCATATAAATAAACCAACGTTCCCCAGATGATACAATTAAAAGGAGCCCACCCCGCTGCCTTCACGCATAGCTATACTACTGTCCCCGTAAACCCGAAGCACACCCATGCCAGAGGCCTCCGCACGGGTCAGGCTAGAGGGTAGAAAGGAGCTGAAGCCTGGTACAACGAGGTGTTTTACTCCACACGAGTGTGGCAAACTGAAGCCAGAAGCGCCCCGCAAAGCGGGGCAGGGCAGAAGGTAGCCACCAGGAGACGGGCTACGCAGGCCCGGCGAGGCGAGGCCACACACAAACACGGCAGAAAAGAATCAAAGCAAGGTATGGCAAAGCAGCTGTGTTTCTGTCACATCTATAGACCCAGTCAATCCGTCATAAAAAAATAAATCACTATTAACAGGGAATACAATATCAAAGAGGTAAAAATCAGGCTATTGTGAGCTGTACCAATCGGCGCACGAGACCACCTGCGTGGAAGATGAGAAGGAGCAAACAGAGGACCCGCCTGGCTGCAGTGCTAACACGCCACCATGAGAGCCACAAAACCCCAGAGCGGGGGAGATTCCCTCCCTGTTACCTGCCGTAGAGGATGCTGCCGAACTGTAAACACCCAAAACGCTCATTAAATACCATAAAACCCACAGCATAGCACTCAATCTGAAGCGGCCATCGCTACATTACCTGATCGGCGCGCGAGACCACTTGCGTGGAAGGGAGAAGGGGAGGCAGACAGGAGGGTTGCCTGGCAGCCGTGGACAAACACCGCCAAGGAGAGCCGCAGACACTAGAGCGGGGGATTGCTTCCCCCGGACCAGTGGTAGCGGACAATGCCGAGCTGTAAACACCCAAAACGGTCCGTCAATATCATAAAAACACCCGACATCGCATTCAATCCGAAGCAGCCACTGCTCCATTACCTGCACCGGCACCTGTGGTGGAGACGGGAAGTGAGGCAACCAAGGGGGGATGGGCGAAACCTCCGAGCCAAGGAGCAAGAGGGTGACAGGGAGAGCAGTACTCGCCTTTATAGAGTGGCCTCCTGAGCTGATTGGCTAACAAGAGAACACTGGGCAGCACAGTGGCCATGAAAGCAGGGATGATGCCGCTCATCCAGCTACACCTTGAAAACTTAAACGAAAATACGACTCAGAACAATTATGAAGTACCGCCAATACAACCTCGCAACCAAGCTGTGAGCTTCACTTTCCTTAAGTTTCACTTTCCTTACGTCAAAGAGGGGCGTAGCCAACGCAAAGGAGACGTGAATGTGATTTTATTGATTTCGATTGAAGAAGTTATTCTTTAGGTTCTGATTAATGTTTTCTCTTTGACCAAAACAGCTGATTTTGAGTCAATTGATCACATGATCTGGAAGCTATTGAGCTAAAATGCTAATATTTATAAATAAAAAAATATATATATTAATTAGAGTTTTGAAATGTAAAAACAAGAGGTGTATCTCATGCAGCCAGTGGAGTACTTTGATTCTCCACACTGATTTTGACTCAGTTTATCATAGGAACTGGATGCTATTGAGCTAAAATGCTAATATTTCTATTTAAAAATTAATAAAAAAAATATTTAGTGATTTGAAATGTAAAAACAAGAATCACATCTCATCGAATTTTTTGAAAATCAATTTTTATATATAAATATTGGCATTTTAGCTCAATAGCTTCCAGGTCCTGTGATCAATTGATTCAAAATCAGTGTGGGATCATAGTACTCCACTGGCTGCATGAGATACACCTCTCTTCTTACATTTCAAAACTCTAATTTTTTTAAATTAATTTTTATATATAAATAAAAGCATTTTAGCTCAATAGCTTCCAGGTCCTGTGATCAATTGACTCAAAATCAGCTTGGGACTTTCACTGCCTTGGTTTTGAGTTATTAATAAAATCACTGTTAACTTGGTTCTGCCTCCATCCTTGAAGCTTTTGGGTCCAACATTAAAAACTACCAGGATCAATTCCTAAACAAAACATGTTAACAACTGTTTTTTGGGCCTTTGTCATCCTCTCACATTGATCTGGACTCAAGTAGTCCTAAGATGGATCATCACACAGTCAGAAACACAAGTGTCACAGATTCTGATAGCAGCCATCAGAATATGTGACCTCACTGTACATGCATAATAATGCATTTAAACATGTAAACAAATTTTCTTTGGGCCTTTGTCATCCTTTCACATTGACCTGGACTCAAGTATTCCTATCATGGCTCATTGCACAGTAAGAAACACAGGGGTCACGTCCTCTCACTGCTAGGCTCTAATCAGAATACAGGATTTCACTATCTGCCAATCACAGGTCTTCTTTTACTTGCAATTCACAGATCAAACATTTGGCCTAGAGAAAGTAATTATCATGCAGTTTGTCACGGACTTTTATGTTCCACTTTCTTTTGGGAAATTTAATTTACTCTACTGACCATGGATTATATGGTGCATGTTTTATGCTTATACAGTGAGGTCACATATTCTGATGGCTGCTATCAGAATCTGTGACCCCTGTGTTTCTGACTGTCTGATGATCCATGATAGGAATACTTGAGTCCAGATCAATGTGAGAGGATGACAAAGGCCCAAAGACAAGTTATTTACATTTTTAAATGAATTATTATGCATGTACAGTGAGGTCACATATTCTGATGGCTGCTATCATAATCTATGACACTTGTGTTTCTGACTGTGTGATGATCCATGTTAGGGACATTTGAGTCCAGATCAATGTGAGAGGATGAAAAAGGCCCAAAAAACAGTTGTTAACATGTTTTGTTTAGGAATTGATCCTGGTAGTTTTTAATGTTGGACCCAAAAGTCAGTCTAAGGTTAGGTCGCGCACGTAGCTTGGCTCCACCAACACACACACGTTACTCGTCAATACCCGTCTTGCAGAGCAGGGCATGCTGTTAGATAAACTGAAGCACACCCCAGACTGCTGCACTCTGGCTTTCATGACAGAGAGGCGGGGAACATTTTCAGTGACACTTAGCCTGGCGGGGGGACAAGCAAAGCCTGGCAGCCCGCCAGGCCTATAATGCACTGGGGGAAACCCTGAGTATGTGAAATGGTTTATCTTGTGTGTCAGGTTAACAATGTAACACTCTTCCCTGCATTTTTTTCTGTAATCATGTCCATCTTCACCAAATTTGAGCCAGGGGGATAGACACAAAAATAGTTGGAAAGATGCATGGCCTTTCCTCAAACTGAAAGTTTCTGTTGTAGTTGTGCCTTTTTCGTTTTTTTTTAAATCTTTTTTTTCAAGACTCCGATTAACCACACAGTACTTATATTTTTTCTTATTTCATTTTTTTTAAGCACTTTACCACCCAAAAGAGTGGTGGTGGGTTATTATCGTCATCGTCTTGTAATATATAAATACAGTGCCATGAAAAAGTATTTGACCCCATCCTGATTTCTTATTTTTTTGCATATTTGTCACACTTAAATGTTTCAGATCATCACACAAATTTTAACATTAGACAAAGATAACCTGATTAAACACAAAATGCAGTTTTTAAATGATGACTTTATTTATTAAGGGAAAAAAGCTCTCCAAACCTACATGACCCTATGTGAAAAAGTAATTGCCCCCTGAACCTAATAACTGGTTGTGCCACCCTGTGGAGGAATTTTGGCCCACTCTTCTGCGCAGAATTGTTTTAACTCAGCCACACTGGAAGGGTTTTGGGAATGAACTGCCTGTTTAGGGTCACATCACAGCATCTCAATTGGATTTAAGTCCGGACTTTGACTTGGCCACTCCAAAACCTCTATATTTATATTTTTTATTTAAGCCATTGGAAGGTGGACTTGCTAGTGTGTTTCAGGTCGTTGTCCTGTTGCATAACCCAAGTGAGCTTGAGCTTGAGGTCAAGAAGTGATGGCCGAACATTGTCCTTTAGGATTTTCTGGTCGACAGCAGAATTCATGGTTTCATCAATCACAGCAAGTCTTCCAGGTCCTGAAGCAGCAAAGCAGCCCCAGACCATCACACTACCACCACCATGTCTGACTGTTGCTATGATGTTCTTTTTATCAAATGCTGTGTTGTTTTTATGCCAGATGTAACGGGATGCACACCTTTAAAAACTTCAACTTTGTCTCGTCAGTCCACAGAATATTTTTCCAAAGGTCTTGAGGATCATCAAGATGTTTTTTGGCAAATGTGAGACGAGCCTTTGTGTTCTTTTTGGTCAGTAGTGGTTTTCGCCTTGGAGCTCTCCCATGGATTCCATTCTTGCTCAGTCTCTTTCTTATTGTTGAGTCATGAACACTGACCTTAATTGAGGACAGTGAGGTCTGCAGTTCTTTAGATGCTGTCCTAGATTCTTTTTGACCTCCTGGATGAGTTGTCGTCGTGCTCTTGGTGTAATTTTGGTAGGCTGACCACTCCTGGGAAGTGTTCCCAGTTTTCTCCATTTGTGGATAATGGCTCTGATCGTGGTTCGCTGGAGTCCTAAAGCCTTAGAAATGGCTTTGTAATAGACTGATAGATTTCATTCACTTTGTTTCTCATTTGTTTTTGAATTTCTTTGGATTGTGGCATGATGTGTTTCTTTTCGAGATCTTGCAGCCTACTTCACTTTGTCAGACAGGTTCTATTTAAGTGATTTCTTAATTCAACAGGTCAGGCAGTAATCAGGTCTGTGTGTGGTCAGTGAAATTGAACTCAACTTTCAAAAAAATGTGGTTAATCACAGTTAACTCATGATTTAACAAGGGGGGGGAATTACTTTTTCACATAATAGGGTCAGTAGGTTTGGAGAGCTTTTTCCCCTTAATAAATAAAATCATCATTTAAAAACTGCATTTTGTATTTGCTCAGGTTGTCTTTGTCCAATGTTAAAATTTGTGTGATGATCAGAAACATTTTCACAAGTGTGACAAATATGCAAAAAAGTAAGAAATCAAGAAGGGGGCAAATACTTTTTCATGGCACTGTATACATATATGTATACACATCCACGCATACATGCCCATTCACATATGCATAGATTTATACCTACACATATATACAAATATTGTTTTTTAAATATATGTATATTTTGGGAATAGAACAAGACATTTTATTTGTACAGTTATTTAAAATAGACAATAATGAATGTTTAGATAAGAAAAGAGAATAAACAACATGAAAAGGCAGGAGAAAATAAGTGCCACATTAAGAGATATGTTACCAACCTCAACTCTAACGACAATGTTAGAGTAATCACTAAATTCTTAAAATGTCCCAGGGTAGGGGGCTTTGGTTCTTCGAATCCATGGTTTTCCTTCTCCTAAGGAAACAGACAATGTTTTTGAAGACCGAGTCACTGTTGATCATTTTTTGGTGGATAACTGATTTTGCTCTTGTTTTCCAAATATGTGTGTTAATAACACACATCACCAACCAGAACAGGCGTCTGTTTTTATCTGAAAAAGATTCTTGGAACAAACCAAACATAACAGACCTGTAATTACTGACTACATTAAAACCCACATCTGACATTTTTCTTCTTATTTCTTTTGTTCTGTAGCAATGAAGTAGCAGATGTTCTAGTGTTTCGTCTTCATTACCGTTGATCTTGGGGCATTTCTTTGTTTTAACAAAACAACTCCACTTGACTATTGGTCTAACAGGAAGTCTGTTAACAGAGATCAGCCAGGCTGTATCTCTGAGTTTCTGTGATAAAATTTTATGTTGTATATTCTGTATTATTTTTGATACTCTATAAGAAGTACATTTTTATACTTGATAAGGCCTCCATTTATATAGTTGTTTAAGGTTTCATAAATTTTTGTCGTGGGATAGCCAATCCAGTCTATGTTCAAGTGTTCATATTTAGCGTTAAAGTCTCCAAACAGTAATTTATAATATGGGACTTTTCCACGAGTCCTTCCTTTTATTTTAACCCACATTGTTTGATTCCCACCTATCCAGGGTGCATTCCGGCTTATTGCTTTTTTAATATTTTTAATAAAATGCATAAGTCAGGTGCAGCTAGACCACCTTCTTTTTTTCCCTTGTATAATATTTGTCTTTTTGTGGCCTCTCTGTTTGTTCCCCAAATCATTTTAACACACAGTTTGTTTAGTATAACTAATATTTTGGGTGGTGGGGGAAACACCTTGGATAAAAATAATAATTTGGATATGATGTTTGTTTTAATTAAGTTTATTCGGCATTTATAAGTGGTGTTTTTGTTTTCCCATTACTTGACTTCGTCTTTAATTTCGATTATTTTTCTGTTCCAATTTAATATACAACAGTCATCATCATTAAAGAACACACCAAGCACTTTAATTTCCTGACTTACTTTTAGGCTAGTGTTTGGTTGGTTTTGATTACTGCCAATCCAGATAGCTTCAGTTTTATTTTGATTTAATTTTGTTCCTGAAACCTTTTCATAATGTGCTAGGTGCAAGTTTAAAATATCCAGTTCAAATTGGGTTTTAATAATGACAGAGATGTCACTGGCGTACGCTAATGCAGCGACTCTTGTATTGTCTTTGATGAGTGCACCCTCTATTCTGTTGTCTCTATTTTTTATTTTTTATTGATTAATGGGCTGATTGCAAGTACATAAAGAGCGACACTCAAGGGACAGCCTTGAATATTTAGAATGGGTTAGTAAGAACACCATTTATATTTACCTTTACACATGATTCAAAATATAACATTTTTATCATTTTAATAAATGAAGTTGGGAATCCATAAGCATCCATTACTGCCCATAAGTAATCATGGGACAAGTAATCGAACGCTTTTTTTTGGTCCAAACTAATTATATAAAAGTCTTTAGTTTCATTGCTTATTAATTCTCTTAAAGAACAAATATTATCCCACAAGTATTTGCCTTTGAAGGCACAGGTTTGTTCTTTATCAATAACTTGTTCTAGGACATCATTTAGTCAATTCATAATTATTTTGGCTATTATTTTATAGTCCATATTCATTATAGTTATCTGTCTGTAGTTGTCTAGGTCACTTCTTTCTCCTTCTTTATAAATGAGGTTTATAACTCTGTTTCCCATGACTGACCATGTGTTCTAATTTGTGTTAAGAGCTGGACATTGTAAAACCACAACAATATGTGATAGTGGTAATAGCCTTCTTTGATATAGAAAAGACTTGTATTTTATATAAACAATGTATTCTTATGTTGTGAATAAGATATATGTAGTAAGTTGAGATCTTAAGGTGCAGGTGTCTTTTTTGAATTTTAAAATGATTTAAGTAAGAGTGTGTACAGAATACTTTAATGAATATACAATAGAGAATGGAACTTCTCGAGGCAGTGTGTGTAGTCCATTATTATTTTACATAACAATTCATTACATCGTTCTCAAGATACGCAAGATGTTCTAATACAAGTCATTAGCAGATTATGACAAAATATTCACAGGGCTCTTATGAGGTTGGTCTTTGTTTTAAACAGAGGTGGGATAGATACATTGAACTCATTGTATGTCTTTGTTGATGGAAGAGAGAGATGGTGGGTAGACTTGTGAAAGGAGTTGAGAGAGAGGAGGACAACCTGCAAATGGGCTTAGGCAGGAATCAAACCCAGACCAGCAGCAGCATGTATGGGTTGTGCCTGGTTGCCTACCACTCTTCTAAACCAGTGCCCCACCCACGCAGTGAATTAAAGAACATCAAAATACAGTGTACCATTTTAGCATCTTACAGATACTTAGAGTTATAAGGGTGGATGGATGGAAATCAAAATTCAGGGCAGTAATCAATGAAATACTCAATGTCAGCAAGAAATTATAGGAAATTACAATTTACTTTCTTTCTTCTTTTTTTTCTTTATCCATCTCAAATTTTAAAATCAAACAACAAAAACGACAAAGTCAAAATAATACATATATACACCAAACAACTACATGTCCATCAAATTAATTTACACGTACATATACATATGCATGTCAACACAACAACCAGCTTAAGAAGGGACAAAATGAAGCAAAGAGCTAATCTCGTCCCTCCCATTCCTTGCAAATCAGATCCATTAATGAATTGCAATCATAATTGATTACCAGCTGTCATTATTCATGGAAACAATATGAATACCTGGCTAATAGCCATTTTACAAAGTACATTAAATCTTCATAGAAAAATAAATCTCTGCAAGGACAACCCCATTGTTCATATAAACCTCCAAGAGAACAAACAAAACAATAATAAGTACGTACTTCAGAAAATAAAAGTATATATATTTATGTATATTTTATACACTTTATACAGTTAATATATATATATATATATATATATATATATATATATATATATATATATATATATACCTGCACCTGCGCCTGCCCCGCGCCAACAGGGTGTGTCCAGGACTTTTTGCAATTTTCGTGCACGGCGCAGTCCGGCGCGCCCCAGCCTCTGTCCCTCCTACCGTCGCAAGTGGCAAAGAGGGAGGAGAGAAGGCGTGAGTGGGTTTGACACAGTCGAGTGTAATCTTCACCAATCAAATGAATGCCTCTCCTTGCCTTTAAATGCACTGCGGGCGAGGCACAGTGCCAATTTCACCTCGCCATGGACAATGACAGCAGCAGCAGCAGCTCCAGGCGGCCAAACTTCTCCAGGAGGAAATGGATGTGCTGTGGCCTCATTTATAAAGCTTGCTTACACACAAAACAGGGCTTGAAAGTGGCGTAAGTCACTTCCCACGCAAAGGTTGTGATTTATAAAAATAAACTTGGCGGTACAATGTGCGCACCGGTACGTCAACATAGATGCTGGCGTATGAACATTTTGGAGATGTTGGAAACTGGCGGTACGGATGGTGAGGGGGTGAAGTGGAGCCAAATTCATCTCATAAATTTAATGTCATCACATATAAGATTATAGACCTGAGTCTGCAGTGTTATAGATGTGTTCACTTGCAACTGTATGCAACATTCATATATCATACTTCATCTTCAAATGATATAGAGCGGTGGATAGCACTGATTGATTAGTATTAGCTGTGACAAGGTGTGTAACAAACAGTCTAATTGCTGAGTAAGCATATAAATAGTGCAATGACACTCGTGCGTAATGCTGCACAATGGATGCGCTGGCACTGCTGGACATAGATATGTATAGAAAGACTAGATGGCTCGAGGCAGAGCCACCGACGTCCTCACATGGCAGCCATCTTGGTACAGGGCACATTTCCGCTCTGCTGTATAGAACTCAATTGAAGGTAAGACACCTGCTCAAACATATTCATGCTTTAATCGCTAAATCTTGACGGATTTACAAATGGTTTGGTTTATTACAAATGTTACAAGAAATATTACGTCAATATATTAATATTACATTTTATAAAATTTTATAATCTTAAGTATGCAGTATTAAAACTACATCTCTGACGTTTCTGACAAAGTCAACCTTTTGAAAATCGGTTGACAATTGAGCATGCAACACTTATTTCTCAGTACATGCTCCACAGACGTCAGTGTTATGAGTGAGCAAGCGCACTGTACCAAGATGGCTGCCATGTGAGGATGTTGGTCACCGTTGGCCAACAGCGTGCGTGAAACTTCTAGTCTTTCTATAGAAATCTATGCTGCTGGACACACATCAGTACCCATCTGCAGGGACCGGGCACCGCCATTTCTGCAGCGCATACCGGAAGTGCACACCGCGTTAAACCAGAAGTGGGTCTTTTTCTTGTAAATTATTCACCGCTCCATACCAGAATATATATTTAACTTTACAGTTAAATATATATATATCTACACAAACGACTGCACCTCCACGGACGCCTCTGTGAAGCTACTGAAGTTCGCAGACGACACCACCGTCATCGGTCTTATCCAGGATGGTGATGAGACTGCTTACCGACAGCAAGTGGATCAGCTGGTGCTCTGGTGCAGTCAGAACAACCTGGAGCTAAACACGCTCAAGACGGTGGAGATGGTAGTGGACTTTAGGAGACACCCCCCCACCCTGCCCCCCCTCACAGTCCTCAGCAGCCCAGTGTCCACTGTGGAGAGCTTCAGATTCCTGGGCACGATCATCTCTCAGGATCTGAAGTGGGAGCAGAACATCAGCTCCATCCTCAAGAAGGCCCAGCAGAGGATGTACTTCCTGCGGCTCCTGAGGAAACATGGACTCCCCCCTGAGCTGCTGCTGCAGTTCTACACTGCAGTCATCGAGTCTGTCCTGTGCTCCTCCATCACTGTGTGGTTCGGAGCTGCCACCAGGCAGGACAGGTCCAGACTGCAGCGCACTGTGAGGACTGCTGAGCGGATCATCGGTGTCCCCCTGCCCTCTATCCAGGACCTGTACTGCTCCAGGACTCGTAGGAGAGCAGGAAACATTATGAGGGACTCCACTCACCCTGCTCACAGACTCTTTGAACTGCTCCCATCCGGCAAGCGCCTCAGAGCCCTGCGGACCAGGACAAGCCGGCACAGGAGCAGTTTCTACCCATCGGCAGTCACCATTCTAAACAGCTCATAGCTACATAATTAATAAGAGCTGCAACTTTTTAAACAGTTAATAGCTGCACTATCATTGCACAGCTGCACTTTCCTCTCTTCAGTTGTAAACATTCCTAGATGCTTGCTTGTATATATTCCTGATGCACATTTTTTATTTTTTATTTTTACACACACACTTTATTGTTAAGAGTTTTGTACATTTATATTTCTTCATTTTATTTATTTAATCTTATCCTCTATTTTTTTTCTTTAAAATTTTTTACATTTACCTTATTTTTATTTTGTCTCGTTCACTGTACTAGAGAGAAAACAACTGCCGAAGTCAAATTCCTTGTATATGTCGCATACTTGGCAATAAAAAACGATTCTGATTCTGATTCTGATATTTGCAGTTACATATTTACCGTAACTCGTAACTGTATAATTTACTATATTGAATTACATATTTTATTCATAATAGTGTGTATATTTCTTTATCTATAATAATTTCAATAGGTAGTTATTTTAACAATTTTATACATACTGGATATAATCCTGAATTTTTTTTTTTTTCAACAAGAAACGTGAACATTGACAAACATGTTGTGCAGTTACCTCTGGTTCACTTCACCCTGCTGTTAGCATTAGCTCATAGCAATGAGCAAAATAAATACTACGCAGCATTAAAATACTCACATTTCCATCATTAGGTTTGGCGATGGATTGTTGGTACTGAGCCTGGATTCAGGAAAAGTCTGGTTCCCAGTGCTGTGTTGAACTGACTGAAGTTGAAGAAGCAGTCGGCCGTGAAGTGACTGGCACACACAGACAGGTTTTAGCTGACTGTAGCTGCTCATTCCCTTCAAAAATAAAATTAATCCACTGGGTCCTTTGGTCCTCTGAGGCTGGTAGCCTATATGTGAAAATATATGTGTCTGTTTACAGCCAACAACTGAGCAGCGACAGCTTCTGAGCTTAGACATGCTGAACACCGATCTCTCACTAAGAATGTAAACAACATGGCTGCTCTTCACAGAGGAATTAAGTCTAATGTATTGATTTTATTTCTGCCTGTTCAGCACTGTCAGCAAAATAAAGTTTTGTTATTTTTTAATAAATGTTTATTTCTTGTTTTTTTACATCTTGTTAACTGCAACGCGATTTATGTGTGCCCCTTGCATAACCTCTGAGTGATCTGCTGCAGCTTGGAGGGAAAGCAGGATGCTGCTGCATCTTTAGCTGTGATGTTGTTTTAAACATTTTATGCAGCCGATGTGTATCCGATGTTTTGATGAACTATCTTACTTTTAAAACATCAGCTGCTGCTGTGAAGGGATGGAGGGTTAAAACAGAGGGGCGTTAGTGATAAAGCCTTGTAAAAGACAGGAGAAATGCGGGAGCTGATAAATTTAGTGGAATTGTGACCTCGTTTTTGAAGTGAGGGGATTTCTACACAGACGTCAGGTGTATGTTTTTTATTACCATGTCTGCTGTGATGTAATAGCTGTCAGTCTCTCTCCCCCTCACTCTCCCTTTCATTCAGTAACTCCAAACTCAGGTGTGTGTATGTTTCTGTTACATGTTCATCTGACATATTTTTGAAAAGATATCAACATGAAACAGTTAACATTGATTAATGATGTAAGTGAAATAAACTTCAAAAACACTGATGAGATTTCAAAAAGCACGTTAAAGATCACAAGACCACCTCATGATTGTTATGAAAATTGTGCATAAAATGTGATCAGAATGCAGAAAAGAAATTATTAAAGTTAAAAAAAATGTCCTCTGACCTTATACCACCTGACAATCTCAAATACATATTTATGATGTCCCCACTGCAAGTATGACATGATCCTGTGGAAAAACACTCAATAAACAACAACAATGACAGAAATAATAAAAGTGATAACACAGACCAATATTAATTGACTGAAGTTTTTGTTGAAAAGCCCTATTATCAAAGACACAATTGTATTAATTTTAGTTCTAAATTAATTAATGAAGTATAACAATAATGCCAAGTTAAAGCAACAGAAATAACATGACCCACTAAAGCTGCAAGTAGCATTGGCCAGGTCCTCGCTGCTTGTCCCTCATACCTGTTTGACCTCCATTTTGAGGGTTTCATCCCTTTTCGACCCTTTGACTGATGTGTGTTTCTGCAGCTCTGTGACAATTCATCATGTCATGCAGAAAGACATCCCCTTTTTTGAGATTGTATTGCCACAAAACACTTGTAGCTTTTTTCGAAGCTTAAAAGAATCACAAGACTTGGAACTACAAATCTCCAATTCTCATGTTGCTGAATGCTTACACATTCCATTTTCCAGCCTTCAGTGAATCACATGACCAGCTGCACTGAACTGTCACTGAGTGAGTGACATCATCAACTGCCCTAATCCTGGATGAAATTGAGAAAAAAAATTTAAAACACCTCCTCACAGATGCCACAATTTTTACAAAATCTCTCTAAAAATATCATCCTCTGTTAGTATTTATCATCAGGAATTCACCCATGTATTTTTTAAAGGTGTAGGACTGCTGTTTTTTTGTGTTGAGGCCTAACTTCCAAAGCTTATGTGGGGCTGTATCTTGTTCACCCCATTCATTTGAATGGGAGTAACTGGGAGTGCTGCTTTTCGGTTGACCAGCTTTGAGGGCTTCTCATTCTTCTCAACATGGCCTACTGTGTCATCTGTCCACGTTTCAAGCTGACACCATTTATGACCTAGGAGGAGATCATTTTTGTTTGAAGAGCAATTTTCGTGCCCAAATTTTCTTTTGAAAGGAAAAGTGCCAGCTTCCTCTTTGAGGAATTTGTGTACAGCACTTTGATCGACTGCTGTCTTCTTGAAGGTGCTCTATGAATAAAGTTTGACTTGACTTGACTTGACTTGAGATAGGTCAGGGGTGTCAGCATGTGATTTGTGGGTCATGATGAGATGAACGTGTCAGTGTTGGTTTGATCTCTCTACAACATTCCTCCTAGTCATGAGGGCCATTTTAATGTGCCTAGGGGGTGCTGCAGAGCTCATTTTGGCATGTTGGGGGTTAATTTTTTCTTTTTATCAAATTTTCGCCAGATCTGGGCTGTGTGCCAATTTTGGTGAGTTTCTGAGCATGTTTAGGGGGTCAAATTAAGGTTTAAAGACACGAGGGAATAATAATAATAATAGGAAGAAAGAAATGCTACAGGAACAATAGGGTCCTTGCCATTGGGGCAAGGATCCCTCTAGCTCTAGATAGAGGGGTCCTTTCCCTTGGGGCTCGGACCCTAATAAGAAAGAGGAAAGAAAGAAACACAGCAGGAACAATACTAGCTCTAGCTAGAGGGGTTCTTGCCCTTAAGGCTAGGACCCTAATAACAGAGCAGTCATGTCAAGTGGTAAAGAACTTTGCTTATAGATCTAACATCATTATAATGATGTAGACTCAATAGGTGCTGCTGTTTAATTTTGGGTTCAAATGTGTTCTGTGGCTCAAAGCCGATTTTTTGGGCACGAGTGGTGGGCAAAAATGGCTCTTTTGGTTGGAATTGTTGCAGTTCCCTGATCTAAGACAATCACATGCCACTGACGCAGCAATGGCAGCTACACATGTGGACAAAATTGTTGGTACCCTTCTGTTAAAGAAAGAAAAACCCACAATGGTCACTGAAATAACTTGAAACTGAAAAAAGTAATAATACATAAAAAAATACGGAAAATTAACTAACGAAAATCAGGCATTACTTTTGAATTGTGGTTCAACAGAATTCTTCAAAAAAAAAAAATAATAATAATGAAACTGGCTTGATCAAAAATGATGGTACCCTTAACTTCATATTTTGTTGCACAACCTTCTGAGGCAATCACTGTAATCAGGCAATTTCTGTAACTCTCAATGAGACTTCTGCACCTGTCAACAGGTATTTTGGCCTACTCCTCGTGAGCAAACTGCTCCAGTTGTCTCAGGTTTGAAGGGTGTCTTCTCCAGGCTGCATGTTTCAGCTCCTTCCACAAATATTCAATAGGATTTAGATCAGGGATCATAGAAGGCCACTTCAGAATAGTCCAGTGTTTTGTTCTTAGCCATTCTTGGGTGTTTTTAGCTGTGTGTTTTGGGTCTCTATCCTGTTGGAGGAGCCATGACCTGCGACTGAGACCAAGCTCTCTGACACTGGGCAGTACATTTTGCTCTTGAATGCCTTGATAGTCTTGAGATTTCACTGTACCCTACACGATTCAAGACACCCTGTGCCAGATGCAGCAAAGAAGCCCCAGAACAAAACTGAGCCTCCTCCATGTTTAACAGTAGGTACAATGTTCTTTTCTTTGTATTCTTCATTTTTGCATCTGTGAACATAGAGCTGATGTGACTTGCCAGAAAGTTCCAGTTTTGTCTCATCTGCCCAAAGGACATTCTCCCAGAAGCTTTTTGGCTTGTCAATGCATTTTGGCAAAAAAAATTGGTTTGCTTTCAACAGTGGCTCCTCAGTCGCCTTCTTCCATTAAATCCACTTTGGCTCAAACAGCAACAGATGGTTATCTGATACTGATGTGCCTTGAACTTGGAGTTCACCTCCAATCTCTTTGGGAGTTGTTCTGGGCTCTTTGGTTACCATTCGTCTTATCTGTCACTGCAATTTGTCATCAATTTTCCTCTTGCAGCAACGTCCAGGGAGGTTGGCTACAGTCCCATGGACCTTAAACTAATGAATAATATATGCAACTGTAGTCACAGGATCATCAAGCTGCTTGGAGATGGTCTTACAGCCTTTACCTTTAACATGCCTGTCCATCTCCTGAGACAACTCTCTGCTTAGCTTTCTGTGGTCAATGTTCAGTGTGGTACACACCATGATACCACACAGCACAGTACTACTTTTCACCCTTTAAATAGGCAGACTGACTGCTTACAAGTTTGAAGACACCTGTGATGATAATTACAGGAAACACCTTAGTTTAACATGTCCTTATGGTCAAATCAGTTTCAATCTTTTCTAGGGGTACCGTCATTTTTGTCCAGGCCAGTTTCATTATTTTGTTTTTTAAAATGATTCTGTTGAACCACAATTCAAAACCAGTGTCTGATTTTCATTAGTGAATTTTCAGTTATTTTTTATTTATTATTACTTTTGTCAGTTTCAAGTTATTTCAGTGACCATTGTGGGTTTTTCATTCTTTAACGAAAAGGGTTCCTAACAATTTTGTCCACGTGTGTACTTGGGGTTAAGTGTCTTGCTCAAGGACACATCACCATGTGACACACAGAGTGGGGTTTGAACCTGAAACTTTTTGATTACTGTCAGAGCACAGTATCAGACTGAGCCACTGACACAACATGCAAAAGACTTTGAGCATGTGTTCTTAAGGCTTGTGCTCGCCACGTCTGTTTCTGCACTCCTAACCTTTAAATATTTCTATCATGCTAAATGATAATGTTTATTCATTTTTTATAAATTATTTTTACTGATAAAGACAACTAAATTTTTTACTTTTTTTTCACATTTTTTTAAAATGTATTTAGTTATTTATTCATTTTTGTCTCACTGAGTGAATGGGTGTAGTCACAAACTCATCATATAGAAAACTAGAACTCCCACCTGGTGATTAAAGCTTTGAGGCATACAATTTCTAGATATTGAGGTAATGTTGTGAATTATGAAAAATGGACAGGACCCTTTCTGTGGTATAGTAATAGTATAATTTTGTAGGAAAGGGGTAGACATGAGGTCAGATAATCTTTGCTCATTGTTTCTGCTGTAAAGCACTTTGGTAGGTCACTGGCCTTTTTAAACATGCTATATAAATAAAGCTGACATTGACATTACCTCATATCTCCAATATGTCATTAGTTCATCATCAAAAAGTTTCGCTGAAAAACACTCAAAGAATTCTTGAGATGTTAAGTTCATAAAACAAAGAGGAATCGTGAGACAAATCTACTTTGACCTTGTCACTCTGAAATTTTACCAGTTCTCCTTTGAGTCAAAAAAGGCATTTTTGCAGGTGAACATGATGACTGATGATTTGTGACTGCCAAAGTCTTGTCAATTATTATGAAAATACAAGTGAAAAGGTTGACAAATATAAGTCTTATATGAAATATAACACTTACAAGCATAGAAGATCAGGAGACTCTGTGACCTTGACCTTTGACCTATGACTTCAAAAACCTGAACAGCTTATCCCTGTGTCGTAGTGGACATTGGTGCAAAGTTTGAAGAGAACCCCTCAAGCATTGTTGTCATACTGTGTTGACAGCATCATGTTTATTCTTCAAAGAGTGGCAGAAGAGGCCAAACTATACAATGCAGCAGACATTCCAAGTTTTAAATGACTTCTAAGATCTCTGAAGACCTGAAATGTAAGTGTCTTAAAAAAGCACTTCAGGTTGTTTGAGGTGGGGTTGCTCGAGGCCTATGGCACTAGTAAACCAATGACCGACAAAGCAACCAGCCAGCTCTGCCCCTGCCTCTGAGGGAGAGGTAACCGAGTACAGACCCTGGGCAATACATAGCAGTCAACAGTGCCACCAAAAAACTTGTAATTACCCCCACTTTGAGGATAAAACTACAGAGAAAACGATATTGGCTCAACTAGATGCTACAGTAAGATTATTTACAGCATTTCATTTTTTTTTCGACAAAGCCTCTGTGTTTGCACAGGATTGAAAGACAGCCACAGAACATATTTGCAATACTTCCAAATTTTTCCATTGGTATAAACTGTAAATGGCCTGATATTATAAATGGTTTACGTTTATTTTTGTATCTTTGAATGAAATAAGCAACTGTCCTCTGCCATATAACATAACAGCTGTGGCAGTTAAAAACATAGAACCACCCCTGGGATAATATAATGTGTGTAATATTGTGTCTTTTAGGTTTTATTCAGCAGGAAATTTGACAAATACAAAAAATGTTTCTCATCACAACATAGCTACTAGACATACACAATTCTAAAATGCACTTAATAGTTCTACATAAAGCAGCCATAACTTTCTCACAATGGTGGTGCATTACTGCTCAATTAATGTTGTGGAATGGCTCATTTAGGAGTCTGTGTTGTCATATATATCAATATCAATGATCTAGTGATGTATAGATTGATGTTAAGTTTTTGGACATAACAGAAGAAATTTCAAACACTGTTATGTGGATTGGTGACATGTTATCTTTACCTCTAAATGTCTGATCCCACCTATGCTGACACAAAAAGCCTGAAGCTGCTGTCAAAAAACAGCAAACTACTCCAGCTTAATTTTTTAGCCAAAAGCACTAATTTACCCATGCCTAAATCTTAAATTGTAAATAAATGTCATATTTTGATGCTATCTGTTTTTTTATGTCTGGTTCAGTGATCAATATTTTTGATGAACTTGTAACTTGTAACCAACTAGCTATGGGTCCTGTGCCTGCAATTAATTTTGCACAAAACGATTGGCCAGATGTTTTGTTATGATGTTGTTACATGTGACTGGTTGATGGGGGATCTGAGGTATGCAGTCTTAAAGTATGTTTATGCAGTTCTTACCAGATTTGCTAGAATAGATATTTTGATTTACTGAACATTTAATTCAGTTTTTCATGCCAGTAAAGACTGTTTGAATATGAACAGATAGCTATTTTGATGTGTAAGTCACTGCCCTGTACATCACTCCTGCTCAACGTTGAGTTAACAAACACATAGCAGACAGTCAAACACTACCTTTACTTGATCAGGAAACAGTGTTGTAATGATCAAAAGCTGAAACTGGCATGGTATATGCATTTGGCAGGGTGGTTAGACATGCAGCAAAAAACCTCCATCCAAAAAGTTTGAAATATACAACCAATCACCACATGGTGTATCATCAAACAAGACCTCCAGCCAAACATATTGTGTGACATCACTTCAATCAAACAGTCAATCTTTATTTGTATAGCACCAATTCATAACAAGTGTTATCTCAAGACACTTAACAATAGAATAGGCTGAAGACAAGTTCTTCATTTTATAGATACACATACAGTATGCATATATACATGTAAAATACACATATACATATATATACAAATATATACATCCAACACCCAATATGAATCCATATAGTCAATCATGAATCCCGCTATCATGGCGGCATCCGACCGAGCATTTTTATGTCTATTATACGTCTTATATACGTCTGAATGTTTCTTAGACGTCTAGTCTAAAATTGGTCTACCAGGAGTATACAAAGTTTTTTAAGAACGTCTAAATGCACACTAGACATATATTAGACGTCTAAACAACGTATATCTATCTATCTATCTATCTATCTATCTATATCTATATATATATATATATGGAGACATCTTAGACGTTTAAATCACGTACAATAGACGTCTAAATTTAGATGTCTACATTTTAGACGTTCACCTGATGTTCAGGCTCATACCAAATATAAACCCAGGTATAGACTTAGACGTTGATTAAACGTCTATTAGAGTTCTAGTCTAAATTTAGGCGTCTAAAAAACTTTCATTTCTATAACACTGTTACACCATTTTTAGACTGGACATCTATTAGATGTCTAATAGACCTAAAAAAGAAAAAAAAAAAAAAAAGCTCAATAGTTTCTTGTCAATATTTTAATAATTTGACAAAATATCATTAATGCATATTTTCATTAAGATCTAATACATTAATGACAATTTTTCAATTTATGAAAATACTCACAAGAAACATTTGAATAGCCAAAAAGGTACTGTAGACCCAGATTCTCTACAAAGACACCAAACTTTACCTGCAATGCTTACCTTGATACATGTACTCCCAGGATGTTCCAACTATATTGGCAAAGTTGTTTCTCTTTCTGGACCTTTTACAATACATTTTTACTCTAATGTCATGCTTATTCATAATTTAATACTGATCTACATTTGGCAATCATCAGTCAACTGTAATTGCAATCACAGTACATTTTTCATTCCGAATAAAACCATTACAATCATGGAGTGGGCAAAATTGTTTTTTAATCTTAGACCCATTGATCATAAAAACAGTAAAACAGGGAACTTTTCAAAATGCAAATACAAACAATTAAAAATAAACTGAACTAAAAAGTATAAAGTAATGAAGTGAAAAAACTTTGTGATAGAATTTTTTTTCTCCTTTTTTATATTAACTACTTTTAAATAACTTTTAACTTATCTTTTATATTAACTACGCCTCGCGCTGCACAAAAAATAAAATGAACACAAAAATGTAAAGTAATAAAGTAACCATTATGTGATAGAAACTCTCCCTTTTTATATTAACCACTTTGTGAGGCGTTGTAAAAAAATAGTGGGGTGATGTTCTTGGCCTCCTGTAGCCCTCCCCACCACATCGAGCTGGCGCCTGTTTCAAGTGCTCTCCCATCGCTGCTCCGACCTGTTCCTCCGTGGCCTGTGGGAAGGCAATGCGAACAGACTCTGCAAACAAGCAAAAAAAACAGACTTTACTGTAGTAATTGTAGAAATTAGCTAGTATTGTCCAGAAGGGTTCTTTATTTTTTTATTGCTTCATGCTATAAATGTGTCAGTTATATGACATAGTATAACTAATAACTTGTAGAGATATATTCTTTTACCGAGAACAACAGAAAAGAAGGCCGTTTTCTTGAGAGCCCTCTTTCCCTGACGTCCTCCACCCATGAGGTTATATTGTCTCTGCACTCCATTGCTGAAAACTCTGAAAAGGATAGCAAACATACAGAAAAAGTCTTATACTGCTTACTCTTGCAATTCACCATGAAGACTATTGACAAGAAACAACAATAAAACACTAGCATATTAAAACCATTGACCGTTACATTGTCTTGTGTACAGTTTCACGTTAGTAACATTAAATTTCTATTCATACCTGATCCTACATGTGCAGGTCTTGAGGTCCTTCCCACCAAGGCAAGACATTGATTTTATCTGTATGTATCCAATCTTTCAAATAATTAGAGGCCATATTCAATTTGGCTGGAAAGAAAACACAAGGAAAAAAGATCAGTATTGAACGCTAATTTGAAATATTTTTCAGAAGATCACGAGCAATGTGGCATAACTTATTCGATTTTCTTAATGTACTACTGTAAAAATTGTTTACAGTACATTTACCTTCATTGATTCCGGATGGGGACCTAAACATCCAGAATCAATGGGGATATATTTAGACAATCATTTGATTGTCTTAGGAACATGAAAAAAACAAAACAATATTATTGAACCCAAGTCTCCACGGCATGAGTAATCAATAGAAAAAGTCATTTGGGGGGTGAACTACTCCTTTCAACACAATATACAGTCTAGAAGGGAGTAAGTAAAGAGATATTGAATGAAGCAGCAAGCAGGTGCTCCCATGGAGGAAAAAGAATAAGGATGAATATTATAATTTGATTGACCAACCCAGCACATATGTACTGTGTGGCTTATCAATAGCTTCTGTAGTTAAAGGATCAGGTATTGCAAAAACATACTCTCTTATCATGGGCTAGGGCTGAGCAGAACTGAGGAGGGAGTGTGACATCAAGTTACATCTTAGAGCTTTAAAAGGGTATTTTCATAATGTTGGCCTGCATTTTTATTATATTTTTGCTGGCAATGCAATTATGTAATAATAATATTGCTTTGTGTATTCTTTAATGCTGGAATCTATTAGAGAACTTTGAGAAGATACGCAGTATTTTAATTTAGATTAGATTAGACTAGATTAGCACTTTATTGTCATTGCACATGTCACAGGTACGGAGCAACGAAATTTCATTTCAGTACAACCCGTCCAAGAAACATACAAGAGACAGTGACACATACAAGGGGGACAGGAACAGGAAGACTGTTGATTCACCAGCAGAGCAGCGCCCCGTTTTCTTAGATGAGAAAGGGAGAACAGAGGGGAAAGAGAGGAGAAAAAAAAAAGTCAACTCCAAACTGAGCTCCAGAAGAGGGGCAGAGTGTGGGATTAGGAAAAAAAACACCTCAGCGCATAAGCAACGTAATAAAACATTACAACAAAAAACTCAGAGACAAGCACATTATGATGGGAGACAGGGCCGGGAAAGGGTGGGTGTCACGGCACAGACACTAGGAGGAGCCCGAAGCCACCAGGCGCGTTGCATCAGCACCCAGCACTGCACCGCAGCGAAGGAAGGGGGGGGGGGGGATGGGTGCCAAGGAAGGCGTTGAGTTAGAGGGGAGTGTCTGTTATCTGTGCCTTGTGTGCGTGTATGCGTAAGCCTGTGTCCTTCGGCTCTAGTTCAGTCCCAAAAGTCTCTGCCGTCTGATAAGGTGACTATGGAGACGGCCTCGGAGGGTTCTGATCCAGAGCAGAGTTCACAGGAGAAGGCAATGGGGTGGGGTGTGGGGGGATCGAGCTTCTGTCTACATAAACATCCAGGAGAGTGAGATAGTAGCTCAAGGCCATTTGGGGAGCCAATGAAGATAACAAATTGTTTTGGGTTCAGGCCGACTAATTTTCCATCAGCCTCAAGTCTCTCTGGTTCTCTGATGGTGTTTCCAATAATCCGAATCTGTGGGGCCCATTTCAGCCGTGCCGAGCTGTCAACTTCTCCAAGGTGTTATCCTGCTTGCGAACGAGTTCAAGAATCGCATCCTGCTTGCGATTGAGCTCACAGATCGCTTGAGTCTGAGTGTTGACAGTGTATTTTAATTTAAGTAGATAACCTTAGCATTTGATGTATTCCTTATGCTATCATAGCCCAATGTCATTGTGTAAATACATAATATGTATTAAACAATGTACACAATGGTAAACATTTACCCCCAGAAATGTATAGTAGCTCCAATACCTGATCTGCAAGCAATCATGTGCCACATACATTTAGCTGTATTTTAATTGGGCCATAAGTGCTTAATTCACTTTTTATTTTATTGATATTCATGTATTTTGGCCTAATCAAATGGAATTGGGCTCCATTACCTCAAAATGAATTCCCATTGATACTAATTAATCTTGTGTTCCATTCTGGGCCACAACAAAAGGAAAAAGATCTGCAAGTAATAATGTGCCACACACTCAAAGAATCAATATCACAATATAAAATAATCTCTTACAAGTAAAGGCCTGTATTCAAAATGTTACTTGAGTAAAAGTAATAAAGTATTGACATCAAAATATACTTCATTTTCAAAATTAAATAGTAAAATTACTGGAAAATAGCCTAACTAGAAGCTTTTAACCTTCTAGTTACAGAGAGAGCAGGCCCTTAATTACTTTCATGACAACACCTTTGAAAGAAAAACAAACAAACCACTGAACACCAAGTTAGCACTGACTAGTCGATGCTGTTGGGCCCATGCTGGCTAAGCTAGCAACACGCTAGCCCTCATGCTAGCAACCAACACACTAGGCCTACATGCAAGCAAATGCTAAACTCATGCATGACGGTGAAAGGACCAAACATTGCAAAACTAAACATTTTTCTATAATATTTCCTTCAGCACCCACCTCTTTTTTGCAGAAAAAGCTACTTAATACTGTTTTGTATGAAAATTGGAAAGAGATCTGCTACGACTGTCAGATTAACCACACAAGCCAGAAACATTGTCTGATGGAGATCCCTGAATTCTTCTATAAAAAACACTTTGATAATCTGATGAGTAATCTCTGGAGCGTGCAATTTTTCCCCGCCATCCAGCATTAACTGACCACAATCGGCATCTGTGTTGAGGATGACAGAGTCCAAGGTGTCGCAGAGACATTTCTCCATGATCTGAAACCAGTGGCTAACATAGCAGATAAAATAAATGAGTTGTCTAACACAATGGTTGATGACTGGTTAATTAACTGGTTAATTAACATAGATGTGTGAACATCCTATAGGAAGGAAGCTGGTTTAAATGGTTGTAAGCGTATGTGCTTAGAAAGTGAACAACAACAAAATCAAAAGTCAGAGCTTACTCTAAACTTCAAGTTGCCCACTCTTTGTTTCATCAAATGAACCAGAGTCTTTTCATGGTCCTTAAAGACATACTGTATAACCAAACTACACAGTATTTTTCATGGAGCAGGGGTGGGTCTCATGAAGAAACAGCACGGACCCCACCAGCTGAAACCAGCCCTGATCACACTTCTATTCTACAACCCCTCATTGTGAAGTCCAGAACTACAAAGACATGTTAAACTGAAAGTCTGGGATGCATAAATCTGTGCAGAGAAGAAAAGATACAAAAATATAATCTTGATTTCATACTTGAGGGCCTTTGGCAGTCAAAGACCGTAAAAGTCCCTCTTATTGTTGCTCACAAACAGCTACCCCCATGTGGTAGTGATTGTCACAGCTGACAAGCTGTTTCATGCTACTACCTGAACTATTCACACAACTTTGTCAAAGGAAGTTCATGGAAATTTGTTTCTCATTCATAACTGTATATTGAATTTATCAGTCACACATTTAATTTCTGTTATATCTTATGTCTCATACCAGTGTTTTCTGTTAATTTCAATCTTTTTTGTAATTATGTTTAGATAAAATGTAATGTACAAAGTAAACTCTTAAACACACAACCTGTCGTGAAATTATCATCAACCATTATGCTTTACCTTGATATTGAATGTAGGGCAAAATCTGGGGTTAAGGACCAGTTTTCTGTAAAACAGCATATTTGTCAAAGAACTTTTCACGGGATCTGATGGTGGTTTTATTCAAGTTTAGAAGCCTTCCCAGAAACACATGTTTAATATGTGAAAAATGTAACTTTGTCTCTGAAAATAAGAGTATCAGTATTTTCATTTTGAGCCTCACCACAATATTTGGGCTATTAAGGTGATTTCTATGGGAGGCCCCTTGAGAAATAAATCATACTTGCTTTTACATTCACCATCATACTCTCATACATACACTAGTATACTATCTTACATTCACTATCAAACTCTCTTACATTCACTATCAAACTCTTATATTTACTATCATACTCTCATACATACACTAGTATACTCAATAACATTCACTAGTAAACTCTCTTACATTCACTATCAAACTCTCTTACATTTACTAACAAACTCTTTTACATTTACCAACAAACTCTTTCACATTTACTAACAAACTCTTTTACATCCACTATCAAACTCTCATACACTATTGGTCCGTGCATGAAGTATAATTTGTTGTTGTTCCTCACATCATACAAGGAAAACACTCGTTTTCAGGGGTATTTCCTATTTCAGTGACGTATGGAGTGAAATGAAATTCGGCGCAACACAGCGGCGCCAAGCGACCGCTTTTCCCCTTATCCAACTTGTACAATGAAAATTGAAAAACTAAACGGATAAAACTGCACGAGCTGCCACTGATTGATTGTCTCCAACAAGGGTGGACAAACTAATGAAAAGGCCTCCTTGAACAGCTTAGTTGGGATTGGGTCTAAAAGGCAGGTTCATGGTGTTGAGAAGGAGACAACAGAATTTCACTCCTGAAGGCTATTGTAGAGAAACAGTCTAAGTCAGGTCTAACTACATTTAATGGTACAGCAGGTTCAGGTGAAGGCGGGGAGTTGCTAATTTTATCTATAATTTTAAGAATTTTGTCAGTAAAAAAAAGCTCATAAAGTCCTCACAGCTGAGGACTATAGGAATCACAGGCTCAATAGAGCTCTGACTTTGTGTCAGCCTGGCTACAGTGCTAAAAAAGGAAATATAGATCTACGTGTCCCAAACTGCTGTGTGCCATGCATTTCAGACAACGAGCTCCACACTGTCAAAATAGGGCCCCCAGCTTTTGAGAGTAAAGCTCTTCCTCTCAGTGACAACTTCCTCTGTAACTTAAAGTCACCTTGTGTTTAAGTTTTTGGTGACAGTTACTCAAGTATGTGACTTGGTCTTCAAAGCTTTAAGACATTTTATTCCAACTGGAATCTGGAGAAATTCTTTCTGGTAAAGTGTGATGTCATCTGCCAGCTGACTACTGATGATCTTCCTGCCCCATTGACAAATAAACCTTTTGAAACATTGTTAGATTTATGGAGAATCAGTAGTTGTGAAGCAATTAAAAATAGGTGGGGTGAAATTAGCAACCTTATTTAATGCCAGGGGATAAACATCTGTTTCAAGTTTTGACAGAATTGAGCTACTGCTGTTATTATACAGGTTTTTGGTTCTTATTCAAAATAGATCAAGCCAACTTTAGTGAGAGATTTCTAGATTTCTATTTTCATCATCTTTATATCCTAACTTCAGTGTTACAAGTTAAAAGGCAAATCAACAGCATGGATTAAAGAGTTGCGAGGAGCACTAAATCACACAGAACTAAATATGAAGCAGCGTCACGCATGACGATTACACTGGAGACAGAAAGCTGCAGTATTTCATCTCTGTATTCAACAGCAGCGATAGACGGGTCTTTAGATGCACTGGTGATCATTTTGGAGCAGATGTACTACAGAACTTTGATGATGTGCAGTGGAAACAACATTTCCCAAGTCCAGACGCACACCTGAGTTTGTGTTGTCCCCTTACAATCAGATAAACTTCTCTCTCTACAGCGTTTGTTGGTATCCATCCTGTCAAGACTTTTTTTCTCCTGAGCACTTTCAATGCACAGCTTTTCTCCCCTAACCTTGTGCAGCAGTTGGATCCACCTGATTCAAGGTCTGTTATCAGACAGATCCATTTTGTCAAGCTCCAATCCACTACAATTGTCAGCGGCCCAAAGTGGCACAGCCCAATTAGCGTCCTTAAGAGCAGGAAGAGGTGGGAGCTACAAGCGAGATGACAGCAGAAAGTGACTACTTAAACAGAGATTAGCATAGATGCTAACAGCTTTGGTGGTAGTTTTATTAGATCTGGGGCACCTTTTTTTGTTTAATGGAAAACAAATTTACAACTTATCACTCCACAGGGTGCATGCACAAACCACAACAGAAGTGCTTGTAAGCAGGTCAACAGGCACTTCCGCGGTGGTTTGCGCATGCGCCCTGTGGTTTAGTTTTGTACAAGTTTTTCTTTCGCAAATTGCAAAAAGTGCTAATCTTAGTCTAAAATACATAACATAACGTGGTAAAAAAAACAAGGCACAACAAGCACACAGGACCGTTTAGAGTTGCTGAAGAGTTTATCTGATGACTGTAGGCAGAGGCAGGCTAACACTACCTATTGACTCCCAGTGTTATAGCTACGCTAATTAGATGTGGGTGAGTTTTGCCCCTCTCACAGTCAAAAGAATGGTGTCTATCTGCTCGTCATGGACTCGGAAGTGAGGCAAGACACAAAGAGAAAAAAAAAATGGCGTATCCCTTTTGACATAACTGTATGGCAAGATTGTCCTGCTTTAACCTTACTGTATGTTATCTTGCTTGTTGTTCAAGTATGAAAAAATCCCAACAGGCAAACTATATATAACTTTTTTTTAAGTTTTAATGGAATTTCATTGGATCTTTTGGCAATACCGGAGTTCACTGATGTTTCAGGATTGAAGTTTTATCACGTTTTCATCAAAATTTTAATCCACATCATTATGTTCCAAATCAGCCAACATTTTCTTCTATTTCAAGAGAACTAAACAATAAATACATCAATAAATCATGTAGGGAGGGGTTTCAAGACCCTAAAAACCTAACAAAATAAAGAAAAGAGTAACCTCTAACCCTTAAGCCAAAGGCTTGTTTTGTTAACTTCACAAAATTCAATGAAATATAGAAACTGACAAGGTTAAGATACAGTAAAAGTCCTTCTGATATATGTAAAAAGCAGTTAACTTGGTGGTCTTGTTTAGTATCCTTTTGCCCTCATTTGAGTAATGTCAATTTGATCAACAGATTTAAAAAAAAAAGGACCAATAGAATATTTCCTTGCCAATATATCAAGTAAATTTCCATGTTCATGTCTTGTGCTTCAAACAAGCTCTAAAAAATTCTTGTCCCCTATTCCAGCTGATTCAGCAGCCTGAAAGTCACCCTCCTCTAATGTTTTATTATGTTACTGTAATCAAAGGATGCTTGTTAAACTCCCTTGCCCGACATTGGGAGGTATGTATCAGGACCGGAGTAAAAACTGCACTGCTACTGGTGTTTTGGGGGAGTATTGCAGAACCCCACGAAAACGCTGCCTAGGTCAAGGAGATGTCGACACTTTCAAATGGCTGCTCTCGCTCTTCCAATATACCGAATACAGCCATGAAACATGTTCGCTCAACTGAAGATACTCCGTACCAAGCTGGGCTTTTGTATGAAAAGACTATTTCACACGAGCCTGTGTGGCTTGAAAGTGGGGCTTCTCCTAGGGTTGCCACCTTGGATTTGTGAAAAAAAGGGACACTCGACCAAATGTTTGAGGCGAAGCGCTCGGCCACAATTACTAGTTCAGACTGACCAAATGAACATAAAATTTGGACATAGGAGACAGAAACAAAGTCATGTTAATACATTTATTTGCTAGGCAAACCTGCAAACAAGCTGATAATTTTGATGAGTCACCCCAGCCTTGAAACATCCAAGTTCAGCAGCCATGTCAACACACTAGAACACAGAGAGTGACATCACAGGAGAGTTATTGCAGTGGAGGTGGAGGATGTGACATGAGCATATTTGCATTGCCAGTACTAGGTTAACTATACTACATTGACTACTAAACTATCTAGGCTATACTAAGTTGCAGGACTCCCTGATGTCTCTCTTATTGTACCTTTGATTTCTTCCTGTAACAGGTTGTCTCTCTGACAAAGATGTTCTTGATCCTGTTGCACTTATTCTGGATGGACTCCTTGGCCTGCTGCTGCCATCTTCTACATTAAATACAAATGGAAAAATACAGATTAAAACATGATTGGGTGTGCTAATATACTAAGTGAACTGTTTGGACTAGGGCTCAGCCATCAATAATTGAAACCGATATTTAGAAAGTCTAATTGACTTCATCTTGCTCATGTCAATTAATGGTGGTTTTCACTGTTGCCATGACAGTAAAGGTTGCATATCTTTAAGGAATGTGAAAACTTGTCTCCAGAGATCAAACCATGATCTTTTCATTGCTCTAATCAAGTGGGTTTGGTGCCTCAATCTGACTAGACTTTAACCACAGCATCACACCTTAAAACATCATTATTTTACCTCCCAAAAGATACTCATGTGCAAAATATCACTAAATAATATCCGCATGTGAGGGCAGTGTGAAATACAACCCAGTGGGCACCGTGACATCAATTTGATGTTGAAGATTGGTCAAGATTTTGACTACCATTATAAATAGCCTACAGAAGCTTTGACCTCCTTATGGTTGTAAAAAGATCCAACCAAAGGATCGATCCCACATCCAATTACTGATTTATACATTGTTAATCAATATATTTGACATCAAAACAACGTTGCTGCACAAAACTTGACATCAAATTAACGTTGATTTGATGTCTGAAAACCAGGCATTGAATTGATGTCACATTGATGTCCCAATAACACTGCTCAAGGTGAAGCATTTTGCAATGGGTGTGATTTTTTTGTTCTTGCATTAGGGATGATAACAAACAGAGGACATGGCAACTAGCATAAGGCTATTAAACTCTCAATCTAAATATTCATGCAGTATTTACATCAACCAACATCAGGGACTAAGTAGTTCACAATCTCAAGAGTGGCTGGTTAGATCAACTGGTAGAGTGATGGGTTAGCAAATGGGTGGTGGGGGTTCTAATCCTGGTAAGGAGAGGAAATTGTGTGGGTCCCTATCAAGTCTTTTAGCGCTATTGTGTCACCTGGGTTAACAAGTTCTGCGTCACAGTGCAGGATCTTTCCATCTGTGCATTTTTATTGTATTTTTTTTTTTTTTCAACAAAAGTTTGACATAGAAATAATGTGAAAATAACATCAATTAAATCATTATTTGACATATATCAAATTGATGTCAAAGGATTGATGTCATGTTGATTTACGTTTTTGACCAAGTTACGATGACAATTTGATGTCAGTGTTTGATGTCATATTGATGTTGAATTGACATCAGGTGCTCACTGGGAAAACAAAAGAAACTTAAAATACATCATTGTTCATCATGGTTGGAGATAATCTTCCATTAATCCTAATCTAGGTTAAAAGTTCAATTAATCGTGATTTTGATTTTTGCCATAACCGCCCAGCCCTAGTTAGGACTTCCCACAACTCCTCTTACCTCTTTGTTGTCTCTCTGACCCAGAGTCTGTTGTTCTTGAGTCTGTTGGTCTCCTGCTGCCATCAGTCCTTCCTCGTCAGTTGTCTCTCCTGCCATTTCAACTGGTAAAAAGAAGATCTCATCGCGGACTTTTCCCTTCCTTGAGCCGCTTTTAGCGCTAGGGCGCGCGCGTGTGACGCATGTATTGACGGGAAGAAAACAGAGACAATTTTAAATAGCCGCAGAAGCACGGGGAACTTTCAAGACTACAGAACAAAGGAAATCAAATGTGGTTTTTGCATTTTCCCATAAAACGGGGCAAATTGTGTCCCGGGAGAGATTTGTATTTTCCCGGGACAGTAGGTGAAAAAAAGAGAACAATTCTGGAAAACGGGACGAGTGGCAAGTCTAGCTTCTCCGCTCTGCTCGTTTGCCCCGCCTCCAGCATACTCCTCGTGGAGGAACGTGTGGACGTCCAGGAACGGCTGGGGGAAATCCTCTGAAAACTTCCCAGACCAAACCTATCATTGTGAAGTCGGCTAACGCTGCAGTCGACTTCATCATCGCCTATGTGTGATTGCAAATGGGGTGCCTTTAATCGCGTTTGATTAGACTCAATAGGATGCAGATTTTGGCCACCACCGGATGATGAGGGGATCGGACCGTTCCCCCGATCTAACCACTTGTTTCCATTATGTGGAAAGAGGAATACGAGTTTCACTTCAACTTTCTGCTGCAGCTACTGTGAGTTTCAGATCTCTCCAGAAACCTCAATCTTTCTTGATTCTTTTGGTGGAAACATTAAACTGTTTCGCTTGAGGCAAGTCATTGTTAGCTGGACAGTAAGGTTGTTGGGTGTTGGTAGACCAACTTGACGAGAAGTCGCCTTTTCTAGCTATAGGCCATCCCCACAGGGGTTATCCTTGGTAGGCTGGTTTTGCGAGGGTAACTATTTTTTTTAATCCAAAACAAGTCTGTTGATCACTTGAAGCTGTTTAGATATACATACTGTATTACGTGACGATTTCACAAGGATAAGGGCTAGTACATTGGCTACCTTTACTCACTGATTAATTAATTGATTTGGATTTTCCTTCATTTATCTTTCTATGCTGTTTCGTTCTCAGTCTGTAAGAGCCTTAAATAAATAAGAGAACATCTTTTAATCTGCATTATAATAAGGTAGCCATATCTGACGTGTGTGTTTGAAAATCAGAATCAGCTTTATTGGCCAGGTATGTTAGACATACAAGGAATTTGACGCCAGTTAACTTCACTCAACTTCACTCTCCAAGTACAGACTAGATACACACCAGAGTGTGTATACATATACAAACAGAACAGAAGCAGAAAATGGAAAAGCAGTTATTGAACTTTTAAATAAAAATTAAAAATATTTTACTTTAACAGATTGGTATTTTTCTTACAGGACATGATAGGCCCTACCAACACCTAAACATGAACCAGCATAAACATTGACCAGTATCACCTTTTTTTTTCTGTTTTTGGTTTAAATGTTTGCTTTTTTTTTTTTTTAATTTACAGGCAATATTTATGCCAGCTATTGCCTGTAATCTTTATGTCAGATATTGCCCCCCCCCCCCCCCCCCCCACACACACACACACACACACACACACACACACACGCATGCACGCTTTCACAACAGACACCCTCGCAGAGACAACCTAGCATACAGGGCATCTTGGAGATGTGTCAATGGGTGTTACACAGCCAAATAAGATTATCGTTTGAGTCACTGGCAAGCACCATCATGCTCATTGTCTGACATGATCAAATGCTCTAAGCAGTGGGATAAATAAGTCTTGAGGAAAACATTTTTGTGTTTATTTAGTGTTCTGCACTATTCTTTTGTGTTGACTTTTATATACAGTGAGAATAGGAATCAAAAACTGATAATAAAGGGGAGTTGCGTCTTTAATGCAGGAAAGAAGCCATGGGGTGGAGATAAACCCAGGTCTCTCATTTAAAGATACCTGTACTTCCAATTCTAGGCACTCTTTTTGCAGGTCTAGTGATGACGTCATATTTTGTGTTATTTTGTCTGTTATTGCCAGACAACAGTAAATAGAGAGAGACAGATATTGTTTTGGCCCCTTGACTGACATTAGATCTGAATGTTTGTAAGAGTCTCTAATAACTTAGGCAAGTGCAATTCAAACCTCCAAGCCATTTTTTAGGGTGGCATATAGGGCTTGTTTTATTTAACGAAAATCTGTTTGTGTGTCTGCCTGTCCGTCTTGCTTAGTGTGGGAACTTGTGTCTATTTCATTTCCAAATACAGTATGGGTGTAGTTTTAGTCACATTTCAGGATTTGACTTATAATCTATTCGGTTGTTTCTGACTTGCTTAGAGGTCTCCTACCTGCTGGGCACATGCATTATACCTCTAGAGACAGCCACACAGAAGGCATTTTATCAGGTTACCTTAACCACCTTCTTGTGCCACTTGCCCACAAGAAAGAGCCCAGAGTTCATTCTCTCGGGAATGAAATCTCCCCACCTCTCTCTAAGTTAGAACTCAGGCACTCGTCATGTGAAACTACTGTGGCAAACTGTTTCTGTGGATTCAGAGGCTCTTTTGGGGTAGTTGCTTGTCCATCTCTCAACGGTTCAGGGTTGAGTCGTACCTCCTACTGTCACTTGATGATGTATCCATGGACAAGACACCTAACCAAAAATTATTCCTACTGCTGCATCTGTGGTAGATAAATGAGTATGAAACAGCAAGAGTGTGTAAGTGAATACTAATGGACAACTCACTTAGACACTTCAACAACCAGTGAATGAATGAGAGTGTAACTGTGTGTGAATGGAATGTGTGACATGAGGTGTAAAAGTTCTTTCATTCCTTACAAAGACTAGACAAAGTGAAATACTATGTTGAAAGTACATACCATTTACCACTCTGCAATCCTACTTTTGTTTTCCACAGTGATGCCAATAAAGTAAAGGAGCTTGCAAAGGCTAGTGAATCAGTAGTGGCTTTTATGCCTTTTCTGATCCTTGGAGCTGTGATGTTGGGGTTATCAATCCTCACATATAAAACAGGACCTAGGCAAATGGCAAGATGAGAAGTATATCAGAGAAACATCAGATAAATCAGGGCATGTCTACTGTATGGGTGTGGTGTCTAGTCCATTTTCAACATGAAGAGGCATGGTCAATTTGATTTGGTTTTAGAACATGTCTTTTTGTTGCATTGATATTAGATCAAAGTGGGAATATGTTATCATGTGATAAAATACTAGGATTGAGTTAGTGTACAGACCTTATTTCCCTTTTCCTTTCAGCACAGACTTAGCTTTTATGATACTAGTGAACAGCTGTGTGTTGTTTCAAACTATCAGGATAACACAGTTGAGATGATCTAGCAATACTAAAAATCATGTGACCAAACTGACCAGAATGCTGGCAGTGCCAGACAGATACATACCAACACAGGAAATGAGAGAGTGCTGTAGAATGATTGAGATGAATATGTGCAGTGTCATTGGGTGTGTTTTGTTCTAACTTGTTAAAAATCAGTTAGGGGAAGTTTCCTTGTTGCTTCACGTAAGTGTTTAATCTTTTAAACATATATTTTTTTACTACTTTAGTAAAAATAACTGGATGTAATGAAAAATTAAATGAAATCAGGGAAATTACAGCAACTAGAGGATGTTCCATGAACAACAAATTGCATTTAATCAGAACACAATTAATCATAGCCCAGGGCACTAATTGCTACTCGGCATTGATTTTGTGCCTCAGGTTATGCCTTTTAAACAGTGTGATGGGGCATCTTTGCTTGGTCTGGCAAAGCCCTCCACCACCAAGGGTTGTACCCCAGTTTCATCTGTCACATGTGGATGTGTCCTTGAGGACCAAAAACCCCAAGTTGCTCCCACTGCTGTATCAGGGGCATGTAATTGGGTATGAAAGAGTTTTGGTGTGTTTGCTGATCCTGATGGATCACTAACATAGAAGCTTGAACCATCAGAGAGTGAATGGCAGCAAATGGGTAGAAGTGACAAGCAGTGTAAATGTACTTTAAGTAGTGAGAGAAACTGGATAAGCATTATACAAGCTCAAGATCATTTACAATCTTGTGACCAATTACAGTTTGACATAGAGAAGTCATTTTATGAGCTCATACACCTTGCACAAACCCTTGCATATGATCAATATACCCAGATACATTTTTCCCCAATGTCTTGACATCTGCAGTTTTACTTTAAAAAAGTTCTTCCCTTATTTCCACCTTTGCTGACCAAAAATCATTTAGATGTTATTCTAGAGTTAGACCCCTTGATAAAAAGTGCATCTCAGAAATCGATTAATTTATCCAGAGATTACAACAAATATCCTGGGACCAAACAAAAACTGCATGTAAAAGGCATCTAGGTGTGCAGTTCTTTGAGGAGGCATGGCAGGGTCATCTGATTCATATACACAACTCTTCTATGTGTTTGCAACATCATGTAATTCTGTTAAAGGTGCTACACTGTCTTCATTACTCAGGGGATAAGCTTGCTAGAATCTTCTCGACCACGGTCTTGTGTTTTGGGCTTAAGCAGCTATTGGGGGCATTTTTTTTTTTTAATTTTTTAATTTTTACAAATCTTCAAATCGATGATGTACAAGAAGTACAAGAATTTTGTCCTGACCTGGGGCATTTCATTGAAGTTACTGAAGATTTTCCCTTCAATAAATGTCTTATTATTGAGGTTGTAATTCTACATTTTTGCAGATTTGTTTATATAACCACAATCTTTGGACAACCAAAAATTGTAATTGTTATAACATGGCTGTGGCCTTTTTTGATCTTGAGCTTGGGGGGGTGAGGTTGGTCTTGTTTTGTGTGACACTTGTCTGTCGTGTAATAATCTGAAAATTGGAAAATAACAAAAAAGGTTTAATCCCAGTAAGTGGAGATATACAATTTCTGCTGATGCTTACAGATATATCAGCCATTCATATTAGCTGAATGTATGAGTGTACCATAATGCTTCAACTTATTATCACTGAATGTCCACATTAAATCAACAGAGTCATTTAAGGACAGAGAAATTATGTTTTCCTTGTTTCACACCTGTTTTAGCACAATCAACTGTCATCATGTAAGGAACAGATCATTTTAGTAAGGTGGAGACAGTGTACTTGTGACCTTATTATACCAGGATCAGTATCGGTAATAATGAGTTCAGGAATATTGGCACTTTGTATACCATCAAAAATCCAGTCCTTTTTAAGACTACTGTTTTATTAGTTGAGTTGCAACATTTCAAGTGCATGACATTTTCTGTCTTTCTTTTTTTTCCTTTCCAAAATCAGTGGCAGCTAGTCGGTCAATTAAAGTTGAAAGAACTTGAATGGAAATTGATAGCAATTTCAACATTTTCTAAAGTGTTATTAATTTTAGTTTGGACAAATACTGTGTCACAATGGCAAGTATTTGATTTCATATCTACAGAAGCTGATTGTTACACATGGTGTTTTTTTTTTTACTGTTCTAAGAGAATTGTTTGTGTGTTTCATTTGCTTGTTTAACTTGAAATATTTGGGGGTGGGGGGTGGGGTGATGAAATTCCATTGTTTGTCAATTTGATTGGAATCCTTTTTTGTTCTGTGTGGGAACCCTTAAAATGGAACCCCCCCTGCAACAGCTTTTAAGCAATTTGGTCCTCAAAGAGATCTAGAAAAGAACATCTAATATGAAATATATCACATCACATCTATAAAAGTTAGAGGAGTACGCTCTTAGATGACAGGAGCTCCTGAGTAAGTGAAGCACCTTTTAATATGATAATCACCCTTAAGATTTACTGACTTGAAGTAGAAATTAATTGTGTCATAAGAAGTCATTCAAACCCTATTTGACTTTTTACTGCATGAAGATAAATTATTGTATTGTAGGAGTGTCCCGATCTGATATTGATATTGGATATCGGTCAGATATCAGCAAAAAAACTGATATCGGTCTGCATCTAAAATCTCAGATATAAGCACTCTGATACAAGCAGTCCATTCTAATTTCTTTTTTATGTATTTAATTCAGTTGTAGAATATGCTTATGTTTAAGTTACAGGGGTTATTTTGGGGTTATTTTGCAATTTAAAAATTTTATTTTTTTGTTTTTATTGGATTTATTGAGGTTACTTTTCAGGGACTTCTAATTTATTATTATTTATTTTATTTAATTGTAGTATATTCTTATGTTAAAGGTTAAAATTTATTCAACCCATTGGTTAATAACAAATGGATCAGTTTTTCCCATACCTACTATTGCTGACTACTGTTCTCTGTTTGAGTAATCTCACTTGATCAAGCCTTTTCTTACAGTCCATACTACAAAATAAGTAATAAACGAATGCATGATTCCTGCTGATATCGTATCAGATTGATATCGGTATCGGCCAATACTCAAGGCTGCAATATCGGTATTGTATCGGAGGTGAAAAAGTTGTATCGGGACACCCCTATTGTATTGTATCCATCCTGAAATGTTTGGTTTCCTCTGTTTAATTTAAGTTGTGTTTTAAAGTGCATTTGTGTCATTAATTAATCTAAGTACCTGATTATGGTTCTGCGGATGTTTGTTTGTGTGTTTGCATTTTTCCCTGTTTTAGTGATGCCAACCTCTCAGATGTGCTGTCTGACTCAGAGGAGAGTAATTTTGGCAGTCTGGAGCATTTGGAGCAAGATAGCACTTATACTTTGGCCAATGGCTGCCAAGCTGACAGTGAAGCCGCCAAAAGGCTTGCCAAGCACCTTTACCACCTGGAAGGCTTCAAACGCTGTGATGTGGCCAGACACCTGGGCAAGAAGTAGGCAAAAACATTTAACACACACAGTGTAATGCATGCACACAAGGGGTTTTTGTCACCATAACCATAGTAAAATTTCCCCATGTTCAATTTTTGATCATTATTAAAACAATTTTTGATCACCTTGCTTTTTAAAATATCACAGTAAGTGCTGTCCAGCAATAAATCAAAGACTTGTTGAGACCATATACGGGACCATGAGATATTGCTGTCTGTATTATCTGCTTTCTCGATGTCGGCAATAGACATAAACAGATCAAACAAGTATCATGGGTAGAGGCTATGACAAGGATCAGAGCAAAGAAAAAAAAAAAACACTGAGTAGCAAGGAGTGTTCTCAGCAACAATCATGGAACTCTTTGCATTTTTGTTGTTTGACAGTAATCTCTGAGAAATGATCAGAAATGAACATCTTCAGCATATTTCATATTCATATTTCTTTATATGTCACCACTTTCTTTGTATCTATCAGCACTTACTCTGTCCATGTGATATACCAATCTCTCTCATTTACACACTCCACTTACGTAGCTTTGGGTTGAAAAATGAAAAAATTCTTATACCTCCAGTGCCAGGTTTGTGTACTAATAATGTCCTCTCTGTTTTTCTGCAGCAACGTATTTAGCCAGTTGGTAGCATCCGAGTACCTGAGCTTTTTTGATTTCTCAGGCCTGTCACTGGATAAAGCCCTCAGGTAATGTACAGTCTACTATTTGAAGTGATTAATCCATCAGTACATATGAGTGTGTACGTAAGTTCTTAACCTCTCTACAGAGCATTATCTTTACCCTCAGGCATTTGGGCTGGGCAAGGTTTGACAGTGTGGCTTATTGTGCAGAGTTAATCACTGCCATGTATCTGCCATGTTTCTGTCTGAAACTGCTGTTATTTGCTGCCTCTGTTTTAAGGTTTAAGTGAGCATTTTGAATTTTCCACTTTTATTATTAATGATTGTACCCTAAACTCTATTTTAATGTGTGGTTCATATATGTATATATATATATGTACCTTGTCAAGCGCTTTGAATGTGTATGTGTTGGGGGTTGTTCTGTTTAGAAATTTGATTGATGTGTCTTTTTTTGTCATAAGACAAAAAACATCTATGGAAATGTTACCTGTTTTTCTAATGCTTTGTCACATTGCTATCTCAATAAGAGCATATTTTTCTTTGCCACTGATGAACTCCTCAATAGCTGTTGGTTTCAGCTCAACATTGCTGTCACAAATACTGTCATATATTCTCCTATGGATGCATTTCTTGGAAACACATGAGTTCAAGTTGACCGTGTTCATGTTTGGTATCATGCGTGCAACAGAAATTTCTTAAGGGCCTTTCCACTGATGGGAGAGACCCAGGAGAGAGAGAGGATCCTTGTGCATTTCTCCAGACGCTTCTGCCACTGCAATCCTCAGACACCTACCTCTGAAGGTCAGAGTTATGAAAAATCAAATCATCTCACAAAATGTCACTGTATATGCTATTTTTGTTACATGTGTTTATTGTAGCTCAGCAATAAATTAAGGATACAGTTCACTTTTTCTGCTGAACATGTTGATGCTACTTGCACATGTAAGTTGTGTCTGTACTGTAATGACACATTTGCACTGCATTGTGCTCATGATTGTGTGTAGAAGAGTGGTAAAACATTAAGCAGATTTATCTTCCTATTGCAGATGGTGCCCACACATTAACCTGTGCCCTCATGCTACTCAACACTGATCTGCATGGACATGTATGTACTGCAGCATTCTTTATATATTGTTCTGCAGGGTTCACATTTCTCAAATCTTCCTGCCAACCAATGTTGGAGAACAATCATTCATTAGAAATCTTACTTCTCATCTCTGTCTTATGTACCCCCTCTCTCTCCTTTTTCACATCTTTCTTTCATTTTGAATTCTGTCTGTGGCCTTCTTTCTGATTTGCTGCTGTCTCTTTTCCCCTCTGCTTAAATAGACTCATCTGTTCTTGTGAACTGGAGCACTGGGGTTTGGGTATCTAGGGATGGGAATTGATAAGATTTAAATGATCATTGCTCCTTATTGATCCATATTTTGATTCATGCATTGCCTGTGTATTTTCTGCACAAAAAAACAGGTCTACACACGTTTTCTGGGTCAACAGTGCCAAAGACATTGCTCTTCTGATAATCATTGCTGTTCTGCAAAGATTATGTTTAGCATATTGTTTGTGTTTCCTCTGTCATCACACTGGACATTTAGTAGAAGGTGTCATGTTTTGTATATTGAAGCCACAGTATTAACTGCTTCTGTCTCTCGTCTGCCTTCATGGCTTCTTTGAAGTCCTTTGGGCTGACTGTCTATGATGAGAGGGTAGCATGCTTGATTTGCAAGGCTGACAGATATCACTGGGTGGCACTGATAAGGGAATTGCTAGGTAAAAAGACTAATGATAGATTATTTTAGCTAATTGTTATAAGTTTTCAGTTGGAATTGGTTTTCGATTTCCATCCCTCATCATAACATATAATGTCATGGGTCCCTTAGGTCATGCACATTTTGTTGGTTTTGCTCTGTCTTGAATCTCCTAGTTAACTAAATGTGCTTTTAAGGAAAAATGTCTTCTAACCAACATCCCCTCTTTTCTCCAAAATTATCATGCTGTCTTTTAAATCCTGTTCCTGCTAACTAAATCTGGTTCCCTGGTCTCCCTCTGAAACCTGCAGGTGGTAAGTACAATTGTGAAACTAACACTACCCTTAACAAAATCAGAAATGAAAATGTATTATTCCTGACAGCTAGCATTAGAACTCAGTCATTTTTTAAATGAATTTCAAAAAGTGAAAGAGCCACAGAGGTGATGTTGATTGTCTTGAAAAATATAACTAAGAAGAGGCGGTTCAATCAATCAATCAATCAATCAATCTTTATTGTATAGTGCCAATTCATAACAAGTGTTATCTCAAGACACTTTACAAAAGAGCATAAAACTCTTCATTTTATGGATACACGTATATGCATAGATACATATATACATATATAAAATACACATATACATATATATACAAATATATACATCCAACACCCAACATGAATCCATATAGCCAATCATGAATCTCTCCATCATGGCGGCAAGAAAAAACCTTCTGTTAAGCAGCAAGAAATCTTGAATGAGGATCCCAGTCTCATGATCAACAGCAAATCCACACGATGCTGTGTTGGGTGTGTGGGCAAAGGAAGGGAGGTAAGTGGAGACAAGTGGACTAAAGTAAGAACTAAAGTTAGTGACAGATCCATGGACCAATCATAGACCTGTTGTCATCAAATTTGTTTTGCTGAAAACAAATTTATTAGAGGTTAGCCTCTTGAGATGCAACATCTCGTTTTCAGGAGGGTCCTTATGTCTGTATGATTGTGGAAGTATAATCATTACTAGTCACACTGAAAATAAGAATTTATGGTAGTGACAAACTCATAGGTGCCCAGATCACAAATGCATCCCTACCATATTTGTCTCCATTAAGTATAAATGTATTAAAGGTAGACCTCTTGAGATGTGACATCCCATTTTCAAGAGGGACCTCATGCCTATGTGGTGCTAGAGATAGTTACTATAGATGTATCAACCATGGATAGAGAGATCATGCTAATGTCTACATTAACAGCTATAATGATTATGAACTGGAATGGGGCTAACGAAATGGCCAAATATGTTATGTCTGTAATTTTAGTTATTGAGGCTTCGTGACTCCACAGCAGCAGGCAGTCTCCACCAAGGATCCCAGGCCACCTACAAGACAAGAGCCAGAGACGAGTACAGGAGCAAACAAAAAGAGACAAAGGCATATATGGAGAGAGAGAGTGTGAGAGAGAGAGGGATAGACCCCAGTGTGCCAGATACCCCGGGTAGTCTAAGCCTATTGCATCTTAACTATGTGTCTAAACTGTGGACTATGAGCTGGTCCCTAACTGAAAGCTTTATCAAAGAGAAATGTTTTAAGTCTAACCTTAAAGGCAGTGGCGACAACCCCTCTTCAATGTTGGGGGGGGACAATAAACAGTAAAATTTCAGAGAGTAATTCTTGGAGGGGACATTAAAATAATGCTATATTTTTGTTGTGTTGTTTTGATACTTTCTCAAATGTCTTGCATAGTTATACACAATAGATCAGATCAATCAGTGAAAAATGTTTTGGCCTGACTGTGCAGGCTGCAAGTCCACAACTCTATAAACTAAATATCCAGTGTAAAATCACCTGACTAAAAAATAATGTAAAAAGTGTTTTAATTGGAGGACTAAAAGGAGCTGAAATTAACAGTCAGAACGTAATCAGAAACTGGATTTGTTCAAGTGAACATCCAAGTCCAAGTTGTAACTACTTTCTTTTTTTTTTTTTAATCTGGAATAGAAGTAAAGTAAATAAATGTTTAAAGAGAATTCTAATATAGTGTGATATTTGTGTCATATATGAGAGGATGAGGATGTCTGTCCTCTCTGACTGTCACCGTCTGTTGCATCAGGCAGAGAGGAGAGGCTGTTTGCAGCCAGCAGCAGAGAAAAACTCTGGAAAATTCACAGATTCATTACAAACTAAGATGAAAAGATATGCTACATACAGTACAAATTTCGTTTTAGCTTAAAAATAAACACCCTATTAGCTGCGTGCTGTGTTAATTTAAAACATGCCGACAGACTTCGAACACAGAAGTTGAAATTTTGCTTTTCATGTTGTGCCAAGTGAACAAGTGGAGTGATTAAAAACTTATCAACCATTCTGTGTTTTAATCCACTTACTTCGTCCGATCACTACCTCTTTGTCCTCTGTGTGTACACGGCTCTGCAGCAGCAGCTACGCCAGTACCCGGGAGAAACAGTTTGGACCAAACCATTGTGAGGGGAGGGGTGTTGTAATCTTTAACAGTTACAATTGTCTGACAATGTGTTTTTAAGTAGCGTTACTTGTATTGTACCATCAAAACACGTTACTGTACTACTAGAAAAATCTTATTTGAACTGAATTTTTGGGGGGGACAACTTTGTGGAAGGGGGGACACGTCCCCTGTGTCCTCCCCGGGATTTGCGCCTATGCTTAAAGGTAGAGAGGGTGTCTGCCTCCTGAACTGTGATCGGTAAATGGTTCCAGAGAAGAGGAGCCTGTTAACTGAAGACTCTACCTCGCGTACTACTTCTAGAGACTGATGGTACCACGAGCAGGCCAGCATTTTGGGAGCGTAATGTTCTAGAGGGGTTGTATGGCACTACAAGCTCTTTGAGATAAATTGGTGCCTGTCCACTGAGAGCTTTATAGGTGAGAAGAAGAATCTTGAATTCTATTCCATAAGCCAATGCAGAGAAGCTAATACAGGAGTAATGTGGTCTCTTCTCCTAGTTTTAGTCAGTGCACGCGCTACAGCATTTTGAACCAGCTGAAGCGTCTTAAGCTACTTGCTGGGACAGCCTGAAAGAAGAGAATTACAATAGTCCAGTATAGAGGTAACAAAAGCATCGCTTTGAGACAGGATAGGCCTGATTTTAGCAGTGTCACAAAGATGAAAAAAGGCTGTTCTTGAAATTTGTTTAATGTGAGAGTTAAAGGATAAATCCTGATCAAATAGAACCCCAAAATTTCTAACAGTTGTGCTTGGTGCCAGGCTAATGCCATCTAGGGCAGTTAAGTCATTAGAAAAGGTTTCTCTAAGGTGTTGGGGGCCCAGCACAATGACCTCTGTCTTGTCTGAGTAAGAAGAAGAAAATTTCTGGCCATCCAGGTCCTAATGTCCTTTAGACACGTGTCTAGTTTAGATAACTGATTTGTCTCACCTGGCTTCATTGACACATACAGTTGAGTATCATAAGTGTAACAATGAAAATAACGGAGTATTTCCTCATGATATCACAGAGGGGAAGCATATACAGACGTGTGCAAAATTGTTGGTACCCTTCTGTTAAAGAAATAAAAACCCACAATGGTTACTGAAATAACTTGAAACTGACAAAAGCAATAATAAATAAAAATTTACTGAAAATTAACTAATGAAAATCAGACATTGCTTTTGAATTGTGGTTCAACAGAATCTTTTTAAAAAACAAAATAATGAAACTGGCCTGATCAAAAATGATGGTACCCCTACAAAAGATTGAAAATGATTTGACCATAGTGACATGTTAAACTAAGGTGTGTCCTGTAATTAGCATCACAGGTGTCTTCAAGCTTGTAATCAGTCAGTATTTAAAGGGTGAAAAGTAGTCACTGTGCTGTTTGGTATCGTGGTGTGTACCACTCTGAACATGGACCACAGAAAACTAAGGAGAAAGTTGTCTCAGGAAATTAGAAAGAAAAATATAGACAAGCATGTTAAAGGTAAAGGCTATAAGACCATCTCCAAGCAGCTTTATGTTTCTGTGACTACAGCTGCACATATTATTCAGAAGTTTAAGGTCCACGGGACTGTAGCCAACCTCCCTGGACGTGGCTGCAATAGGAAAATTGATGACAAATTGAAGAGACGGATAATAAGAATGGTAACCAAAGAGCCCAAAACAACTTCCATAGAGATTAGAGGTGAACACCAAGGTCAAGGTACATCAGAATCAGATTGCACCATCTGTAGCTGTTTGAGCCAAAGTGGACTTAATGGGGGACACCACTGTTGAACGCAAATCATAAAAAAGCAAGACTGTATTTAGCCAAAATGCACACTGACAAGCCACAAAGCTTATGGGAGAATGTCCTTTGGACAGATGAGACAAAACTTGAGCTTTTTGACAAGTCACATCAGCTCTATGTACACAGACGCAAAAATGAAGCATACAAAGAAAAGAACACTGTACCTACTGTGATACATGGAGGAGGCTCAGTTATGTTCTGAGGCTGCTTTGCTGCATCTGGCACAGGGTGTCTTGAATCTGTACAGGGTACAATGAAATCTCAAGAATATCAAGGCATTCTGGAGCTAAATGTGCAGCCCAGTGTCAGAAAGCTTGGTCTCAACCACAGGCCATGGCTCCTCCAACAGGATAATGACCCAAAACACACAGCTAAAAACAACCAAGAATGGCTAAGAACAAAACATTGGACTATTCTGAAGTGGCCTTCTATGTTCCTGATTTAAATCCTATTGAATATTTGTGGAAGGAGCTGAAACATGCAGTCTGGAGAATACACCCTTCAAACCTGCGACAGCTGAAGAAGTTTGCTCACGAGGAGTGGGCCAAAATACCTGTTGACAGGTCCAGAAGTCTCATTGAGAGTTACAGAAATTGCCTGATTGCCTCAAAAGGTTGTGCAACAAAATATGAAGTTAAGGGTACCATCATTTTTGATCAGGCCAGATTCATTATTTTGTTTTTTAAAATGATTCTGTTGAAGCACAATTCAAAAGCGATGTCTGATTTTCATTAGTTAATTTTTAGTAAATTTTTATTTATTATTACTTTTGTTAGTTTCAAGTTATTTCAGTAACCATTGTGGGTTTTCTTTCTTTTACAGAAGGGTACCAACAATTTTGCACGTGTCTGTATATGGAGAAGAGAATTGGACCTAGCATGGAGCCTTGAGGAACTCCGTAACTTACTTTAGTGAACACAGAAGACTTATTCATGTGCGCACACTGGTATCTATCAGATAAGTGTGACTTAAGCCAATTTAGGGCAGTCCCTGTTATCCTGAGTAATACCTCTAATTTCTGTATAAGAACATTATGATGTCACAATGATCTTACTGCTGCTTTCACAATGGTGAAAGCAGCAGTAAGATCTAACAAACAAAACAAATACTGAGAGAAGTCCCTCATCTGGCGCTGAGAGTAGATCGTTAGTTACTTTAACTAGAGCAGTTTCAGTGCTGTGATGAGCTCTAAATCCTGACTGAAAGTCCTCAAACAGGCTGTTGTTTTGAAGGAAGTCACATAGCTGATTAGTAGGGGTGTAATGATCCATCGATCTGGATCGATACATCGATTGGTTAAGCAGTGATCTAATCAAATCGATGGAAACTCAAAACATCGATCAACATCGTTATCCTTAATATACACCTTTATTTTGAAATTCTGACCGGATATCCGTTTCTCAGTTTCCACCCAATAGCGCCTCGTTTAGAAGTTTCCAGGGCTCTCAAGTCTCACGCATTCAGTGTATGAGACACGCATTTCAACCTTTTCGCTCTCTCACACGCCACACCTGGTACTTCTCCCGCTTTAAAATGTATTGTGTTGCGCCCACCGAATAAACACCGCTATATATGTGCTTTGGAACATGTAGCAAGACGCTCTGAGCATCACAGAGCTAAACGGGAGCTCGACATATCAGCCAATGACTGAATAGCACTGCTGTATCCGGGTGAGATACAGTCGATCTGACGGTCCAGAGGATGCATACTGTACGCACACAACGGGAGAGCCTTATCACACGAGTACTGTAAGTTACATCATTTGATTTTGTAGCGCACTGATTAATGAAATGACTTATTGTACAAAAGGGAAAACAATGAGAGCTTGTTCTTATTCTTCCTCCACACCTACCATTAAACAGTGAAGCAAAGTCTAATCACACTGACATACAAAAAAATTTCCACCAATAAAAGGTCCGAACCGAGGTCCAGTTTGTGTCTTATAGCCTTCCCCTATGTCCACATTTTTATGGTTTAAACAATATTTATTGTCAATTTTTAATGCAGTATATGGTTAATTGAGTGCACAGCTAGCTCCTTTACCATAAATAAAAATAGTCCAAGGCAAATTAATTTAAGGCCTTTATTTCAGATTAAAAAAGAAAACCCTAAAATAAAATAAATAAAAAAGTGCAAACAGAGCCAAATAACCATTTTTTTTTCTCTTAAATGAAAGAGGCCCCAGCCAAGAATTGAAGGCCTACACATCAAGTAAAAAAGTCAACATCTTCAGAAAACAATAAATGAAAGGTGGCTCTTTTTAGAAAAAAACAAGTGCATACAGAGCGCTGACTAAATATATTTCCTCTTCTTTTTTCTTAAATAAGAGGTCACAGCCTAAAAAAAATGAAGACCTACACTTCCAGTAAAAAAAAAGTCAACATCTTCATAATACAAGAAATTAACTCTTAAAAGTACAATCATTTGCCATCTGTAACTTTTCTGCTGTGTTGTTGTAAAATAATGTAACAAGAAAGTGATAGATAAATATTTTTTCTGCGCATGTTTCAGATTTTGCTCTCTCTCTCTTTGGCTCTCTGTCCTTAACTCTCTCTCTCTGTCTCTCTCTCTCTGTCTTTCAGTCTTTCTCTCTTTCTTTCTCATTCTCACACACAAACAACGCTACATGCATTGCATGAACCCACACTCACATAGGCTAATAAATAAATAAACAGAACAATGTTGATAGAACTTGCAAAATGTTTAACATTCGAAAACAAACTAGTGCTAAAAAATGAAGAACTGCAGCAATGAAAATAACACGAACTAATGATCAACTCGATTAGTAAATGATTAGAAAAAGAACAGCATCAGCCCGTGGACAGCGCAGCGCCACCACAGCGCATAAGCTCTCAGTCCTCATCTGCATTTCCCACATAGTCGCAAAGCTTGCAGGTGACAAGGGTCTTATTTTTTTGTACTGACTGTTTATTTGTCTCTGCCTCCTGTTTGCTTGTGGCTGCTGCAGCTCGTGCTGTAAACACGATAGCAGCGGGAAAATCACCTCCGCTAAATGAATCATGTCTTTTTCCTCTTTAGTGCGTCATTAAACAACTTTAAAGCCTCAGAAAACATACAGAACATATATTTAGGAACACTCTTGGCATGACCAGCTTGTAATCAGACCACAGTAGCGGTTCTAGTGTTAACTGGAGAAGCAGCGCCCGCTGCCCCCCCCCCCCCCCCCCCAGCTCCACCGTGACTCTCTCTCTCTCTCTCTCTCTCTCTCTCTCTCACCGGTGGCCTGGCTCTGCCCCTTCCGCCCAGCTCTGGTCCCCCACCTCCCCACCCTGGGCCCGGGACAACATACCCTTTTGTCCCCCTCTATCGGCGGGCATGCCCGCCGTATATCCGCGACTGTTGGAAAAAATGCTCAATTAAAATCTATTCTTGTGAATTTATCAGAGATTGGTCATGGGTCCGGACAGAACCATCAGTCGGTCCGGATCCGGACCGAGTTCCGCAATTTGGTGATGCCTGGACTAGCAGGTTCTGTTAGAGGTGAAGCTAGAGCTGGAGCTTTGAGGTCTTGATTAGATGAAAAAAACAATTTGTAATTAAATTGTTTCCGAAATTAAGAACAAAAGTCCATTTACTATGAAACAAGTCTTTGGAGTCTTATAGCTTACTGGCTTATAAAGAATTGGCGGGTGTGTTACATTCCTTAGACTAGACAAAAGATATAGGAGAAATAGGGGAACTAGGAGAGCTAGGAGAGCCGTGTTGACAAATGTGTCTCTCTGGTTTTGACTTCTAAGGAGGGTCTCACAGGAGGAGGGCCTTAGATGTGTAGCAAAGACTTTATCAACTTACATTTGTCCAAAATATTAAGTTGTACTTTTATAACCATCCAATATAAACAGTCCAACTGAATAGAAAATCTTATGATAAACATTTTGATATTAAACATGATCATATTTAGACAATAAGAAAGAATAAAACGGTTTCAGTCTTACTAATAATACAAACAAACAAAATATGTGTGGTTAACACTTAGATATATATGTTTGTATGCCTTTGAGATGCTGTTTATAGAGGATTATAAGTTTGTTAATGTATAGATGTCCTGTAATAAACATTTCTTCAATAACAGGAAATAATGCAGAGTACAGAGTACATTTCTGGAGGAAAGTTCTCTCCTCAGTCTTCCACTGAGGAGTGCTCTTGGTTCATCAGAAGGCTAAGCATCAGAAGAGGCTTTAAGAAGATTAATTACATTATATTCATACCTTGAGCATTTTCAGGGTTAGAAAAACAGAAGTCACATCACCAGAATGCATTTTTCATGACAGAATCAAATATCACATTGTTAGATGTGTCCACTGTTTCGTTTAGAGTTTAGAATGTTGTGGTTTTCTGTTGGCTGAAAAAAATCTGTTTTCTACACTTGGGCAGATAAGAGGTCCAACTACCCAGGAGGTCAAAAGTCATCTGTAGGTGTCATAGAAGAATCTTCTGAGAGTAGAACAGAATTATTTAAGATTCTGGGAACGTAACGTAACGTAATCTTGCTACAAAACAAAATCATCAATGTTGAGTTAGTTAAGTTAATAGTTATACTTAGAACATGAGAAATGTTTCGCTTTAATTAAAATCAAAATTGCACATTTTTAGTTTGAAAGAGCATGGTCAAATGTTGGAGGTCAATAATAATAAAAAGAAAATAATACAATAATTTGTATTATTATTTTGCATCATGACTTGATACAATATACTTACATCACGAAGTAACAATAAGACCCATGAGGTAATTGTGGGGGAAAAGAAAGCACCTGACTACTAATTAACCAAAGTCTAATTTTAAAACACGGTTAGATCATACAGATGGTTATAATCCTCTATAAACAATCATACCCAAAGGTCAGCACATCATTTCACATTTCAGTAATAAAATTGTCAAAACATCAAAATTGCTTTGTATTTCTTTCTTCTTTAGGTGAAATCTAGTTGATTGTGTTAAATGTGTAAATAATATTGTCTTAAATCAATTGAAGGCCCCTGAATCGTATCAAATCGAAATCGAATCGTGGCAGACTTTGTGACATTGGCAAATATCGTATCGTTGTCCAAAGAATCTATATCGTATTGTATCATCATGAAACTGGTGATTTACACCCCTACTGATTAGCCACTACTTTCTCCAGGATCTTTGAAGTAAATGGAAGGTTTGATAAAGGCCTGTAGTTAGCTAATGTTCCCGAATCGAGGGTAGATTTTTTAAGAAGAGGTTTGATTACAGCTACTTTAAAAGACTGTGGCACGTAGCCTTGTTTATAGAGATATACTGATTGTCTCCAGCAAGGATGGGCAAACTAGGGGAAAGACCTTCTTGAACAGCTTAGTTGGGATTGGGTCTAAATTTAGCTCCTGAAGGTTAATTGTAGAGAAACAGTCTAACTCAAGTCTGACTACATTTAATGGTACGGCAAGTTCAAGTGAAGACAGGGAGTTTCTAATTTAATCTCTAATTTTAAGAATTTTTTCATTGAATAAGCTTTGTGACAGCCTGGCTACAGTGCTGAAAAGGTACCTAGGGTTGTTTTTATTTTCTTCAATTAGTGAGGAGTAAAAGGCAGCTCGAGCATGTCGTAAGGCTGTCATGTAGTTATTATGACTTTCCCGCAAAAGTATACGTGACGCCTCCCTTTTATTGGAGCACCACATTCTCTCATTTACGGGATGCTTAAGTGCACAAGTTTCAGAACTAAACCAAGGAGCTGTTCTCTGACGTTTAGTAGTTTTTTGTCTCTGTGGGGCAGTTGAGTCCAAAGTGGATCTTAGAAGACTGGCAGAGTCATCAACAAGCTGATCCAGCTGAGAGGGGCCATAGCTAATATAACAGTTATCAGTTGGACAATTTATTGAGTTTAAGGCAACACGAATGGCCTCTTTAAATTGAGCCACGGCACCATTGGACAGATTTCTACTCTTCACAATTTTGTTACAAAACGCAAAATCCTCTAAGAAGATGTTCAGAGTTACTAAGAAGTGATCGGATAACAAAGGATTTTCGGGAAAGACTTTTAGTTTATTAACATCAAGGCCATATACTAGAACAAGATTGACAGTGTAATTGAAATGATGCATAGCTTCACAAACAGCCTGAAAAAAAACAACTCAGTCTATTAGGGAATAAAAGCTGAGCTAAGGCTATCACTTTCTTTGTCAACATGGATATTAAAATCACCTACAATGAGTATTTTATCAGAGCTAAGGACCAAGTTTGATATGAACTCTGAAGAATTCTGATAAGAATTCAGATTAAGGACCTGGAGGACGGTAAATTATCACAAATAGGACTGGCTGACAGGTTTTTGAGTCCATATGAGATAAATTTAGAGCAAGGCTTTCAAAAGAAGTGTAATTAGCCTTTGGTCTAGGATTGATTTGGAGACAAGAATGATAAATAGCTGCTACACCACCACCTTGGCCCGTGTCTTGTGGTATATGTGTATTTGAATGACTGGGAGGAGTGGATTCATTTAAACTGACATATTCCTCCTGGCACAGCCACGTTTCTGTTAGACAGAATAAATCAATGTGATTTTCTGATATAAGGGCATTCACTAGTAAAACTATGGATCTCAGTGATCTAATATTTAAGAGACCACATCTAATTATCTGATGTTTTGAAGCTTCTATATTTGAGGTTTTGATTTTAATCAGATTTCTATGGTTGATACCTCTTTTATTTGTTTTTTGTGTTAATATCTATGTGAGGTTTGGGTCAGGGCACAGACACAGTCTCTAAAGAATAATATTCATCACTATCACAACAGTCGTAGCAGTTATCATAGAGATGAACACAACTGTCATAACAGTAATGGGTGGAAAACTAAAGCAAGTGCAGAGTATGGAGGACTGCAGCTCTGCAACATGGTCTCATCACTGAGAGGTCATAAGTATGACTCTGCCATATTTTTAGATAAGAGATGCACCAGCCAAAGTAGGATGGATGCCATCTCTTCCTATATTTTGTTTTCCCAAGAAGGATGTCCAATTGTCAATGAAGCCCACATCATTTGCTGGACACCACCTCGATAGCCAGCGGTTTAATGATGACATGCGGCTATACATGTCATCACTGGTCAGATTTGGTAAGGAGCCAGAGAAAATTACAGAGTCTGACATTGTTTTGGCAAATGCACACACTGATTCTATGTTGACTTTGGTCACTTTGACGTCGGGAGTCATTTGTGCCGACATGGAGGACTATCCTATCAAACTTATGTTTACTTCTTGCCAGCAACTTCAAATTTGACTCTATGTCGCTCGCTCTGGCCCTTGGGATACACCTAACTATGCCCCCTGACTTCGCTACCTTCACGTTTCTGACTATGGAGTCACCAATTATCAAAGTTTGTTCCCCAGGGGGGAAAAAACCTGTTAGAAATGTGAACTGCATGGCGGGGTATCGACTTAAGGCTATACTTGCCACGGACAGTCACCCAGTCATCACAGGCCACGGGAGAAGCTAAGCTAGCGCTAGCGCAGCCCGCACCGGCTATGTCCTGCTGGTTAGCTACGGCTGCATTAGAGGGTTTAGATTCAGTGTTGCCAAGTCCACTTATTATAAGCGACTTTGGGCTTGTTTTTCTCCAAAGTCATTTGTAAATCTTGTGAGTCGCGGGTTGCGGTTTTTTGAGCTTGTTTTTTACCATGTAGTTCCTTTTTTGGGCTTGCTTTTCTGTCTGTGTGAATTCTCCCTGATTATCTTCCAGCTCCCCACAATAAAGCAAAACCCAAGTTCAGTAGAAGTACAGTACAAGTACAGTTTTCTGGTCGTCACGTCCGCCTCCAAACACACTCTCGAACACAGTGCATGCACTACTACACTAGAGCCATAGTTGCCAGGTCTGCTTATTATAAGCGACTTTGGGCTTCTGTTTTTAAAGTTGCTTGTAAATATTGGCAGTTGCAGGTTGCATTTTTTTGACTTGTTCCAGAAGTGCAGTCGCTTTTTGGGCTTGTTGTGCCCCCAAACCCAGGAGGGATCTGATGCACTCTCTCCTCCCAAAATAAACTCAATCTAGAAGTTACACACACTATTTTGTCCCTCTCTAAACACAAATGTAAATTTTAGTGTAAAAAGAGGCAAAAGTGATGTTTCCGCCAAAAAGGAATCCTTATTGCAGGAATAAAACAGAGTTATAAATAACAGTAGGCACTCCCTTCACTTCTGTATATAGAAAAGGATGTTCCACTTCCAAACAAAAGGATGTTGAAGAAGTAAATTAAGAGACAAAAAAGAAAGAAAGTCACTGTGAAATGGAAATGTAAAGTAGATGAAAATAAAAAAATTAAAAAAATAATATATTGCATTACAAAAAATAGCTGAAGGTCGCTTGTTTTGGGCTTGTTTTTATCGATTGGGTTGCTTATTTCAGTAGAAAAATCTGGCAACACTGTTTCGATTCAGAGGTGCGGAGCCGCTTCTCCAGATCAGTGACCCTCACCTCCAAAACTAAGAACATGCTACACTTCAGACAATTACCATTATTGCCAAGGGAGGATGAGGATTAGCTAAACATCTGACACATAGGGCAGGAGAGAACAGGAGAGGAGAGAGAAGCCATATTTAGCAGCTAAATACTAGGCTAAGCTAAGCTAAGCTAGGAGCAGAAGAGAATCAAACTGAATTACACCACCCCAGAGAAGCGAGAGTGCTTTTACTAAACCTTAGTATGTTCAATCAAATGTTAATCAAACAAAACAAGTGTGTTCAAAGCTTATATAACAAATATTAAGCAGTTGTAATTAGCATTAGCAGAGCAGAGAAAGAGCACACTGCAAACGGCGCTACAATGTGAAACAGGAAATGATGATCAGTGGTTAGGTGCTAATTTAGCATTAATCTGATTATTTTTTGATTATCTGTGTTATTTTCAGTTTATTAAGTATGAGTGTTTTCATTAGTATCAATTTCAATACCTGATTACCTCTCCTCTGAGGTGTGCTGAGGATTTTTCAGTGGTATCGGCTCAAGTTTATTAAAAAAAAAGGCCACTTCTTCAAATTCAATAAATGTACACCAAGAGTGACTTAGTGTGCAGCACTGTTAGGAAACATATAAGTATATATTCAAAAACATACCTACTCCATATAATCATACATAATGGTTAATGAATTTAATATGCTAATTATTTTAGCCAGTTCCTTTGAGTATGCAACATTTGGTCACAAGGTGTCATACTTGTAAAGTTTCTCAAAGGACAAGTGTAGAGTACTACTGATTGCAACTGCAATACAAGACTATGGTACACCATGTGGGGGCTACAGTTAAATGATTGAATCAACTGAGTGGTTTCCCAGTCAGCAATACTAAATAGGCTCATTTTTTATCAGCCACTTCAAATGTAGTATTTCCTCATTTCCTCTTTATTTTCTTTTGTCAAGCATCACAACTCTTGTGCAATTATGCCAGCATATCCTAGTAAAGAAATGGTTGGTAACAATAAAGACACCAGACGATTTCATGATGAAGTAGTGGAATGCCATATCTAGTATTTTAATTATACCAAGGTCCAAAATACAGGGATGTAGGCACAGTTTCTAAAGTTTTTTTTTTCACCTGCATCTATATAATCATGCTAGTACATTATCTTAGCAGTAGACCATTGTGTTCTAGATTGTGTGTGAGTTGACTTTCGAGGATTAGCAGAAGAAGAAAACATATAAAATGAGGAAGAGAGCAGCAAGTCATTGAATACAATCACTTGTAATCACATGAATGTTGATTGTTCACAGTATATGATCATATATTGACTAAGACAGAGCATGTGTGTACATTCACATGCTCATGCAGCACGACAGAGCTGATAGATAAAGTGTTGTGCTGTCCTGAAACACACATCTCAGGCCCCTTTCTTGTGTTTGAGTGCAGGTGCATGCACCTCCTATACAATGTTAAGATGGATAGCTGACAAGAAGAAAAGCTTAGCACCACTCCTAAAATGAAAAATACTGCTGCAAATTTCTTAAGGACCCTACTGCTCATCTGTGCAATGCTGATTTCACCAGGATTTTGCACCAACTGTTGTCTGACTTTTTCCTGGGATATACTTTGACACAGACTTTCAATGGCCAATCACACCAGCTTAGTTTTAAAATGGAAGTGACTGCTTTAAGTTGCCAAGAAGTTGTACCAGGTTTGAAGTAATTGAACAGAAGCATCCAACTCAAGGTTCATTATTTCAGATCCAAAACTTTTAATAGTGTTTTTGTGTGTGCCTAAAAATTCAGCATATTATACTGTAGTCATTCGCTCTGACATATGTACTGACTGTTCTGACAATGAAAAAAATCTTATTTTTCTTGTTTTTTTTGAATGACACCGTCAAACTTAACACCACTTTCTGTTTGCTAGGAATGGAATTTAGTGATTTCCTTGAATCAAAGCTGACATGCTTGCCAACAGATTTATGGTTAATGAAGATTTTTTTTTTATTAATTACATTTGCCCACCTCAGCAAATTAGTCCAGGGTTTGAATCAGCCTACAATAATGTTGAAGCTGGCAAATGCATCATTTTGGTGAGCAGCACACACCCTCCTCTCTAGGTAGCTGGAACGACAGTTGATTTAGTCTTTATAGAGTTGAAACTGCACTTGTAACCCATGCTAGCAAACCAATCTGCATCATACTTCCACCAGGTGGACTTGTAAAAAACTGCATTTAAGTTATAACATTTTGATGCAAAATGAAGTAACCATCTTCTTAAGAAGTCACTTCTGTGGTCCCTGAACTCAGCTGAAGATGGAAAAGAGGAAAACAAATGCTTCATGTTTCCACAAAGAAAAATGTCATCTTTATCTTGACCTGATAGCTTTTCGTTTGTCTGCTATCTTGTGTCTTGTTTTAGAATATAGGAAAGAAGATGTCTTGCCAGCAGTTTATCAGCAATCTAGATGGTCTCAACAATGGCAAAGACTTTCCTAAAGACCTGTTAAAGGTACACATCTCTTACAATCTAGCTATCAGCCAGTCTTTTAGTTTGGCTCTGTTATTTTTGTTTTAGCATCTTATCTGAAGTTTGTCTTCACATTACAACCAAGAAATAAACAACAAAAGAAAGGTTGGTAATTTCTCTATTGCCTTGTCTACAGATCTTGTATAACTCAATCAAGAATGAAAAGCTGGAGTGGGCAGTGTAAGTGCCCTTCTTTTATCAGAAGATGGAAAAAGCAAATTTTAGATGTAAGTACCCTTGATTCTGTCCAGCACAGTTTATGTGAATGAATTTTTGTGTGTGCAGTGAAGAGGAGGAGCTGAGGAAGAGTCTGTCAGAGCTTGTAGAGGAGCAGTGTGAGGGTGGAAGCAAGCGTGTTGCCAGGGTAACTGACGGCAGTAACCCTTTCATTGCCATTCCCATTCTCCTAAATGCTGTCACATACAAACATGGAATCCTGACCCGCAAGATCCATGCTGAGATGGACGGCAAACGCAGTGAGTTTTGGCACACACACATTTACTCTCAGCCACAAAGATGTTGACAAATGTCTGTAATTACTTTGAAAGGTAAATGATTTACTGATTTAACTCCACTCCCCCAGCCCCAAGGGGTCGTCGTGGCTGGAAGAAGTTCTATGCAGTTTTAAAGGGGATGATCTTGTACCTCCAGAAGGTACCCCAACTCTTTCTCTACTGTGTTACCATAGAAACACACATCCACCATTGCGATTGCAGTGGTGGATGCTGTTAGCTGCTCTGCTGTGTGTGTCCTGGCTGTGTGTGAGTGCATGTGTGTGTCTGTGTTGCATGTGTTGTTTGTGTGTGTGTGTGTGTGTGTGCTTGTGTTACTGGGAGGGAGTGAGATATGTGATATAAAGAGAGCTTTGAGCAAGATTAGGCATAGCTGCTCTATGACATGTTTGCCTCCCTCTGCTGTCAGAAACTTTCACTACATGTTATGTCATTGCTGTAACCAAACCTGATGAATCTAATATGTTTCTGTTTCTGTTTAAGCAACTTGAGATTTTTTTGTCATGTTTTAATTTGATTTTATCTGTTTGGGTTTGTATATGTCTATAAAATACTGTCTACGATTATATAATCCTTTAAATGTGATAGAGTAATAAAACACAACATGACAGGCTTAAAAAAAAAAGCACAATTTTTTTTACTTGGCAGGATGAGTACAAGCCTGATGCTGACATTTCAGAAGTGGACTTGAAGAATGCGGTGCGGATCCACCATGCTTTAGCAATCCAAGCCACAGACTACAGCAAGAGAGCCAATGTACTTAAGCTCAAAACCTCGGACTGGAGAGTGTTCTTGCTGCAAGCACCGTAAGTCAAATAATAGATTTTTTCTACTTCCATTAGATATATATTGGCAATTTTTTAATTATTAAATTAGTAAAACTTAAAGGTAAAATAAATTAGATGAAGCATGTTGAGGTTTTAATTTTGAATTTTTTTTCCATTTATTTTGTGTTGGGGGGGTTAAAAGGCACCAACCAATGTTAACATTTACATATAATGAAACTCTTTAGGATTTAAAATATGCATCAGTAAGCTCCTTCAAGAATGTTGTGAGTCGGGGTATGAAGTTGTATAATTGTTTATAACAACAGCATCAATAGTACAAACAGAAAACCTCCTTAGAGAACAAACCATATTCTCAGATTAAAAAGAGAATGCAGAATTGCAGAGAGAAGATGGAGGAAAAACAGACTAACCGTACATTTTCAAATATTCCAGGAACAAATGGCAGCATACAACAGAGCGGGTAAAACAAGCAAGAAAGGATCATTTCTCAAAATTAATCACTGACAATCTCAATAACCCTAAAATCCTTTTCTCAACTATTGACCAACTAACCAACCCTGTTTATAACCAACCTTTTTATTCTGAGTTATCATGTGAAGACCTTGCAGTCCACCTCAGAAGTAAAATTGATTTTATCAGGTCAAACTTTTTAAACTGTAAGCCTGGTAATTTTAGCTCTTCTGAGTCTGTGGTTTTAAATGAGGAAACACTGGAGAGGTTTGTCCTGGTTGATGCTGCAGTACTTGAAAAGGTTGTCTCCCAGCTTAGACCAGCGACATGTGTTTTAGACCCTATCCCTACATCCCTTTTTAAAACCTCTTTCAGTGATTTTAAAGATGATGTTATTAAATATTGTAAATTATTCTCTTCAGACAGGGGTCTTTCCCACTGCCCTTAAGACAGCCTGTGTCAGACCCCTTCTGAAGAGAAACTACTTGGATACATCAATACCTGATAACTACAGACCTGTATCCAACCTGCCATTTTTAAGCAAAGTTTTAGAAAAGATTGTTTTTGACCAGTTAAATGATTTTATAACTTCTAAAAATATGGGTGACACATTTCAGTCTGGTTTTAGAAAAAATCACAGTACAGAGACAGCACTGCTCAAAATTGTAAGTGATCTCAGGTTCAATATGGATAAGAAATTTATCCCTGTTTTAGTTCTGTTGGACCTGAGTGCAGCCTTCGACACGGTCGATCACACAATTCTTTTAGACAGACTCCACAACCTCATTGGCATCTCTGGTACTGCTTTTAACTGGTTCAAAACATATCTCAATGGCAGGAAATTTTATGTAAGCATGGGGGAACGCTCATCAAGAATTTATGAAATAAAATGTGGCGTTCCCCAGGGCTCAATTTTTGGTCCAACACTTTTTAATCCTTACATGTTACCTTTAGGACACGTCATCAGGAGACACGGCATTAACCTTCACAGCTATGCTGATGACACTCAGCTTTACATGGCTGTGTCTCCTGATGACACAGGACCCATCGATGCCCTTTTTAACTGTATTTTAGACATCCAGTCCTGAATGGCGGACAACTTTTTGCATCTCAACCAGGACAAAACTCAGGTTTTAGTTATTGGTACAGGTCCAGAGAGAGAGAAACTGGAGAGCAAACTGAAAAATCTGTCTTTTAATCCCTGCAAACAAGTTAAAAATTTGGGTGTTACCTTTGATTTTAACCTCAGTTTTGAGCCACATATCCGAGATGTTACTAAAAAGGCTTTTTTCATTTAAAGAACATTTCCAGAGTGTACCAGTTTCTCTCTCAAGCCAATGCAGAGACTCTTATTCATGCTTTTATTACCTGCAGAATTGATTACTGCAATGCCCTCCTCTCTGGTCTTCCTAAAAAGAACATCTCTCAGCTTCAACTACTTCAAAACTCAGCTGCACGCATGCTGATGAAGACCAGGAGGAGAACCCATATTACACTGATTTTGAAGTCTCTGCATTGGCTTTCTGTATCTTTTAGAATAGATTTTAAGGTTCTTTTATTGGTGTTTAAATCTCTTAATGGTCTTGGTCCCTCTTATTTATCTGATTTGCTTTTACCATATGAGCCTAGTAGAGCCCTCAGGTCTTCAGGTAGTGGTCTTTTAACTGTTCCCAAAATTCGATCTAAAACATACGGTGAAACATCGTTTCAACATTACGGCCCCCGTCTGTGGAACAGCCTACCCGAGGACCTGAGAGCAGCACCTACTGTTCATATTTTTAAAGGCAAACTCAAGACCTACCTTTTTAATCTGGCTTTTGGCTGAATTTTGTTTTACTCTTTTAATCTGCATCATATGGGTTTTATTCCATTTTAGTTTCAGAGTTACTATTTTATGTTTTACCACATTTTTACCACTTTTTATTTATTTATTGTTTGGTTTTAAAACTTAAAACTGATCAACTTTTATTACCTTTGTTCTGTCTTATCATGGTTTTATATTTAGTCAGTTTCCTGTGTTTCCTTATTTTCAATTCAAGATGGCGTTTCCTCAGTCCTCTGTGGTTTTTTGAAGAGTCCTGGCTTAGAGTCCTTGTGTGTGTGTGCTTGGGTACATGTGTTTGCGTGTGAGTGGCTGTCTGTGTTAAATGTTGGCTGGGAGGGTGGGTGGGGTTTTTCTATTTTATTCTGTATTCCATTACTCTGATATTCTTGTTTATTTTTAATGTACAGCACTTTGTGCTACATTTTTATGTATGAAAAGTGCTTTATAAATAAAGTTTGATTGATTGATTGATAATCGTAATTACTCTAATAATAATGTATGCCAATATCTGTGATTCTCCCCCAAGTGATGAGGAGGAAATGATATCTTGGATCTTCAGGATAAACTTGGTTGCTGCACTGTTCTCTGCTCCTGCCTTTCCTGCTGCAATTGGCTCCATGAAGAAGTTCTGTCGCCCCATTTTACCATCCTCATCCACAAGATTCAACCAGGTACTCACATGCGCACATACTTACAATGACTTAAATAAGGAGTAAGCACAGCAGTCACATTTATATTTTGCTCAGGACACATATTCAAATGTTTTCAAGCCATGTAGAAATGATCAAAATTTCTACAAAGGGTGGGGCAGCACGGTGGTGCAGCAGGTAGTGTGTGTGCCTGATCGAAAGAAGCTTGCTGGTTCTATCCCTGTGTCAGTCGGGGCCTTTCTGTGTGGAGTTTGGATGTCCTTTCCATGCATGCGTGGGTTCTCTCCTCCTCCCACTGACCAAATACATACTCATTAGGTTAACTGGTGACTCCAAATTGCTCTTAGGTGTAAATATGTGTGTGAATTGGTTGTCCGTCTCTTTGAGGCACTGGAATTGGCTGGTGACCGGTTCAGGGTTAACCCTGATCATAACATTTTCTATTTGTGTCTGCTTGCATATGATTTGCTTTTTGGGTGTCTCTAAGTTTTATTTTCCATCTTGTGATTGGTGCAGGAAGAGCAGCTGCTCAGTCATGAGACCAAACTGAAGCAGATGAGCCAGGAGCTGGAGGAGCACCGGAAAAACTTGCCCTCAGCTGACACCAAAAGCCGGGAGTGGGAGGAGTTTCGGCTCAAAGAGCACTACCTCACATATGAGGTACAGACTTTACACAGCTTTGGTTAATTTGCCTCTTTTTAATCTCTTTTGTTTTGTGTAGTTTGATGTGATTTTTCTGGTTATACTGCTTGCAGTGATTCCAAAACTGGGGTACACGTACCCCCAGGGGTACGCGAAGTGACGTAGGGGGTAGGCAAATACCTGTCGGGTTTCAAACAGTTGTTTCAGTAGTTAAAGTTCAAACTGGCAAATGTTTGCATGGTGAGCTTTGATAAAGGCCTTAAGTGTTGGCAGAGAGGCTGGAGGCTGGATTGGTGAGGCATCTTAGAGAAGGAAATCTGCCCTGAATTGTCTAAGATTCTTATAGTAACATTATGTTCAGTCAGACACCCTTCTCATTAGAGCTGTGGTGAGTTTGTAACAGTTTCAATAGTTTTCATAACTGAATATGTTTCAGAAATGTAAATTTCTATTTTCGAAAGTGAACTGGTGTTGCCCACTGAAATTGCTGATAAATAAATCTATTTTGTGAGAAATATCTCACTTTGAGATGTTATTTGTATGTTATGCATGTTAAGGTGGTGGGGAGGTGGGGGTGGCAGCAGGCTTACAGACACATTTCTTTTTCTAGCTGCTATAAGTGCGTGAGAGTAGGGGGTACATGGCTGGAGGTCGAATGTCTGAAGGGGTACAGGCTGTTAAAAGTTTGAGAACCACTGTACTACTGAAACACAAACCATGACATATAGACTTTATATCTTGATTTTTTTGTTATATCCATTCTGTTGTTAAATGCACAGTTTAATTTAATTTGGGAGGTAATAATGGAAAGGGAGTCAATGAGTTATCAAATGAATCTCACAATGACATGAATTACATTTTTTTGTAGTATTTAAGCATTTGGAATAAAAAGATAGAATGTTTTTTTGGTATCCTGAAAATGAATTAATAATATCAATCACTTAGTAATGGGATACAAAACATAACCTCTTTCACATATTAAGATATATTGTAAGTCAATATAAATAGTTGTAAACTTCCAAACAAAAAAAGGTCAGCCTATAAATTCCTTCTTCTTCGTCTTGTCTATTCTCCCCTTCCTCTTCTCCCTGCTGTGCAGAAAACTCGGTATGAAACATACATCAGCCTACTGCAAGCAAAAATCTGTGCAGAGACGGATGACCTTGAGAAGATCGAGGCCAGTATGATAGGTGATCAAATCCTAGAGGATGGCTGGGCTGGGAAGGAGTGCCACCTCCGCAAGACAATGTCCTCTCCATCTATCAGTCTTGCTCATGGTGGGCTAAATGGAAGGTCAGCTGCTCCAGGACAAAGGCGCTAAGGGGAGAAAAAACTAGAGACCACAACACAAAAGCATCTTTGTTGAGTCCCATATAATTAATCCTCCAACCTATACCTGGATATTTTTATCAGGGTTTTTATTTTGTTTTGTTTCTGTATTCTTCCTATGCTCTGTTTTAGTGATAGGATAGACTGTGCAGCAATAAGGGAAATTTTTGTCACTACCGTTTCTGGACTGTTTTCAGCCCTGGTGAGGATGAGCTACTGTCTTTAACAATGGAAAATGCTGAAGACTGGGTGTTAAATACCTAAAAAAATTACCCAGCTAAACCTCATTTTATAATCTTTAAGTAATACACGTTAAGTTGATGTTAACTGTGATCCCTATTCATGTAAATATTATGAGTACTATGTTAAAATGAAATTCAAAGCAATGCATTTAATTTTATTTGAAACTAGTTTGAAACGAGAAGAGCTGTGAGTAATTGAAATGTATTACTCTTAGGCCAAATAGAGTACAAAAATAGACAGATGCCCAGCCTTTGTGCTCTCTGTCTTGTTTCATCCAGCTATCCATGGGTCTAGCCGTGTATTGGATGGAGACAGGTCTACTGTAGCATTTTGGCCTTTTACTGTTTTCTTGTTTATGCACCTAGCCAATCACAGGCATGTATAAGGACCTACTGTATGGGTGAAGTGTTATGTGCACAGATACAGGAATATCCGTAACAATCACAGAAACTCGGTTTTGAACTTCTCAGAGGGATCAAAAGGATGCCATGTAGAGCATATGTATGAATTTATTTATCTATTTATTTATTTATTCAAACATTCAAACCTGTATTCACCCCAGAGAAGGTACTCACAGCATGTTTGCTTTGTTTCAGCATTGGCTACGTTTATATGCAGTCAGTATTCAGGTTAAGATCAATATTCCAGTTTCTGAAACATTTGGATTAACCCAGTTTACATGCGTGAGCAAACAGGGTTATTTCTCTATGCATAGTATCCCGAACAAAACAGCAACGCACGGAGAACGTCGTGATGCAATGCGCGTGATTTCCGCTTCTTCTTCCTGTATCCAATAGCAACGAGAACAACAGCAGCAGCACGACGGATAATGAACGGCCCAGAGCAGCTAACAGTCGGCTTTGTTTGCGCTTTGGTGCTGGTACTGACCCACCACCAGTACTTGACACTATTCTTTGTCAGTTTCTTCATTAATGGAAGGCGAGAACGCGAAGAATTAGGAAATCGAGCCGGAGCTGTGCTATGTTACAACAAGTACTTCCTGTACTCAAAAGACCAAGATTCCTTGCAAAAAGAACATGTGCAGTACACAACCTAATGTTCCTTTCGATGAGGATATGCCAATCAGCGTATACATGACCAAATATTCGGGTTAGAAAAGGAGTAACCTAGGGGTGATTTTCGGGTTTTGAAAAAACGGAATATGAGCATATTCCGTTTTTTCAAAAGGTTTTTTGATGTTTACATGGGTGCATGCAGCCGGGTTATTGCTAATATTCCGGTTATGAAAGGTTTAATGACTGCATGTAAACGTAGCCAATGACATCCATTCAGCTTCATGCATTTAAATGTTAAAGAGCTGCCATGTGAAACCAATTTATTGTTTAAAATAGGATTTTTCATCAAAAATAGTTAAGTGCTGAGAATGATACCCCAACATCAGCTCTGAGATGTGGGCTGTAGGTCACTTTAGAGAGAGGGATCAAAAGTATGTTCATTTTTTTAGGCTGTCTGTACTCTGAATTATTACATGAATTCAGATTTTTTTTAAGAATACTGGTTTGTGGCTGTGTGAATTTATCTCTGCCAAGTAGGTTATGTTTTTGCCGGAGTCTGTTTGTTTGTTTGTTTGTTTGTTTGTCTTTTAGCAAGATTATGCCAAAACTACTGGATGGATGTACATGAAAATTTTACCAGAGGTGTGGTTTGGTCCAAGGAAGAAGCTATGAAATTTTGGTTCTGATCCGATCCAGACTGACATCACAAAAAAACATTGAAGTTTATGATGAAGTCTATGGCAAGCCCTTTTAACATTTAATGGCTAAACTAGATATCCGTTGCTAATATCTGTAATTAAGTTCTTCCAAGTCAAAAATAGCTTTTCAGATATCCATAACATCTTTCTTCCTATGCACAATTGTCATGTCAGATATCAACAAAGACATTCTTCCTAGGACAAATGACATCACTTTTGCCGTTCATGTGTATGGGCTTTCTCATCACAGATATCTCCAGTTCAGTTGCAGATATCTACAAAATGAATTACAGATATCTGCAACTTAATTACGACTAGTAGTAATTCCAGTTTCAGATATCTACAATTTCATTCTGACTAGTCACAATTCCAGTTAGAGATATCTTCAATCCCTCTCAATTACAGATATCTACATGTCCCATTTTAGATATCTTTAATTAAGTTTTAACTAATCAGAATGGCTTTTCAAAAAGACTCAAAGACACTTTACAAAGGATAGCAACAAAACAAAAAAAAGCTATGAGTGGTTAGAGGTCAGTGATTGTTTTGAGTGATTGTTTGAATGACAGGAGAGAGTCAAAGTTTCTGATGTGGAGGGGGATTGAGTTCCAGAGGGTGGGGGCGGTGATGGCAAAAGCTCGATCCCCCAAGGTCCGGTGCTTGGATTTGGTGATAGGCTTGAGGAGGTTGGAGTCGGCTGAGCGGATGCTGCGGAAGGGGCGGTGGGGCTGAAGGAGGACTGTGAGGTATGGAGGGGCCAGGTTATGGAGGGCTTTGTATGTGATGAGCAAGACTTTGAAGAGGCTGCGCTGTTTTATGGGGAGCCAGTGGAGCTGCTGGAGGACAGGAGTGATGTTGTCTCTGGAGCGGGTGTGAGTGAGGAGGCGGGCAGCGGAGTTCTGGATGTATTGCAGTTTTTGTAAATCGGAGGAAGGGAGTCCATAGAGGAGGCTATTGCAGTAATCAAATCTGGATGATATGAATGCATGGATGAGTGTTTCTGCAGCAGAGGTGGAGAGTGTGGGACGGAGACGGGCGGTATTGCGTGGATGAAAAAAGGCTGTTTTAGTGACGTGACGGATGTGGGGTTTGAATGAGAGAGTGGGGTCAAAGATAAGTCCAAGGTTTCTGTTTTGCAGAGAGGGGGTGACTGTGTGGTTGTCGATGGTGAGGGAGAAGTTCTGAGTGGAGGATGATCATGATTTCTGATTTATTGCAGTTGAGTTTTAGGAAGTTTGAGGTCATCCAGAGTTTTATTTCAGAGAGGCAGCTGGTGATGGTTGATATGGTTTGGGGGGAGATGGATTTGGTGGAGAGGTAGAGTTGAGTGTCGTCGGCGTAGCTGTGGAAATGAAGTCCATGTTTGCTTATGATGTGTCCAAGGGGAAGCATATACAGGATGAACAGAAAGGGACCAAGCACTGAACCTTGGGGTACTCCATGAGTAGCAGGGATGGTGTGGGATGAGCAGTTGTTGATGGAGATGTAGTGAGATCTGTTGGAGAGGTAGGAGTTGAACCAGGAGAGGGCTGAACCAGAGATGCCAATGGACTGAAGGCGGTGGAGGAGGATGGAATGGTTGATGGTGTCAAAGGCTGCGGAGAGGTCAAGGAGGATGAGTATGGTGAGGGAACCAGAGTCAGATGCAAGCAGGAGGTTTATGAGTGCGGTTTCGGTACTGTGGTGGGTTCTGAAGCCAGATTGAAAGGTCTCATAGAGCTGGTTGGAGTGGAGGTGTTGTTGAAGTTGTGTGGCGACAGAATTTTTGACAGAAAGGGGAGGTTGGAAATGGGGCGAAAATTGTTGGGGTCTTCAGGGTCCAATCTGTTTTTTTTTATTATGGGTGTGATGGTGGCAAGTTTGAAAGCGGGAGGGGACAGTTCCAGAGGTGAGAGATGAGTTGATGATGTCCAGGATGAGCAGGCTGAGACAGGGGAGGCAGGCTTTGACAAGAGCTGATGGAATAGGGTCCAGGGAGCAGGTGTAAAGGTTGATATTTCTGAAAATGTTTTTGAGATCTGATCCAGTAATAGGTGACAGAGAGGTGAGAATGTTATGTGGTATGGCTGAGGAGGAAGGTGGTGGGTCCAGACAGGAGGTTGTGGTTGTGGAAAGTTCTTGGTGGATCTGTACAGGTGGATATGGTCTTTGTATGCTTTTAAATATACCGTGAGTCCAGTTTTTTTGTATAGCCGTTCCAATTGTCTGCTTTGCTTTTTGAGTTTATGAAGTTCAGGTGTGTACCGGGGGAAGAGCGGGTGAATGAGACAGATGAAGTTTTGGCAGGTGCTAGTTGATTGAGGCTGGCGGTGAGTATGTTATTGTAATGTGTTACCAGGTCAGCAGTGGTTGGGTTGACAGGGATATTGGATAAGGCAATGGCGTGGGATATGTGGTTGATGAAGGTGGTGGGGCAGAGAGGTTTCAGATTTCGTCGGAGATGGTTTGTGTTTGTTTGGGGTGGGGACAGGGGACATTGATATGAAGCGTTATGGCAAGGTGGTCTGATATGGTGAGGTCAATGTGTGAGAGGGTGTCAATGTCCAGTCCAGAAGAGCATTCCAGGTCGAGAATATGTCCGCGGGAGTGTGTGGGGAAGTTGACATGTTGGGTGAAATTAAAACCGTGTAGAATGTCCAGAAAGTCAGTAGCGGCCTTGCAGTTGGAGGAGTCCAGGTGAAGATTGAAGTCACCTAAAAGTAAGATGGAGGATGAAGTGGTGCACAGTTGAGTGATGAATTCTGAGAGATCTGACGGGAAAGATGTGTTGGGTTTGGGAGGGCGGTAGATGATGGAGATGATCAGAGGCATGGGGCTGGTGAGTTTAAATGATAAATGTTCAAAAGAGGGAGCAGGGGGGATGTGGAGAGGCCGGGGTGTGAGAGTTTGCCGGTGAATGGCGGCTATACCCCCTCCCCGGCCTTCAGGGCGAGGTTGGTCCATATATGAAAATCCAGGGGGAGTTGTTTGGTTGAGAGCCAAGTAATCCAGAGGTTTTTGCCATGTTTCAGTGAGACAGAGAAATCCAGTTGTGAGTCCAGAATGAATTCGTGCAGTATGAGGCTTTTATTGTTAAGAGAACGTGTATTGAACAGTGCAAGCTTGAGGGGCTTTTGTTGTGAAGGAGCTGAAGCAGAAATGGGCACAGGGTGGAGGTTGTAAGTGTTCACGTGGCGTGTGCTCTGATGACATAGCCGGTTGTTGTGGAGACAGGACGCGGAAGTGGAGTTGTTGTCCATGCTTATTGAAGGGATGCTGTTGTTTGAGGCGAAATTGAGGATAAAGTTATGTCGGGAGCCTCTATGGTTGTAGCGGCGACGGCGTAATAGTCCAAGGAGTTTTAAGGTTGTGATCAGACAAGCGGCGTGCTGTGAGTTTTGAGCTGGTGGAGCTGGAGTGATGTGTAGCGGAGAGCCATGGTGGAGACGGTGGTGGAAGGCAGTAGGTGAGACAGGAGGATGCACAGAGTGGAAAATAGGATCAGATACTGCATTGCTCTGGAGAAGAGGATGAATGGCCTGGTGAAGCTGGCTTTGCGGCCCGGGAGGATGGGTTTGTGGTCCAGCAGAATGAAGGACGTTGCAATCACTTCCAGTAACCAGCAGAGACCAAACTGAGTGGTTATGGTCCAGTTTTCTTCAGGTGGAGGAGCAAAGCGGCAGAAGGTCCAGGTATGTTGCAAAATTTTGATGCTTTTGCGGCTTAGATAAGCATTTTAAGCTTTTTTCCGGAGGGAGAAGCGGCAGCCAAAAGAGCCAGCGTCCTCTCCACGACCGGAACCAGTCTAGTCAAAATGTTATTGTAGATATCTCAAACTGAAATTACAGATAGTCATAATTTGATTAGATATCTATAATCAAGATATGGACATCTTTAAATGAATTTCAGTTAGAGATGTCTGAAACTGGAGATATCTGTAATTACAACTCAGAGGTCAATTGAATTTGTGCTTTTTATTGTTTTCGATGAAGAAAAAACACCAACAACACGAATTGGGTGTTTTCTATTAATTAATTTAAGAATGTAGTTTAGGAAACAAGCTGCAGGATCTGCATAGACCCATGCTGTGTGTTGAGCCACTTTTTCTTTGCTTGATAATGGCATCTATTGGGGAAAAAAGAGGCTCTATTATATTGCAATAATCATGAAACAATAGTAAGTTAATAAACATGATTTTACAGATCTAAATTTTTTTCCGTTATTGGAGTTTCATGTCTTTTTAAAGCTGCTGTTCATTTTCAACATTGTCACTGTTCACCCACTGAAGCTACATTATGAAATTAATTATATTATTTTATATAAAACTTGAAGTTGAAAGTGAATGGAATAAAATATGTATTAATTATGTATTTATTATGTATTAATGCTAGAAATTTCAAAAGTAGTAAAGCCAAGCAAAATAATTTGATCAAAACCTTCCAGAGATTTCATAATTAAGTTATGGATATATCACCATTTTTTTTCCAAGAAATTTGACACTAAACACTTAAAAATAGTTCCACATAGTAAGTTAGGTCACATTTCGTGGCATTTTCTTGTTATTTTGTCAAGTACAGCTAATGCCATGACTGCTGCTAAAAATGAACCTGCTTCTTTTTCTTTGATTTTGGCGGGGAGGGGATGTGTCATCATGACATTTGAAATATCTTCAACTTCCATTCTGCCTAGTCAAAACTGAATTATAGGTATCTGCAATTGTCATTAAAAATGTGTGTCGTTTTCTGTGACGTCATTGCAGATATCTGTAATTCAGTTTTGGCTAGACAAAACTGAATTACTGAATTTTTCAATCTGTAGTTTCGGCTAGTGAAAATGACGTTATAGATATCTTGAATGAAAATTCCAGATATTCAAAATGCAATTGCAACTAGTAAGATTGACTTTGTTGGTATCTGCAATGTTGATTCCAAATAGTAAAATTTGGCCATTAAATGTTAAAAGGGCTTGCCATAGAAGTCCCATTACTTAACACTGGGCCATATTTTGTCCCACCCACGGCACCATCCAATTGGTTACACACTCTGGTTACACGCAGAGGCACGCCACAGCAATCAGCCAATCAGCAGTCAATGCTGGGGCATGCAGCGTTCTGCTCACAGACACAGAGGAGAGGAGGAAACGTTTTGGAGAAAGCACGGCGCTGTTCCTGGAGGGTCCCTGGAGCCTTGGTTTCTCAGCAGACCCTCCCCAAATTGTAATAAACATCCCAGTCCTCTACAACTCACAACCACTAGTAACATTACTGTGAGCCCATTAACGTTATAGAAACATCCGCGGCAGCTCTGCTCGCTTGCAGTCCCTCCAAACATGCCGTTTATTCACTCGAAAGAAGGTTGCTGATAATGTCGATACAGAAATAGTCCGTCATAGCAGAAGTCTCTGTGTGTGTGAGTGTAAAAACCTAACCCCCAAAGTCCACATAGAGCGAACGTGTAGGGTTGCCACCTTGGATTTGTGGAAAAAAAAGGGACACTTAATAATAATAATAATACATTTATTTGGGGGCGCCTTTCAAGTCATCCAAGGTCACCTTACAGGAGTAAAAGCATAAAAGCATCAGCCATTGCAAACATTTTAAAAACAAAACATCAACATAAAAGCAAGTGGGGTGAACAATGTCCAGTTAGAGGGAATATGCCAGTTTGAACAGGTGAATTTTGAGTTGGGATCTGAATGAGGTGATGAAGTCTGACTGTCTTATGTGTGGGGGGATGGAGTTCCAGAGTCTGGGTGCTGAGCAGCTGAAGGCTTGGGCACCCATTGTACTGAGGCGTGATGTGGGGGTCCAGCAGAGGTTGAGCGGAGGGTGCGGGAGGGAGTGTATTCATGAAGGAGATCGCAGAGGTAAGTGGGGGCTAGGTTGTGGAGAGTTTTGTAGGTGAGGAGAAGGTTTTTGTAGTGGATGCGATATTGTACAGGGAGCCAGTGAAGTTGGATGAGAACAGGGGTTATGTGGTCAGATGATTTGGTGCGGGTGATGATCCGGGCAGCTGAGTTCTGAATGAGTTGCAGTCTGTTGATGAGTTTGGTGGGGAGTCCGGTGAGGAGGGCGTTGCAGTAGTCGATGCGGGATGTGACAAATGAGTGGACCAGGATTTCGGTGCTGGATTGGGACAGTGATGGGCGGAGTCTGGAAATGTTGCAGAGGTGGAAGAATGCAGTCCGGGTGATGTTTTGAATATGAGGTGCAAATGAGAGGGTGCTGTCCAGAATGACGCCGAGGCTCTTGACTTGGGGGTAGAAGGGTACAGGGTATCCGTCGATGGTTATGGGTGGAGCTGGAATGTGTTGTGATTTGGTGAGAGTGGATTTGGAGCCGCTGAGCAGGGACACTTGACCAAATGTTTGAGGCCAAGGGCTCGGCCACAATTACCAGTTCAGACTGACCAAATGAACATAAAATTTGGACATAGGAGACAGAAACAAAGTCATGTTAATACATTTATTTGCTAGGCAAACCTGCAAACAACCTGTAATTTTGATGAGTCACCCCAGCCTTGAAACATCCAAGTTCAGCTGCCATGTCAACACACTAGAACACAGAGAGTGACATCACAGGAGAGTTATGCAGTGGAGGTGGAGGATGTGACATGAGCATATTTGCATTACCAGTACTAGGTTAACTATACTACATTGACTACCAAACTATCTAGGCTATACTAAGTTGCAGGACTCCCCGATGTCTCTCTTATTGTACCTTTGATTTCTTCTTGTAACAGGTTGTCTCTCTGACAAAGATGTTCTTGATCCTGTTGCACTTATTCTGGATGGACTCCTTGGCCTGCTGCTGCCATCTTCTACATTAAATACAAATGGAAAAATACAGATTAAAACATGATTGGGTGTGCAAATATACTAAGTGAGCTGTTAGGACTAGGGCTCGGCCATCAATAATTGAAACCAATATTTAGAAAGTCTAATTGACTTCATCTTGCTCATGTCAATTAATGGTGGTTTTCACTGTTGCCATAACAGTAAAGGTTGCATATCTTTAAAGAATGTGAAAACTTGTCTCCAGAGATCATTAACCCAAACCATGATCTTTTCATTGCTCTAATCAAGTGGGTTTGGTGCCTCAATCTGACTAGACTTTAACCACAGCATCACACCTTAAAACATCATTATTTTACCTCACAAAAGATACTCATGTGCAAAAATATCACTAAATAATATCCACATGTGAGGGCAGTGTGAAATACAAAAAAAAAGAAACTTAAAATACATCATTGTTCATCATGGGTGGAGATAATCTTTCATTAATCCTAATCTAGGTTAAAAGTTCAATTAATCGTGATTTTGATTTTGCCATAACCACCCAGCCCTAGTTAGGACTTCCCACAGCTCCTCTTACCTCTTTGTTGTCTCTCTGACACAGATGTTCTTGAGTCTGTTGCACTTATTCTGGATGGACACCTTGGTCTCCTGCTGCCATCAGTCCTTCCTCGTCAGTTGTCTCTCCTCCCATTTCAAATGGTGAAAAGAAGATCTCGTCGCAGACTTTTCCCTTCCTTGAGCCGCTTTTAGCGCTAGGGCGCGCGCGTGTGACGCATGTATTGACATGAAAAAAACAGAGACAATTTTAAATAGCCGCAGATGCACAGGGGACCTTTCAAAACTATACAACAAAGGAAATCAAATGTGGTTTTTGCGTTTTCCTCAAAAAACGGGACAAATTGTGTCCCGGGAGAGATTTGTATTATCCCGGGACAGCAGGTGAAAAAAGAGAACAATTCTGGGAAAAACGGGACGGGTGGCAACTCTGAAGCGCTGTGGCTTTGCGCCGACCAAGAGGCTGGCGACATCACCCACTGGAAGCGCCGCGGCACGCACAACACCAACATCTGTACAAGCAACAGCAAACTAGTTCAGTCAACAAGTTGCAAAACCCACTACTGACTAGGTCACTCTATTGGATGAGATTTATGTCAACACTAATCACACTTCTTGCAGATTGATATTTTTCATTCCACAATGTGCGTATAAAATAAATATAGGACTATAATGTTGGGTGGAAATCACAATTTACGGGTGGAAGTGAGCTGCTTGGAGGAGGTCTGCGCTCTCAGAGTGCTTTTCTAGTTGAAACTTTTTTTTTTTGTTTGTTTTGTTTTTTGAAAAAAATATATCAAAAGTGTCTGAAGAGGAATGAGTGGAATATTTGATGCGTTGGTTAGATCTCATTTATGTTTGCACACATGTAAGTTTATTTTGCATGCTCTTTAAGTGTGGGTATGGTTGAGATATTAAAACTGAAGACAACATACAGAAGGAATTATTGCTGGGTCAGGATTTTTTCACAGGAATTTATAAAACAATACTGTTGCCTTGTGATGGACATGACTGCTGCAACTGCTCACAGCCTGGATGGATCCCTGAAAAGCCATCTTTGGCATTAAGGCAGCCGTTGTTCCTCTAACAAGTGTTCTTCTTTTTGTCTCCCAAGCAGATCCAAACAATACCCTCCACAGATTTAAAAGATCCAACATAAAAACTAACTGAATTTGTAGAAATGACAATATTTTTGAGTGAGCAGTCCCTGACTCCTCAAAATTGTAGAGTGGCTAATGTGAGTACAGCAATAGGACAAATCTAGGCTCATGAGCTCAAAGGGATTTTTTTATGTGGAGTTGTAGAAGGAGCATGTCAAAAGTCAGTGTGTAAGACACAGCAATCAGCCCTGAAGGAGAATAATGGTGCAGGAGCAAGGCCATACCCTGCTGCTGGAGGGGCAATAGTTTTGCGCGACATATCAAATTTTGGAGAAACTAGAAAAAAATTGGTGATAGAACACAGTTCTGAAAACTTCAAATTTCTCCACAAGGAAGCCCCTTGATGTGGTTCTATTTAGGCACAGCACATAGCCTATGTGTTTTCCTCCTGCTCCACAAGTATCAGATCCAGAATCTTTCTGAATCATAGGATTTCTGTGGCTCATACATAAGCCCTCAGTATGGGCTGTCAGTGGGATAGTCTGGTAGTTAGCCCCACTGTCAATTGGAAGGTCGAAGCTTTGAGCCCAGTTCTGGCTGTCACATGGCGATGTGTCAGTAGGCAACATACTAAACACCAAGTTGCTTCCACTGCTCCCTCCTTGGTATGGGCAAGAAGGTGTGTGGATATGTTAATACACATGAACAACATGTACAGAAAGTTGAAACCATCAGTGAGTGAGTGAATGAGGTGTAACCTGCAGTTTAAAAGCACTCTGAGCTGTCAGAGAGAGACTAGAAAAATGCTATACGAGGTCAAATCCATTTACTATATACTAGTATGAAGCACTGTCGATGCATAGCCCCCTGCTGTAGTGAAGGTTTTTACAAACCCTCTTCAAAATTTTAAATGATTAATTTTTAAAAAGCAGAGAGGCCAGATGGAAGTTTGTCTTTAGAATAGGTTTTTAGGCTCATATAATATTTCATAGCAAAAAAATACACAAAATCGCTCTGCGTGCTACATAATACAATTTATTAACGCACAACAGCCTGTGTCCTTTGAAAGGACGAAAACTGAGTTGGTATTTTTACCTTTAAATCCATTACAGTGCTTTTTAACAATCTAAAATGGTAAATGGAACTGAGCTTGGGCAGTGCTTTTTTTCTAGTCTTCCTGAGACGTTCCCGAATATCTTACACAGCAGGTAACATCTACCCATTCACACCACACTGACACACTTATGGTTGAGGTTACTATGTCAGCTGTTCATTAGAATTAGCCAATTATATTACCATTTTATCCCTATTTACAACATAACTGATGAACCCTTGAACTTGTTTTAATTAAACAAAAATAATTCAGACCAACGTGAAGTGATATTGTAATTCACAATGTAGTTAGTTATTAGTGTATGCCTACTTGGCAGGTTTTAAGCTAAACAGTACGCTATAAGCCCAAACCAGTGCACTGCAGGTGGGAAAACATGTAGGCTATGCAGTGTGCTTTAGGTGTAGCCACCAATACATAGGAGCTTACTAGCAGAACAGTAAAGAGCTGTGAAGCTTGTTTTAGAACAGTTTACAGTCAACCCACATTGTTTTCAAAGCTCTTCGTTTTAACCCAGTTTGTCCTAAAATTTGCTAAATTACATGGTGTACTTGGTCCTTTCTGCAGAAATGTATTGTCTAGCTTCCATGATGGTAGTCTCATTTAGAGAGATGTAGTGTGGCTTACATGTCCACTATTAACATGAATTTCATTCAACTCTATTTTTAAAAAATACCAAAATACCCATAAAAAATATCCATTCAACCATTGTTTTCAGCCTGTCACTTGTTGAAGAATTACTTGTATACCATGAAGAGGTAAGTCAGAGGGGGTGGTGGTACTGCCGCTCAGGGGCACCGTAACCAAGTCAACTCAGTTCAAATAAACAGCACACAACTTTTCTTCCTTTGTAGTATGCAAAAGAACATCGCAGTTGAGAGACCCCTCAGCCTCAGTTTGACTCAGAATCATGTCTACAATGACCTGAGCAGGGGGCATGGACTGTGTAAAAATCTATCTCTTGATATAGCCTTTCTAATGCTTCCGGAGGTACATTTATCATCTCTGATGGGACCTGGAATCCTTTGGGACTGAGCTATAAACCTGGATTGCTGCTGGAATCTTTAAACTGAATTATTTTAATGACCAGAATGCTGAGGAGTTTTCAACAAACATTTTGCAGGGAGAGCTCCCCTCTTAGTCATTTGGTTTGGTTGTTGTGATTACCATTTTATCTAAGTGTTCTAGGCTAGGCCTGTGCTGTATTATATGATGGTTAAAAAATACTGTCCAAAAATGGTCATGTTTTGCTATGAAAAAAAGGTTACTTTGGCCCTTTTCTGTGAGCATTTGTTTGTATATCTGAACCTTTTTGACAGGATGCTCACACACTAAAGGACATATTTATTGAAACATAATCCGTGCTTCATAGAGTAAACTTTTATACAGACAATTGTGGTCATTCATTTTTGTGTGTCTAAACTGCTCTGTGTAACCCCCAAATTCCACATAATGCGAAAGCGCTGCACCGCAACCTACAAACCCCACTGAAAGCGGAGCACCGAGCAGCGCCGCGGCGCGTAGCCCTGTAGGGAGGGGGGCTGATCCCCGGAAAGCCACAAGCTTTCGTGTGAATAGCGCCGCACTGCAGACAGTGGAATTGTCTGATAGACTAGAGTGGGTTCTAAGGCCCTGTTTACACGGAGACGCTCTCAACTGAAACGTCTTCAAAAACGATCTGCGTTCGGACGGAGACTCGAGAATGACTGAAAATGCTGTAGAGTGCATGCCAGTCCAGTAGATGGCGTTGTAGGTTTGCAGAGAAACAGCGCTGTTACAACACACGTACAAAGAAGAAAAACATTTCACAAACAACAATGGCGAGTGGACGCATGAAGACACAGGAGTTTCTTGTCTGGACAACAAATCTGTCTGGATAGTTTTGTCTGGATAACAAACCGAGCACGGTAAGCATCACGCATGTTACTCGGTAGATGGCCGAAGCTGTTGTTGTTCCTGGTATGCGCTCACAGCCTTCATGTGAAAGAGTACTGCGCATGCGTAGATGTCAGCGTTTCCCCCTGAAACGATGAATGCTGTTTACATGAGACCGGGTGGCGATGCGTTTTGAAAACTCTCCGCCTTGGACCCTGGTTTCAAAAGTTTGCGGATTCAAGCACTCCGGGCACTGGTCTCATGTAAACGGGAGGCTAAAACGCAATCAAAACTCTTCGGATAAGGCCGAAAACTGAGTCATGTAAACAGGGCCTAAGTGCTCCGCAGTACGATTCAAGAGCGTGGCACGGTGCTTTCGAGTTATGTGGAATTTGGGGGTCCTGCTCCGACCTACAAACCCCACTGAAAGCGGAGTGCCGAGCAGCGCCACGGCGCGCAGCCCTGTAGGAAGGGGGGCTGATCCCCGGAGAGCCACAAGCTCTCGTGCGAATAGCAATGTCACACGTTAATAAAACATGTTATAGACTGAGAAAAGAAGTAAACAACACCTCACCTCGCTTCTCTAAGGTCCCTTTGCTGGTCCCAACTATACAGCTTCGTGATTTATTTCACTTCTATCTGCCTATATCCTTGTACAAAGGATGTTTGGTGTCAAATATATAATGTTATATATTTCTGTACCTCTATGATTCACTTTTCTTCGTCCATGGTGGTGTGTTGCCTCTGGGACCCTGTGACAGACTGTTGACCTGATGTTTGTGCCTCTGGTTGTGACATAATGACAACCTATTGAGGAAATTTACATTCAAGAGTCCGTGCATTGTGTTTTATTTTGAAAGTTCCAGATACTCCACATGTTGACTTCTTGTCTGGTGCTTTCACAACGACAGTGAATTTATGAGGTTTTGAAGCGGCTGCGCAGAAAATAGACCTGAAGCGAATCTCAAGCGGCGTGGCGCGCGCCGGCGCTTCAGCGGCGTGGCGCTGCCGCACCGCAGAGCAGGCAGTGGAATTTGTCTGATAGACTAGAGTGGGAGCTAATTGCTCCGCAGTATGATTCAAGAGTGCGGCGCTTTCGCGTTATGAGGAATTTGGGGGTAAGAATCCGACAGGTATCTCAAATGCCATATTTATTGCTCTGTACCAATGTGAACCTTTTTTGACACTATTTGGAATTGAAGGAAAATACATTTTCTCTATCTGTACATTCACTTGGAGGATGGTTATTTAGGTATTCAACCTACAAAGGCTACCACTTCTTAGGAACATTTCTTATCGCATCAGTGCAAAGGATAATCTTATTTAAGAGGCAGTTTTTAGTGTCTCAGACAATGGAAACTGACAGGGAAGGAGGAACCAGAGGAACCATCATGGGAGGAGAAACCCCTTCATGGGATGTACCACCGACAGATAGCTGAAGTGGCTGATATGAACAAAACCTACCAATGGCTAGAGAGGGCTGGACTGAAGGACAGCACAGAGGCACTAATCATGGCAGCACAGGAACAGGCCTTGAGCACCAGAGCAATAGAGGCCCAGATCTACCACACCAGCCAAGATTCCAGGTGCAGGCTTTGCAAAGAGGGCGCTGAAACAGTCCAGCACCTAATAGCAGGGTGTAAGATGCTGGCAGGAAAAGCATACATGGAATGCCATAACCAAGTAGCTAGCATAGTGTACAGGAACATCTGTGCAGAATATGAACTGGAGACCCCCAGGTCAAAATGGGAAGCGCCTCCCAAGGTGATGGAGAATGACCGAGCCAAGGTCCTGTGGGGCTTCCAGATACAGACCGACAAAATGGTAATGGCCAACCAACCAGACATTGTAATCATAGATAAACAGCAGAGGAATGCTGTTGAGATAGATGTAGCCATCCCAAGCAATAGCAACATCAAGAAAAAGTAACATGAGAAACTAGAGAAATACCAAGGGCCCAAAGAAGAGCTAGAGAAAGCCTGGAAGGTGAAGGCAAGACTTGTGCCTGTGGTCAATGAAGCACTCAGGGCAGTGACCCCCACACTTTACAAGTGGCTCCAACAGATCCCTGGAGAAACATCAGACATTTCACTCCAGAATAGTGCAGTCCTAGGAACAGTTAAGATACTGTGCAGGTCCCTTAAACAACACATTTTCCCTTAATAGATAAAATCACCATTTAAAAACTGCATTTTGTATTTACTCAGGTTATCTTTGTCTAATACTAAAATTTGTGTGATGATCTGAAACATTTAAGTGTGACAAATATGCAAAAAAAGTAAGAAATCAGGAAGGGGGCAAATACTTTTTCATGGCACTGTACATAACAAAAAAGCAAAATTCTAGATGTAATAATTACCCTTTGCTTAAACTGAAGCTAGTTAAACTATTTTTAGTTAAGTTAAACTTTTGTAGTTTGACAAATGAGACAGTAATATTGATCATGAGGTACTTAAAAAGGGTACCCTGTATCAAACTTCGTACTTGTATTACTGCTGTAAGTCAGTGTTCTGAATTTGAAAACACTTTTGGGTGCTTCCACTAGACAATCTTAGTAGTGCAAAGCATTCTGGAAAATGTGTAAATGGTCATGAGCATTTATAATGCTTTAAAGTCTTTCTGGCTACTCAAAGTGCTCTGTCCCACTCATATTAACTCACTGATAGTTGAAGTTTCTATGTACGTAATCCATTAGTATCAGCTACAATACCCATGCGCTCTCATTGTGCATTTATGCATCCTGCCAGTTTGTATATAGAGGTTGTAAATATTGGCTGAAATTATTACAGTTGTCTATGCCAATGATATGCTGGTTATATCATGCATTGCTAAAGTTTTACAATCAGATGAGGATCTTATTCCACCATGAGCTATACATTGCCAGAAAATGAAATTAAAGTGGTGGGCCACTTGGCCTGCGACCTTATACCTCCACAATTTAATCAGTTAGGGTGGACAGTTCAGCAAAGTTTGTCAGAGATCCTTTAGAGAAACTCTTGACACACCAAAATACTGTACAAGCAAGGCATGATCATGAGACCCAAGGACATTTGAACATGTCCCTCTAAAATCTTACCTGTTCGTATACTGCATTCACAAGCTGCAGAGGAGCATGATACCTGTTAACCTTTGATCCATGACCTCCAAAATCCTTCAGGTCATCTTTCAGTGCAAGAAAAAGACAAATGCCAAAGTTTGACAAAAATCCCTAAAAGCTTTCTTGAGATACGGTACTGCAATTGTAAGCAAGGAGGATAAGAAAACTCCATGACCTTTGACCTTTGAGCCAAGATCTCTTAAATGTGGTAGGTTAATGCTAAGTATGCAAGGTTTGTAGGAATCCCCTTTTAGCATGTTTGTGATATGGGGTTTCTCGATCATAAAATTCTTTGCCCTTGACCTTTGGTGCATAAACTTATCAGCTCATCTTTCTGTAAGAGTGAATATTAGTGTAGATTTAGATGAAAATCCTTCCAATTATATTTTTAAAAAAAACAGCTTCACCAAGCAGAAGCTGGTCATCAGACTCTATGGCCTTGACCTTTGGCCTCAGGTCTAATGATTCATTCATTCATTCATTCATTTTCTATACTGCTTATATCTTTCGGGGTCACGGGGGGGCTGGAGCCTATCCTGGCTGACACTGGGCAAGAGGCAGGGTACACCCTGAACTGGACGCCAGTCGATCACAGGGCCACATAGAGAGACGGACAACCATTCACGCTCACACTCATACCTAAGGGCAATTTGGAGTCGACAATCAACCTAATGAGCATGTCTTTGGTCTGTGGGAGGCAGCTGGAATGCCTGGAGAGAACCCACGCATGCACAGGAAGAACATGCAAACTTCACACAGAAAGGTCTTGCTTGACCCGAGGATCGAATCGGCAGCCTTCTTGCTGTGAGGCATGTGCACTACCTGCTGCACCATGCCACCCCGTCTTTAAAATTTACATAATTTATAAAAGTTTCCAGAGGCATTCTTGATATATTGCTTCCACATGCAAAAGATGACTGCAGAGTTCCTTTACCTTGCCCTTTGACCTCTGATGTCAAAACTGTAGTCAGTTCATCAATAAGCAGATTTGACAAATGTTAAAAGTTTAAGAAGAATTACTCAAAAGATTCTTGATCCCAAGATTGTATTCAAAAGCAAAGAATGGCAAAGAGGCTCTGTGACTTTGATTTTATTTCTTACTTTTGATCTCCCAAATATAATCAGTGTATCCCTTTGTCATGGTGGACATTTGAGAGAAGTATTTCTATAAGCATTCTTGTGATTTTACATTTACAAAATTGCATAAATATTTCTCTTACCTATTTTTTTTTTGACGCAAGTACTGTGAGCCATGGCAACGAAATTTCATCCAATATGTGCACTGACAGTGTGTTTATTGAATGACAATAAAGCAAGTCTAAGTCTAAGTCTCTCTAAGTCTAAGTCTAATAAATATTTAAAGACTAATTCTCAAAGTATTCTTGTGATATTGTGTTCACAAATGTGCTGTCACAAAATTACACAAAATATTAATCTGGGAGGAGGAGCAGTACAGAAAGTAAGAGAGAACCACTTCAGCAAATGATATCCGCCTAAAAAGATCTGGTTGTCAAAAAAGAGAGGTTTATTTACAGGGCTAAATATTAATGGCCCAATATAGTTTTCCCTCTTTTGCTTTTTTTAAATAAAAATCTGAATGGCTGGAATGTTAAAACCTCCTTGTTGATCAAATTAATAGATACAAGTTTCATCTAGTCTAAAAAGGACTGAGAGGGCTGAAAGCTGTAAAATCTTATTTTCATAATTATTTAGCATAAGGAATCTCTAATTTTTCCATTGTTCCTGCAGATTGTCTGAATCCACTTGTGCTGTTTAAATCTTTTGAGAGGATCAGAATCTCTGATGAAAACTCAAAAGCTATGTCTGTTTTTTAACACTTAAACATTTACAACAAATAATGATACCGCTGTGATATGACAGATGCGGTAGCTCGAAAATGTGGAGTGTGCTCCTGAAATGCCAATTTGCTATTTTCAGCTGTAACTTTCGTACCAATGTGCGCACCAGCAGGTGCTGTTCAGTTTACAGGTTTGTCACCCTCTAGCAGTAATTTATGGAGTTAGAATCATGACAAAACCGTACTCACGCCCGACGATTCACAAACAAACTCAGTGTTGTTTGCGAATACAAAACATCATTCACAAACTAATGCATTTTGTTTTGCAAATAAGAAACATACCATCAAACAAATACATCATGCTTCAGAAACAAATAAAGTACAAAAAGTATTCTTCAAGTACAAAGAACAATTCTAAAATGATGAAAAACTGTCACGTGTCATTTGGCACAAATTTTCCGCCTTGCAGATCCACATGCAAATGTACTCTGATCCGTACGCAAATCTACTCTGATTCATACGCACGCCCAAAAGGGGATTTCTGCAGAGCCGCAGAGCCGCAGAGCCCCAGCCACAGCTCAACATCTGGTCTACAGCTCAACATCTGGTGTTGTGCTCTTTTCTGACTCCCCGGCAAAATCTGACTCCCCCTTCTCGTGAACGCGCGCGACTTTCACTCTGTGGCCACTTAACAGGTTTTCTGTTGTTCATTTACTGTTTTTTTTTCGTTTTCGGGTTAAATGTGATTGAGTAGAGAACTGTAAGCATGTTTTCCTGTTAAATATGACTAGGTGGCGAATTGTAAAGTGGTTTCTTCTCCTCTTCTCATCCGTATATCTGCACCACCATTGTCTAAACGCCATCGGGGGAGATCCTACACTTCTCTCAGCTTCACTTGTATGAGGACGTCAGAACAGGGTCAAATCCCAAAGATTTTTTTTATATTCCATCATTTTTGTACACATGTCAATAAAAATGATTGTTCACTGAGAAAGCTTTCTATCTCCTTACTAAACATCTGACTCCCCTAAGAATGCAAGATGTGGCACCAATATATTTCTGGTACTTATGTATAAAGTGTTTAGAATAAGTGTAATACTTATGAAAAAAGTCATTTATGACGAAGACAATGATGATGATTATTATTATTACTACTACTACTACTACTACTTCTGCTGCTGCTGGGCCAGTTAACAATAGAATAGAATAGAAATACTATTTATCCCAGACCTGGGAAATTATTTTTGCTACAGCAGCAAAAACACCAAATCATAACAGGTTAAAAAATAGAGTAAATTGAAGTCAGTAAAAAGAGGATACTAGAATAAGGGGCTAAAGTGATCACAGTATGGCACATTAAGAGAAGAATGACTTTTTCAAAACTATGACTTCAACAGAAATGTGCAGGTTGAGTTAACGTGCAGGTTTTATGAGGGTCATTCCACCAAATGGTTGCCATTTCCATTTTGCAAGTCCAACAAAATAAATTAGTTTATTATGTATTTTTCAAAACTAAATCTAGAAACACACATGTTTAACTATTTAAAATGAACATTGGTCAATCTTAAGTGGCTTTATTAAATTTTCTAAACAGGTTTTAGGAAAAATATGGTTGCTTTTTTTTCATTCCTGTTACCAAAACTCATGTTACATTTAAAAGCATGTTTAGAAGCATGCCAACTAATTCCTTAATTTTCCCCTCAAGAAAGTGTCTCTTTTTATGGAATGGTTGGTTATATGTTCTAATAATTAATGTTTTTGACGCAAAAATTGATACTTTTAGACAAAAGTTGCATTTTTCTAAAACATCCAAAGTCTTATCATTTCAAAGAGACCCAAATCTCAATTTAAATAAATGTATTATCATGTTCTATTGAACAATTGGATAAATGATGGACCAAACATAATTGAAAAAGTTTTTTATCTTTTTATATTTTTTAAAGAAAATGTTTAAGTAACAGGAATTAACAATGAACAACAAAAACATGTGCCATGTGTGCATGCATGTGTGGATGTGAATGTGCATGTTTGAACGTGTGATTTTTGAGTTAAAGAAATGTGTCATGAACATCGCGAAACGTGATGTCATTCTCAGGCTCAAAACGGTTGGTGACCTCTGCTCCACAGAGAAGCACCACGTCATCTTGCTTGTTGCTCATCAGGGGAATGAAATGATCAGTCTGACATATATTTGACATATATTTATAACTTTAGTTCTGACAGGACAGCAGCCCAGTCCATTGTGCTGATAATAACTCATTTAATGTGTTTTTTCTAAATAAAAACATTGACGTCATGTAATCAAATTGGCATTTAAAGAGTTAAAAATTAAATAAATAATTATATAATATATAATTATATTATATTATAATTAAAGCAACCAACAAGGGTTGAGTAAATTCTAAAGTAAAACTTAAAAATCAGCTGAATAGTGTAATATTAACTAATTTTCAATTGAATAAATCTTTCAAACCCCACTCAGTTATGTTACTGATACTTAGTCCAGTTACTCTTAATATGAGTAACAGGAATGAAAGTAACAGGACTGAGTTTTTGGCATAAGGTCAGCAAATACATGAAATATAGCCACATGGCATTCTTGCTAATTGCCTGAGGACACTATGCACAATCTAGTGATTCACCAAAAACGTGTATTTTTTTTTTAATTTTTTTTTTTTAAACAAATGATTACCAAGATATAATTTAAGTAACAGGAATGCTTGTTGAGATTGACCTCCTCATTCATAGTTAAATTTTATTAAATATACAGAATGACTGAAAGAACTTAATTCTGGTCTTCTCATGACCTCTAGAAGATCCAACTGATGCAAGTTCTTGTTGTGTATGTGACTTGTACAACGTTCCAAATTAATCAGATGGGATAATGTGTTAGGGTATAACAGGACTGAGTGAGAACCCAGGGACACAACTAAAATGTATATTTTTACAAAAAAAAAACTGATATATATTTTGGATTTTGTCAATTATATTTTATTATAAAGTGTAATGTTACAGAGTGGGGACAGGTGGAAAATGCAGTTTTTTCAGTGTTCAAGGTCATTTTACTAATCCTTCCCATCATGTATGTTAAATTTGCTTATTGATTAGATTATTGTGCAGGACACATAATCACAGTCCAATACTTGTAATAATGTAAATACAGTAATATATTTTCTATTTCAGATTGGCTGTGATAGCTGTCCTCGGTGGTACCACCATTCCTGTGTGAAACGACCATCCGTGGATGACCAGTTTATTTGTGCTGCTTGTATTTAGCATGTGTATATTGTGTAAATAGTTTGTAAGCAAATTAGTTTGATTTGGTTTTCAAAAAAGAAAAAAAAAATCTCCAAGATGGGTTCCTTTCATTGGGAATGTGATTGGTCCACTGACTTACAATTATACAACAGTAGCAGAGGCCGAGATATGCTTGCTGATAAAATTTGGAGGTTGTCCCTTCTTGCAATACTAATATAAAGGGGGAGTCAAATTTTGTTAACTGAGCCAACAAAATCTGACTCCCCCCACAGTTTCTCCCCTGTAATGGCTAGATACTTGAGACTTCATACAAAAGTATCAGGGGTCAACATATGCTTGCTGATAAAATTTGGAGTTTGTCCCTTCTTGCAATACTAATACAATGAGGGAGTCAATTCTTGTTAACTGAACCAACAAAATCTGACTCCCCCCACAGTTTCTCCCCTGTAATGGCTAGATACTTGAGACTTCATACAAAAGTATCAGGGGTCAACATATGCTTGCTGATAAAATTTGGAGTTTGTCCCTTCTTGCAATACTAATACAATGAGGGAGTCAATTCTTGTTAACTGAACCAACAAAATCTGACTCCCCCCACAGTTTCTCCCCTGGAATGACTAGATACTTGAGACTTCACATAAGAGTAGCAGAGGCCCAGATGTGCTTGCTGATTAAAAATTGGCTAAGCCAACACCGCCCCCCCCCCCCCCCCCCCCCCCCCCCCCCCCAAACACACACACATAGTTTCTCCCCTGGAATGACTAGATACTTGAGACTTTATAAAACAGTATCAGAGGTCAACATATGCTTGCTGATAAATTTGGAGGTTGTTCCTTCTTGCAATACTGATATAATGGGGGAGTCAGATTTTGTTATTTCATATCATACAACCTGTACAGTTAACTCAACCTGCACATTTCTGTTGAAGTAAGTTTTGAAATAGTCATTCTTCTCTTAATGTGCCATACTGTGATCACTTTAGCCCCTTATTCTAGTATCCTCTTTTTACTGACTTCAATTTACTCTATTTTTTTATGATTTGGTGTTTTTGCTGCTGTAGCAAAAATAATTTCCCAGGTCTGGGATAAATAGTATTTCTATTCTATTCTATTGTTAACTGACCCAGCAGCAGCAGAAGTAGTAGTAGTAGTAGCAGTAGTAATAATAATAATCGTCATCATTGTCTTCGTCATAAATGACTTTTTTCATAAGTATTATTCCTATTCTAAACACTTTATATATAAGTACCTGAAATATATTGGTGCCACATCTTGCATTCTTAGGGGAGTCAGATGTTTAGTAAGGAGATAGAAAGCTTTCTCATCGCGGACTTTTCCCTTCCTTGAGCCGCTTTTAGCGCTAGGGCGCGTGCGTGTGACGCATGTATTTTCTCTGAAGAAAACAGAGACAATTTTAAATAGCCGCAGAGGCACGGGGGACCTTTCAAGACTACAGAACGAAGGAAATCAAATGTGGTTTTTGCATTTTCCCCAAAAAACGGGCCAAATTGTGTTCCGGGAGATATTTGTATTTTCCTGGGACAGCAGGTGAAAAAAGAGAACAATTCTGGGGAAAACGGGACGGGTGGCAACTTTAGCGGATAAACTGATGAGAAGTGGAGAAGAAACCACTTTACAATTCGCCACCTAATTATATTTAACAGAAAAACATGCTTACAGTTCTCTACTCAATCACATTTAAACCGAAAACGAAAAAAAATCAGTAAATGTACAACAGAAAACCCGTTAAGTGGCCACAGAGTGAAAGTCGCGCACGTTAACGAGAAGGGGAAGTCGGATTTTGCCGGGGAGTCTGAAAAGAGCACAACACCGGTCCACAGCTCAACATACGGGAATTTGGTGTCTGTGGTGTTATTGTTTAGCTCTAACGGTGTAGACAATAAACAAACGTAACACAAAGATTCGTAAATCGCAAATAATAATAATAATAACAATAATAATAATAGTAATATTGTTACAGTGTGAGGATTATTATTTATGTCATATGTAAGTGTAATTCAGGTCTGTGCCCACTAGAGGGTAGTGAAATGTCAGAGATGTCGTGTTAATACTGCATACTTAAGATTATACATTTTTTAAAAACGTAATATTAATATTTTGACGTAATATTTCTTGTAACGTTTGTAATAAACCAAACCGTTTGTAAATCCGTCAAGATTTTAGCGAGTAAAGCATGAATATGTTTAAGCAGGTGTCTTACCTTCAATTGAGTACTATAGACCAGAGCAGAAATGTGCCCTGTACCAAGATGGCCGCCATGTGAGGACGTCGGTGGCTCCGTCTTGTCTATGGTATTCCCGCTCCCGGGTTGGTGGCAGCTTTATCCTACGTGTCTCTTTGTGCTGTTTTCATGCCATTCAGAGATAAAGTGCAGTATTTTCAATTAAGAAGTGTCCCATGGTCTTTTCTTGTGGAGAGCAAGTTAACACAAATTTAAACATTTTTTTAATATTGCACAAATCTGAACGTGCTCTAACGGAGTAGACAATTAACAAATGTAACACAAAGATTCATCAATTAATAAATCGCATATAATAATAATATTAATATTAATAATAATGATAATACATTTTATTTTATATTTCTCTCTTTACTCTGGTAACTCTTCAGCAGAGAAGTCCCGTATGTTGAGCTGTGGATGGTGGCTCCGCGCTGCAGAAACACCCTAATCCACACGCCAGGAAAGTTTCTAAGCAATGTCCTACAATTCACACTCCACGGCAGTAGGTGGCGCTGTTAATTAAATTTAAGACTGCCGATTAGGCTAACTTCATTCTGTTTCTAACTTGATTAAATTAAACTATGGCCACACATACCGTGGATAGCTTGATATGTCTTAGTCTTAAGATGGAATTTTGAGGAGAAGACGACCTCTGTCCACACACATCTGTCCTGGCACTCAGGACTCTCAGAGGAGTCCTGTTAAGCTACTGCAGATACAACAAACGTCCTGCTTTCGCTGCTTCACGTGGAATGGTTTGATACAGCAAGTTAACGGGAGGCTTTTACTTTGAAATGTTCACAGGAAGTGAAGTATGTTCAAAAGCGCCAATGTCTTTTTAGCGGCGCTGCAAATTCCTACATGAAATTAGACGAAGACGAGATATTAACCACTGTTTTGTTCCTGTAGCAGTTATAAATACGACAGGAGGTTAATGTTTGATCAGAAACAGCCACAGTGGGGGTTATATGTACTGCAAACAAACCGGCTTTGTCCATCTCGATCTGCATTTTACCTACAACAGGCGAATATCAGTGCTTTTACAAGCCGTGCTGTGGTGAAAAACACATCAGGAATTCTACAGTGAACACTTTAATGAAAGACTACTTAGGTTTATATTTTTTAATTAACTTCAAAGTTGATGTGAAGTGGCAGACTGTCACTGTTTTTCACCAGACACCATTCAAATTATTGATATACGACTGTTGGAGGTAAAGAGCAGATCGACTCCTCAGATGGTTCCAATACAAATGTGTGTGGACTGAGGTCGTCTTCACCTCAAAATTCCATCTTAAGACTGAGACATATCAAGTTACTAACGTTATGTGTGACCGTAGTTTAATTTAATCAAGTTAGAAACAAAAAAAAGTGCATCTGTGTACGGATCAGAGTACATTTGCGTGTGGATCTGCAAGGCTGAAAATTTGTGCCAAAAGTCACGTGTCAGCGGTAAGATTATGCCAAAAGTTACATGACAGTTTTTCGTAGTTGTAGAATTGTTCTTTGTACTTGAAGAATATTTTTTTGTACTTTATTTGTTTCTGAAGCATAATGTATTTGTTTGATGGTATGTTTCTTATTTGTAAAACAAAATGCATTAGTTTGTGAATGAAGTTTTGTATTTGCAAACCACACTGAGTTTGTCTGTGAATCGTCGAGCATGAGTACATGTTTTGTGTGTTTGTGAGGTTTTTGTCATGATTCTAACTCCATAGTAATTCAGCACCTGTAATGAGGGACTCGAAAGGGGTCTGTTATAACCCCCCCCCCACACACACACACACATAGGTGAAAAGAAAGGAGAGAGTCAGGAAAATATGGTGAAGAAAAAAATCCAACCCTGAGCACATTGCACAGAGGCATATTCTGCTGAGTAAAAATACTTTTTTTTTTTTTTTTGGCCCCGCCAGGTTCTCTGCATTTTTAAAAACCAGCAAATAAATGAAGAGAGTTATGATCTCAATAATTCCTCAACCTCTAATTGCATGATAGTGTAATAAAAAAAAATCTTGTTCTTTTAATCCATTTTGTCTTAATTATTCTCAGTTTATTACTGTTGACATCATTCCAACCTGTCATGATTCTCTCTGCTCAAAAGTAATGTATGAAGCAATTAGAACTGTATGTACAATAATCACACTTCATATATGAAAATTTGTTATTTTTTCCCCTTCTTGGTTGGCAAAGAGGAAAGAAATGTCAATCAAACAAAATGAAATGATCAAAATCAAACTTACAATGATTGAAAATGATTTCCCCTCAATAACCTAGTGAAAGAATATCGAGACAAGTGCAGTTTGATTTAATGACTGATAAATGTGGGCTAACATATTGAAACTAGAAGTGCTGAGTGCCAAGAGTATAAACCTCCAACAAAACATTTTTGCAATTGCCAGTCAAGTTATGTAAAATGTGGATCACTCTGCAATGATAAATACTTTACAGGTCCCATGTTCCTGCTGTGTTTAGCCATTTACATCATGTCTTAGGTGTCAATTAAGCAAGGATTTGATTTAAGTTGAATATGAAATGAAAAATTTAGTCTCTGTACAGAATAAGTTGCAGCTCATGATTTCCTCCCCTTTGGAAACACTCTGATCTGAGTGGGTGGGGAGTCTACAGGAGGCTATAATAATGAGCTCTGTGCTGATTGAATGATGTCTAATGGAGGCAGTGTGAAGGAGTTTCAGGCCACAGAGCGGACTTTCAAAACAGTTGTGGTGTCTGTCATAAGTAGAAAACACATCAGTTAGGTGTTGGCCGTATAATTGTTACATAATAAACCCCAGGAAGTAATAACAGAGCATTTAAAGGGGCATTTTCTTTACAGAGACATTGCTTATTTCTCCATGAACTGAGAGTTTAGTAAATGTGTCATGTTCTTCTGCTCTCCAAGCCCCTTTTAACAACATTAAAAACAAAGAAAAGTTGATTTTGCAGGACATGGGACCTTAAGGAAATTCCTTAATCTGCATACAGTCTTGGATCACCTCAAAAAATCTCATCACTTCTCCCCTGTGCTATGACATACATTCCATGAAAATGTCATTAAAATCCGTGGAGAACTTCCTGAGTAATAAGCGGAAATTTGGAAAAACTGCTCTATCTTGCAATGTTAATATATACTTTGGAAAATTCCGGGTTTTTTGGTGTTGATTCAGACTCTGATCACCACCTAAATCTAAATACTGCTTCATTATGCCATCCCCACATTCCCTGAAACTCTCATCAAAATCAGTTGATAGCTTTTTGAGTTATTTTGCTCCCTGTCATATTAAAGGTGACAACAAAGCTAAGTCAACAACAAGCCATTGTTCTTTATATATATATATATGTATATATATATATATATATACTTCTCTAATTTTATTCTAGATACATTATATAAACAAAGCATCTTTCCTTTACTTTTGGATAATTTTTACAGCTCCTTGGCTCCTGCTAGAGCTGACACAAAAATATTTCTGGGTCATTTCACTCAGTTGTGAGCCTTCCTGGCCAAAAAGGACTACTTGAACAGAAGCAAGGTGTCCTTAGCCTTAACTCTCTGGTAAAGGGAAGTAGGGCATCCAACTTAAAGTCAACTCTATATTGTGATATTTTCAACATTAACACTGATGCAAATTGTGTTATCATACTTAAACAATGGTATGTTTCTCCCTTAAGGAATTTTTTTTCTGTATGTAAAGATGCATATCATTAAGCTTAGCACTTGGAAGAGAGATAATTATTATAACTTTGCTAGGGTAAGCCTGTTAATGTAACAGACTGTTTAAATAATTGAGCTATAATATTCCAACCTAAATCAAATTGACAGGACTATGAAATGACCTTGCTAATTTTATTCAAAGTGTATTTTTTTCTGCTATGCTCCTCTCAAGTTATCTCTGTGCAGCTTTTATTGAATTTTGGAAGTAGATTATTTTACTGCTCCTTGGCAATTAAGGAAACACCATCAAGATCATGATGGTGCATAAAAACTGGAGCAAACAGTAAAAACTATAATATAAACACAATCAAGATGCAAAATTATAGGGTTAAAGAGCGAGTAGGGGATGACACCCTGTAAACTGGCCACAGGTAGAATTTGAACCCAGGCTAGCAGAAGAATGTATGTTGTGCCTGCTTGCTTACCACTCCGCCAAACCAGCACCCCCACTGAGGACATGAATATTTAAAACATTATTACATCTGCTTACATAAGGTTTGAGTCAAAGCCAATGATAATTCTGTGCAAGTTGCCAGAGCTTTTGTCACTTTTGGTGTGCTATAAAGTTTTGCTTTATGACATCTTATAAACTCTAACCTTGCTGATAACAGTAATAACTGTCTTGTAAACAGTATGTCCTACTCATTTATGAAGCCATAGCATACTGCCTCTATGTTGCATTTTGACATCAAAATCCATGTGCTTAAATTCTTACTTCTCCACAGTATAACCATGAACACATCAAGAAACTTTTTAAAGGCAGCTGACAGAAATATTCTTGAAAGCAGTCACAGTGTTGTAGAACAAAAATGAATATCCCATTTGAACTGCTCTTCTTGATCCTCATTAAGTAATAAATTCCTGCTTGAACTGGCTCACGTTGAATTGACAGAAATAGTTGTACAGAAAAGGGGACTTGTGGAATGACTTTTATTTGGGCATTTGTCTGAAAAGACAACAAAGCTCCTAGAAGATTAAAGCAAACAACAATGTACAAAATAGCACACCTTTGCCATCAAAGGAAGTTTAATAAGGAGGTGAGAGTACATAACAAAAAGTAATGAAGTGTAACAATAGAGTTATGAAGATGTTTACATGTATAGAATGAGCTTGATGTCAAAGCCAAAGTAAGCACCATCGTCATATAATCAGGAAAGGCCATATTTCAGTAAGAAATACTCTAGAAGGGGCAAGGAGAAATTCAACATGATACAAGAGGCTTATCACAGTTTTACATCTTTTTTTTACCAACTAAAAATGAACAATATTGGTGTAGCACTACTTTATCATGCAGTTTACTTTGATAGACCTTCTGACACAGACAAAATATACTTTAATAAGTAGAACTCAATACATCTTTGTCCAGCAATAGTCACAAAGCGTGTAATTTATACTCTTTGAATGTGAGAACCCTATCAAAAATAATATGCAGACTTTTATTTTTCTTAATATATCTAAAGTGCAAGTATTTATCCATTTTATTCAATGCTTTTCTGTAAGTATAAAATACAAAGAAAAAACAATGTTTTTCTGTTAACATATCGTTTTCTGAAAGGAGCATCATATATAACAAACCATTTACATACACACACACCCACACACACACCCTCACACACACACACACACACACACACACACACCAGTTATTTTTTTTTTTTTTCTGAAAGACACAACATATCTCATATGGTGATGGTAAAGGGATTTAGACTAAACAGTGGCATGGGATATGTTAATTGTGCACTAGCCCCACCCATTAAAGAATCAATTTCTTTAAATTTTTAAAACATTTGGAACTTTTTCTTTCTTGACACCACAGAAGCCTGTAAAAATTGAAAAACTGGTGGACCCACAGCTTGGTATGTGTGCAAAATGAGTTTCTATGTCAGTTCTTTGTGATAAATCATGTAGTGCTTGGCTCTGACCAGAGGCTGCAGTTGGATTTGTTTGGCCATTCATGGCAAATGAAAGACCACAACAATACATCAAAAACAGTGCAGATTTGGCAGTCAACAACACCATATTAAAACTCAGTTTGTTCTTAGCCACTACTTGTACGCTTGTGTTTTGAAAGTCCAAATTCGCTTCTAGTATGAGTACTTCCCATGGAGCATGTGGTTGCAGTCAGAACATGAATAATCTCTCCATTCAAGATAAGAAGAACAAGCAAAAAAAGTACCTCACAATGGAGCCATCATAGCAATCTGACCACAGGAGCATGCAATGACTTCATTTAAAGATACATCTATGATTTACTGAACATTTATTTTCATTAGTCTGTGTAAAATGGTGTAGTCATGTTTAAATTGAGCAGCGTGAAAAAGTAATTACATAAAGAAGACTAATATGATTAGGGATTGCTACAATGGCTACTGCGGTATTACAAAAGGAGAAATTATTCTTGTCAGTGCTTCAGTGCACCATCAACCATATGCACTGGATTTAGCCAGATAGCACAAAGACTGACAATTGACACTCCACACTCTGTGGATAACCATGTGGTGTGGTCCCAACATGGCTGCTGGTCTCTCCAGTTTACACTGTAACACTGAGTGAGGCCTTAAAAATAGAAAAATCACATTCCCTTATATTGTTTTAAACAAAAGCCCAAGTGCCCTCCATCCCCTACCCATCCCTGGCAACTCATGATAAAGCTACTTTCAGAATGATAAATCCGATTCACAACACAATCATTGTGCACAAAACACAACCTAATATCTGGCCCAGTAGCACCTGGCATTTACAGTCTATAACAATACAGTACACATCTTTCAGTCTTTCAGAAAAAATGTGCGTTTAAAAGAGTGAGGCATTAATAAAATGAAATATGACCCTCTTTTTTTGGCCATAAAAAATGGAAATTATTATTTCCAGTCTTCATGTGGCGTGAGCTTCCAAGAGGCCTGAATTAAATCAAGCCAAAGCTATGACACTTTGGAGTATAAGTGATGTATCACAGCATAATCAAGATTTAAGATTTATGTAAAACAAGTTTTATGAATCTTTAAAATAAACATGTCTCTTTAAAATTACTTGCAAGGAAAATGTGTCATTTCCCCAGAGAATAAAATTATATCTTAAACTAAACCCTAACCCTTTGACAGATGGGTCAGTGGGTCATGCCAGACTCCTAGTGGTAACAGAACAGTTCCAGGCTTTATAAGGCATTTCACCAAAACAGAGACCAACCTGAACCAAAAAAGTCCTATATATAACAAATTGGATTTTCTTCAACATTTTTTTTGTCAGTCTTGCTGGTATAGAAATCCCTGTTCAACAGGTTCACTTTTTTATCCAGATATTCAAAGGACCTCTGACACTGTTTCAGCTCAGGTGAGCTTTCTATTTTTGTCTAGCCTTAGACATCCCACATGTTTGGCAGGCCCTTGCTTTAACTACATTAGAAGCCTTTATCCAGGTGAGGTCTCTTAAGCTGCAAGCTTCAAGTCTTTGTTTCTGCATCATGCAACTTAGATGGCAGGCACTCTGACATGACCACATCTTGCTGTATTATCAGATAAAGGCTGGCCTGCTTTCAATATAATAGATAGGCAAAACAGCCACTTTATTTATTAAAAATGTACGCTAATAGAAACCTAGAAGTTTAAAGGATAAAAAGAAAACACAGCTATGTGTCGGAAAGAGAATATTTGAGAGAGGGATTGTAATTGTTATTGAAAATATTACACACTCTTTTGTGCCCATCAGGCCTCCTTGGGTCTTTGGTCAAAGTTGCTAAAGTCACATGAAGCTGTTCTCAAGGTCAAATGTTTTTCACCTGTTCTGTGAAAGGCAGCTCCAGGCTAGAGAGCTACAAATTACAGGTCCAGTGCTTCTAGCTATCATTCAAAATACTTAAGAGGCCTGCAAACATTTCTAGCAACAAGTCCTAAACTGGAATAGACTGTGTTTTTTTTTTGTGATTGTCTGAATGTGTTTGTGTGTGTTGGGGTGGGTGTGTGTGAGTGTGTGAGTGAGAGAGAGAGAGGGAGAGAAATGGAGACAGAGAAAGAGAGAATGCATGTGTGGGTGTGAGTATCTTATCTTATTCTGCAAAGATACTATTCAAACTCAAGGTAGCAATGAAAAAGTTGTAAACTGATAACTGGATGTGTGATTTTTTTTGTGCATGTGTATTAGAGGAGGAATGATGAGGGTGAAGCTTCCTTTAGCCAGATGTATAAAACCCAGACCAGTCAGCAGGTGTGTTTGCCAAGGCTGCCTTCTAGTTTTACAAAACATGACAGGACGATACTGCATCAAATGTCTTTTTTTTCCAATTTTGAGCTTTTGGATGAGAAAAAATGTTATAATTGAAATAAATGCAGGTGCATTAACTTCTTTGTCATGCTTTCAAATATCTACTGCTCACATAGCCTATACATCTTAGGTGTTTAATTGTCACATCTATACTGAACTGTCCTAAACCTGTAGCATCATCTGCCTGGGAGAGGGAAACCTGAAAACTCAAGGACAACATAATATGAAGGAAATTATTTTGAAAGGGAATAGAAGATTAGATCAACAATAATGCAAAAAATAAATATTCTGAAAGGTGAGGCCCCCATGGAGCATAAGGGGGGCTGTAGCACCATAGAGATAGAAACTGCTTCGGTCCTACTCTCAGAGGCTCATTCAGACTAATGGCATGGGTATAGTTAGCTGATCTGCCTAGCTAATTGACTGCCTCCCTCTTTAACAGCAACCCTGCGCAAACGAATTGCCCTATCCAGCCACTCCTTATTTAATTTTATTTAATTTTGTGTACATAGTCTGTATTCTCACACCAAGGATATTTGGGCATCATCATCGTCATCAAAATAAGCCCCCCCCCCCCCCCCCCCCCCCCCCCACACACACACACACACACACACACACACACACACACACACACACCAAAAGAAAAAAACTTTCTTCAGGGCCTGTGTCTCATTCATTTCATTTCAGCTTACTTTGGTTGTTGCCACCCATGTTTCATGCGTCCATGGTTTAATCCCGCAGCCCTGGTGAGAATATTTCGGCCTACTTAACAACACTCGTAAATGAAAACGAACAGAGGTCAAGGTTACAGACCATCCACGTGAGAACACGTAAACGAGTGGAGTGTTTAAGGCACGGGTCATAATAACGTCAGAGAGGATGCATTGCTTCGCTGCGCTCTGCACTGACGCAGCTTTCGTATTCTGTTTCCACACCTTGCGTTTCCACATATAAACCGTTTCATTTGCACCCCTAATCCACCAGAGGAAAAACAACAAACTAACAACGAAAAAACTTAACCCACAGAAAACGTGGGTATCTTAATAAGATTTTTTTACATAGCTGATTCACAAAATCATAATTATTACATCTAAGTTAGCACTTTTTTTTCATGAAAGATTATACGGACATGGCGCAAGAAAGTAGATATTCAGTACAGGAGCTCAGGATCAACAGTTATTTGATGTGCTCAGAATTGGAAATTTAATCACGAGTCTAGAACTTTTCATAATCGCAATAAAGAAATGTATCTGAAGTATATGTTTTAGGTCAAATCAAAGACTTTAGCACACTTTTGCGAAACTTATGTTAAAACAGGGTAGGCTAACAGACCGTTTCAGGCCTGTTGAGTTGCGTTCTGCAATTCATACTTTTTTAAAGCACTGTCATGTTTATTCTGCATACTCATAATATTAACTACACATCTGTTTTCAGCTTTTGCTTTCAAAAAGTCCATAATATTTATTCTTTGTGCTGATGTCAAATATTCTTGCATGAAGACTGCCATTTATAATAGACCTCTGATTCTAAATTTGATTAAAACATAGCTTGACTATTTTGAAACCATTTCAGCATATTTAAATAGCTTTGTGTGCAAAATCTGTCTTTGATAGAGATATAAACACTCTTTTCATTTTTCATTTAAATCAAGTAGGAAACAGTTCAGATGTAACAGTTCAGTCCTTGATAGCAGCAGCTTACTGTTTCAGGGGTGGTAAGTGGGGTGACATCCAGTAATGAGCGAGGAGACAGCCGAGGTGCTGCCATGTCTGTGGAGGTTGTGTGTTGGGGTGATTCCCTTGGAAATTTTCTTTCTATCTTACAGTTGAAAGTCTAGTTTATTTGCTGTTCAGTTTGGCCTTTGTTGTTTCATTTTGCTCTCTTATAATCCGCGTCAGTCGTCGTCGCCTTCGTCCCCGCCGTGCGGGCCCTCAGGCAGCAGTTCGGTGGCCCGTTTCTCTCTACTCCTCTCCTGAATCTTTCTCATATCCTCTGCATATTTACAAAAGGTGTTGCCGAATTTGGACCACACTTTGCACGGAACCGTGATGGAGTTTCGGTAGGTTGGCTTCACCTCGCTGACCCGCATGAAGACCCCATACTTATTGGAACCCACATCAAAGAAGAAGCGCTTGTTGTCGACCGTTAACGAGGTGCCCTCCGGGAGCTCCGCAGGCTCCTCGTCCACACCATAGTCATCAATTAGTTTGGCCAAAGCGTCACGAAATTCGATGAGACCCTGCGCCGGTAGAGCAATAGTCTGGCCTTGTGCGCTTCCCAGTCCAGGCCCCCGGTTAACGGTCTGTCGGATCCTCAGGAACCGCCCCCTCTGATTCTCTTTCAGATCCATGTAATATTTCCGATTCTCCCTCACAAGGAATTCACTCTTGAGCGCCCGCCGGGGTTCATCCTGCACCATGTCCGGGTTAGTAGGGCCCAACTGTGCATAATGTTCGATAAAGTCCCCGAGATAATCGCGGAACTCCACGGCAACCGACATAGATAGAGTGAGGCGGCTCTTATTTCCCCCCGCTCCGACCTCGGCTATCTTTAGGAAGCGGCCTTTAACATTCTGCTTCACGTCAAGGTAAAACCGCTTGTTCTGGATGTCGACGCGCTTGGAGGCGAGCTCCTCAGTGTCGTGCTGCAGCCGGGACATGGCGCCAATTGCACCCGGGGGCAGCGAGCCAGGGCCTGCGGTGGGCCCTCCGTGGTCACTGCCACTGTCTCTGTCCGCCATGATGCTGCCTCCCTACTTTACCTTCCACCGTCTCCCTCTGCTGCAACCTCGACTGCCCGTCAAACCACTCTGCCGCTCTATCGCGAGACGAGAGAGAAGAGGATGAAAAAAATGAAAGCAACTGTAGTAAGAGTAACTCTACACAGATCAGGCTGCGTTCAGCGCAATCGCCCTGATTTTGCAACGTTTGGCAGAATTTTCGCAGAGCAGACCAAAAGCAAACGATATTTTGTCTTGTTTTGCTTTTGGGTGTTTCAGCACCATGGACAGCTTTGTGGCTTTCAGCACCACGGACAGCAGAAAAGGATATGCACTTTGTTAGAGGACAGAGAGATGGAGAGGGAAGAGTGAAAGACATGTTTCTGAACAACCAGTAAATAGTATAGGAGGGTGATATACTCTGAAGAATGTCTTGATTTGCTTCTTGATTTGCTTTCCAATAAACGTCTCTCGTGGCCTTAAAAGAGTTACTAAAAAAAAAACAGAAAAATTGTTACAGTCATCTTTTTGTCAAACAAAAAAAATATAAAAATGTATTAATATGCTTGTCAAGGCAGAAGAGTTGTTTAGCGGGTTTAAACAAGGTAGATGCCTCTAACCCTGATTATGTACAATTCGTCATCAAAATGTTAGTTGAAGCTCAGAGTGCATTTTACATTGTGTTTCACTTTGTTCAATCAGGACTGTTAAAGTCATACAAAGCACAAGGAAAAAACGAAAGAATGACCGACTTTCATTGGAAGATCATGGTTTAATGGCTCTAAACAGCTGTGTACACGCTTTAAACTGTCAAATTCTGAAGAGGGAGCCAGGCACCAGATGCCTTGGGAACTAAAAATGGCTGGGAAATAGCTATTTTGACTGTTTTTGGATGGTGTTGGTGCTACGCCAGACATATTTCATGGATATGTCTGAAACATTTTTTTCTTTAAGAAAAGAATCCTCACTCTTTCAGTTTCTTTATGTACTAAATTAACACACTATCTCATGCATTAATAAAAGCTCAAGCAGAATTGTTTCTAAACTACCACACATCACATCTTTTTTTTGCTTGGTTTATGTTCACAGACAAATTAGGTTTTAGTGATCCAGCTGCAAATTTAATGATTGATGATTGATTGATTGATAAAACCGCGAGGAGGAACTGCGCAAACATATTCTATCTCGCAGTAATAACTGAAGGTCTACTGTTAACATGATATTTTGTGTAAATGCAGTTATTAAGTAAGATTATTTTTGGAACTTATTATTCTTTGTATAAACAACTTGCTCTATGGGTCTCACTTTTAAGCTTTAAATAGACTAACTTATATGTTTACCCTGCATCCATACACTTTGCAAGAATCACAGACCAATACTGTGAAGTAAATGAGTTACTACTATTTTTTCCTGTTTTGGCACAATGGGTCTATTACTGGCAGCAGACTCACTTTTATGTCAGAAGTAGTCAGAAGTTTATGGTAAAAGCATTGTGTGCTTCAAGACAGTAAGTAAAGTAGTTAAATCGGAAATATGTTTGACAACATAAGATTATGTACAAGGTCATATGAAACTTGTATTTATTGTGTTCAGAAGACCGAAAATTCTTCAAGAGCATTCGCGCTAAGCCCTCTCACTGGTTGCAAGCAGGCAAAGTGGTCAGTGTGTTTATTTTTGTTTGCACTTGATTGTGTTAACATTGGTTTTATAGTGTGAATGTTTTCTTTAACAAAGATGTGTTAATTTAAGAATTAACATTTTGTCTGTTCATATTTATTTGTATTTTTGTTTTTTGTTTTGATCAAGTCACAAAGTAAAACCTTAGTGAAAAAGAACCTGAGTCTCAAGAGTGATCAGTGGGTGGCATATTTTGTTTTAGTGCTATACACAGAAGCTCTATTGGAGACCTTTAAATTTACCTCATCAAACCCTATCGTAGCAACTCTTATCACAATGATATGGATATAATGGAGGCCATTTGGTTTGTTTCAATGAAGCAATCCTCGCAATGTAGGATTATCAACATTTGAGTAAAAGATTATAAAAACTGCTTTTTTTGTCTTAAAGCATTATGAGCAAATATGAGAGGACAACCATATGGACAACCAGACCTAGGCCTAAATGAAGTTTTCTCTTGAATATTTAATTAATTTGTGGTATAAATTAATACTACACAGACACACACACACACACACACACATTTTTTTTTAATCAAAAAGGGGGGTATTTGTGGTAATTAGACAGAGCTTGAGTCTCTTAGCAGCTTTAGTGCAATTAGTATAGTTCTTTTTTTGTGACAAGGTGATTATTTTTAGCATAGCAGCTCAGGACTGCTCAATTTTAGGGTATTTACTTCCAGCATAATACTCCCATTATGATAACTGAGCGTTACTTCTCAGCTATTAAAAAAAAGTTGACTCGTCACTCGTGAGTGTCTGTGTGAAAGACATGGTGAACCGACGCCAGAAGTCAGCCGATGTTTGTTCACGCGAACCACCTTCCTCCCTCTGATGAGAGGCGTAGGGTAAACGCGGCTGGAGTGCGCGCTACTGTTGGATTGCTTCGCCGGATAACCGCTGCTAACTCGTTATTTCTGCCCCTGTCTTTTATCTTACTTTAGTGTCGCTAATAAAATAACGGATTTGCTGCAGAGGGATTCTGTGATGATCCAAATGACTGCTGAAGGACTCAAACTTACTTGTGTGCGGAGTGCGTTTCATTTTTCTTAATCCGCCAGTAGGCAACACCCGAATTGTTTTCTACGGAGCCCCTAAGGTGCCACGGAGAAAAAAATAAAAATAAAAAGTGCGCACGATATATTAAAACGTGTGCACGAAATACTGATTTGTGACGAGATACTAAAAACGTGCGCATGAAATACTTATTCGAAATAAAGTTATTTACCACGTTTTGACTTGTGCTTGTCCTCGTCCACTACGGCTTCCCGTAGTGACGTCAGATGTTTACAGACACACACAATTGAGAGAAGAAGTGAGCTATTTAACTTTTACTTCCACCTCGCTGCTCTTGCCATGAGAGATGGAATAATCCTAAATTGGAGAACTTTGCTGCGCATACTCAGGCTCAGCCGGCGGAAGGAGTACTCAGATTCAGTCAGTGTCCTGACCTGGGATGCACAGGGGGGACTTGTTTGATGCTACAGAGGGGAAGTTGTAGCTAACTTCGGGGCTAACTCCCTCCACCTTATTCAGCGGGTGGCAGTAAGACACAAGCTTTGCTTGAGTCTTGAAAGTTGTGCAGCTTTTATTTAAGGTACTGATAAATAGCCTAAGGGACTGTACATACCCTGCACTCCTACATTCACAGACACAACTAACGTTGGCTGGTTACTGGGATGCTTCAACCGAGCCTGGCTGTCTTCTTCTTCTTCATCTTCTTCTTGGTTTTTACCGGCAGGTGACCACAATATTATGGGGCATTACCGCTTGCCTGTATAATTAAATCGAGCGCACGTTTTACCTTAAACGTGCGCACGTTTTAATATATCGTGCGCACGTTTTACTATCTCCTGCGCACGATTTATATTTTTTTTTCCTCCGTGGCACCTTAGGGGCTCCGTAGTTTTCCATTTCCACGGAAGCAAAGCAAATTCCACCAATGCAATGCTAGCCCAATTAGCCGGAGAGAAAGGGGAACGGGGTAGGGAGACATAGGTTTCGGAGCTGGATTCAGATGGAGGCTTATTTGCGAGTACTGTTTTGTCTATCAGGGAAAAAGGACACAAGAGGGAGGCTAGTGAAACTACACATTTTTAAGCACGCAGAAGCGGACCGCTCTAAGTAAGACTGGTGTATCCCCGTCAGACCGGCAGCTCAGCTGTAAGGGGAAAGCACCAGCAAACACAAACGGCACTTCTACAAGGACTGCCGCTCTGCTGTGCTTGCTCTGCTGGAGGCTATTCATTGCGGTCTCTCTCCTCCAGCTCGCTGCGCCGCTTGGCACGGCACGGGCTGACGGCATGAGACTTGACTCAGTGCAAGTCATTGGTGGTCATTAGGGTCTCATTCGCCTGTTACTAGTAATATTTTTTCCAAACCAGTGAACGGATTCTCAACATTTTAGATATTGTCCTTAGCATCATTTTACAATGTGATGTTTTCATTTCGTCGTCTTAGCGCATATGAAGTTTGATTCGTATTTGTGAATTCATGAATCTCTCTCTCTAAATTAGGATGACAATAGTTGAGCAAACTGTAAACTGTGCACTGCTATGCTGACAACAGATGAGGTGAGGAACATCAATTGAAACAAAATTTAACGAAAACAAACTTTCAGAATCACTGTTAGAAAAAGCGGTATTGATGCATTTCTACTCATGAAGTGGCCTTCATTAGTCATTATTCTCCAAACGCAGCCATTTTCTCAGTTTATACGTACATACTATATGATATTCCTGTGACTATTTTAAGAGATGGTAGGTTTTCCTTACTATCTGGAAATGTTTAATACCATGAAGATTAATGTTTTTAAAACTAGAAAGGCCATTTCAAAACATAAAACGGTGATAGCAGGTGATTTGAGATTGTTTTTTGGTGAGCTAAAGCCCAGTAATTTAACAACCCAGAACCCCTTTAACAGTAATACAAGGAGCAAAAGTTTATCCTGATTTTTAAAAATTAACAAAAACTTTGTAAAAGAAAAAAAACATTAGTTTATAAAATATAGTAAAAATCTTCATATAGATTTGGAACAAATGCATATTAGAATTCAAAATCAAACTTTTCTTTTTAAAGCCAATCATTTTTCATTTTTAAAAAATAACCAAATCTTTGTAAAAAGAGTTTACTTGAAAGGAGAATTGTCTACTACAACAAGTGGACCTGAAATCCCCAGGTTTACTAAGTGTGTGCTTGGCTTTTTTGAAATGACCTATTGCTGCGCAGGCTGGGGGCAGAAAAACAGAGTTTTTTTTTAAATTTTGTATTTCCTATAAACAAAAATTATTAAACTGTCATAAATCTTGAAGCTATCTTAAATTCGAAATTCTTGTGGGCACCAAAGTAACACTTTTTTGTTGCAAGAGCATAAAAATACAGAGTAACACCAATGATACACTGAATCACAGCTGACATTACTAAATTTTAAGTCATTTAATCTTAAATCTTAACAACAAGAAAATTATTATTTTTTAAATACAAAGATTAGATTAGATTAAGATTGACACTTAGTGAATGAACTCATTCATTCATTCATTTTCTATACCGGCTATCCCTTTCGGGGTTGTGGGGGGAGCTGGAGCCTATCCCAGCTGTCACTGGGCGAGAGGCGGGTTACACCCTGAACCAGTCGCCAGCCAATCGCAGGGCAACATAGAGAGACAGACAACCATTCATGCTCACATTCATACCTACGGGCAATTTGGAGTCACCAAATTGCCAAAAATCAACCTAATGAGCATGTCTTTGGTCTGTGGGAGGCAGATGGAATGCCTGGAGAGAACCCACGCGTGCACGGGAAGAACACACAAACTTCACACAGAAAAGCCCTGCCCGACTGTGAATAAACTCATTAAAGATTAATTAAAAAGACACAAAACCTGCTGATCAAAATGTAATTTCAGGAAAAACAACTGAACTGAACTCTTATTTCATATTTGCTGTTTCTTTGCTGCACTCAGTTTAGCCATACCAAACTAAAAAGCCAAAAAGTCAGTTGTTATAAACTGGGAAATTCTTTAGAGATCTTAAGTAAAGGAGAGGAAGTTATATAATGCTGTCACTGTTGTCTTTACTTTAAAATAAAGAGTCTCTGTAAACACAGTACTGACATGGCTCTGGGGGACCACTTCATAAATAAAATATTTTATCATGTTCATTGTTTTCAGTCATTCCTATTTCATATCTGTTAGGCATGTTAACATCATTCTGCTTAAAACATGTTCTTGAACATTGAATCAGAATTTGTTTCTATCCATTGTAGGGACAGTAAACCTGGAAACTTTGCAACTGTGAAAACGTATTAACAAACAGATCAATCAAGATATGGATATTATGACATATTGTTTAAAGCTAAAATGTAATGTAATGCTAAAGCCTTTTTTTTTTTTCAAGTGACACATTGCTGCCAAGGCTGGGGACAGAAAAATAGACAGTCAGTAGACTGAACCACATTCATAAAGACTTCAGTCCACTTTGGTATAAAATGAGAATGTATGATATATATATATATATATTTTATATTTTAAGTTAGTACTAGGGGTGACTACTGTGGCGATACAATACGTATCGCAATACAGATGTGGCAATATGTTATAATGTATCAATATTATGTACAGGACGATAAATCAACTTTTTGTGCTAAAAGTATTTTTATAAATATTATCTTTGTAGTGTAAAGAACTTACAAAATTATATGCATAAAAAAAATTCAAATCAGTGTTATTTATATAATTCATGATCCTTCTACATTTATAAACTTAATTGTGTATCTCAGTGACAGAAATACTTGTAAAAGAGAGTCATATGGCACAGTGCTTGCTGCCAAATAGCGACTGCTGGCTAAACCAAAACACAAATACTCAGGATTCCTATAAATTATTGAATAATAAAACATCACCATAATGCACAAAAATATTACTACAGCATTGGGTCACAAAAAAATCAGGATATATTGGCGTTTTGATATTGTCCTACACCCCCACTGAGCTAATTCAAAATATCAATAAAGCTTCTTCACACTGACAGTTGTCAGCATGTGAAGAGATGACTGTGAAAGAGGACACATTTTAAAACATTGTAAGAAATCCACCTTACACTTCAAAAATGAACAAAAAAAATGTTTCAGCTCTAAGACGTCTTTCAAGGTGAACTTTGAACAATATTAGTTGCAACTTATGTTTGCATTGTAGAATCAAACAGAGGTAATGCTGCTAAAAAAAGAGGAAAAAATATCAAATGGAAATCAATACTTTATACCTTGTAATTTTGATTGTCAGATTTCTCAGTGTTTTTTAATAATATTTTTTATAACTGATTGAGAAACTTTAAAAACTTTCCAAGACCCTGGTAACTCCCTGACTTTATATTGACCATTAACTGTGAGGTCCAGTGCGATCAGTCAGATCCACAGAGGTAACAAGTACTATAGCATATTCACTTCAATACCAAGGATTGTCTCTGCGTTTATCATGATTCTAAACTTGGTGCCAGTGTGAAAATTAAGTTTTCACAGCTACAACACTGGCTAGAAGATGATGGTGGAAAGCTTTTATTGGTTAAGCTTTTCTGTTCTTTTGTCAGTGGCAATGTGACATGACGTAAAGTACAGAATATTTCACTGACATTACTAGCGTGGCAGCAAAGATAGTAATTTTAAAGAGTCCTCAACAAAGCTAAAGTATAGACAATGCTACTCAGTTACACTACTGTGAGTACTTTACATCCATGGATATTTAAGACAGCCATAGAAACACATCTAACATGATCATGTACCGTTTGTTTTCAATGCTCCACTTGTCCAGCTTTAGATTGCATGAAATGTTGATTCAGTGTACTTATATCAATCAAAAAGATCCCCCATGGAAATCACCTTATTAGCCCAAATATTGCAGTGTGGCTCAAAATGAAAATACTGATACTCTAATTTTCAGAGACAAAGTTACATTTTTCACATATTAAACATGTTTCTGGGGAGGCTTCTAAATTTAAATAAAACCACCATCAGATCATGTGAAAAGTTCTTTGACAAATACGCTGTTAAAGGTAGATGTCCGACAGCACCACCTTGGAAATTTCACCCAAAGAATCAAACCATTCACCTTAAGGACACAGGTAAGTTATTGAGCCAGCAGGAGATGTGGTTCCAATATAAACAAAAAAATAATCTTTATTAAACAAGCAAAATATAAAAGTTATTAAAACCCGATTAAAAGGGGAATGGGGGAAAACTAAGGGGACCAGTCAGAGGCTGAGGTGTACCAGGGGTGAAGAGGGGCTGATTAGGGGTATCCCAAAGGAATCTAAAAAACAACAAAAAAAACAACAACAAAAAAAAAAAAAACACCCCAGACACTCGTGGCAGACACACACTCAATCGCATGGACGTGGAAGGGGGAGCCCAAACCAGGGAAAAACAACACACAAAGGAGGGGAACGCCACCACCCTAGACACCAACTTCTACATCCGTGGCTCCCAGCTCTGAAAGGACAAAAAAAAAAAAAAAAAACAAAGTTAGAGGGGGCAACTGAACATAACAATACAAACTAAAATTGTTTGTATCCCAAACCTAGTCAAAATAATAAAGGAAATAACCAATCCCCCTAACCAATAGGAAAGCAAAATAATCGAAACCTAAATATACCCCAAACCACAGACAACCCAAAAAAAAGAACAAAAACAAATCAATTCAAAATACCTCAATCTAAATAAATGAATATACTCAAATACCTGAACCACTAAACCCCGATAATGAACTCAAATAATAAACCCCCCAAAAAAGGAAAGTAATCACAAGTAAACCCCAATAGAAATTTATCACAAAGAAAATGAAATCAATCACTAATAAACCCCAAAAAGAGAAAGAAATCAATCACTAATAAACCCCAACAGAAATTAACCACAAGGAAAACAAAAGTAATCTCAAAAATCATTAATGAATACATCAAAAGTAGAAACGATCACTCAATAAATAATTCCCCAAACCCCAGAGTCAATAAAAGTTCAGAGCTTCCGGTCTGATAGGCGTTGAGGCGTCAGGTCATATGCATGTAAAGGATTAAACAGTCCACGGCCTTCCAGGCCAAGCTGGAGGCGCATGCACAAAGGAGCCCCAATCCCACAAAGCACAGTGCAGCAAGCATGTAAAAATAGTCAAGACCGACCAATGAGCAGAGCGAAGCCAAGCCAAGTATCACAAGGCAGAGCAAGGCAGAGCAAAGCACAGCAAGGCAGCCGCGTCCCAGGTGTCCACTGCTGTCGACCACGGGCGCTAACAGAGAGAGAACCTGTCACCATGGTTATGTAATACATAAATTGGTAAGGGCTACCAGGTTACCCTGAGGTAACTCACTTACCAGTCTGATCACCGCTCATACACCAAGAGTGAGAGGTGACACCAGACATCTAAAAGCCATACGTTTCAGGGAATAGCAGCGCCGGCGGAATAAAAAGAGAGAGCTGACCAGAGATAGCCATCAGCAAACCCACCCGTGTGTGGGAGCAGCAGCGGGTGGCGGGTGAACCGGAAGTGAATGAAGCCGAGAATCCCTACCTACTTTTATAGGGTGCCCCCAGGCGGTCATTGGCTGACACACACCCTGGGGTGTTAACTGCAGATGAGAGTGGCAGCAATCTTATCCTGCTACTTGAGCATACGATGGATTACACAGAGTCAACACGCGCTTGTTTCTCCCTCTAAATTTCACCAGCCTCGCAAAGGGTGACTACTTTGAAAAACCAGTCATCAACCATTGAGTTAGACAACTCATTTATTTTATCTGCTATGTAAGCCACTGGTTTGAGATCATGGAGAAATGTCTCTGCAACACCTTGGACTCTGTCATCCTCAACACAGATGCCGATTGTGGTCAGTTAATGCTGGATGGCGGGGATAAATCGCACGCTCCAGAGTTTACTCATCAGATTATCAAAGTGTCTTTTATAGAAGAATTCAGGGATCTCCATCAGACAGTGTTTCTGGCTTGTGTGGTTAATCTGACAATCGTAGCGGATCTCTTTTCCAATATTCACACAAAACAGTATTAAGTAGGTGAAGAACAACTGTCTTAACACTGGCTATGAATATCGGTAACCCTGGACACCTTGTCCGGGTTTCAGCCAGCTCTTTGGAGTCACAAGGGGGTGGAGATGATGGAGGTGTGTGGATCAAAGTGGGTAGTGTAGATGGAGATAATGGAGGTTTTTGGATCACCAGAGATGTTGGGCTTGGAGATGAAGGGGATGACCAGAAAGATAGAGGAGCCAATCGGACTGTGTTGTGCTCTACAAATACAAAAACTAGAAAAGCACTCAGAGAGCGCAGACCTCCGCCCAGGTGATCCGGATCAGTCCCAAAATTTAATCAGTTCTTCCATATCCCATTTCCAACAATTCCTGAAAATTTCATCCAAATCCGTTCAAAACTTTTCAAGTTATTTTGAACACAAACAAACAAACAAACAAACAGACAGACAGACAGACAGACAGATAAACGCCGGCAAAACCATAACCTTCTTGGCGGAGGTAATAAGAAATAAAAATTTAATAAAAACATCGATTGCATATTTACCCTTTAACCCAAATTAACATTGTACTTTTTTCTTTACTCAACATCACTGGCCTCAGGCAGCACGGTAGCGCAGCAGGTAGTGCACGTGCCTCACAGCAAGCAGGTCACCCGTTCAATTCCTGGGTTGGGCAGGGCCTTTCTCTGTGAAGTTGCATGATCTTCCCGTGCATGTGTGGGTTCTCTCTGGGCACTCCGGCTTCCTCCCACAGACCAAAAACATGCTCATGAGGTTGATTGGTCACTCTAAATTGCCCTTAGGTATGAGTGTGAGCGTGAATGGTTGTCTGTCTCTATATGTTGCCCTGCAATCGACTGGAGACCGGTTCAGGGTGTACCCCACCTCTCGCCCAATGACAGCTGGGATAGGCTCCAGCCCCCCACAACCCCAAAAGGGATAGTCGGTATAGAAAATGAATGAATGAATCACTAGCCTCTGATATCTAGAGTTTGAATCTTTTTCCCAATCTATTAAATACCCCGTGTATATTTACTCTTTTACCCACATTAAAAATGAACTTCTTTTTAACTAAACATCACTGAGCTCTGATATCTAGAGTTTGAATCTTTTTTTTCCCATTCTATTCAATACCACTTATGAGAACACATTAAAAAATACATTTTACAGAAAAAAAAATAAATAAATGAGTATTTATGAGTTGAAAACTTATTCAACACTTACTGTCATGACTGTTCATTTACTTTAAATGTAGATGTGGTATTGCAGCCGCGTGCAGGAATTTCACCCAAAAATCAGGAGTGAGAAAAGTCTGTCACAAAGTTTCCAAAATAGCAGCAATGCAAACAAATAAAGACAGGGCACGCAACAAGGGACAGATAACTTTCCTCAAGACCACAGGGATGAATGAAAGAAAGAGGGTTAATCCTGAAAAAATGCAAATAGAGCAACACACACACAAGAAACACTAAACACAACTCCCTAAGGACAATAAAAAACATGTTATCACATTCTCATTGGGTCTTAAGTCATAAAATACACAATAAAACTAATACTTGAAATGAGTAACACTCTCCTCCCTTCACCCCTGTATTATTATTTTTTGTTTTCAATAATACTTTATTACAGAAATATTAACAATACAAAAATGAACAAGTATTGTAGAACAAACATACAGACAGAGCGCCAGGGGTTTGAAAACAAAAAACAGACAGTGTAAGCAGAAGAATAATTAAATTAGGTAGATAAAACATTTACCATAACAGAAAAAACAATAATTAGAAGACAGGGGAGACAAATAATACTTTTTTTTTCCTTAACAAAAAATTCCAAAAATGTTTTAAATTTGGAGCATAAGGATAATGTTTTAGCAGCTTTTTTGTTACAGGAGTTTGATAATGTTTGAATATAGAATTCTGACTCTTTTTTAAAGGCACAAAAAGACGGTTTGGTCTTTAAAACCTTACATTTATGTATATAAAACTTCGCAAGCAAGACAATGAGATTACAGATGTAAAATTCATTTTCCAGTTTTCTCTCGAATACTGTAAAGCCAAATAAGACATTCTTTAAACAGAGCTCAAAATCACTATAAATATAGTCCAACACAAAGCAACAGATGCTCTGCCATAAAACTCTAGTGTGTTCACAAGTCCAAAATAAATGATAAACAGTCTCTGGGTGTGCATTACAGAAAGTGCAAGATACATCAATGTCCTTCTTAAACCTTACTAACCACGCTTTAACAGGGTAACAGCGGTGGATGATCTTGAAAGTCACTTCTTTGACTTTATTTACAAGAAGGTATCGATTTGGGAGTGACCAAGTTTTGTCCCAGGAAATGTCCTTAACCGTATTATTCCACAGAGAAATCACATATGAAACAGTAGTGCAATCACTTAAAAATAAGTTGCGAATTATTTTGTTATTTTGCGAGATTATTTTTCGAGGTAGCTGCATATGTGAGTCTGGAAATGCCTTCTGCTTTGGAAAGAAAAGTTCTCCCTTTTAGAGACAGATCTCTCTGAAGCCATTGGTTAAATCTTTTTTTTTGTTTGTTTTTTCAACAACAGGAGTAAAATTCAAATTAGACCTTGCTGTTTGATCTTTTGTAATAGTACTACCCAAGTACGTAACATTCTCCTTAACTGGAAAATTGCAGATAGAGGATTATTTACAATTTTTAACAGCCAGTAATTCACGTTTGCTAATGTTTAAACAAAGACCAGAGGCATTGGAGAATTTATTAAGTATTTCCAAGGCAAGAGGGATTTGAGAAGCATCTTTTAAGAAAAAAGTTGTGTCATCAACCACTTGACTAATACAGATTTCACGGTTAAAGATCTGCATGCCTTTTAAAGTGCTAGCTTTTATGTGATCTGCTAATAACTGGTTGGAGAGTAAAAAAAGGTAGGGTGAAATAGGACAGCCCTGTCGTATGCCATGCCTTAGGTCAAATCTGGTTGAAGTACCAGATTTTAATTTAATTGAACTATTCCCATTAGTGTACAAAGTCTTGATTGTTTTAAAGAAAAAGTTACCAAAGCCAAACTTATTAAGGGTTTTATAAATAAAGTCATGTTCTATCGAATCAAAGGCTTTGTAGAAGTCTAGGAATAGAATAAAGCCTTCATCATTAATAAATTCAGCGTAGTCTAAAATGTCAAGAACAAGTCTAATATTATTTGAGATATGTCTCTGACTCATAAAACCTGACTGTGTTTCATCTATAATATTACCCCGGATAAGTTTTGGACGTTTCGCAAAGATAATAGCCAAAATTTTTTAATCATTGTTGAGGAGACTGATTGGACACCAATTATCAATAAGTAACCGGTCTTTCTTTGGTTTAGGGATAAGGGTTATAAGACTTTGAGTTAAAGTGGGGGGAAGAACACCTTTATTAATACTTTCACAAAATACTTAGAGTAGAAATGGGGCAATTTCTTTAGAAAAGCATTTTGAGCTGCTGGATAGAATTATTTCTTGACTGTGATTTTTCTAACCTAAAAAAATAAGCAGAGTTTTGTTCTCCTTCTTCCATCCAACGTCTCCTAGATCTGATAAAAGCCCCCTCAGCTTTATACTGATATAACCTGTCTAGTTTGTTTTGATATAAATTAAATGTTTCCTTTTCTCGATCAGACATATTATCTGGATTTATAGAGGATAAGGTAGCAATAGTGGATACCACCTGTTCTTCCTCTTCTCGCTTTGCTTTGGCACGATCACTACAATATTTCCTAATAAATTTGCCTACTTCAAATTTTAAGAGCTCCCACTTGCACCCATAATTCCCTAGTTCTTTAACTCAAAGTTTCACCGCGTCATGGCATAGAACAGAGCTGTTAAGTTTCCAATATGAGTCCCGAGGAGAATTAGGGGTAGGAAGTATAGAAATATGAATTTGTATGGCTTTCTGGTCAGTCAAACGGGATGGAAGAATTTCAACATCTTTTTTTGTCAAGAAGGCTGCTTGATACTAGCCAGAAGTCTATTCTAGAATGACTTGTTCTTGATCTGTTACACCATGTATAAGCTCTTTTGTTTGGGTTTTTGGCTCTCCAAACATCTGTTAAATCTAACCTCTGCATTAACAATACTAGAAATGAACTTACATTGTTGCGTGGACCTGTAGGCCATCTATCACTGGAGTCATCTATAGCAATGTTAAAGTCACCACCAGGAAGATAAGCATTAGGGAATTTAGACAGTCAAAAGAGGACCCTGCTTTCTATCTCTTTAAATAAAGATTTGTTATCAGCAGTAGAATTATATCCATAAACACTGATACATATAAAATGTGAGTTGTACAATTAAAAAACCTGACAGATAAAGTGACCTTTTTTTTTTTTTTTTACCAGAATTAGTATGAAGTAATGTACCTGCAAACTCTAAACAGAGATGATACGAGAACAGCATCCTCAGAGATCAAAAGTACAAAGACACAGCCTACGGACGTCCAATTAATCCTCGAATGATGAAGAACCTCAGTTTAGAGAGCCCATAGCTTCTCAAGTAATTAACATACTTATTGTCTCAGTGAATGTTTCATGCTGGAGGAAAAATCTCCTTTTATCAATGAAGGCACGGCCACCCACAAAGTAAGCAACTTTACCCTCCTTACGAGCTTGATCCACCAGAGGCCAGAGTCTCATCCTAGCCTCTCTGTCCACTTTGCAGAGATCTTCTCCGAAGCACAGACCTTTCTCTTTCAGGAAAGCAGATTTCTTTGCAGCATTCCAGACTGCTGCTCTGAGAACACGGGATGAGAACTGTAGGATGATGCCTCTGCTCCTGTTGTTTGGCTTCTTCACTCCCACCCGGTGCACGGTGTCAATAGCAGTTGATAGATGCTCAGCTTCCACCGGAACCAGGTTCTGGCACATATGGATAACCTCTTTGTGTACATCTTTATCCTCCATTCCCTCAGCTACACCATATAGTTTCAGATTCCAGCATCTGGAGTATCTCTCCATTTCTGTAATGTGTGCTTCCAGCTTGCTGACCTGCTTCTTGTCTGTCTCAGCAGCACATTCAAGCTTTGTGACTTTAACTTTCATCTCACTTACTTGGCTGCAGACATTCTCCACCTTTTCCTTCAGACTGGTAATCTGAGTTGTGTTGTTCTGGACCATGTACTTAAGTTCGTCAAACCGCGTGTTAATTAACGCCGAGAGAGTGGCTACAACATCTGAGCTATCCATTTCACTTTTACCTTTCTTGAGCGGAGGTTTCTCTGGAGTAATGGGTAAAGGAGGAAAGTCCTCTTCATTAGAGAAAGTTTTGGTATGTCTTGTCTGATAACGTAGTCATGGCAGTTATCGACGAGAGCGTTGGAAACTCCGGGTGAAGCTGACTCCTCTATTCTTCTTGCTGCTAGCTTTCTCCTCACGCTGGAACCGGGCATACCTCTAAACTACATCCAAAGTACCGCTACTTGCACGATAACAGAAGTTTATAGTCTCTTATTAATTTGAGGATGACTTAAGAGTCAAAAGGAAGGCAGTCTTTGCTTATTAATATCCCCCTTTGTGCTGCTCTCGAAAGCAGGACTGTTCACGGCGCCATCTTGGAAAACCCCCCTTCACCCCTGTATTAACACACCCCTGATGACATATACCTGATGTCACACCCTCTGACGTCACAGCCTCCTAAACCCCTCCTACTAGACTCCACCCCTTGACATATGTCACATGACATATGATTTATGGTTTATGACTTTAGAAGAGGGCGGGTCACACCCACCCCCTGGAATGTGCCAGTATATTACTACTTTCCTTCTCCTCTGAATCCTTGAGTTTTGTGGACATTCTTCGGACAGCCTGAAAAGAAAAGAATAAAAAATGAATTTGATTTTTTTTTTATTTACTCTCATAACTAATTTAAAACTGGCTGAATAAATTGGATAAGATATTTTACTCTGCATTTAAAAAATAGTGGAGGCTTTCTGACGCTCCTGTCACCCCTACAACACATAATGGTTCAGTCCACACCGGTTGCTTGCATGCAGGGACGCCGAAAAGGGGAGAATCTGGAGGATCCTAGGGGCCCATGATTGACAGGGGTCCAGAGAGGCCCCTAATACAATTAAAATTCTGACAAAAAAATATCGCACTCAGCAATAAACTTACATTGACACATATATTTTCTTCACAATGTATTGGTAACACTAAGTTTATTTGTTTTGCAAAACGTTTCTCAAGCCCCCTCCCCTCTATTTATGTAAAATGGTTCAGTCCACCCATTCCGTCAGACAACCTGCACAGTGCCAACTCTTCATAGACCGGGAGTGGAGGCAAAGAGGGCGGGGTGCCCCAAAAATCTGGGAGCAAGAAACAGAAGGACAAAAGGCTCAGACAGGAGAAGGAAGCAAGGGATCGACAGTATGTCACCCAGTTCTTCCATAGGCAAGGTGGGTCTGTGAGTGGTTCATGTGATGGAAAGTTCTGGAACATTAGCTTGTTGTCTATTCCTAACTTTGTCCATAGTTTATGAACTAGTTCACTTTTCTCCCCATATGAGCTCATATTTCTGAATGAAACTCTGGACATTTCACTGTTGTTTTAGTAAAATAATCAATGCAGGCAGACGTTTAGCAAGCTGCTATGCCCGTAGTCAATCAGTTTCACCCCACACGACAAGAGGAGCATTCTGTCACCCCCCGCCCCACCTAAACAAGCCAAGGTACCCCCTGAGGAAGGAGGTGAGCAGCTGTGTGTTGAATTAATCGATCATTATGGAGAAAAAAAAACATTAGAATATAAAAAAAATTGTTCTGAAATTTAAAAAAACCCCTATAGTCTGCATTTATTTCAGAACGATTTTAATGATTTAAAAAGCATCAGCTATCTCTGGAATATAATGCTTGGTCAATAGTTTGGGACTTTGCTTTGCAGTAGGAACAGAGAACATCTGTAGTTCATGCAGACTAGGTGACTGCTCTCAATCCAATCAGAGAAATGCTTTTATTTTCTGGAAATCAGAAGATTAACTAGCAACAGCCACATAGCCTCATATATTTATTTTTTCACCACAAATCTATTGCCATCACCTGTGAGCCTACAGTTTTATAGATAAATTAAACCTGCACGTGGGGCTACAAGAGGGAGACGGGAGTATTGGGAGAAAAATCACATTTTCCTTTGATATTTTTGGACAAATCACTGAAAACAACTTTTCCCAACCAAGTAACTGTCATATTGTTCTTTTCACAAATATGGCAATGATAGTCAAAAATATCATTAAAATGAAGCTTAGCGAAAATTCAGACAGGAAGACCTATATGTTGATTCAGTCTCCTCTTTCATTCCTCACTCTGCCTACCTGCACAGGTGATTCGAATCTTTAGCTGATGAGGGCATTCTTGCACTCAAGCACTGAGCCAACCAGATTCTGTCACACACAACTGCCTGGCCAATCATCCTGGCACAGCTTCATTTTAAATCATGTCTTTGCTCCTCCACAGTCAGTGCGGTGGTGTCGTGCTGGTGAAATCGGCAATGCTCTCCCTGCATCATAGCTATTCCCCTGCATCATTATTAGCAGTTCCCCTGCATCTTGGCTGTTTTTCCCTTGCATCATCATGTGTCTCACTGCAGACCATCTCACAAGCTATATTGTATAGCCAAAAGTATTTGCTCACCCATCCAAATAATCAGAATCAGGTGTTCCAATCACTTCCATGGCCACAGGTGTATAAAATCAAGCACCTAGGCATGCAGACTGCTTTTACAAACATTTGTGAAAGAATAGGTCGCTCTCAGGAGCTCAGTGAATTCCAGTGTGGAACTGTGATAGGATGTCACCTTTGCAACAAATCCAGTCGTGAAATTTCCTCACTCCTTAATATTCCACAGTCAATTGTCAGCTGTATTATAAGAATGTGGAAGTGTTTGGGAATGACAGCAACTCAGCCACGAAGTGGTAGGCCACGTAAACTGACGGAGCAGGGTCAGAGGATGCTGAGGCGCATAGTGTGAAGAGGTCGCCAACTTTCTGCAGAGTCAATTGCTACAGACATCCAAACTTCATGTGTCCTTCAGATTAGCTCAAGAACAGTGCGCAGAGAGCTTCATGCAGGGGCATAGAATTGGGTAGGGACACTAGGGACACGTCCTTACCAATATCATGCCACTACCATATGGTCCCTACCCACAATTTCCATTGGCGTCTAGTCGATTTACTTGGAGGCGATTTCCACAGGAAAGGACATTAAGAATCAATGTTTCAGATTTTGATATAACTCAGACACTTTATACCTTGTTCTATAATAGCCAACACGGGTTATTGACATTAACAGGAAAACCATTGAGCGGCACGGCCCGTGGACTCACCAAAGCCCTCCCCACTCTAACTTACTGTGCCAGAACCGCTGCAAGCAAAACACAACATAAACACCACACAATCAATCGCTTATCCATGCAATGCCCTCACAATACACCCAACAAAACCAGCAACACAAAACACAAGCATTACAACACAAAAAAACAAGCATAACAACACAAAACACAAGCATTTTAACGCAAAATCACTCTTTACGTTGTCTTTCCCATCAGCCATTGCGGCCGCCCGCAGCATCGCGTCTCACCCGGTCACCAGCCACATTATGTTACACAAATGTTGGTCTCTGCTATAAGTCCCGCCTCTAACCTAATGTCACTTATTGAATGGCTTTACCATTTCCTACTGTGCGATTAACGTGTGATTGGCCGACCTCGCTGTCCCTCCATCTGATACCGGTTGATATGAGAGGTTGCACTTAGTCAAAATAAGAAAAACTGCTAAACTGCCTCCTTGTCTTTCATTACTATCCTTTAACTTATAACATTAAAGAAAACAATTATTTCTGGTATTAACTATAGATACTCAGATATGCAGTATGAACATTAATGTCAATCCCTGAATAGTTTTTTTCTGAATATGATAGTTTGCTTGTTTGTTTGATCAGCTCTACATGACATGAAATTACAGTCATAAATGAAAAACACATCAACTGTCAGGGGTGCTTCCTTGGAGCACTTTTGTGTCCCCACCAATGTCAAAATCAAACTTACACCCTTGGCTTCATGGAATAGGTTTCCATGGCCGAGCAGCTGCATTCAAGCCATTCATCACCAAGTGCAATGCAAAGCGTCGGATGCAGTGGTGTAAAGCACACCGCCACTGGACTCTAGAGCAGTGGAGACGCATTCTCTGGAGTGAAGAATCGCGCTTCTCCATCTGGCAATCTGATGGATGAGTCTGGGTTTGGCGGTTGCCAGGAGAACGATACTTGTCGCACTGCATTGTGCCAAGTGTAAAGTTTGGTGGAGGGGGGATTATGGTGTGGGGTTGTTGCCTCCACCACGGAGGTTATGTTTTTGCCGACGTTTATCTGTCCGTCTGTCTGTTTGTCTGTTTGTTTGTGTTCAAAATAACTTGAAAAGTTCTGAACGGATTTGGATGAAATTTTCAGGAATTGTTGGAAATGGGATATGGAAGAACTGATTAAATTTTGGGACTGATCCGGATCACCTTGGCGGAGGTCTGCGCTCTCTGAGTGCTTTTCTAGTTTTTCAGGAGCTGGGCTTGGCCCCTTAGTTCCAGTGAAAGGAACTCTGAATGCTTCAGCATACCAAGACATTTTGGACAATTCTATACTCCCAACTTTGTGGGAACAGTTTGGAGCTGGTCCCTTCCTCTTCCAACATGACTGTGCACCAGTGCACAAAGCAAGGTCCATAAAGACATGGATGACAGAGTCTGGTGTGGATGAACTTGACTGGCCTGCACAGAGTCCTGACCTCAACCCGATAGAACACCTTTGGGATGAATTAGAGCGGAGACTGAGAGCCAGGCCTTCTCGTCCAACATCAGTGTGTGACCTCAAAATGTGCTTCTGGAAGAATGGTCAAAAATTCCCATAATCACACTCCTTAAACCTTGTGGACAGCCTTCCCAGAAGAGTTGAAGTTGTTATAGCTGCAAAGGGTGAACCGACGTCATATTGAACCCTATGGATTAGGAATGGGATGTCACTTAAGTTCATATGCGAGTCAAGGCAGGTGAGTCCCTATAGTCTCTCCAGGTGAGAATCATTGTCTCGGCTGATCATTATGGCCTTGGCTAGGTGCGCGAGCTTTTGGGTTAGGTGCATGGACATTTCTGGCTAGGTTTATAGGCATTTTTGGTTAGGTGAAAGGACGTTGCTGGCTAAGCTGCATAGATTATAATTAAGTATTGTCAATAAATAAATAAATAAATGAATAAAATAAATATACACATGTTCACACATGAATGAAATTTCATTGCAGAATGGTTCAGATGACAAAATTTAAGACACAGGTACTTAGAATTAAGTAAATGTTTAAAAACAAGTATTATAAAATAAATTAATTATTGTAAATACCACTGGGTTATGGAATTATGTGCAATCACTTACATTCATCTGCAATTACTTGGTGAATGTGTAAATAATCCTTATAGGATTTGCTTTTTAGTTTCTGTATTCAAGCCCTTTTTATATTTATACTGGTAGAATAATGTAAATACTGCTATTTTTCACGTTATTTTTAATACCATTTTTATACTTATTCTTTATCAACGCTGTCCCCTTTGCTGCTGTAACACTGCAAATTTCCCCGTGTGGGACGAATAAAGGTTTATTCTATTCTGTTCTATTCTATTCTATTCTATTCTATTAAATAACTGCACAATTGCATTAGGTTATTGCACAGTTGCATTAAATTATTGCACTGTAGAGGTTTCTGGCTGGACTGTTGGCATCATAGGCTGAATCGTCAGCTGTATCGCCAGCGTCATCAATTGGCTGAATTGTCAGCTGAATCTTGCCATCTTATCAGCTCAGGCCCCGGCTTAAAGATTCTGAAACCTTGTTACTTGTAAGTCATGCATATCTCTGGTGGTGGTTTCTGAAGCTTTGCAACATCACAGTTTCTACCTTAAACAGTCCCCTGCTACATTATTAAACTTTCCCATGCTTCATTGTACAAGCAATTTACCTGCTTCATCATTAAGCATTCCTCCGCATCATTGTACAAGCTATCGACCTGCTTCATCATTAAGCATTCCCCTGCATCATTGTACAAGCTATCTACCTGCTTCATCATTAAGCATCCCCCTGCATCATTACCTCTGCCAAGGAGGTTATGTTTTTGTCAGCGTTGGTTAGTTTGTTTGTATGTCTTGTTGTGTTTAAGATAACTTGAAAAGTTATGGACAGATTTGGATGAATTTTTCAGGAAATGTGTGGAATGGGATAAGGAAGAAATGATTAGATTTGGGACTGATCTGGATCACCATCTGGATCAAGGAAATTTTTAAAGGATTCTTCAACATTGCCAGATAGGACCATTTTTGCCAAAGTGGACTGAAGCTGCTTGGCGGAGGTCTGCACTCTCTGAGTGCTTTTCTAGTTGTATAAGTAATTTACCTGCTTCATCATTAAACATTCCTCTAAAACATCCCCCTCGCTCACATGCACAAGCACCGCTGATTCGCGACCTATGTTTGATTCAAATCAAACCGGTCCTCTGCACGTCGTTTTCGTTACTACGCCAAGTCATGTCTCACTCAGCAGTAAGCGGTAAGTTTAAAAACACACAAACGTAGCAAGTTAGTTAGTACTCACAAATGTGTTCTCTGCCTCCATCTTTAATCAGGGTCTGTGCATGCCGGAAAAAATATATGTGCAGAACAGCAGTATTTATTTTAGTATTTGATTGGTGTGATGAATTCTGTCTGAATTGCGTGATCAGTTGGTGTTTTCCCTGGTTTACTCCTGCTGTAGACAGCGGCTATTTTCGCTCTCATTTAAGAACACATCATGCATTGATTGCCATTTATAACAACATAACGATCATTTTAACCAGTATAACAAAAAGTGTATCTAAATCAGATTACCAACCCTGCCTTTAAGCATTCCCCTGCATCTATGACTATTCCCCTGCACCTTATGGCTGTTCCTCTGCTGTCATTTGAGCATTTGCAATAGGCTTAGGCTGCTGGGGGAATCTGGCACACTGGGCTCTATCCCTCTCTCTCACACTCTCTCTCCATATATGCCTCTGCCCCTTTCTGTTTGCTCCAGTACTCGTCTCTGGCTCTTGTCTTGTAGATGGCCTGGGATCCTTGGTGGAGACTGCCTGCTGCTGTGGAGTCACGAAGCCTCAATAACTACAATTACAGACATAACATATTTTGCCATTTCTTTCCAGTTCATAATCATTATAGCTGTTAATGTAGATATTAGCTTGATCTTTCTATCCATGGTTGATACATCTATAGTAACTATCTCTAGCACCACATGGGCATGAGATCCCTCTTGAAAATGAGATGTCACATCTCAAGAGGTCTACCATTAATACATTTATACTTAACAGAGACAAATATGGCAGGGATGCACTTGTGGTCTGGGCACCCATGAGTTCGTCACTACCATAAATTCTTATTTTCAGTAAGACTTTCAGTGATTATAGTTCTATAAAATTATCACTTCAACCATACAGACATGAGGACCCTCCTGAAAACAAGATGTAGCATCTCAAGAGGCTAACCTCTAATAAATTTGTTTCCAGCAGAAACAAATTTGACGAAGACAGGTCTATGATCGGTCCATTGATATGTCACTAACTTTAGTTTTTACTTTAGTCCACTTGTCTCCACTTACCTCCCTTCCTTTGCCCACACACCCAACACAGCATCGTGTGGATTTGCTGTTCATCATGAGACTGGGGTCCACATTCAAGATTTCCTGCTGCTTAACAGAAGGTTTTTTCTTGCCCCCATGATGGAGGGATTCATGATTGGCTATATGGATTCATGTTGGGTGTTGGATGTATATATTTGTATATATATGTAAATGTGTATTTTATATATGTATATATGTATCTATGCATATATGTGTATCCATAAAATGAAGAGTTTTGTGCTCTATTGTAAAGTGTCTTGAGATAACACTTGTTATGAATTGGCACTATACAAATAAAGATTGATTGATTGATTGATTGATTGATTACCCTGCATCTTAGCTATTCCCCTGCAACTATGACTATTTCTTCTGCATCACTGTTTGTTTATTTTTCTTTTTTCTGCATCTCTCTTTCCAAGTTCGTTACACAGCACGGCTGTTTCTCCAGAATCACTTCGTGCTCTGACCCCTCCAGCACTTCTATCTTAATCATAATGGGCTCTATTCTAAGTTGTATTTTATTTGTTCCCATTTATTATTATGCTATGAACGAAGTCTTTTTAATTGCTGTCTTTTGCTATTTCCCCCACCGATATAGTGCCGCTTAATCAGGTATGGTATACCTTTACTTTGGGGGAGGGAAGTCTTCTTTACATGGGGTCAGACAGGGAGGATAGCAAGCCAAAAGCTACAGGGTCAGTAACCTTGCTGGGTTATACATTGGGTCAAGCAGCCTGGACATGCATGGCTATGGCAAGCTAGTCATGTGAACTACATGTCAGGTCGTCAGACCCAGACATGCCGGGTCTCATGACTAAAGGGTCAGTCAGGGAGGAGAGCAAGTCAAAGACTACAGGGTCAATACCTTGCTAGGTCATATGTCAGGACTAGCAGCCTAGACATTCATAGCTATGGCAAGTAAGTCATGCTGGACCACATGTCAAGTCGTCGTACCCCGACATGCTGGGCTACATGACTAAATGGTCAGTCAGGTTAACTAGCAAGCCAAAAACACTACATGGTCAATACCTTGCCAGGTCATATGTCAGGACAAGCAGCCTGGACATCATGGCTATGGCAAGTTAGTCATGGGACCACATGTCAGGTCGTCAGACCCCGACATGCTGGGTCACATGACTAAAGGGTCAGTTAGGGAGGTTAGCAAGCCAAAACTTACAGGGTCAATACCTTGCTAGGTCATATGTCAGGACAAGCGGCCTGGACATTCATGGCTATGGCAAGTTAGTCATGCCGGACCACTTGTCAGATCGTCGGACCCAGACATACCGGGTCACATGACTAAAGGGTCAGTCAGGGAGGAGAGCAGCTCCATCAGAAATATTAACTAGATAAAATTTATTATATTGAAGCATTAATCTGCACTCATCTAATTGCTGCTACGCATTCAGCAAAACGATCTATCATTAGCATCATTAGACTTATGTGTTACTTATCACAAGCACTTGGCCAAAAACTTCCACTAACACAAGCCTTTTGCGCAAGTCATTTAATGCATGCATTCAACAACTGCGACATCTAAAATCAGCATTCAGCTAAACTCAAGCCTTGGGTAAAATGCTGCATGCACTGCATTCAGCTAAGTGCTGGTATGAAATTATCATCTGACCAAAAATATTTGGAAATAGGTAATCTATCTTGGGAGTGGCTTACATGTCAGCTTCGGGCAAAGTTAGTTTGAATAGCAGTGGTCAAGTTCTCAGCTCAAGGAGCTTGTCTCAGCTTGGATCCCATTAGGAATTCATTACAAAACATTAAAGTTATCAGGTCTACAAACTGACCTCATGTTCCTGCAGCACCAAATTTAGTTATGTCAAATTTTGATATGTTTGCCAAGCTATGATTCTTTCTGTCACGTCAGATAGTTGGTGATTGTGTTCATGCATTTTAAGTAGCATTCTCCAAAAATAATCAAATAAATTAAGAATAATGTGGTATAGCAAGCGAAAAATTTTAACACTAGATAATTCTAGCGTCTATATCGTTCACTTCCATAGGGTCAGTATTTTGCTACGTCATAAGTCAGGTCAAGCAGCCTTGGACTTCATGGCTCAATGGCAAGTTAATCATGTCGGACCACATGTCAGGTCATGAAGACCCTGACATGCTAGGGTCACATGGCTGAAGGGTCAGTCATACATTTCCATATGTCAGGTCAAACAGATCTGAACATGCTTGGTCTCATACCTGCAGACAGCAGACATAGCAGTATACTCATAAAAGATGTCACTTTATTATGCCATTGCCAAGTCCTTCAGACAGCGGACATAGCAGGATACACAAAAATGATGTCACTTTATTATGCATTGCCAAGTCCTTCAGACAACAGACATGTTGGGCGAAACGATAACATTTCTGAAATTCCTGATAGAATAAATTTAACAGTGTCTGTCTAGTGCAGTTATTTTTGTAGAAACCCTCATGTGCCAAGGTAAGGCTATCATCTCTTAAAAGTCTGCTTCATCTGCCAAGGTAAGGCTTCATCTTTGTCTGTTTTGCCTCCTGTCCCTCATTATTATTTTTTGGGGGGGTATCCTATCTGGCATTCCCCCTCAGTACCCCTTAAGTACACCAAGACAGCATGATGGAGTCTAAGCACCAAAGAGACTCTAACCACAGAGACACTGCACATTTTCAGCCATATCACTTGTATAATAAATACTTGTTTATTCAAATTTGGTCTCTCCTGATTGAAATGAAGCTTAGCGAAAATTCAGACAGGAAGACCTATATGTTGATTCAGTCTCCTCTTTCATTCCTCACTCTGCCTACCTGCACAGGTGATTCAGATCTTTAACTGATGAGGGGCGTGCTCTCACTCAAGCACTGAGCCAACCAGATCCTGCCACACACAACTGCCTGGCCAATCATCCTAGCACAGCCTCATTTTAAATCATGTCTTTACTCCTCCACAGTCAGTGCGGTGGTGTTGTGCTGGTGAAATTGGCAACCCTCCTCCACCCCAGGCACTTCCAGTCGTCTCATCAGTGTCTAGGTCCAACTCCTCAGAATCCCGGCCCCTTCACCTCAGCAGCACCTGAGTCTATCGCATCAGGGTCCCAGCAGCAGAAGTCTACTACTCATCCTTCCTGTATTCCTCACCACCACCAGTGTCTAGACTCCAAGGGGGGTATCCTATCTGGCATTCGCCCTCAGTACCCCTTAAGTACACCAAGACAGCATGACGGAGTCTACCCGCCAAAGAGACCCTAACCACAGAGACATTGCAAGTTTTCAAACATATCACTTGTATAATAATTACTTGTTCATTCAAATTTGGTCTCTCCTGATTGAAATGCAGTTTTATGTAAAACAGTAAGAAACTTTTCCGCTGGCCTTATGCCCAGCCATGGGGGGCCAAGAAAGATTTCTTTTCATGGGGCCCGAAATCCCTTCCAGCGCCCCTGCACACACACACAACCGTAACTGTTGTGAATTAGCATTGCACAGCTCGCGGAAGAATATGTGACGTGAGTCGGTTAGTTCCAGATAAACTTTATTTTTCCGAAAAGTTAATGCACTCAAAAAAAATTCTAGGTAGCGTACTCTTAAACTGTGGTATTATTTTTGATGGGAGTTCTTGTAGGAGCAGAAAATACCCTTTGTACTTGGTACAATACTTCCCTGTTTGCGGCTCGTTCTGCGTAACAGACTCTTACAGACTGTGGCTTACTGAGAGGGAGGAGAGAATGTGCTACTGCATCTAATGTACTTAGTGGCTATATGGAGCTCAAACAGCCCCACTTCAAAAAACTGAACTGTCCCTTTAAGTCTGGTATTGTGCTCACAAACAGTATTCTTCTTCAACAAAGCATCTTTAGCCCTGCTATCCAGCTCAATATTGTACAGAGAACCTCCTCTGTTCTCTCTCCCTTTGTTCCAAAAGAGTGAGGGGGTGGTCAGTGTCCATCTATGGTCAACTTTGACAGTTAGCCCCCCCACTGACCAGTCAAACTCAAGAGAATCAAGGGATACCACCCACATTCTGCTGAGAAACATCAATTATGAACATGGAGAAATTAAGCCCAAAGACAGGATATCATGAGAAGATCACTTACTCCACTCATTCATTTTAAACTAAAGCAGGGTCATAGGAGTGTACAACAGCAGTGTTTTTTTAAGCTGAAATTTAATTTTTGATCATAAACAGCAATGGTAAGACATACTTGATGACTTTGCAAAGGGTTTTCTTGGCTACTACTTGGCTGCTAGCTCACTGAGTTTTTGTCTCAGTGATGAAAAGGACACAATTGCTTCAGAGAAGTCTCACATGATTGTGATGATTGTTTGTGTGGTTCTCATGAAGTGGTGAAATCAGCATTAGCACTGAGGGGACATGCACTGTTTGGGCTCTAATTTCGTAGACCAGGCGCAGCGCACCTGCCCTGCGCCGCACCTGCGCCACGCCAACGGGGTGTGTCCAGGGCATTTTGCAAGTTTCGTTCACGGTGCAGTCTTGTGCAGGGAGGCGCACCCACGCCTCTGTCTCTCCCACCGGCGCAAATGGCAGAGAGGGAGGAGAGTAGGGTTAAACACAGCAGAGTGTGACCTTCACCAATCAAATGAACGCCTCTCCTCGCCTTTAAATGCGCCGCGGGAGAGGCGCAGTGACAATTTCACCTCGGTGGAGAAGAAGGTCAGAGCCGCTGTCACTTTTGCAGCAGCTGGGAGAGCGCAGGGGCCATCGGGCCGCGCATCGGAGGACACGATGCACGTCACCGTGTGGACCACCTCACGGGACAGATATCATCTGTTCCTGTGTCATAATAGGAGTACAAAATTAAGTGATAATTACATTTAAACACAGCAGCAGGCTAATCCATTCATCATGCTTGTGATCCACTTGCATTCCTGGTCTGTCATCGCCAAATAGCAGAACCTTTGGTGAAAATATATCTCCTCCTCATCCTCCTTGCAATAATGTACTCCATCTTTTTAGATCACGTTACGAATAAAGATTAAAAGAGGGAAATATGGGCAATCACAGGTAAATCCTTATAAAAACACTGAGTGACTTACATTTATTCAGCGAGCGTCTCTCTCTTTTTTCTTTTCTTTTGAATTTCATGAGATGACAGAAGCCGGATACTCAGTATCGGATGATGTGGCTGTTTGTGGTTGGCTTGAGAGACGTGAACTCGTTAGTTATGACAAACATCTCTGATCTGATATCAGATGTGACGGGACAATTAATATAGATACAAATGTATATGCTGGTTCAGACGGTTACATGAAATAGTGGTTGCTTTGATTGTTTATTGCATTGAAATGTGCCTGACACTGTGGATACCTGCCTGTGAGGTTTTGGTGACGTATGCGCACTGTGCGCCTGTCAGCCAAATTACCACTGCCCTGGGTGCGCCTCGTTTACGCCGAGAATAGACCAGGTTGGAGCTGGCGAGCTTTCAGCGCACCTTCCGCACGGTTTTTTGGCATGAAATTGTCACTGCGCCAAGCTGAATCTGTCGACACCTCCCCCTGGTGCGCCGTCACACCCATCTCGGCGCAGCCGGTCTACCAAATTGCCAAATTGGCTGTGCACGGTGGTGCGCCGGATGAAACTACCACTGCGCGGGGTGCGCCAGGCTGCACCACCCTGTGCCACCCTGAGTTGCGCCAGGAAATTAGAGCCCTTTATGTGTATCTGTTACATGGCCATATGGCTTGTGGTCTGAATTGTGTTTCCTTTTGGTGGCAATGCTCACTAGACCCTTCTAGCCAAGTTTCTCCCTGTCATTTTGGTGTACTAGATGTTAGGATTGTTGCCATCTTGCATGAGCATGGATTGTCTATACAGCACATCGGACGCTGTCCTCTGTACAGAGGGCCCTTGGGTTGAAGTTAACTTGACCCAAATTTATTTGGCTCAGAGGTGTAAGCCGGAACGCACCGGAACACCAGGCCGGTAAGAAATATACAGACCTCTTCTACCGGAACACACTGGAACGCCTCAGAAAAAAACTTTCACCCATGCACACAATGCGAGCCCTTTCTTTTTTCGAAGCCAATTTTTACCAAAATGAATGTAAAATTGATGAATACATAAAAATCTTCTCCAGAATATGCGTTCTGTGATGTGTTGAACTAGGTTTTGGTGCGCTTGACAAACACTATAATTTGTAGGCTATGGTACTCGCTTACCGTGATAGTAGTATTATGTATCATGATGTATTTTAGGCAGTCACTCGCTCTCGCGTAACGTTAATCCAATGTCTACTGGTGCTGTGTTGGTTTTTTTTGCAGACAGGATAAAGAGCAGGCTTTATCAACATCTTTCTTGTATGATGCTTGCGCGCTTTGCATGCTAGCAAAAAAAATTTTTTGAGTTGCACAGTTCCTGCAAGAATCTTATCTTACTTTCGCCCCTGATTAGGCCTATTGCATGTCAGATCTGTTGCCTTCTTGTATCAGACATGGGAAATAAACCTTTTGACTGTCATAACAATCTGTTTAATCAGTCTCAATCAATCTTTATTTGTTTAGCGCCAGTTCATAACAAGTGTTATCTCAAGGCACTTTACAATAGAGCAGGCTAAAGCCATACTCTTCACTTTATAGAAACAGATATATGCATATATTAAAATACGTGTAAATAAGTATATTTGTATATACACATACATACATCCAGAGACGTATCCATCCAGGCAGAGACAAAGGGACTAAAAATAAGAATTTATGATAGCAACAAACCTATGGACGCCCAGATCATAAATCTGTCCTCTTGATGAGAACAGAGTGATAGTAATCATACTCCTCAACCGGTTACAAGTAGGGATGGGAATTGATAAGATTTTATTGATACCAATGCTATTAACAATCCTGCTAATAGATCCAGTTCTTTAACGATTCCCTTATTGATTCCTGCAGGTTTTTCGTGCGGGCAAATGTTGGCCTGTAGATTTTCAGTGGCAACAATGTCAGACACACGTCACAGCATAGATAACTGCTTCTGCAAGTTGCTGGTATTTCCACTCACTTAAGGTTGTACAGTAGGCGCCTTTTGTAAAAAAATTAAGCCACAATTATGACTGCATCTGAACCCTGTCAGTGGAAGGAATTGATAAGGGAACTGATAAGCAAAAAGACTCATGATATCGATACTCTGATGGAGCTGTTAACGATTCTCAACTGGAATTGGTTTGCGATTTCCATCCCTATTTGCAAGTGTCCATCATGGTACATTGTAAATCAAACTTTTTTCATCATATATAGCCATGGGCATTTTGAATATACTTCCTTAGTAACTATCTTTACAACCATATAGACATGAGGTCCCCCTTGAAAATGAGATGCTACATCTTAAGGGGCTATCCTTTAATAAATTCAAAAGCCATATACATTCAAAATGAGAAGCCACATCTCAAGGGTCTTACCTTTCATAAATCAATATTCAACAAAGACAAATATGGCGCAATACAAATAAAGACTGATTGATTTAATCTACATTTAGCAGAGACAAATGTGATGAGGACAGATTTATGATCTGGGCATCCATGGGTTTATTGCTATCATAAATTCTTATTTTTAGTTCCTTTGTCTCTGCCTGGAAGGATACATCTCTGGATGCATGTATGTGTATGTACAAATATACTTATTTTATTAAAGGTTTTAATAATGATAGGGCCCGATATTTTGCAGAGGCATATTTCTTGCCTCTTGATATCTATAAAATCAAGAGTATGGCTTCAGCCTGCTTTATTGGAAAGTGCCTTGAGATAACACTTGTTATGAACTGGCGCTATACAAATAAAGATCGATTGACTGATACATTTTGGTCCCCCCTGTGTTAAGGAATGACCCGTAGTTCTTTTATTGTTGGACCCAAAAGCTTCAAGAAAGAGGCAGGTGAGAGTTGACAGTGATTTAATTGTTTCCACAAAGTCCAAAGTACAGTGATCCAGTGAATAAATGGTGACAGCGGTGGTGAGGGCTCCTGGAGAACACTGTGGAGAGAGGGAGCAGAAAAAAGGTGAGTTCCTCTGCGTGACAGGAGGCAGTCAGTCACACAAGCACAAAAGAACCGGGATAATTCCTGAGCTGAGATACAAAAAGGCTTAAGGCCTGAGTGAAGCACAAAGAGATAATTCAGAGAAATAAATGGCCTGAACAAACCACGTGAAGAGTGGAATCCACCGGCGCTGCAGAGAAGTCCAGGAGCCGGTTAAATAGTGAGCGGTGATTAGGGTGAACAGGAAACAGGTGAGGCTGCTGCAGAATGTCTCTGGGAATCCATGCCCACACTCCAAGCAGCAGGAAAGCAGTGAGGGAGGGGGAGAGCAGGCGAGAGAGGGAGTGAATCCTCACACCCTGGACTGCTGTAGTCTACATCCTCATACACATTTCCCAGAATACAGACAACTTGAAAGTTGTTGCAGTTCAAAAACGTGAAACCAGTGCAACAAGATAGTTTTTTATTAAAGTTTTTATAATGATAGGGCCCAACATTTTGCAGAGGCATATTTCTTGCCTTTAATTCTTTAGAGTGGATTAAATGGAGAGTCTCATGTGAAAGCTTTATGCAAACAGTGCAGCTTCCAGTGTTTGTGAGGATAAGCTAATGTTCACCTTTGATAACAAAATGACAGCATGCACTTCAATTCAGAACCAATTAAAATCAGAAATCTACACACACACACACTCACACACAAAGTATTTATGTATATCCACACACACATACATACACACACCTACTCACATACATATACTTAACCTCTTAAGACCTGGCGTCAACATGCGTGGACATCACAATTTGGGTTATATTACCACAGTAGTTCATTCTGCTTAACTGGGGCCTTGTGACCACGTGTGTGGACACTTACTCTGCCATCTAGTGGTGTCAGAAGAGCACAACACACTACAGAAAAAATTCAAAAGGGCAGAGAGCACAAGGGAAAGTTCGAGTGGCCACTCTAAGGCCAAACATTGACAAGGAAAGAAGTCCAATTAAATTTCATGGCTTATTCTTGTTTAGATATGCATAAAAGCGTTGTAAGTTTGCCATGATATGTAAATTTTACATAAATTAGTAAAAGTAACAATTTAGGGCCAGATCCTCAAAAGGATTGCACTTTTTTTGCGACCGCTAAACCTGAACAAATGACAGAAAAAATTAGCATGCAATCCACAAAGCATACGCAAAGGGTGATATGCACGCAAACTGAACACAAACTAAACTGCCACTCCTAGCTGCGCTGGTCCAATTTGCATGCATGTAAATTAGGGAATATTCATAAATTCAGAGCAAAATTGCCCCCTTCCTATGCAAATAAGCCTCATTGCAAATACCACCTAATCCACAAAGACCAGCGCTAATTGCCACAGGCAGTAAAGCGGTGCTATTTAACGCCATTGAGACCCGTGTATTAAATCTGCGCAGTTTCTAATTTCACGAAAGGATTTATCGGAGGAGAGCATCACTTTTTCATTTAAGTGACAATGAAATCATTTGCAGATAGCAGTCGCCAGGTCGCATGATCCTTGCGCTACTAGATGACATCAAGGATGACAGTAATATAACATACTGTGTTCGTCTCTGTGACCATTCCACCACTTTTAAGTAAACATGAATAATTTGTCTAAATACAGTCTGTTAAAAATCCATATGACCCCCTTGACCACTTTTCGGTCATTTGAGTTGTATTTTCTGCATTTGTTTTCGCTGTTTCAATAACAAAGGCCAAAATAAAAATAAAAAAACAGGGATGAACAACAACAAAAAAAGACCAAAAAAAAAACGACATCTATGGACATATGGTCCTTTGACCACTTTTAACCACTTTGTGATTCATTATAAATAATTTGAAGTTTTTTTTTCTTAAGGGGCACAATTAATACTTTTACATTTATACACTTGGCGGCTGTGTCTCAGGAGGTAAGGGCTGTCCACTAAATGCGGAATGCTTCACTAAATAAGGGGATAAATCAGTAATACCCAAACAAACTCGAGAAATAAATGCAACTCAACTTCTCATCTTGACAATAGTAATTCAGTGGCCTCAGTGGAAGGTCACAGTGGGCTTTATGTTGACCTAAAGACAGGACAATGGACAGCTCTGCTCTAATGTAAATAGGTCAGTATAAAAGATTCAGGACCATGGACAGCTCCGCATCTAATTGTTTATTTTGTTAAGATGTGATGACAGTTGTGTCATGAAAAAAAAAAAATTGACTGTATACTACAAGCCGACCTTAACCCATTTATACACTTAAGATCATCAGGACAATATAATAAATAAAAAATAAATCAACATATAAAGCCTTGAGCATTTCTGGAGACACATGAAAACGACAACAAAATGTTAATGTCAAATAAGGTCATTATAAATTACATTTATTATTCTTTCCTGCCTCTTAATTGCCATCATGCGGTTCAGGCTGACTCTTGCAACTGAAGCATTTCTGGCCTCAAGAGCAGCAGCAATCCTACTCATGGCCCCCATCATCTCTGCATGACTCGCCTGCATTTGTGCTCTCAAGCCCGAAATGTTTTGGTTTAGACCGGCTAGAGCACTTACCAGCTGATGTGAACTACTCGCTATAGCTGCAAATTCACGTCTTGTGCCTCGCTGTTTACTGCATATTGTTCTTGTGCCATTGTTTGTTTTTGCTGTCAATCTCCTCGAAGTTTGCAGGGACAAGCCACCTATATGCCAAGCGGCTTATTGCAATCACAGGCGCAAAGTGCGCTCAGATGCCAAACTGTGTGGGCGTGTTAGCATTGGCATATGATTAGAGCAAATTCTTTTGAGGATAAGGCGCTAAAACAGGGCAGATAATTCTGAGCTAATTCTGCGCAAATGATGGCGCTATTAGCAGGAGTAATCCAGTCTTTGTGGATCTGGCCCTTAGTATGCTGCTTAACACGATGTACATGTATGTGTACAAAGGGACCTAACTTTGTTGAAAATGTCAATATGTTAGCAAAAATGTGCCCATTGACAGCGGATGTAAATTGCTTGAAAGTAACTCTGGTGCAGCTAAAAAGTTGTATCTTGTCTGGTGAAATAATTAAACAATTAAATACCATGTAATTTAAGTATGTACATATTTATATATATATATATATATATATATATATATATATATTAAGTATATACATACTTAAATTACACGGTATTTTTCCATTTTTTTCATGATTTTATTGCCAGAGCATTTTTCTCTGCAATGAGCACTGGAGTTACTCGGGTCTAATTGATGGAGACAAGTCAGACAGCAGGCAATATAGACAAATTTTGTGGCCTCCAGGGGACACCACAAAATCAGGAAAAATTCACCTTCAATATAATTACAATAATGCTAGTTATTACTATTAATTCTTAAGATGGAAAAGCTCACATATATTCAAATTTAAAATGATGCCTAATTAATATTACTACAAATGGGGGGCACTCAAAATAAAATTCTGGAGCACTTTTATGTCCCCACCAATGTCAAAATCAAACCTACGCCCTTGAGGGCATTTATATTGTATTTCAGATTTTTTTTTAATTTGTAATTTGTTAAGCATAAAGTCAATGGAAAAAACAATGCTATTCAATTTCTTTTGAAAGCGTATGTAAATCTCAAGATGGAGGGTGGCTCTATAAAAAACCTTGCCTAGGGCACCACATTGGATAAGGCCTGCGCTGCTTGCATGGGCAAATATGTAACTCACTTTGCAATAAGTACTATTTTTATTCTGATTCTGGTTGTGCAGGACATGGAATGAGCTGGAGGGTTACTCCATTGCTGCCAAACCTTGTCGAGTCAGAGCATGAGGACAAAACTGAGCACAACAGAAATGGCTGGACCCCACTAAACTATTTTGAACAGCATACAGATCCACCAAAAAATATTTCAGATTGCTCTAATGCTATATGTCACTGGCTAGGAATGGGGACCTACTTAACACACCAGTAGATGAGATTTACCTTGTTTTTTTTGGTACCTGTATTTTGATGTCTTGCGTCCAGTACCCAGAGTGATGTTTGAAACATGTTCAAAAGCATGTTTGAAGTATGTATTATAAAGACATGCAAAATCAGTCAGGAAAAAAAACTGTTGTGTTCAGGGTGGAAATAAAGGGTTTTGCACTCTATTACACAATGGTAACTTTAATGTGTTTTATGGAAATTCAGAACGAGTGTCCACATACGTGGACATCATTTTTCTCTAAAACTACATCATGTCAAAAGATGATGCTTAGTTTTTATACTTATCAGGTTCTAATAAGCCCCAATTGCAAAGAGAAATAAAAATTGCATATCAAACAAGAGCTCGGGTCCTAAGAGGATATACACATACTCCAATTAAAATTTTAATGCCAGTTGAAAAATTGCAAGAATTTGCATTTTGCACTGTTGGATCTTAAGAAGGTTCTAAGTAGATCTTCTGAATGCAGAAAGAAGGCATGCTTGATGGTAGTGTTTCCAGTAGGCTAGTGAGAACATTGGTCCAATGGTGAAGATAGCTTCACGCAAGGAAACCACTTTCTGGAACTGATGTCCATTTTTGTAAACTTTCTTTGCCTTCTCTTCCCTTGACAAAAGCATTTTTTAGTTTAAATGCAGTTTTCAATAAATTGCCTGCTTAAACTTTTTGGCTCTCACTCACATTTCTGTTTTTGCATTTTAAAGGTCTACTTAGAACTTTCTAAAGGTCCAACTGTGCAAAATGCAAATTCTTGCCATTTTTCAACTGGGCTTAAGATTTTGATCATGATTATATATACATATACATATATATATATATATGTATACATGTGCATGTGTGTGTGTGTTTGTTAGTGTGAGTAAACTAACCCCAGATGTCCACATCTCTTTAAAACATTCTTAACCATAAGAACACACATTAACAAGAGCTGTGTTTTTAAACTCTTCAGGGGCATGTACGACAGATATCCCTGCCCAGGTAACATCAGCAGCCAGGCAAATAGTTGAGACTTAAGCAGAGCCATTAGCAGTAAGTTTTCCCCTAATTTTTTTTCTACAAAGTATCTTTAATTTTATAAAGTCCCTTGCCCCTGGAAAGATTCTTGTTAATTGTTCCTGTGCCCACAATTTAGAGATCTAACTCTTTGAATAAACTTCAAAGGCCTGTAGCTTTCAGTTTTCTTGTTAAGGCCTTTGAAAAGGTTGTTGAAAAGCAATTTTGGGTGTGGCCCTGGAAAAACTATACCCATTCCAGTTGCTTACAAAGTATGAAGTATCAAGGGTGCTTGAGGCCCACCACCACCTGTTCCAGAATCACAGTGATTCTGCTTTACATGGTATCCCAAATCTGACACTGCGTATTTTGTGGAGTGGGATTAATGAGATGGTGATGGGTGATTGTAGGAAGATGGTTTAGTGATAAATTACCATCATCACAGGTACATCTTGTTAGAATGTAAACAGCCCAGAACTTTGGGACAGTGTAATAAGTAGTGATTTACTTCTGTTGAAACTGTATCAGTTTAAAGGGAAACAAAATGGGATAATAAACTGTAAATAAAACTAAACACACATTGGATCGAATTATCTGCAATATCAGAATATATATGTATATATTTATATATATATATATATATATATATATATATATATATATATATAACTAACAAGGATAATTAATTAAGTTAAATCAAAATGAACAACTGAAGAGGATAAAACCTCACCCTGCTGCTGCCCCATGTAAACACCAAAGACTGAGTGAAAGGCAGTGCAAGCCCTAATAGCTTTAAATAAGGAGGGAACAGGTGGGATAAATCAAACTAATCAGTGCCAGGTGCCTCCAGCTCTTGCACTGATTAAAGATACTCAAAAAACTATGTTGGCTTGATAATACAATACAGTAAGATTCTTTATAGTAATTTCAAATGTTTAGAGCCATTTCTCTAACTCCTACAGGAAAGTCGCCATTTTGAGATATTTCCAGGGGTCATACTTGGCTGAACTGCAAAATCAGTTCCAGTGAAGACCAGACACTGGGTAAAACATCAATAAAAACAGAGTTTAATGATTTACAGATCCTTTTTAATCTTTACTAAATTGAACACACTCCAAACACAAAATATTTAATGTTCAAACTGATAAACGTATTGTTTCTTGCAAATATTCGCTCATTTTAAATTTGATGCCCGCAACATGTTCCAAAGAAGCTGGGACAGGGGCAACAAAAGACTTCAAAGTTTAGTAGTACTCATATAACACCTGCTTGGAACAGTTAATAGGTGAACAGGTTAATTTGAACTTGATGATTGTAATGGATGAGTATAAAAGTAGCCTCCCTGAAAGGCTTAGTCATGTACAAGCAATAGTAGGGTGAGGTTCACCATTCTGTGAACAACTGTGTCAGCAAATAAGTCCAACAGTTTAAGAACAATGTTCTAAGTTAGGTTTTATCATCTCCAGTCCATTATATCTTTAAAAGATTCGGAGAATCCGGGAGAAATCTTTCCACATAAGTGGAAAAGCCAAAAAACAACACTGAATGCCTGTGTCCTTTGATCCCTTTGGTGGCACTGCATTAAAAACCAAAATAATTCTGTAAAGGACACTACCATGATGTCTCAGGCACACTTCAGAAAACCACTGTCAGTCAACACAATTTGGTCACTGTATCTGCATGTGCAAATTAAAACTTTCTCATGCAAAGCGAAGGCCATATATTAAGACCACCCAGAAAAGTTGCTGGCTTGTATTGGCCCAGGCTCATTTGAGATGAACTGATGCAAAGTTGAGAAGTGTGCTGTGGTTTGATGAGTCCACATATCAGTTTTTTTTTTTTATTTTGAAATTGTGGATGTCATGTTCTCTAGGCTAAAGAGGAAAGGGTCATCCAGATTGTTATCAGCCCAAAGTTCAAAAGCCATCATCTGTGATGGTATGGGGTTGTGTTAGTCCCCATGGCATGGATAACTTGCACATTTGTGAAGGCATCATTAATGCTGAAAGGTACATACAGGTTTTGGAGCAACATATTCTGCCATCCAAACAACGTCTTTTTCAGTAAGACAATGCAAAGCCACATTCTGTATGTGAAAATGAGTGGTGCATTATGAAGCGTAAAATATGACAGTGGAGACCCCAGACTGTTCAGCAACTAAAATCCTACATCAAGCATGAAAAGGAAAGAATTCCACGCAATGCCAGCCCCTTCAAGATTGAAAAAAAAAATCAGCCCCAGCAGCAGTGTAAGCAACTCTGTGATGTAAGAGGGTCTGACTCTCAAGATTAAATGTGCTTCAAAATGTTTTATTTTTAAAGAAGTTCCTTTGACATGTTTCCTTGAGTCACTGTGAAAATACAGTGAATACACAATGAATACACCATGAACACACCATAAGAACTAAAAGAAACAACAATGAAAACTACACCTTACACTGTTCATGTGTTACAAACAACAGAAGTACCTAAGCTCTTTTAAATGTTCAAATATGTAACACCATTGAACCTTCTCTGAATCTCTCTGAATTATCTTTACTTTTACTATCATGAATTTAAATGTTTTCCATTCTAATACAGACAAATTTCATATTAGAATGCAATGAATTGTCATTTTAACCTGATGAGGATAATTAAGTCAACCCTTTCAACATAAATCCACATAAAATATGTTTTAGCCTTGTTTTTGCACACCACAAATATTACAGACAAAAGTCAGCACATCAGTGCCACTACCTGGAGGGATGCAGCAGCACCCTTTAGCTGACACACATGCTTAAGTTAATCAAAGTTACAAATGACACTTACAAAGTAGTTTCTATGGTGCACATCTAAAACTAAGGAAATACTTACCATTGTCCCCAAACAGCAGGATGCTTAAACAGAAAAATCAGCTTTATATTTGTTGTGTTTACCACATTTCTTAAGCATGTTCAGCATGTCTAACAATTTTCCTTGCACTTCACTTCCACCTCTTTTTTTCTGACCTTGAAAATTAAAGCCTAGGCTCAACGCCACAGAATGGTCTTCAAAAGAGGATGAACACAAGAAGGTTTAACCTGGGATTATGTGTTAGCATCAGTGTTAATTTTGACAGAACTTTTTAATTTAGTTTTAGTATTAGTCTTTTGCCTAAAATATCTTTAAGTTTTAGTTATAATTTAGTCATCTAAATTGTTTTAATTTTAGTCTAGTTTTAGTTGATTAAATTTCACAACATTTCAGTCGACGAAATCTACTGTAAGTTCATTCGACTAAAATATGAATTGCAAAGTGTAAGGCATTTTATAATATTTCCTTGAATTTCTGGAATCATGTTTCACACTTGGATTCCACCACCACGAAGCTAAGGCAGTTGTGATTGGATGTTCTTCTTAACTCATCCAACCTTTCAACACAACCAAAATAGTTGTGATTGGATATATGCCTAACTTGTCCCTACTTTCTACATGACAAAATTAGGTCTGATTGGAGTTAGTCTCTGTCAAACATTTTAGTATAGTTTGTATCTGTTGATGAAAATGTCGGTTAATTTAGTTTTAGTTTTTGTCAAAGTACACTTGCTTTTTTTTTTTTAGTTTTAGTCTAGTTTTCGGAAAAGGTTTCTGACGAAAACTATGATGGAAATAATTAGTCAACAAAATTAACACTGGTTGGCATTTGCATCTTGGCAGGACCAACAAAAAGCCATATCAATAACTGAACAGGAAGTCCATGATTTTTATACTTCATTACAAAACAATGTTTCAGTTTTGTTTTTTTTAATCATTCAAGCAGTCATATTTCTGTGAGCTCCTCCTTGGGCTTTTATCCAAGCTTATTTATCATTAGTACATAGTAAGAAGAGATATTAAAAGTTATCATAGCTTTATCTGTCAGTGAAAGGGCAGGGCTTTGGCCACTTCATGAGAGTGATGGATTTAAAGCAATTTCCCCATTCAAAGTACAAAAGGCCTTACATTTGTCAGCATTGAATTAAATCTATGGCTAAATATATCAGCAAGATACAATCAATTTCGTGTTGTTTTTCATTATAGCAGAGCCTTAGTGACATGTGATTTGACAGTGATATCATTCTATGAAAACTCAGTCTGCCATACCTCATTGATTGTCTGAACCACACTTTTTTGTGCGAAGTAAGAGCAAGTGTCAGAAAATTTGGCTCAAGGACATTTTTCTCTAGAATGTAGTGCCTCCTAGTTGCAGCAAGTAGTAGTGTTTACATATAATTGCAAATGAATAGTATAAAGCAAAGTATATCAAAATAATCGAACAATCAAACAATATTTATTTTTATAGCGCCAATTCATAACAAGTGTTATCTCAAGGCACTTTACAATAGAGCAGGCTGAAGCCATACTCATCATTTTATAGATACACATGCATATATACACATATACATATACATCCAGAGATATATCCATCTAAACAGAGACAAAGAGACTAAAAATAAGAATTTATGATTGCGACAAACTTATGGACATCTAGATCATATATCTGTCCACATCATATTTGTCTCTGCTGTACATTTATTCAAGGTTATCCCTTGAGATGTGGCATTTCGTTTTCAAGAGGCTTCTTACATCTATATGTTGTAAAGGTATTAATTCTGGAGGTATAATCAATAACAACCATGAGTAGAGATGTCATTCTAATATTAAAATTAATATCTGTAATGAACTTAATCTGGAGAGGAATGATGTTGATCAATATAGCAGCATCAAGTTGATCTGCCATTAAATTGGGTTTAACTGTTCTAATAGTGTATATTTATGCTAAATGATATAATTTCTGTTTATGGTTAATGCAGGATGTAGTGGCAGATTCCTCCAAAGCAGTTTTAAAAAACACCTGAATGATACAAGCTTAACTGGTGTTCTGACGCATGTCCACTTTCATTCATAATAATAATTCCAGTACTCACAGGTCTGCAGCTGATGTTCCATTCATTTTGACAGATGCAGATTCCACAACTCAGTGTCCTTTTTTACCAACTCATTGTTAAAAAACAAAACAAAATATCAAAAAGGTTCAACTTAATTCATGTTTTATGCTCCACATTTCACAGTCAAAAAACATTTTGCGTCATGCTCATGCTAAACAAAACAAACAGGGCTTCTATGTGACTGAGTTCTTTCAAGGGATGAAACCAACCCTCTTGACTTTGACATTTTCATAGAATACACAATGTAGACTTTATGTTTTTCAGCTCATGTGTATAACTCAAAGGGCATGGCTACAGCAGCTCCACTAAGTCTGAGGTTTCATAGTAAAACAGTTTCTCTCTGTTACTCAAACAACCCTCAATGGTGATAGGAAATTCATTTTGCTGAGGTCAAATTGGCCAAGTTGGTTTACTAACAGCCCTTTATTTTTTTAACATGTTGGCTTGAAGAAATCAGTTGACATTTCCTGACACATATTTTAGCATTTTTATTTTACTCAGATTAGTTATCTTTATTTTACTGAACTGTATTGTTACCAGAATTATACATTTCGGGCCAGATCTTCTAAGATCCCAAATAACAAGTACAAATTTGTGTGCAAACTAAAACACTGCACGTGCCATCAGTGGTTGTGTTGCGGGTGATCTACTAAGACTGCGTGCACAATTGATAACAAGCGCAAAAGTGGTGTGGACGGCCATCTTTAAATGAGAATTTTGCGTGTGCTACCAGCTGTCACCATGGAGAGTTTGGGAGAGCAGAGTGGCCGTAAAATGAAAAGTGAAGTTTGAAGCCATGGAGTTGGAGTTGAATAATCACACTGCTGAACTCAAGCAGAGACATCTCTGCGTTGCCAGAAGAAACATGATTAAGGAGATCTGTGAAAAGCCCACAGCTTGAAACTGGAACTGCTGGATAGACGATATGTCTACTATTTTTATTTCTGACCAGAGATTGCGGTAACCTTTTTTACTGTCTGTCATTTTGACAGGCAAGTTTGTTACTTTTCCCTCATGCCATATTTTTATTTGTCATTTTTAATTTTCATTTTCTGATTCCAGTTGGACATAATCTAAATGACAGCATTCACATAGTTACACACAGTGTGCGAAATACCTATCAATATTGTTGCACTTTACCGATCTAATTTTCTCAATATGCAGCAGGCCTAAAACATTACAGAAAATACCAGTGAAAACTAGGCAGGAGTAAAAACATTAATATCTCATGTGAATTTAACCTAAAATGTTTGTGATTGTGTTTTTTTTCACCATATTTAGTAAACAATTAGAGAATGAGACTGACAAATTGAACTCTGAACAGGATCAGCACCACGGAGAGCACAGCGTGACTACAGCTTGGGGCAAAGGCTCTCAGCCCTCCCAGCTTTGTGTGGAAATACTTCAAAATTTTGGATGAAAATGCAAATTGTGCGCTTAGCTGGAGGGATAAAATCTGATATTTGTTGCAACATTTGCCCAAAATTTCAAAAATACAGAATTCATACCTTATCCAAAACACATCTGGGTGAAATACTGCAGCATCTGATGGATTTACCTTCAGGCTGTGGCAACAAGAGCCGCTCACTAAAGAAAGACGCAGGAGTGTTTTGCAGTCAGCTCTGAGTGACAAACAGAGTGATTATGAATTCTCATTCATCAAAAAATTCAGTCAATGACAAAAAATATTCGGTTAATGCTGTTTATGACAGTCCAAACATGTTAACATGCACATGGAAGATTCTCTCTCTCCGTCCTGTGCCAATTTGCACCTGGCTTTCAAATGTGCTAAATTCAGACGCAAAAACACCGAGCACAATAAGTTTCGGGTTTGATAAATCACATTGCAGGTGCTAAATGATAACATTTGCGCCTCCTCCTCCCAGTATTCTGCACGTTCTGGTCATCTGCATGTATTTTGCATATTTTTGAATGCCAACACGCTAAATGGACTGCGCGTGCTATTATGCTTATTTGACGGACACAACCCTTGCTGAACCCGGTTAGAAGATCAGCTTTGTGCGTGCTATCATGTTTGTTTATACACTCAAACCTTGAGTAGATCTGGCTCTTTATGTTGACCAATATCACATTCACATTTAGGACTGGTCATATCTGTTCAAATTAGACCTCAAAGGGCTATACTATTTTTTTCGACATCAACATGACTTCACAGATGAACATAAAGGCAGCTAAATTATTTGCCTATTATCTAAAGTGATCTTTTTTTCATATTTAGAAAAATAAACATATATAACTATATAACTATATATATAGTTATATATATGTAGCAGACTGCTCTGCACTGGGCTTGCCACAAAGAGCCAGTTGACATTAACAAAACAATGGTTAAATCTATCACTGTTAGGTAATTTAATGGGGCAAGGTAAAAGAACTGTTTCAGGCAGATACATGCACTGCTCACAAAAGGATAGGGAGAAGTCCGCAGACTTCTGTTGTCTTGTAAATCAAAGTATTTTATAACATGGAGGAGATCTGTTAAACATACTAAAGGGCATAAAAAACAGGAAAAAAAATAATATTGGCCTTTATTAATACACTGAAAGATACATGTATGTAAACTCATCAGGAGACCTGTATTGAAGTTGGAAGTCTATTAAATCGTCAATTATTTACAATTGTAGTAAACTTTTTGGTTCTGTTCAAGTAGATCTAAAATCAAATGAACTTGGCCCTAGGAAGGGTGGGCTTATCATTTTAAAAGAAAGGTATGCTAAAGGTAAGCTGGGGGGAGGCCTTGTTTGTTTGAATTGAGGGGCTGATTCAGATTAGACGTTATGTAAAAGTGGGTTACTGTTTTATTGCCCTGAACAGAAATATTGAAAGGTTTTAGTGTTTAACAGGGGAAAGTTTTACTTTGCGGTTCAGCTGGTATTTTCCTGATTCCATCCGTTTTGTAAAGATTCTAACTGGACCTCTAAGGACACTCACCAATCAGCACCCATTGAGGTGTATTTGAAATGTAGTGAGCTAAGTTACTGGTTATTCAAGTAGCAAACTATTGCAAAATGGCAAAAGTAGCACAATACATTCAACGTATTTACTTTTATAATGCTAATAATTATGCTAATAATGATGACAATAGTAATAATGACAACAACAATGACACTAATAATAATAATTAAAGCTGCAAGCAGCATTGGTTGGGTCCCCACTCTCACATGTCCCTCATGCCCATTTGACACACACACACACCCACACACACACACACAGACACACTTGTACATAGGACTTTCTTAGGTTAGATATTGTATGTTGTCATGTTTGTTTGTTAATAAATGATTTTGAACACAAAGTCAGTTTCTGGTCTGTTAATGTTGCATAAGAATGAATCTTGCCAACCTCTTCTCTGCAGAACTCCAAATCCTTCAACTCTGACTGACAATTGATTAGGTAACTTTGGTTATTTTTATTTACATAATTATAAATTATGGTTCCAAATTGATAGTCAGTAACTTTTATGAGACTGACTTAATAAATTGACTATCATTTCTCTTTATGGGTGGTGCCCCAAGGTAGATTTAATGTAAATTAAATCCCAATACTTAATGTACATTATTATCAATTATTTCTGATAGTCAATATTGTTAAGTGACACAGTGAATAGTTGTCCACTGATCATAAACGCACAACATAATTGGTGCCCCGTGTGAGGCAGAGTACTGTTGGCAATTTTTCATATTTGTGCAATATTACCTTTAACCAGTACCAAACAAATATGGAACATTAGTCTTAGTGTTACATCAAGTTTGCTACTGCTGCTTTCCACTCCAGTTAGACCTGTTCTGTAGGAACTGTAAGAAGTTGGATTAGCATTTGAATACCACGTATTCAATGAAAGCTGTTAGAAGTAACAGTTAATTAAATTGCTCCGTGTTTTGTTGTTTTATTCAGCCACAGCGTGCCACCGGCCCTGTGACACAGAGAGTTGTACCTGGCTGTTACTGCCATGCATTTCAGCCTAAGTGAGAAATAGAGCCTCAGATAGAGCCACAGTGTGCTAACAGCCCTGTGAAAATTTAAGTACCTTGTTGTCACTGTCAAGTGTTCCAGCCTGAGTCAACTTTAAGAAACCATCTCCTGACTGTTACTGCCCTGCATCTCAGTTAGTGTACAAAATTTTGGCCCAAGCTAAACCGTAGCCAACCAAATTGTAGTTGTTGTTGTTGCTTTGCACCCAACAACTGACTAAATCCTACTCCTCATTTCAAATACAACAACTGAGAACCCCTGTGTAGAGCAGTTTATTTCCTACTTAGCACAAAAGCTAAAACCTGGCTACTTTGAATTCACCAGCAAGTTGAACTTCAGTGAGTGCAAAAGGGAGATAGACTCACTACTCAGTGACAGGTGTGATGCACAAGCATCATCCAAACGCACATTGTTAACATGCTTGCTCCTTAACTTCCACAGGCAAACCAGCATTGTCCTTCAGAGCAAAGCAGCCTTAGAAGAGGAGGTAGAGTCCCTTAGAGTGCAGAATGCATGTCTGCTCCAGGAAGTTATGACTGCTAACAAGAAAGCTATACGCTACTTAGAAGACCTGCACTCAGCAGAGTTAGATCTTTGCTCACACAAGGAGGAATTGTTAAGGCTTAGGTCAGAACATTCTGCACCCCCAAAACCATTGACACCAAGTGATTCTGGTTATTCCGATTCACACTCCTCCATTAATGAAAGGTTAACACCCCCACTGAGAGACAGAGTTAACTCTGTCCTACCTTTACATCTTTCTAAAACAGAAATTGATGATACCCAGAGTTTGTCCTCAGGAGAAGATGCAGCATCATGCTCTTCTCAGCCAGTGATGCATGACAGCTTCACACGTGCTTATCACTCCAAAGGAAGGACGAGTACATGTAAATACTGGTCAGCTTCTCCTTCACACTACAGCCAGAGTAATGACAGCTGTTCAGACCATGTCTCCCAAACAGACAAAGCTGTCACAAATGAAGCACACGCCCATAGTGTAGGTAGCTTAGCCTGTCCCTCACCAGGAAGGACTCTTCAGAGCCTGCGCCTTGAAGAGCTTCACACTATGGCCAAAGACATTGACCGTTTTGATCCAGACAACTGTGATCATGATGTTGAAAATTATTTTGACCAATTAGACCAACAACTAATTGACTTGCCCCATGCAACCAAAAGGGAGAAAGTTAAACTTGTGTGGAAGACCTGCTCTAAATCTGTCCGCAAGTTTATAGCATCACTTCCTCCTAGTGTCAGAGATGACTACAACAAGCAGCGTCAGGCATTGATAGAAGAATTCTCTTCTACTGCTGATGAAGCCACAGCAATGGTTGCAGCCCTCCAAATTAAACACTCCCATCAGGAACATCCCAGAGGTTATTTCTGGCGTTTGAGGCATGCATACTTCCACGGCAGAAACACACCAGGCCTGGAAGAAAACTCTTCCTTCAAGTCATTGTTCTTGCATAATCTTCATCCCTGCATTCGTTCTCAGGTTAAAATTTGGGCATATCAAGATATACCTTCACTGCATGAGGTGAGGAAGAGGACACAAATAGTTTGGGAAACTGTTGTCCAGTCCAAAGCAAGAGCAACTGAGCCTGCCAGTGCCCCCTCAAAGGAAGTGTTAAAGATACCTCCAGTTTCAAAAGATCACCCTCAGAACAGACCAAAGGGGGGTGATAAAAGGCCACAGAGGGACACTGAGCGTATCTGCTGTGTCCACCAACTGCATAGAGATAGGCACTCACAAAACAGAAGCTGTAGGAGACCATATACAGAAATTCTGGCCCAGAATCATGACCAGCCACTTTATAGATCAGATGATGAGCACCTCATCCCTGATTACAGTTCAGATTATAGCCATAGTCCTTCAGACAGTGACAGTGCCTCTGATTGTTTCTCACCCTACAGCGACTTTCAGTGTTACAGCCCGGAGCCAAAAGTTAGGAGAAACTTAAAGCACAGGAGCTCCAGATTTTTCTACCTACCCTGGTAATTTATAGGCAACTTGAGTTTGTCAACAACAGAAGTAAACTCAGTGATAGCCAGACAGAAAATCTCCAGCAATGCAAGTTAATTTAGGTGCCATATTCTCCAGTTCACATTAACATATCCACAACACTAACCTTCCTTTCTCACTCACCCTGACAAAAGCTGAGAAACATAGGTTAGTTATTACACATTTCATTTTGTAGTTCATTTAAATTTTGGTGCATATCTGATCGACTGTCCTTGCTTAGCCAAGATAGGAAGTTTTGAACTGCCCAGATGGTACAAATTTGGATGAACTGAAAAATGAACTCTTTCCCTTTTGTGGATTTCGCATGGACTTTACTGCCCTCAGGATCACACGTCAGGTGCAATCCTGAGGCCAAAGGGGGGATGTTGGGATCCATGCTAAAAGGAACATGTCCCTGCAGAAGGCTGAACCAAAGTTGGCTGACCATCTGACCCCCTCCCCCAGGTCACACGTAGGTGTGAACCCTCTGATAAGGACAATAAGACCCTGCTCTGCTATGCAGTCTCGCTCTTTCTGAACCGTGGAGAGAAGGGGACACAGCTCCTCTCTCTCAGCTCTCTCTCAGCTTTTTCTCAGCATGTAGAAGGAGACATAGAACCTCTCCAGTCTCTTCTCAGGAATACAACTCAAGACTTCTTCCACAGTCCTGCTCAATGCAGACTGTAGCACCACAATCCTCCCAAAAACAGCGACGCGAGGGCCTGCATAGGGAACAGGAGTTCCTGATCGAAACAATAAGAAACAACACAACAGAGTTAGCATCAAGCTGCTAACTCCAGGGACAAAGAAGCAACCAGTGGTCTTCAGAGCCAGAAGCTGAAGGGCCAGACCGGCCGGGAACCCCCTAGGAAACCACCAAACCTGCAGCACTGGACTTTACAAAGCAACACCCAAAAAGGACACCTTTTCCATACATGGACTTGGTAATGTAACTGGGCCTTACAGAGTTTAGCGTAGCACGGCTAAGCACAGGACTATTCAGTTTCTACAATCACTGCATTGATTTATTGAATACGCTCTTTGAGCTTAAGCTATAGCTAACTGCTGTGTATTTTCTAAAGACGATGTCAGATACCTTGCTGTTGTTTAAAACACTGAATCTAAATAAGGCTTTTCCAAAAAATTCCTCACAACATACATATATATATATATATATATATATATATATATATATATATATATATATATATATATATATATATATATATATATATGTGCACATTTTACAATGGAAAACAAGCAAAAAATAAAAGTAGTGAAAGAAAGAAATGAAATTTATTAAAGAAAATAGATCAAAAGAAAATAATAGTAATAATGATATTAAGAGATTTACCAGCAGTGTTTCTGAGCTACTTTTATACTAGATATGTTGTATAAAACACCTGTCTGTATTTATCTGGACCAGTTATTGCTAAATTCAGAGTTGCTAAGTGCAGTGTTCCAATGTAATCAATAAATGGTTGTCATACCTTTAAAAAAAAAAAGTAATTTTTGTTCTTAAGGGTGTATGTATTTTTTTTCTACTGGCAAATGGCCTAACATTTGTCTTCCAAAAAAGCAAAAACACAATATACCTCAAAGTGATTTATTTTGTGTAGACAGCTAGAGCTATACCTATGAATTTACCAAGTTTTAGTTCAGATTAAAATTCGTCATGTGTCCGAGGAGAAAAATCAGAGGATTTAGTGGTAATGGTATTTTCATTATTTTGGATAATGCTTCACTGTAAAAAAAAAAAAAATCTGTAATATAACAGCATTTTACTGTTTATTTTTACAGATTTTTTCTGTGTTTTAAAATAATCATTAAAATTACAAAAATAGACCGTGATTTTACATGTCAAATGTAAAATAACAGAAAATCTTTGTAACTGTGAAAAACCAGTATAATTCTGTTCTTTTACAAAAAAAGATCCATTAAAAGACATACATATATTGTGAAAATACATTCGCAAATGTATTGTAATTTTACAAACATTTATCATTTTGGAGATCAAACTGTTAAATTCAACTTTAAAACTTAAAAAGAAATAAGAAATCACATAAAATTGCATTTAAAAATAGTAAAAGAACTATTTAATTTGTAATTTACTAGAATTTGTTTGTTAATTGACTGATATCTTAATTGAAAATAACCACAATTACTGTAAACCCAGATTTTGTTTCTGCTTAAACTTCCGAGTAATCATTACTAATTGTTTTATGTTTTGTAAAAACCTGCTTTCATTACTCAACAACGTTAGTTGTTTGTACTATTTAGCTGGAGAGATTCATTGCACTGATCATGTTCAGTCGAGATAACTCGGTATGTTTAGTTTTATAAGAAAGGGGCGGGGCTAATTCAAAATCCTGCACGTCTCGTGAGGACGCAGCGTCTGACGATGAGTCAACGGCTCTCTACGCTTGGCAGGACACGTACAGACATCGGCGGCAGACTGGATCCTTAACAAGAAGCACATTTACTCCAAGTGGACTGGTAAGTATATAAAATAATTGTTTTAGTGTAATTATCTTTGTTGGAACTTTTAATGCCCAAACGCTTGGAAAGAACTTGTTGATGCTTCTTTTTTTCTGTGTAACGTTAGTGTGTGAGTTAGTGCAGATGTTTACAGATGCTTATGGCTAACATTAGCTAACGTCCACCCAGAACAGTGTCAGCCAGCCTAAATGTTAAAGTTAGCTTAGCCTTAACAGTCTGAGGACGGCTCACATACTGGCGAGTGTACGCAACTCTGTCATTGATATTTCCGTCATTTTGTGCGATATTAATGCAGACACTGTTGTGACCGAGAGACTCTCCTTTATGTATTACATCCACCATTGACGTGTCCCAGCGCACACGTACTGAGCAAAGTGTGTCTGTGAGCCTTTGAGTCCATGCACCGGGATAAGGGCACGGCACCGTCATGGCGCAACTGCGGTCAAACTAGCCATCACTCGCAGATCCGTGGTCAGATCAGCTGACACTCAGTTTGAGGTGCACGCTTACACTAAGCTTTACGGCATGTGCATTGGAATACTGGTGTAAAGCAATCCAGCACTTCGGTGGAGGGCATAAAGTGAGCAAGCACTCGTGTTTTCGGGTGCCCTTGTATACGACACATTACGGTAACATAGGGCAGAGAAGAATTTCAAAATAAAATTGATGTACTGCTGCTAGTCATTTGAAGATAGCTTTCTGCGGGGGGGGGGGGGTTAAATGAAAGCTGTCAAAATATTAATATTTTCAGGACATTGCATGAGAGTTATGAATAGAACTACAGAAACAAAACGTCATTTTCCATATACTCATTCCAGAGTTTCAGATTCATATGACAGTAAAACTGCAAGTTTCCACAGACGAAGCCCCCCACCACACACACACACTCAATCTGATGTGGCATTTCAAAAGAACAGCCTTCCAAATTCTGATATTTGAACTACATTATTTCATTTTTCAGATTCATATAACAGCAAAACTGCTAGTTTCCACGGACTTCAGTCTTGTAGCAGAGCACCCCCGGAAGCCCCCCACTCATTTTGGGCTCAATCTGATGTGGCATTTCAAAATAAAATCACTCAAAATGGATGTTTTGAACTACATTTTTTCATATTTCAGATTGATATTACAGCCAATCTGCTAGTTTCCACGGACTCATTCCATTTCGGTGTTGTAGTAGAGCACCCCAGAAAGCCCCCCACTCATTTTGGGCTCAATCTAATGTGGCATTTCAAAATCAAAGCCCCCCAAATGTGCATTTGGAACTATATTTTGTTCATATTTCAGATTCATATTACAGCAAAACTGCTAGTTTCCACAGGCTCATACCACTTCAGTCTTGTTGTAGAGCACCCCAGAAAGCCCCACCTACTCAATTACAGCTCAGTCTGATGTGGCATTTCAAAATAAAATCACTCCAAAATCTGATATTTGGACTACATTATTTCATTTTCAGATTCATATTACAACAAAACTGCTAGCTTCCACAGACTCATTCCAATTCAGTCTTGTTGTAGAGCACCCCAGGAAGCCCCCCTACAAAATCACAGCTCAATCTGAAGTGGGATTTAAAAATAACAGCCCTCCAAATTCTGATTTTTTGGACTACATTATGTCATTTTTTTGGATTCATATTACAGCAAAACTGTTAGTTTCCACAGGCTCATTCCACTTCAGTCTTGTAGTAGAGCAGCCCCGGAAGCCCCCCACTCATTTTGGGCTCAATCTGATGTGGCATTTCAAAATAAAATCAATCCAAATTGTGATTTTTGGAAAACATAATTTCATTTTCAGATTCATATTACAGCAAAACTGCTAGTTTCCACAGGCTCATTCCAATTCAGTCTTGTAGTAGAGAAGCCCAGGAAGCCCCCCACTAAATTTGGGCTAAATCTGATGTTGCATTTCACAATCAATGCCCCCCAAATGTGCATTTAAAACAATATTTTGTTCATATTTCAGATTCATATTACAGCAAAACTGCTAGTTTCCACAGGGTCATACCACTTCAGTCTTGTGGTAGAGCACCCCAGAAAGCCCCCCTACTCATTTTGGGCTCAATCTGATGTGGCATTTCAAAATAAAATCACTCCCAATTCTGTTATTTGGACAACATTATGTCATTTTTCAGATTCATATTACAGCCAAACTGCTAGTTTCCGCAGGCTCATTCCAATTCAGTCTTGTAGTAGAGAAGCCCAGGAAGCCCCCCACTAAATTTGGGCTAAATCTGATGTTGCATTTCACAATCAATGCCCCCCAAATGTGCATTTAAAACAATATTTTGTTCATATTTCAGATTCATATTACAGCAAAACTGCTAGTTTCCAATGACTCATACCACTTCAGTCTTTTAGTAGAGCACCCCAGGAAGCCCCCACTAAATTACAGCTCAATCTGAAGTGGAATTTCAAAATAAAATCAATCCAAATTGTGATTTTTGGACAACATTATTTCATTTTCAGATACATATTGCAGCAAAACTGCTAGTTTCCACAGGCTCATACCACTTCAGTCTTGTAGCAGAGCACCCCCGGAGGGCCCCCACTCATTTTGGGCTCAATCTGATGTGGCATTTCGAAATAAAATCACATGGAAAACTATCCCAACCTTTATATCCTGGCAGATTTCCCAGAAGCAAAACATCTCAGGTACGGTAATGGCGTGATTCACTGGGCACTGGAGCAGCATGCAATTTGCCCGCTGACACAGAAAGGAAAGGAAGATCTCCTCACCATCATTTCCCTGTGTCTGCTCCTATCTGGTGACATCCACCCATGTCCTGGGCCAGTCCGGCTAGATGCACGGATAGCTGTCCCACCGCGCCTGCCCCCGAGCGCCGACACTTCAACCTGGCAGCTAACAACCACCCAGGCCTGCAACCTGTTGTCACTCCTCCATCTCTTTCCCCCGCTGTTGTCCGGGAGGCACTTGCCAGGGACTTACCACCACCAGTCGGGAGGACAGCGCCACTGCGCGTTGCCCTCTTCGGGGATTGTGCCTACGGCCTCATGCTTGTCAGCAGAGCGGCTCACTCCACTACCAGCGTCAGCCAAGGGGCCAATATCAGCCACGCTAGCCGGGAAGCCAGCGTCTCCACGAGCGGCCCACTCCACCATCAGCGCCAGCCCAGAGGCTAACATCATCAGCGCTAGCCGGTAAGCTAGCGTCCCAAACAGCGGCCCTCTGCGGGGTCGCGCCGACGGCTATAAGCCTAGCAGCAGAGCGGCCCGTTCCACCACCAAGCACAGACCCAGCAGCCGTGGAGCCCCTGGGCTCTCATCACCATTTCCTGCATTGGATTCACCAGGCTCCTGGTGGTAAGAAGCGCACCTGCGGTCCTGACGCCTCAATCACACAAGGTAGTGGCAACTTTGCTGTAATCAAACAACAACAAACTAAACTTCTACAGACTGTTAACCATGCCAAAGTTGTCTGGGACCCTAGCGTTAAACCCAAAGGGATTTTTGGTGGTCACATCGATGTCAGAAGCTTGACATCAAAAACTGAACAAATTGTAAAACTTCTTACAGGTTCAAATCTTGACTACCTGGGATTTTCAGAGACTTGGCTGACACCAATAACCCCATCCGGTTTGGTTAATATCCCAGGATATAATGTTTTTAGAAGAGAGTATGCACATGGCAAAGGTGGTGGGGTCCTAATCTATGTTAAAAACACAATAACTTGCAAACTGTAAATCAAGACCGACCTAGAATGAGTTACTGTATCCCTCTCTCCCGAGATGTCCTTTATTTTAATTGTGATGTACAGGCCGCCGTACGAAAAAGACACTTTCTTTGGCAAACTGAAACTAGTTCTGAAAGTATGCAGCAACAACAAAGAAGTTCTCTTGATGGGAGATTTTAACTTAAACTGGCTGGACAAAACTCGACGAAAGAAACTAAAAAATGTAGCATCTCAATTCCACCTAACCCAGATGGTAGTGAATCCAACCAGACTAACTCAGTCCTCCAAGACCTTGCTTGACCTGATTTTCACCAGCAAAAGTGATCGTATAAATAAAATCTATAACCTAATTACAGGCATTTCAGATCACAACCTTACTTTAGTGTCACGCACGCTACCCAAAACTTGGTACCGAAACTCAAATAAATGCAAAGAGAGGACACTCCTCTTTTATACCTAAAAGAGATCTGCAGCACCTTGACAATGAGTTGAATGCTATGAACCAGGATAGTATTGCTGGTGCGGAAAGCAGTGAGCAGGCTTGTGATGTGCTCCAAGAAAATACTTCACAAGTAATGGCGAAATATACACGAACGTCACCTACCAAACACAAACGCTGATTGAATCTACCATGGTTCAGCGAGAAGCTGTGGCTACTGATGAAACAAAGAGATGCAGCTCTTAAAAAATCTTTAAAATCAGGCCTAATAACGGACAGGCTGATCTAAAATGGTCTAAGAAATAAAGTCACCCGTCAGCTCAGACACTCTAAAGCTAACTTCTTTCTTGACGTTATTAAGGAAGCCAAGAGGAATCAAAAAAATTTATGGCGATGCATTGATCAATTGTCAGGCAAGCAGCGAGATAACAGTGTACCAGTAGAGCTCTATAAAAACTGCCAGACTAGTTCTGCCACAACATCAGGAACCCAGGACACCCAAAAAGACAGCATAGAGGTGGCAAACATATTTAATGATCACTTTATTGATTCTGTCCTGGCGCTGAGCAGTTCCCAGGCAAAAGCACAGCCAGTACCAACTTTAATGGAGGCAATCCTGTGTTCAACTTTCATCCACACTAGTAAACTTAAGGTTGCCATAATTTTATCTTCCCTCTCCAACTCCAGAGCAAAAGATTCCTGGGCAATTGACCAAGTTCTTATACAAAAGCACAAAGACACATTAGCGCTACCCATCTCATGTGTAATAAACAGATAGCTCGACAAGACTACATTTCCCTTCTCTCTTAAGACTACCATTATAACACCCATTTTTAAATCTGGTGATCGCCATGAACCTTGCAACTACAGACCCATTAGCATTCTTCCGGTCATATCCAAGGTGACTGCAAAAGTGGTTGCTGAGCAGTTATCTGCACACCTAAATAACACGTGTTGGTTACACCCCATGCAATTTGGTTTTAGAGCAAATCACTCTATGGAGACTGCTTGTTGCTTCTTCCTGGAGAACATTAAGGCTAACCTTGACAAGGGAGGTGTGGTAGGGGCTGTCTTTTTAGATTTACGTAGGGCCTTTGACACTGTAAACCACTCTGTTTTACTTTTTAAATTGTCCCATTTCGGCCTTTCACCTAGTGTTCTCTCTTGGCTGGAATCTTACCTCAACTGTTGCACCCAGTGTGTGAGGATCAAGGATAAGGTATCCACCCAGAGAGCCTGCACCACAGGGGTACCGCAAGGCTCAGTGCTATGGCCTCCACTGTTCAATTTATACATTAATGATCTTCCATCTGTCTGTGATGACGTAGAGACACTGATGTATGCCGATGACACGGTTATCTTCACACACGGAAAAGATACCGACACAGTGGCAGCCAAATTATCTGTAGCTATGGGAAAAATTGCACAGTGGCCCAGTAACTCATGCCTCATGCTGAATGCAGAAAAGGCAGTTACCTTGTACTTCTCTAACAAACGAATTTCCACAGATCGTCCAAATGACTTTGTGAATGGTCAGACAATAAAAGACGTCGAAGAATTTAAATATCTAGGTGTCATTTTAGATTCCACTCTGACATTTAAAAAACAGATTAAAAAAATGTGCAACATACTCAAATATAATGTCGCAAATTTTCGCCACATTCGTAATTCACTGTCTCTTGAGGCTGCAAAATCCTACCTGAATGCTATGATACTGTCGCACATCTTGTACTGCATATCATCCTGGTCCCAGGCCAGCACGACAGCTGTGAATCCAGTAAGATCTCTATACAACCAATCCCTGAAAATACTTGATAAGCAGCCTCAGCGGCACCATCACTGTAACATACTTTCTAAAAGATGCTGAGCCTTGACAACCAGATCATGTTTTCAAATGTCCGTCTTGTGCACAAAATCATTTATAACGTGGCCCCCCCTCCTTTGAAGAACTTTGTGCAGCCTCGCTCCGAAGTTCTATGTAGAACCCTAAGATCGGTATCCGGGGGGACTGCAGCATTCCAAAACACAAAACTTCCTTTTCTCAATCAGCGTTCTCCTACAAAACCATCAGTGAATGGAATAAGCTCCCACAGCAACTCAAAAACATCCCTGACTAATATTGTTTCCCCCCGTTCAACAAAAAACTGGATTCTGGGTCAGCAGTAGTGCCAACGCTGAGTCTGGGACCCCCATGCCTAGGTTACCATCTGGTACCTGTGGGGATGGGGCTACCGTCATGGGTAGTCCCATCCCCCACTCCCCCATCCTCCACTCTTTCACTAGGTTTGTTGTGTACAAGTATTGTTACGATAACCAGTTGTCTGAATGTAAATGTTAGGCCCGTGCAGTGTGTACCTCCCGTTTCTGAGGTGACGGGCACCTGCTACAACCACACCTTATATTGCACTTTTAAATTTAATCATATGACTGTTCTAGTTACTTTTATTTGGACGAATTTACAACCAAGGTATCTTGCTTGTGTATTTTAACTTGTGCTGAATTTTATTTATTTATGATGTCTGTTTTAAATTTGCACAGAATTTTGTCTATTCATGATGTCTCTTTTTATGTAAGGACTACAGATGGAAATTAGCTTCTCTGCTAAATCTGGTGCAACCATCTTTTTATTTCTCTGGAATAATTTATGTCACTGCATGCTGTCCTGTTATAAACCAATAAACTAAACATGTATCTGTGACTAAATATTCAAGAGGCTATATAAACATTATAAAATGTAAATATAGGAATATTATAATAATATTATAATATTATTATTATGGATGATATACAATCATGCATAAAAAGCCTTGGTGTCGTACAGGCCCAGTATATAAGGTAACCTGTCCTTGAATACAAAACCCAACATAAAGCAAAATATGTGCCTGGTAATATCAACAATGTTACAAACACTGTATTTGTATGATACTATATAACTACTACTCCCAGCTAATGCTAAAAAAAAGAAAGTTACTTGAGTTACTATAATGACCGACATACCAACATTCAACATTCCATTATTGAAAGTCTTTTAAGAAAGCTAAAAACATTAAAAGTATGAGTAAAGTAAAACTCATTAATAAACAGTGATACCAACAAGACATCGTATGATAATTTTACACCACACACCCTCTTGTATTAGCTGTTTTACTGTCATATCCAAATCTGCCTCAGCCCATAACCACTGTGGGACAGGTGGGCAGCATACAGTAGGTGCTATACTAACCTCTTCAAGGCCCAGCTCCTCTGTGTATTTTCTAAAAGATTCTAGAAAACTGACCCTGTTAAGTCTACTCTGCCCATTCTCAAATTCCCAGCATTTAGACATCAGGGCATTTGAATGAAGAGCTGATGAGAGTCCTTTCAATTTAACTCAGTAATTGAGTTGCTAGTTTCTCATGCCGAAGCCTCAGTGGGGTCTCCCCTGAGGCGCAGCAATTGGAGTTGTCCAGAAAGCCCCCGCGCACAGCTTCAGGGCTCTGGCCTGCACTACAGCCAGCTTAGCAAGATTAGACTTGGCTGCTGAACCATACGCCAGACAACCTCAAAGATGGATCTTACCAGCACCCTGTAAATCATCATCATTGCAGTCCTATCTGTGCCCCAGGAACAACCAGTCAGACATCTCATGATATTGATTACCTTCTCACACCTACTCACCATCTTGTCCACATGCACTCTCTGGGCCCTAATTTCCTGGCACGACGCAGGGTGGTGGAGCCTGGCGCACCCCGCGCAGTCATAATTTCATCCGGCGCACCACCGTGCGCAACCAATTTGGCAATTTGGTAGACCGGCTGCGCCGAGATCGGCGGCACACCAGGGGGAGGTGTCGACAGATTCAGCTTGGCGCAGTGATAATTTTGTGTCAAAAAGCTGCGTGGAAGGTGCACTGAAAGCTCATCAGCTCCAACCTGGTCAATTCTTGGTGCAGGCGAAGCGCACCCGATGCAGTGGTAATTTGGCTGACAGGCGCACAGTGTGCACACATCACCAAAACCTCACAGGCAGGTATCCAAAGTGTCAGGCACATTTCAATGCAATAAATAATCACAGCAACCACTATTTAATGTAACCGTCTGAACCAGCATATACATTTGTATCTATATTAATTGTTCCGTCACATCAGATGTCAGATCAAAGATGTTTGTCATAATGGAAACTCAACCTGACGGCAGCTGGAAGGTGCGCTGCGCCTGCGCCTGGTCTAGGAAACAAGAGCCCTCTATATCAATCTCTCATCCATCCATACCCCAAAGAATGTAAAAACCTTTACTTTGTCCAGAAGTGACCTGTATAACTTGGGGCCGTCACTGCCTACTGTCCTTTTCTCCCAAAAATCACATAGTTTGATTTGACGACAGAAAGCCTGAACCCCCACTTATCAGCCCACTCCTGTACCTTATTAAGTGCTCTCTGCATCTTGTTTATCAGGTACTCTATATTTCGTCCTATCTTCCAGATTGCTCCATCATCTGCAAATAGGGATCTACCAACGCCTTCACCCAAATCATTGAACATGTCATTAATCATTATATTAAAAAGGACTGGGCTGATAACACTGCCCTGTGGGGTGCCATTGTCCACAGCTACAATGTCAGAATAGCTTCCTCCCACTTTCACCTGACTAGTGCGACCTGCCAAAAACTCCACGATCCAGTTCAGCATTCTGCCTCCAATCCCTGCATCATATACAGTAACTTGATGCCAAGTCCTTCTTTCCACAGCATATCATATGCCCTTTCAATGTCTAAGAATGCAGCTACCACAATCTCTTTGTTGACCAGTGCTTTTTTGATGTCCCTATCTAACAAAAGCACAGCATTCATTGTTCTCTGTCCCGGCCTAAGTCCACTTTGGTGTGGGGTGAAATACTCACTGTGCTCTAAGAGGTGCACCAAACGATCAGTCACCATTCTGTGAGGATTCCTACCTCTCTTTGCTGCTCTCCCCCTCTCTTCCTGCTCCTCTGCCTTCTCTGCTGCTGGGGAGTGGCGTGGCTTACCCTGCACGCGCTGCTGCAGCATCACACCTGCGAGGGATCACCTAATCACCTCCACTATTTAACCCGCTTATGGACACCTCTTGAGCGCCGGTGGATTTCCTCATCCAGAGTGGTTTGTTGGTCGCATCTCTTTCTTTGTGATTTTGTTAACTTGCTGGCTCTAAGCCTTTTGTTGTCTCCACTTTGGAGTTTTCTTCTGAAGAGTCTTTTTTGGATTGTGCTTCCCTTTGTTCATCGCTGGAGTACTTACCTTTGTTTTTGCTCCCTTTTCTTCACAGTGTCTCCATTAATACTCACCTCTCACAAAGATTCCCCACGTTCACTGGACTTTCCCCTCTCACCCCTTTTTGAACTGTGTTAACCAATAAATCGATTGACAGCTTTGATTTGCCTCTGTCATCAGCTTTTGGGTCCTTCATTAAAATCTTTTGGAGTCAATTCCTTGACAGTAATCCATCGGCCCATAAAGATGGAACCAGCAAAGTTGGACCAAATTAAAGAGACAATCACTAATCAAGGTATCCTCCTTGGACAACATGACACCATGCTACGTGGAGTAGTCGGCTCCCTGGAGGAACTCACCCGCAAAGTGGTTCAAATCAGCACACAGCTCAATGATCTCTCCCTTCATGTCCCTGCAGCCCCTCCTGTGAGTATTCCTTCAGCTTCAGTCCCTGCTCCTCTCTCTCCCAACCACTACTCCAAGTAGAGAACCTTTTGCCGGGGATTTTGGCTCTTGTGGGCGCTTCATCTTTAATTGTGAGCTCGTTTTCAGATTACAGCCCTCCAGTTATTCCTCTGATGAGGCCAAAGTTGCTTACATGGTTAATTACTTCGGGGTAGGGCTGCTAAGTGGGCTACAGCTTTATGGGAGGGAGGATCTAGTGTATAAGGTTCTTTTGACCAGTTCACTTCTCACCTTCGTCAGGTTTTTGATCATCCCGTTTGGGGGTAGGAAGCCTCAAAGCATCTATTATCCCTTAATCAAGGCTCTCAATCAGTGGCTTCCTATTCCGTGGATTTTCAGATTTTGGCTCATGGGTGTGGGTAGGATGAACAGTCTCTCAAGGCCATTTTTATTAAAGGACTTTCTGAAGAGTTAAAGGATGAATTGGCTACTTCGAGTTAATTTCTTTGTGTATACGGGTTGATAATTAATTGAGAGAGAGGACCAGGGAGAAAGCAGCAAGGTCTCAACGGACGGCTCCCCCTCTTGGTCAAGTCAGCTCCCCTTTAGTTATCCTTCCTGCTCTGCCTCCTTCCTCTCCTCGGACGCCCCGTCTCCTCGGAGGAACCCATGCAATTGGGTGAGACTCGTCTGAGTCCTAAGGAGAGACAGCGACACCTGGAGGAGCAACTATGCATGTACTGTGGAGGAAGCGATCATTCCCTGCATTCCTGTCCAAACCAGCCAAAAGGCCGGACTCACCATTAATGAATAGCGTAGTGATGAGTCAACCGTCTTCCTCCCCTAGCTCTTCACAAAGAGTTTCCTTCCCCTCCACCTTATTCTGGTTTAATCATTCTGTTAAAACTAACATCTTTCTAGAGTCAGGGGCAGATGAGAATTTCATTCATGAGGGTTTCATTACTAAACAAAACATTCCCCTAGTCCCTGTGCCTAACCCTAAGAGAGCTGACGCTCTGGATGGTCGGTTAATCACATCCGTTACCCACCGTACCAGTCCTCTCCCGCTTCTTCTTTCTGGGAACCATCATGAGCAGATTATTTTTTTCTTAATCCCCCCATCATTCTATCCAATGGTGCCAGGTCTCCCTTGGTTCAAGCAGCACAGTCCTCACATTAATTGGTCCAAGTCATCCATCATTAGTTGGAGTTTAAATTGTCACTCAGTCTGTCAGTTTCACCTGAGTCCAAGACATCCAGCAGCATTCCCTCCCTCTCCACCAGATTTATCCAATGTTCCCCAGACATATCATGATTTGGCCCCTGTATTCAACAAGGACTTGGCACGTACCTTCCCTCCTCATTGCCCTTATGATTGTGCCATAAATCTTTTCCCTGGAACTCCTCTTCCCTCCAGTCACCTCTACATATTTTTTTTTGCCCTGAAACGGAAGCCATGGAGGCCTATATCAGTGAGTCCCTGTCTGCTGGCCCCATCCGTCCCTCGTCATCCCCTCTCCGAGCGGGTTTTTTCTTTGTTGAGGACTCCTCTCTCAGGCCCTGTATAGACTTTAGGGGACTTAATGATATAACTGAGGACAAATCTTTTCATTATTTTACACATTACTGCTGTAAGGGCAATGGGCCTGTATGATCCAGGGCTGCTGGCCTCCTTGCCTGGCTTCAGAATTGGAATTAATACTGCATGCTTCCATTCTGATGGCACACCTTTCCATATTGTGTTGATACAGAGCTAATATCTCCTCCACTGCCTCTTCATCCATCTGCTTCAATACCTCGTACCCTAAATCATCTCTCCCTGGGGTGGTATTGCTGCCTTGCCCAATAGCATGTTCTAGCTCATGCATAGAGAAAAATATGTATATTGTATTGCTATTATCTGTGTCTTTGCTCAGGTTGTGCCCTCTCCTCAACTTCCTTCACTATCCACATCGCCAGCACCGTGTACTCTCTGATAGGTTTTAACTAACAAATCTGCCTTTCCCTTATTGCTCACACTCTTCTCTCTCCCCTCTATTAATACTGGCGTAGATTTGCCTGTTTAACCCGTCCATTTTGTGAATCATGCCCCAGACTTGTCCTACAGTTGTTTCTCTTCCAGTCATACCACAAAACTTGTGCCATCTTTCCCTCTTAGCCTCTTTAATAACCTTCCTGGCCTTTACTCACTGTTTTTTATTTTCTATAGTATGGCTCTGAACTGGGCTTTTTCTAAGTTGCCTATACACTATGTTGCAGGCCCTCACTTCCTCATTGCAAGCCTGGGACTATCCTCCTCTGTCTTCTCCCTTTCTTGGCTGGAGTAGCCTTTCTAAGTGCCTCTACTACTACATTGCAAAATGACCTCCACCATGCCTCTACACTTCCCTCACTCATCACCCCTCCCAAACCTTCAGAGAGTTCCTTTCTAAACTTGTCCCAAACAGCTTTTAGATAGTTAAACCCTATTACTGTGCTGCTCTCCTCCACCTATAGATCTCTTCCAAAACGGATAGGGAAGTGATTGCTCTCCATAGTATAACTGTCCATAATGTCCCATTCTCCACACCTGGCTAACTCCACTGATGCAAAGGTAAGGTCAAGGCATGACAGACTACCATTTCCTACCTGAAACCTAGTTGCTCTACCATCATTTATCATCACAAGTGAATAGGAGTCCAAGAAATCCTCAACTGCTGCCCCATTCTTCTTATTATTATTATTATTTTTGTTACCCTACGTGGATTATGTGCATTAAAGTCTCCTGTCTACACCACTGGGGGCTGTGACTGCCCCATCCAATTTTTCCACCTCCAGATGAAAACAGGGATTGTAATACAAAACCCAAAACCAGTGAAGTTGGCACGTTGTGTAAATCGTAAATAAAAACAGAATAGAAATGATTTGCAAATCCCTTTCAACCTATATTGAATTGAATACGCAGCAAAGACAAGATACTTAACGTTCGAACTGGTAAACTGTGTTATTTTTTGCAAATATTAGCTCATTTTGAATTTGATGCCTGCAACATGTTTCAAAAAAGCTGGCACAAGTGGCAAAAAAGACTGAGAAAGTTGAGGAATGCTCATCAAACACTTATTTGGAACATCCCACAGGTGAACAGGCTAATTGAGAACAGGTGGGTGCCATGATTGGGTATAAAAGCAGCTTCCCTGAAATGGTCAGTCATTCACAAACAAGGATGGGGCGAGGGTCACCACTTTGTGAACAAATGCGTGAGCAAATTGTCGAACAGTTTAAGAACAACATTTCTCAACAAGCTATTGCAAGGAATTTAGGGATTTCATCATCTACGGTCCATAATATCATCAAAAGGTTCAGAGAATCTGGAGAAATTACTGCACGTAAGCAGCAAGGCCGAAAACCAACATTGAATGCCCGTGACCTTCGATCCCTCAGGCGGTACTGCATCAAAAACCAGCATCACTGTGTAAAGGATATCACCACATGGGCTCAGGGGCACTTCAGAAAACCACTGTCAGTAACTACAGTTCGTTGCTACATCTGTAAGTGCAAGTTAAAACTCTACAATGTAAAGCGAAAGCCATTTATCAACAACACCCAGAAACGCCGCCGGCTTCGCTGGGCCCGAGCTCGTCTAAGATGGACTGATGCATAGTGGAAAAGTGTTCTGTGGTCTGACGAGTCCACATTTCAAATTGTTTTTGGAAAGTGTGGCCGTCGTGTCCTCCGGACCAAAGAGGAAAAGAACCAGCCGGACTGTTATAGGTGCAAAGTTCAAAAGCCAGCATCTGTGATGGTATGGGGGTGTATTAGTGCCCAAGGCATGGGTAACTTACACATCTGTGAAGGTACCATTAATGCTGAAAGGTACATACAGGTTTTGGAGCAACATATGTTGCCATCCAAGCAACGTCTTTTTCATGGACGCCCCTGCTTATTTCAGCAAGACAATGCCAAGCCACATTCTGCACGTGTTATAACAGCGTGGCTTCGTAGTAAAAGAGTGCGGGTACTAGACTGGCCTGCCTGTAGTCCAGACCTGTCCCCCATTGAAAATGTGTGGTGCATTATGAAGCGTAAAATACAACAACGGAGACCCCGGACTGTTGAACAACTTAAGCTGTACATCAAGCAAGAATGGGAAAGAATTCCACCCGAAAAAGCTTCAAAAATTGGTCTCCTCAGTTCCCAAACGTTTACTGAGTGTTGTTAAAAGGAAAGGCGATGTAACACAGTGGTAAAAATGCCCCTGTGCCAAGTTTTTTGCAATGTGTTGTTGCCATTAAATTCTAAGTTGATGATTATTTGCAAAAGAAAACAAAGTTTCTCAGTTCGAACATTAAATATCTTGTCTTTGCAGTGTATTCAATTGAATATAAGCTGAAAAGGATTTGCAAATCATTGTATTCTGTTTTTATTTACGATTTACACAACGTGCCAACTTCACTGGTTTTGGGTTTTGTAATTAACCACAGTAAACCTACCAGCAGGGCTCCAGACTTCCACTGCTAAAACCTCAAAATCTGAATTCATCTTCACTCTCCTGTGCTGAATTCCTTCTTCAATGAAGGTGGCACATCCTCCCTCCAGTGTTCCCCTATCCTTTCTCATACACACATACCCTGGAATCACAAAATCTAACATAGGCTTCATCCATTTTTCTTGCACACAAATTATCCCTGGCTTCTCTTCAAAAGCACCAATAAACCTTTTTAATTCTTGCCCATTTGCAACTAAACTCCTTGTATTCCACAGGGGAATACAAACATAAGTAGCCTACATATCATCTGCAGTTATCCCTTGCAGTCTCTCAGTTTTGTCCTTTTTCTCTCTTGAGAACACTTGGCTATGGAGAGCAGATGGGTCCACCTCACCAATACCAAGAACCCTCTCAGCAGCCTGCACCACACTTCTTACCACATCAGAATTATTTTTGGTTTGCTTGACTCCACATTGCACTTCTACAACTAGAAAAACACTCGGAGAGTGCAAACCTCTGCCAAGATACAATTCTTGATCACCACGCGCTCCAATATGATGGCTGAGTCTCCCCTCAATGCCGTGGGTTTTGCTTCCTGTCTCGTCCTGTCACACCTGATCCCTGATTGTTCTTCCCCAGCTGCTTCTCATTTGCCCCAATCACCTCATGTATTTAACCCTCATGTTTTCCCCTTGTCTTTGTGGGCTCATTCCCGTTTCTTCTGCCTTGGCTCCATGTCTTCAGTGTCTCTCTGTCTCCAGTGATCTCCAGTGTTCTCCCGTGTTCTCCCGAGTTTTGATAAGTGATTTTGTTTTGTACTTTGTTGCTCAGTTTTGATTTGTTACTTTGTTTGATGTTCTTCATAGTACTTTATACTTTTTGTCTTTGATCCCTTTTTAGTTTATAATAAAGCCTTTTTTCGTTGAATCTGCAATTGGGTCTTCACCGTAGTTTTTGTTAGTTTTTTGGGTATACAAACCATGACAATACGACCATTGTGCAGTGATTGAATTCAGCGTTGACATGCAGTGTATATGAACATTGTGCAGTAATTCAATTCTATCAATGAGTTCCTGTTTTTGAGCACACACACATATGATCAGAGTTCCATCCTGATCCTATATAAGCTGTTGTCAAACTGAAGTCTGGGAGAAAGACATCATCGGCAGTCTCTCCCAGGTATCCCGCGGTGCCTGTATGATTCTGGTGTTGCTATTTTTTTTGTAATAAACCCATTTTTCTGAAGCAAGCCAGTGTCACGAAGTCTCCTTCATTCCTCTGCACATCATGAGTGGTCGAGATACGACAAGAGCTTTCTCCCTGCTCTTTCCCTTCACTCCAACTAGATCTCTTCCTGTTAGGTTTCCTTTCAGTTCTCTCCCAACTCCCTCATCCATTTCATTACACTGGTAGTAGTTCACTTCCTCCCTTAAAGCTGAGGAAAATGAATCAAAGTTTAACCTCTGATGCTTTTCCAACCTGAGAATCTCACAACAAACTCTAACCTGCTCCAGCCTCTCCTTCACACCACTCTCCTCCACTGATCAGGCGGGATGCCAATGCTGCCCTCATTGTGTTTCTGTTGGGCTTGTGTATACACGCTGTCCTTCTTCTGCTGCTTCTTCATCTTTTTGTTTAATGGCAGTTGGCAAACCAACTTTGAGGTGCATTACCGCCACTAACTGGACTGGTGGAATGGGAGATTGGTGCAGAAAAAATAAAATAAAAATAAAAAACAATAATAATAACAAAAACTAAATTCTTTTAACTAGTTCAGGACATTCAGAAGGGGCGTGGTGCAGCAGGTAGTGCACGTGCCTCACAGCAAGAAGGTCACTGGTTCGATCCCCGGGTCAGGTCTGTGTGAAGTTTGCATGTTCTTCCTGTACTCCAACTTCCTCCCACAGATCAAAAACATGCTCATTAGGCTGATTGGTGACTCTAAATTGCTCATCAGGTTGATTGGTGACTCTAAATTGCCCTTAGGTATGAGTGTGGCCCTGCAATCGACTGGCGACTGGTTCAGGGTGTACCCTGCTTCTCGCCCAATGACAGCTGGGATAGGCTCCAGCCCCCCCGCGACCCGAAAGGGATAAGCTGTATAGGAAATGAATGAATGAGTGACATTCAGAAATTTGAGTATATTTTCCTAGCTGCCTTCCTAGATAGACCTTGCAGACCTAAAAATTTATGCTTTAACGTTGTTGAATACTGAAATAAGTCATTTATCATGCTAGTATACTTTGTACACTGGAGAAGTACATGTTCGACTGTCTCAAACAGATTACAGTGTGAACATTTCCCTGTTGGGTGTTCACCTATTCTATGGAGTGTGTGATTGAGCCCTGTATGACCTATTCTCATGCAAGTGATGATGTTTTCCCCTCTAAGTCTTTATTCAGCTGTCCTCCTGTCATTTACCTGTTTTGGTATTTTGTAATAATGCCTTACAGTATCTGCATTATCCCACTGTCCTTGCCATACTGACTTTGCATGTGTATTAATGAATGTTTTGGCTTCTGTTTTACATAATGGAACATGGAAATCTGTTTGTTTTATTCTAAGTGCTTGTTTGGCAAGAATGTCTACTTGTTAGTTTCCTTCAACCCCGACATGTGCAGGAACCCATATGAAGTGTATTGTTAAATTCTGTTTCCATTCTGTACATTAGATGAAACATTTCATTAATGATGTCTTTTCTGACTGACCTTCCAGACTCTAAGCTTGTCAGTGGTGCTGAGATGCTGTCAGATTCTATAACTGTGGTGTTTTGCTGTCCAAAATCTATTTCAGGGCTATTAATATTCCAATGAGTTCTGTGGCGCAGAGACAGATACATGATCTGTTAACCTTTTCTTTATATAGGTCAAAAGTTTTAGGACACCCCAATTTTTCCAGTTTTTTACTGAATAGTATTCAGTTTAATGTCTCATTGCACTCTGAAGTGAAAGCATAGTACAAAGAAGCAATTGGAGTAAAAAAAGAAATCTTGAAAACAATTTATAGGCCAAAATGTATTCTAAACTCTTGACTCATCAAAGTAGCCACCTTTGGTAGATATAACAGCTGGACACACTCGAGGCATTCTTTCTACAATAGAAATCAATATTTTTCAGAAAGTTCTTCCCACGTCTGTTGCAGAAGTTCCCATAAATGTGTGGCACTTGTAGGTTGCTTTGCTTTTACTCTTCTGTCCAGTTCATCCCAAACCAGCTCAATGGGGTTCAAGTCTGGAGAGTGTGCTGGCCACTCCATGTTTTCAAGTTTACCATCTTGTTCTTTTTTCCTGAGGTAGTTCTGGCATAGCTTGGACTTATGTTTTGGGTCATTATTTTGCTGTAAGATGAACTCCTGACCAATTAGGTACATACCAGAGGGTATTGCATGGATCCAGCAAAACAGCCCCAGACCATTACACATTCATCAACCCAACCATATGAAATCGGTAACCCATTATGGGCTATTATAATGCGGTTCGGGGTTATTTTTTACAACTCATGTGCTGGGTTAAAATCCATCAAACCCAACATAGATTTTTAAACTCAGTACAGGGGTTGTTTTGGCCACTGTTGGGTTGTCAACAGGTCCGTGCGTTACTTCCGTGCGTCGCTTTCGTCTTCTCTGTCTGCGACACAGAAGAACAGAAGTGGTCCTCTGGCTGTCTGACGCAATACAGGTTTGTGCTTATTTGTGTTACATATCTAATTCACATGACTGTGCGGCCTCAACTGAAGATAATGTTATCCACAGAAAAATGTGCTTGCGCGAGCGCACTCCATGTAGTTAACGTTAACCAAATAGCTAGCTAACGCGCGTAGCTCGCTAGCTACACTTTGTATAACGTGGCTCGCTAGTTTAATACTGTCGGCGCGTATAAAACACGCTCGCACCCGTACAAAGACCACTGGGCAGCCAGTGACACAGAATAATTTGCTTGCGCAAGCGTGTTTTGCACCAGCAAACCACACCAGCTATCTAGTTGGTACTTAGTTAACAACGTAGCTCGCTAGCGTAACACATTTGCTGTGTTGGAAATCGTTTCCCTATCACAGATATAGTGCACTATATAGTGTGTTCGCCATTTTGTAGTGTTGTTTGAATTCTCAGCAGTTAATTTCATTTATTATATAGTGCACTACAAAATACCCACAATGCAAAGCAAAAGTGAGTGTACATACGATGTACCCCATAGATATACATAGAAGACTAGATAAGTCAGCGCGCTATTGCAGCGCGCTATTGCAGCGCGCTGTTGCAGCCCGCTAAGCGATGTGCCTACGTGGCGGCCATCTTGGGTAGGTCACCGTTCCCATTAAAGGCAATGCATGTATATTGAAAATAAATCATAACTTTCTCATTTCTTAACGGAGTTTCATGTGGTTTTCTTTATTGTAAACGTCAAAACATGCACTATTACTACATTAAATTTGATTTAAGAAAAAAAAAATCTTACATATAAATTCTTATATATATTGTTATAAGTATAAAAACAGAAGGTTAAACATATATAGAAACTGTGTTTTTGGATTGAAAGATTTAATGGCAAAGGTAGTAAAGTAATCATTTATATCATTCATGTTTATTTTCTCTCTGTCTGTCTGTCTGTCTCTCTCTCTCTCTAGATGTATATTTAGATATATATGTGTGTATGTATATATATCTATATATATATCAATTTCTATCTATCTATCTATCTATCCATATATATATATATATATATATATATATATATAAATATATATATATGTGTGTGTGTTTTTGTGTGTGTGTGGACAGACAAACATGCGTGGATAACAACAAACTCCGTGGAGATAGAGGCCAGTTTGTCATCATCATTGTACAACCCCAACTCCAATGAGATTGGAACATTGGTACAAGCTCTCAACAAGATTTAATAATGAAAAAAGAGCAAAAAACTATTCTTACTTATGAAATGTTATTCCTTGTTTCCTCGTTTCAATCGTACGGAGTATTTTACAATTGTATGCAGCGCAATGTGCCGGCATCCTTACTGTTTTTGTCTTCGCCCCTACTACAACCACGGCATGCCCTGACACTTTGCCCCCACTAGCTTAGCTTCGACGTAGGCATGCAGCTCAAAGGGGCATGTCGTATCTAGTCTTCTATGTATATCTATGTACCCTATATTGTTCTCCCATGTACCACAATGCAATGCGGTCGTGTTTTTCCATAGAAGAAGAAGAGGAAGAAGGCTGTTAGGAGCTGCTTTCATGTATAAATGTACAAAACGTTAACACATTCGTGGCGTAGCTCTTTTACGTCTTTTAGTGGCTGTAAACAGCCTCAAAATTTGCTACTTATCCTCCTGAGTGCCCGGTTTGTTTACGTTAGTTTTGGCGCGTCCACTTCCGTCACAGGAATATCCAGCTCATCTACTGATGCTATGACATTTAGAAAATTTCAGTGTAGTGTCCGAAATCTCATTTGGTCATTCCCTATGTAGTCCACTATTTCATTTACACTACATAGGGAATCGTGAGTGAGTGAATGAGTGGACAATTTCGAACACAGCTATTGCCCGCATAAAACATGCTCGTTCAGCGAAACAGAATAATTTGCTCGCGCTGATCCAGCCCGCGCAGCCCTCAATCCGGCCTGCGAGTGGATCCGATGCCGACGTAAATTGTACTAACCAGATCCTAAAGCAACCTAGTTTTGGTGCTTTATTTGAAAATGTATTGAAAAGAAGCGGGAACGCTGGTGGATAGACAGTATAAACAAAGCTCTTATATTTTTTCCTTTCAGATCTATGGACAGCTTTGTAGAAGGCATCCTGACACAGTGGCAGCTGCCTGAACTTATTGGTAGTTTTAGAGGTAAGAACATTTAGAGATTTTTCAGATTCACAGCAAACATATACTGTACAGCTAGATAAAGGGATTACTTTAAATTTCATGGGATTGACAACTGTGTTTAGTGCTAATTCAGATGTCTTTGTATTTTGTGATTCTTGTCTTTCAGAAGAGGGAATTGATCAGGAGAGCTTTCTACTTTTAGATGAGGGGACCATCAAAGATCTAATCCCCAGAGCTGGCCCCAGCCTCAAGTTTTAAGACATTTTAGAGGTCTTTTAAGTAGTTAAATCACTGCAGTGCAGACATGAGAGGCTACCACGCCTCCCCCCAACACACACACAATATTAGTCTTTATGAGGATTTAGTAATTTTAGTGGGAACATGGCATTTATTTGCTTTAAATGCAAAAGGCAAATTCCAGGTGATGCCAAGAGTCTTTTAACACATTTACATTTAGTACACCATGTAAACCATTCATCAATATATTTCCAATGTTGTGAAACTGGCTGTGTATGGACCTTTTCCTTCATAAGGTCTTTTACAAGGCACCTAGTAAAGGAGCATGTAAACCAAAGTGAACACACTTTTGATGATCCCCTTGAAGGTCCAGCCCAGCCTGTTGACATACCGTTTGCTGAGCCAGTACAGAGAGATGATGAAGTTGTGGATGAGTGGGATGAACTAGGGCAAGCGGACATGACTAACCGGGTAGCCCTTTTTTTTTAGCTCATCTGAAGTCGAAATCTACTTTGACATACTCCAACTTAAACTTTATGGTTCAACACACTACTAGTTTAATTGGCGACATTGTGAGCAGACTAGAATCAAGTACCATGTCTGTATTTCGCCATTTTGGTCTTGATCAGTGCCAAGAGGTACAGGAGCTTGGTGCTGAGTTCTCTTTATTAGCCGAGCCTTTCAAGGGACTGGATACTGATTACAAACAAAAGCAGTATTTTGCTCAATCAGGAAACTAAATAGAGCCAGTTGAGCAGGCTTTCCCTAGAGCCTTAGGGACGTCAATTGTGCAGCAAAGGGCTTCTGCCACTGGCAGTGTCCGGCAAGTCCCAGTTCCTGACTCATATCACCGTATTCCGCTAAAACAGCTCCTGCCCAAAATACTTGAAATTCCAGGGGTTTTACAGGCCATGCTATAATGGCAGCAAAGAGAGAGTGATGCTCTTCAAGATTTGTTTGATAGGGATTTTTGTAAAACACATCCAATGTTGTTGTAAGAAGTTTCAATTCCGATTGTGATTTACCGGGATGATTGTGAGACTGTCAACCCCTTGGGCAGTAAGACTGCGGTTCACAGGTTGGGATGTATATATTTCACCCGAAAGAGCTTGCCACCACACCTCCTCTCAAGTTTGCAGTCACACTTCCTTTTGGCAGTGTACAAATCCCTTGACGCAAAGACCTATGGCCTTGATGCAGTGCTGCGCCCAATAGTGGAGAGATCCAGTGTCTCGAGAGGGACGGCATCACTGTTGATACCCCCAACTTCCAAGGTGTTGTAAAGTTTACAGTGGTTCAGGTAGTGGGGGATAATTTGGGATTGAATGCCATGCTTGGTTACACTGAAAGCTTCTCTGGAAATTATGTTTGTTGGTTTTGCAGAGCAGATAAGGAGATTCTGAGGTCTCAGACAGTGGCAGATCCTGCACTATTGCGTAATGTCAATAGTCATGAGGCAGATTTGCGCACAAACAACCCCAAACTGACAGGCCTGAAAAGAGACAGTGTCTTGAATGACTTGTCTTTCTACCATGTAACCAAAAACATGGCACCTGACATCATGCACAATATACTGGAAGGCATAGGGCCACTAGAAGTCAAACTTGTGTTGAATTCATTGATTGATCAGAAACGTCTAACACTTGACAAGCTAAACTACAGAATCACAAGCTTTGACTACGGCTTTTGTGATAAGGGTAACATCCCTTCTGTAATTAGTCAGAGTGATCTCAAAAACATTGAAGGCGCTTTACGGCAGTCAGCATCTCAAATGTGGTGCCTACTTAGATTGCTGCCCACAATGATAGGTGACCTGATCCCTGAGCAATGTAAGGAATGGAAACTCCTCCTACTTTTACTGTCATGTATGGAGTTCATCTTCTCGCCTTCTCTTACTATTGAAGCAACACTGTACTTGGCCAAGATCATTGAAGAGCATCACTCTCTCTTCCTGGAGCTGTACCCTCACCATCATTTGCGACCAAAACATCACTTCATGCTCCATTACCCGAGAGCCATTCAAAAGCTTGGACCCTTGATTCAGTTCTGGGCTATGAGATTTGAAGCGAAACACAATTTCTTTAAACGGGTTAGCAATGTAACATGCAATTTCCGAAACATATGCAAAACCTTGGCCTTTCGCCATCAGATAGCGCAATGCTACCATTTGATGTGTGGAACTGTGATGAGCCACAATACCGAGGTTGGTCCTGGGCACTCAACCTTTCTTGCCAACAATATTGTGAAAAATGGCCGCTGGTATGGGATGAGCTTCTGGACCATAGGGATGCTGTTACGGGAATACTGGGATGTTTCTATAAATAACAACTGGTATGTGATAAATTGTACAGCAAGTATTTTTTGTGTAATATCAATTACATATTGTTGCTGTCGGACAGAACAGATTGTCTATCTCTATTGGGGAAAAAAATCCTACGTCAAATGTTTTATGAAAATAGCAAAAAATTGCAGATCTACAAACTCCCAACCAACATACAAAAGTAGCAAAAGATTGCAGATCTGTTTTAACAATTTTTAAGACATTGTAAAAATATAAGACATAATTGTGGACATACACCCAACAGCGACAATACAGTAGTTGTCAGTGTCAGGTATTAATTTAAAAAGTCACATTTCTTTTTATGTTTTTCAACACAGGTTTGCAAGAATGCAAACTATTTGCCTTTTTTCATTCCCTCGGGTTGAGTGTGTCTGAGTGGTTATGTGTCTGATTGGGGTCAAATACATAAACCTTGTGCACATTAAAAGTGTACTGCATTACAATCCACAGGTTTCTGAATTTATTAAAATTTGGGCAAAGAGGATGTCTTTGGAGTCCACTTGTGTAGTGTTGTGTTGCACACTAATTTACATAAATGATGCCGATCCTGTAATTCGAGGTGGCTGTCACAGTTACATTAACCTGGATTTCCGTTTAGATTGGACCAGATGTGCCACCTACAGATCTCCAACAAACCGTGACACCTCCAGCCCTTATGTAGGACCAAACGCCAATTGCCACAACCTCCATGGAGGACCAAATGCCAATTGCAACAACCTCCATGGAGGACCAGGCAGCACCTGTGGTACCAGCAGTGATACCACAAACCCTCTACATAATTCCACAATTTGTAAGCTCACATTTTAAGGCTGGGTTTTCACTTTTTCCTTTAATCAACACTGAAGTATACCAACAATATCGGACATGCTATCTCTTGCCATTTCTTCAGGATATCTACAAGATTCTCAGTGGCTCTCTTGAAGGCAAGAATATCCTGAAGAGCGCTAATGAGGAGAATGTACTCATTATTAAGGACAGACGTTGCCTTGTCAGTAGTTTGGTATCTCACATCATGGAAAAGTTTGGAGACAGGTACTTCAGTGTTTTTGTTGATGTTGCTATTTTTGCTTACCTGAATATTATGTGCATTTAATTCTTCTCTCAGTGGTAAGGTTAGACAGGACACAACACATGTACAGTAGTGTTTGAGCAGTGCTAACCGCCCATAAACCTGACTTTGTGTCACTATTTTCGTAGTACAAGGTCGTAGAACGTACACAGAGACCGACACCCCAAGAGCTGATGTCTCAGACAGAACGGCCCATAGAAGATGCATATGTGTCATGTTTGATACCATGTGAAGTGAAAACATGTTTTAGCAGTACTTAAAATCTATTTTGACTCTGCTGGTAATTTCATGTTTGTATTTAGAGTCCTACTGCTGAAACCAAAACAGTCCTGGCTAAGGCTTTGATCGAGGCATTTCCATTCTTAAAAGATGACTCAAGTAGCGGCCATGTGAGTAATAACATTTTACAGATGAACTGATGCTACATTGTCAGTCGGACAGTGGACAAGGTATAACTCATCTCCCAGCACCAGAGTGCTGTGCTGTTTGATGCCTGGTGTTCTCAGACAGCCGCATGGACATCACATGTTCAGCCACATCAGATGGCCATGCTGTCAAAATCAAAATGTGAGTCATCTCTTTTGAACAAAGATTCTTCATTTCTTGACAGGCAACGTGGTACACCCCTGGATGGAGCAAACACCCAGTCACTGGATTTCTTGAAGAGAGACTTCGGAAAAGGCTGAGATCAAACAGCAGAGGGCCACAGAGCACAGAGCCGAGAGCAGCACAAAGTGATCAAGGTGGTGTTCGAAGTACACGCATACCAGGTAATCGTTTCTACTCAACAATTTGTTGAAGCAATCGAGCCATGTAATTTACCGATTGGTAATATACTTATATGTACTTGTTATAGACTCCACCATAACAGAAGAAAGAGCCATACAGCTCAAAGAATGGCTAAGAAACAATGCGCAGCCTCTCAACCAGGTGGAGCAACATATGCTTGACACAGCAGTGTACAGGTCATTAGGAATATGCTGAGGACACTGGCTGCATCAATCATCCAATGTAATTTGCCTATGCATGTGCCTCATATACTGTTATCAGCAAAGTCAGTAAAATCTGAACTACAGACCTCTCAAAACAACTGACTTAACCATTGGTCATTATGCTACTATTATTGCAACCCATTTGCCCCTTTATATTTTTTTTAATCAAACAGAGCCAAATTGATAAGAGAGAACAGGTGGGACATTGAGGAGATCTGTGCTGAGATCCACCATCTCACCACTCCAGGCATGGTATGTTTGGTAGGAGTATACGTTAACAAAAGAGAATGCATTGTTTATAACAACAGTCTTTATTAGTATGTCAGCTGCTGCCACATTGAATTTGTTTTTCCTTGATTTTCTTAGATTACACAAGACTTCATGGTCTTACATGGAGAGGCTGCGCCAAAGCTTTTCGAGACCTGGCTGCCCATTTTCGCAGAAAAGATACTGTACCTGGCGAGACGGGAGGGGAGACTGAGCTCTCCGGTGGATGGATTATCACCCGGTAATACATTTCAGTTGTTGTACAGCAGACTCTGTAAATGGTGTTCTATTTTGCTACTAAGTGACCAAGTCACATGGGACTCTCTTTTTTGCAGGTGTTTTGCTCAGGTGGCCGGGGTTATATACCTAAACCTAACTCTAACCCCTAACCTTACCCTTGGTAAAATTATGCCTATTTCTAATAGAAATTTCCAACTTCTGAGCTGAATGAGTCGGTGAATGTTGCCAGAGCTGCCTACTTTGCTAATCTTCTCTCTTGCAGTAAGAACAATCCCAGGATGCTGTTCAAGATCAGCAACACTATTGTCTCCCCTCCTTCTCCTGCTGTTTCTGTGTTTTCTAAAGAGGACTGTGACGGCTTTATAATGTTTGTGAAAAAGTTGTTGAGTCTGAGATCTAACATCATTGCTCCCTCCTTCCCTCATGTCCGGTTCCTCCTCCACAGCTGAGCAGTTTCTCTCCTGTCACTCTTAAGGACCCGAGAGATGTGGTCAGCTCCATGAAAACATCCTCAAGTCCTTTTGACTTTCTTGCTACTTCAGCCTAAATGTTTGTTTGGTTTCACCCAGTCCTAAAGCCCTGCCCACTGCAGCAGTTTCTGGGATGGGCATTGCCAAGGAGGCAGTCTTCAGCTAGTGGTTCATCCCCTAACCAATATCCAATTGTCTTCCTACAGATTCTTTGGGGGAACTGGCCCTGAGCCAGCTACCATCACTGCTTCCACCAACAGTGTATAAAGTTGGACGGAAAGTCTGCCGCCACACGATCGAGGAGTCCAGCCAGGCCTTCATTGATCATAAGCCTGTAAGTCTGCGTTCATACCTAAAGGGAAATACTGATTCTAACCACGTGAACCAGGCATCCATAATCATGGGGTAGTGTATTTTTCCTTTGCATGTTCAAATTACGCCAGGAGTCCTACAAAGTTTGGAGTCTCATTTTCACCATTTATTGAGCAGAAACACATGACACTGGGGGTGAACATCAGATCTTTCTTACTCTTTTCTTGGTTGATTTATCTTGTCTTTTTTCCCATTTCTCAGGTTGGAACAAACTTGGTGGAGTACCTCCAGGAAGTGAGGGCATCAAGGCCATTCCCCCATGTCCTGGCGCTGGGAAATGACCCTTGGAACACATCTCAACCATTCGTCATTCTGTGTGGGAAGGCTTTGGAGCAGAACACTCTGCTTCAGGCAGTCGATGTCTGTTTTAAGACTTTCTATATCTTCGACATCGAATACCCAAAGCAGTGTACTTCAGTGTGGCAGCTCTTTCAGAATGCAGTGTACATGATGGGCGGAGATGAGTCGAAGCCTGTCAAGTTTCTGCGTGCAGCAATACTTGCTTGCAAGTAAGTTGACACGTGTAGACTTTATTAAATTCTTCTGCTGCTCTTTCATTTTTTACTTGTATATATGTTCCCATTTTTATAGTTATGTATTGTTGCTTATGTTATGATGCTATAATTCTGTAGATTGTTGGATCAGTGTTTTAAAATTTTCACTGTAAATTATTGTTGAAGGTTTTGCACTCTACAATTTTATACATTCAAAATGAAATAAACATTGTTACAAGTATATTAATGCATATTGTATTGTTCGCATGACCAAGTATAGTTTGAATTTTAAAGGGTTTGAAATGTTGCTGTTTACAAGATATGCATATTGTATTTTATTTATCTATAAATCAAACATTGTTGGGAAAAAAAATGTGTGTAGTTGAAATAACACAATTGTAGTTAATTTGACCCAGAATTCGGACACATTTAACCAGTAATATGGTAGAATTGACCCAGGGCAGAAATTAATATGACCCAATATTGGATTAAATGTGGGTACAACATTTAACCCATTTAATGGTGGAATTGAACCAGTGCTGAAATTAATTTGACCCAACATTTGGGTTATATATGAGTACAGTATTCAACCCAATCATATGGTAGAACTGACCCAGTGCTGAAATTAATTTGACCCAACATTTGGGTTAAATTTGTCAACCCATCCATTGGGTCAAAAGCAACCAACCCATTTTGTTGGGTAAAAATAACTACTGTTGGGCTGGTCCAATATTGATTAAGGTGTTGGGTTAAAAAATAAACCAAATTGGGTTGTTTTTAACCCATCATTTTTTAGGGTGTGTGTGATGAACCGAAGATTTCAAATTATGATTCATCAGTCCATAATACCTTTTTCCAGTCTTTAGCAGTCCAATGGCAGTGTTTCATGGCCCAAGCCTCTTTGTCTTATTCTGATGTCTTAACAATGACTTTCTTGCTGCAACTCGTCCTGTCAAACCTGCAGCTCGAAGTCTTCTCTTCACAGTTGAAACTGAGACTTGCTTACTACAACCACTATTAAGCTGTGCTTGAAGCTGTAGTCATGTGAGCTGCCTGTCACACAAACTGTTAACTCTCAGAAACTTGTCCTCTGATTTAGTTGTGGCTTTGGGTCTGCCAGACCTCTTCCTGTCAGAGTTTCCTCAGTTTCTGAGTGCCTTTTGATGGTGAACAACTGTACTCACTGACACCTTGACTTTCTTTGCAATTTGTCTGTAGGAAAGACCTACATTTTTAATTGTTATGATGGTCTGTCTCTCTTCCATTATTAATTGCCCTTTTTTTTTGCCATTTTTGTAGCAACATCCAACTTTCTGCAGTACTATGCTGTTCAAATGATGCTCACAAGGGTATGGTACCACAGGGAATGCTTTTATGCAGACAGAAGGGGTTGTAAGCAATCAAGAAAAGTTGGAACACCTGTAGGAATTAGTAGAGCCAGCTTTCAAGGCTTGATCAACCTTCATTGTTGCAGAAGGGCTGTAACTTGTTAACCCATTTCATGTTCCCTGAAAGAGGCCTTTTTGTATAATTCTGAAATGTACATAATTTTTTTTAGTTTTGAGTAACCCAACCTTTTCTTTTAAGCTATGGCAGTACAGCACTTGCCTTTGTGACATTTTAAGCTATTCATTGTACTTACACGACTTGAGTTGCAATAAATAACTGGAGAAATTGGGTTGTTCTAAAACTTTTGACCCGTAGTGTATATGTATAGCACCATATTTGTCTTTTTTGAATATAACTTTATTAAAGTTAAGTCCCTTGAGTTGCAGCATCTCATTTTCAAGAGGAACCCCATGTCTATATGGTTGTAAAGATAGTTACTATGGATGTAAAATCAGTACAACCATGGATAGAGAGATCAAGCTAATACTAAAATTAACCTGCTAAGGCAGTGTTTCCCATTAATTAAGTAAGCTATGGCGGCCTGCCATAGTTTAATTAGACCCGACATAGTTTCTAAATGAAAATTTAGGCTGATATAGACTGGGGTTAAAGCGGGCCGGGGCCCTCCGGAGCTGAGCTCCGCCACCTTAATCAAATATATGAGTTATTCAATTCAAACCGACAGTAGCGACATGGACTACAGATCATTCTCTCATGCACAGCCTGCATGACTCTCTAATAAGCACCAAGATGCACCAGAGCGTTCGAAAGAGAGAGTGGTGTCATTGCGGGGTCAGAACTTGAGAGGGTCACGTGGTTCATGTAGCAGCCGAATAGTTCCAAACAAAGCCTGGCAGGCCATTTAAATTAACTGCATAGCCGCGGTTTCTGGTAATTACTTACCAATATTTTCAGTTTTTTTACATTCATACATTGACTTACGCAAATTTCAACCTGGTACATATTTTATGCGCTTGTGTAGGAACATTATTATTGTGATAACGCTTTTAAAATTGCTGAAATTTCCTCTGAAAAGAAGAATGTGGACAGTAAACTAGCTTTACTTTACATCCTTGACTAGCAAACATTGCTTGACACTGTAAAGTCATTACATATAATGTCATTACAAATATTACATATTTATAACATCAGCATTGGTTATTTGGAAAATTGCTTACTTATTTTGTCGTAACATTTCAGATGAAGAAGGAAAAATCCTGTGTGATCTTCCTGAGTAGGAAAACATGTTCAGATGTCTCAAGGACATAGCCTATGCTGCAACGTAGCTTTGTCAAATTAAAACATGTAGGTCCCTGTCTTGTGAAGTATGAAATATCTTATCTAATTTAAAAAATATCGCTGTCAAAAAATATCATATTCTGATTTATTGGATCTATTGGATTTATTGGATCTATCTACTGTATTTGTACATATACATGTGTGTGTGTATATATATATATATATATATATATATATATATATACACATATATATATATATAGACACACATATATACACATATAGTATATATATATATATATATAATATATATATATATATATATATATATATATATATATATATATATATATATATATATATATATATACAGCACCTTTCCAATGAATTAGAATATCGTGGAAAAGTTGTTTAATTTCCATAATTCCATTCAAAAAGTTAAACTTTCATAGATTATAGATTCATGGCCCACAATTGAAACAATTTCAAGTATTTATTTGTTTATTTTAACATATTTTGGGCTTCCAGCTCATAAAACCCACAAAAACAGGATTTCAAGAAATTAGAATACTGTGAAGAAATCAGCCCAAATTTTGCAGGCATAAATGATTTAAAGTGAGTGTCACACACTAATCATCTACTAAACTCAAAGCACCTGCACAGGTTTCCCCAGGTGTCATAAATTGCTTCAGTTTGGTTCAATTGTCTCAGTTCAGTTCAATATGGGGAAGACTGCAGACATGACAACTGCCCAGAAGACCATCATTGATACCCTCCATAGGATGGGTAAGCCACAAAAGATCATAGCTAAGCAGGCTGGCTGTTCACAGAGTGCTGTGTCCAAGCATATCAATGGAAAGTCTAGTGGAAGGGAAAAATGTGGCGGGAGAAGATGCACTAGCGAAAGAGATGACCGCGTGCTTCAGCGGATTATCAAACAGAGAAGATTCAAGAATCTGGCAGAGATCCAGAAAGAGTGGAATGAGGCAGGAGTCACAGCTTCAATAACCACCACATTCAGACGCATCCAGGAGATGGGCTACAACTGTCGGGTCCCTCAGGTAAGCCACTTCTGAGCCTGAGCCAACGTCGGAAGCGTCTCAACTGGGCCAAGGAGAAGAAAGACTGGACTGCTGGCCAGTGGTCCAAGGTCCTCTTTTCCGATGAAAGTAAAGTGTGCCTTTCATTCGGGAATCAAGGTCCAAGGGTTTGGAGGAAGATGGGTGAGGAACAGAACCCAAGCTGCTTGAGGTCCAGTGTGAAATATCCACAGTCATGATTTGGGGTGCAATGTCTGGTGCAGGTGTTGGTAAACTCTGCTTAAATCCAAGGTCACTGAAACAGTCTATCAGAATGTTTTAGATGACTTCATGATTCCTTCTGCTGAGGATCTGTATGGAGATGCAGATTTCATCTTCCAGCAGGACCTGGCCCCTGCCCATACTGCCAGAAGCACCAAAACCTGGTTTGATGCCCATGCCATCTCGGTGCTTGACTGGCCAGCCAACTCGCCTGACCTAAACCCCATTGAAAATTTGTGGGGTATTCTCAAGAGAAAAATGAGGGACACCAGACCCAACAATAAAGAAGAGCTTACAGCAAACATCAAAAAAGTCTGGGCTTCCATAACTCCCGCACAATGCCACAGGCTGATTGCCTCAATGCCACGTCGCATTGAGGCAGTGATTAAGGCAAAGGGATTCCCAACAAAGTATTAAAGATTGTTATATTGTTTTGAAAGTACATTTTGATTGATTTGATGTGATCCTAATTTCTTTTTTTCTTTTTTTCTGCAAAAACTGAGAGGTAAATGGTGATTTCTTCACAGTATTCAAATTTTTGAAATCCTGTTCTTGCCACGGTGCATCGAGGCAGTGATTAGTGCAAAGGGATTCCCAACAAATTATTGAAGACTGGCATATCGTTTTGAAAGTACCATATTTTGATTGATTTGATTTGATCCTAATTTCTTTCTTTTTTTCTGCAAAAACTGAGAGGTAAATGGTGATTTCTTCACAGTATTCTAATTTTTGAAATCCTGTTTTTGTGGGTTTTATGAGCTGGAAGCCCAAATTATGTAAAAATAAAGAAATAAATACTTGAAATCGTTTAAATTGTCGGCCCTAAATCTATAATCTAGGAAAGTTTAACTTTTTGAATGGAATTATGGAAATAAATAAACTTTTCCATGATATTCTAATTTTTTGGAAAGGGTTTGTATGTATATGTATATATATATATATATATATATATATATATATATATATATATATATATATATATATATATTTATATATTTATATATATATAGATAGATAGATGGATGGATAGATAGATGTATATAGATATGTTTGTGTGTATCGGGAGGATAGGAGGAAAACCAACCCACGGCGTGTTATTTTTTACTGGTTGACTACTTATCCATACTTTCTTATATTAAATGAAAATTAAGCAATAAAATAATGGCTTACACGATTTCTTAAAAAGATTTTATTTAATTCTGTTGTTTTCAGATTAACCACACAGGCCTAATGCAAAACAGTTTTCATCAAGAATGTAAGATACGACAAGAAGTAGACCAGTGACCACATTAAAATTAATATTTTGTTTAAAACTGATGAGCTATTATGCTTTAAATTACATTGTTCGTTTGATTCAAATGTGCTTGTAAAATGACCATCATTAAAATGTCAAATGTAGCTTCCTACCTACCAGTCAACTGACCTACGATAAATGCGAGAAACATACATTCCCCATAGAAATCCTATTGCCTCGGTCACATTGTTTGGAACTATCCGGCTTGCGCCTGCTGATGACGCTGCATATCCCAATTGGCTGTCATGACGTTCCGCTTTGTCATTGGTAGGATCCCACACTAGCTACACCTAGCAACAAGAAAGATAAGAAGACGGCGGGAGAAGACAGCGAGAGAAGATGGTGGGATCACAAACAACAGGAATAACGAACAATATAAAATTCCGAAAGAAGTGTGCTTGTATACACAGAGTGATGTTTAGAACTGAAGAAATCTTCAATAGGAACATGATGAGACAGAAACTGACCGTTGACTTAAGTAGTTTTTGCTCATCATTTGATGTACATTTCAGATTTTTTTTCTGACTTGAGAAATAGTATTCACATACTGATCAAGTTTTAGACTACATATTGTCCAAAACCATTATTACATTTACAATGTGTCTAATGATGTATGTAATGACCATGACTATTGTTTTTTATCAGAAGGATGATTTGCAATTAATATACCTTAAAAATCCTGAGTAAGAGCAAAAAATAGTTTTTATTAATAAAAAGGGAAAAACGTCCAAAGATGTATGACTAAAATATTCAGTATTAAAATTAACAACCATTTGTGTAATTTCTATTAATAATTGCCATACTTATCTATGGAAAGTATATTAAAATTCCTGCAATTAGGAAAATGTATGTTTAGACAGTTACGTATATATTTGAATATTGTGTAATTTCATTGTCCAAGAGCATTCAAACGCAAGTACAGCATAAATAAAATTTTACCTAATATGAGTAATACAAGTAACACGACACAGACTTATAAATGCATTAAATTATCACACATATATCAATCTATCTAGCTAAATATTTATCACTATCCAGCTATATAGGCAGTTTGTCGATCATTGCGTAGTTTGTCCAAGTACAATTGCCGTCGATATGTGACGTCATCAGCAGGCGCAGGCCAGGGGGACAGATCTGGCAGGGGGAGGCACTGGCAGGGGGCACAGATCTGGTACCTACACCCATAGACATATATATATATATAGAAACACTAGATGTCTCACGCACGCTTTGGCCAGTGGGGACCGATGTCCTCACATGGCGGTCATCTTGGTTCAGTGCGCTTGCTCACTCTTAACACTGACGTCTATGGAGCATGTACTGAGAAATAAGCGTCGCGTGCTCAATTGTCAACTGATTTTCAAACAGTTGACTCTGTCAGAAACATCAGAGATAGTTTTAATAATGCATACTTAAGATTATAACATTTTATGAAACATAATATTAATATATTGACGTAATATTTCTTGTAATGTTGGTAATAAACCAAACCGTTTGTAAATCCGTCAAGATTTTAGCGAGTAAAGCATGAATATGTTTGAGCAGGCGTCTTAACTTCCATTGAGTACTATAGAGCAGAGAAGAAATGTGCCCTGTGCCAAGATGGCCGCCATGTGAGGACGTCAGTGGCACCACCTCGAGACATCTAGGCTGCAGTCGAATAGTCCCTTTTGCTTAGGAAGGTTCATAACTGAGTGAAATGATCCAGAAGTTGTTCTTGATAAGAGCTGTTCAAATAGTCTAAATACCACTTAAGGTGGCTCAATGCTTCCTTTAGCATCTCCTTTAGCATAGGATACATCGGACCATCCTTTACGAAAGGAAAGTAGATTATTCTGTCCCACAATTCTCCATGACAACAGCATTTATAAACAGCGCGTTATCCAACTGCTTCCAAATTCAACCGAATAGTGATGAACAAAACACGCAGACCATATAAGTTACCACTGCTGTTCGGCCTTTCAAAAGTATACCAAAACGTACCTTAACTTCTCAGCAGTCTGATTCTTTGAAGAGAGCAGGATATGAGACATGTGATGTAGGTTATGTTCTAAATATGGTTCATGTTTTTAATTTGTACACTATTAGATTGTAGGCTTAACAATGTATGCCTTTCTTTCATTCAGTTACCATTTATTTTAATGCACTGATTGGTATTCATGTTGATAATGAGTGGACAAATTAATTTAAATCCTCACTTCCAACATTGGTTATGCAGACGTAATTTTTACCAGGTTGTTAATGTTCAAATAGTCTGCAAGGAACAACATTGTCATGATACACGAGCACTTCTAAGATGCGCTTTTTGTAGTCCACCTTTGGAAAATTGTAGTTTCACCGCAGCATATTAACATCAGTAACATCTGCCGTTGCATGATGACGTAGCGTAGTGAAAGTGTAGTCGGATTCTCTCTGCACTGCAGTTTTCCTTTCCTAAGTCCTTCTGAATTCTCCTTTCTCCTTCCCTTAACCTCATGACGTTTTCCATCGGGGTTAAAGGGATAGTTCAGTATTTTTGAAGTGGGGTTGAATGAGCTCCATATGGCCACTAAGTACCTTCAGGGTTCGTACACTTTTTTCATGGTCAAATTCAAGCACTTTTCAAGGACTTTCAAGTTCAATTTTCAAACTTTTCAAGCAGTTGTAAATTGCATAATGTGATAGAATTCATGCACACACAAAATGGCGATTTCACTGTTTTATTGTTATTTATTATTATTTTGATTCTTAAGCATTTTATTTCACGGGCTGCAATATAAGCAATTGCTCCTAAACGCAGCATCACCGCTGCCTCCTCCCTCAACCAATGGTAAAGTGTCTTTACAACATGTGAGCCTGCTCCTGCTGCTGCCTACTGCAGATGAGTGAGGAAAGGGTGAGTGAGAGTTACGGCGGAGGAACGTCTGTGGTAAGGAGAGTAAAAAGGATTTTACCACAGACGACCGTGTTTTTGGTGACCAATGTAGAAATAAAGTCTCGTCTCTCCACCTGCAAAAACAAACCCAAGCACGAAAGCTAATTCAATTTTTCTTCCTATTGGGGAAAGAGTGGCTTTGATGTCCTGCTAAGCTCGTATTTCTGCATCAAGCACAAACGCAGTATTTAACAATCTTAACAAATGGTCAAATTAAATGTAATACACTGTAAGAAGCACAAAAAACACATCCCAAAACGCCTGCCCTCACTCACCACCACCTATTATGCACATTGGATCAAAGCAGAGTCCCCATGCTACGTCATATGATGAGATGTTGAAACGTGTTGAACGTTTTTAAGAGCTATACTGAAAACAGACACTTCATCCTCTAAATTTGAGCCCTTTTGTGTTGTATAACACATAAAATCAATGACTGACTTAAACTACAGCCATTATCAGACAATGCTAAGTGTTCATTTACAAAAAATAACCTGCAAAACGCTCTTTAAAGTTAATCAATGCAATAAACATTTTGTGAGTAAAATCGTGTCAGAGAATTATGATTTCAGTTCCAAGCAAAATAATTGTGATTCACATTTTTGCCAGAATAGTGCAGCCCTAGTATGTGTCATCCCACACACTGTATTAAGACATCATACAGTAAGAGAGGCATGACAATTTGCACTGGTTTGGCCAAATTATATCAGGTGTAGTCATGTAAGTTTTAGACCTTAACAGGGCACATCAGCCTAATGCTTTTCTAAGCATTCATTTTTTTTCACATCTTTTCTTCTTGACATTGTTATTGATACTGTTATTAATAACCACCAGCCGTACCGCTGTCAACCGCTGGGCGTTTGTAGCTAGGGGCAGGCTATCACATGACCGCGGTCTGTCTGTAGGGTCTCGTGCCTTCGTATCCAGTGGGAGAGCCTCCTGATCCGCGGCCGTCGGCCCAGGCATGACTCGGTATTTTTAGACAAGACTTGTCACCGACCGACCGACCGCGGCCATGTGATAATCTGCCTCGAACAACAAATACCCCACAGGTGACAGCGGTACGGCTGGTGGGAATCATCACACCACCTACATGTTACATGGAACAGTGCCTTCTACATCACACATGCAAGCCTAGCATATAAAAAGGTGGTTAGCATAAACAAACAGTAGGCTAATTCACCTGTAGGGCTAACAGGGTACCTTTCATATGGCTGGAGAGTGCCGACTCTCCCATGGCGAAAAGGCTGATCTCCTTTTTGCAGACTTTGCAGCAGGCTACTTGTGGATTTGCGCCACGTCTTATCCATGGTTTATATTTTTCAATATCCAGCCAAAGGTCATTGAACCGACAGCCTCCCGACATGTTGGGCTGCGCACTGTCCTCTTAAGGGGGGACGTCACGTCGCACATGACAACTGATCAGCATGTCACACACAAGCCCTTCAAGGAGAACGTTTTTTCCCCCCATTTCACTATTTTTATTCTCTCGTTTAGATCGATCTGTTGAGCCAGATTGCTGTTAATTGTAAAATTTATATGATTATGATTTCAAGCCTTTACAAGCACTTAGATCGAAATTCAAGCACTTTCCAAACCTTGAAAACACAACATTAAAATACAAGCATTTTCAAGGATTTCAAGGACCCGTACGAACCCTGTACCTTAGATAAAGCAGAACATTATCTCCTCTCCTTCAGTAAGCCACAGTCTGTACAAGTCTGTTACGCAGATATAGCCGCAAACAGGTACCAAGTAATGTACCAAGTACAGAGGGTATTTTCGCCACCTACAAGAACTCCCATCAAAAAATACCACAGTTTAGGAGTGTGCTACCTAGAAATGCTTTTAAGTGCATTAACTTTTCGGAAATATAAAGTTTATCTGGAACTAACCGTCTCACGTCACGTATTCCTCAGCGCAGCACTTCCACGAGCCGCTGAATCACTCCCCCTCCCTCTCAGCTGTTGCAAGCTAGCAGCTTCAGGTGCCGGTTGTAACTTTTATCAGGCATTGTAATTCTTTTGTTCTGACTCTTAAAAAGGTGCGAGGAAGAGACAACCTAGGAAATTAAAAATAAGTGATTATGACAGCGACAATGAAGTTCCATTCACTTTGGAGCCAAGAGGATATCTTTATGAACCCGAGTTCACAGAAGAAGAGCTGCTGTTTTTGTAGTGTTTCTTTCTTCTTATTATTAGGGTCCTCGCCCAAAGGGCAAGGACCTCTCTAGCTGGAGCTAGAGAGGTCCTTGCCCAAAGGCCAAGGACCCTATACGCATCTTTAAACCTTAATTTGACCTCCTAAACATGCTCAAAAACTCACCAAAATTGGGACGAACCTCAGATTTGGCGAAAAATTTGATAAAATGAAAACATTAACCCACAAAACGCCAAAACGAGCTCTCTAGCCCCCCTAGGTACATTAAAACGGCCCTCACGGCCAGCAGGAATGTCGTAGAGAGATCAATCCAACGGCTAAACGATCGTCTCATTGAGACCCACAAATCACGTGCTGACACCCCTGACCTATCTCAAATAGGAAGCCAACAATTTGGAATTCAAAATAAGAGCTCAATCGATCATCCCCACTTCGCACCATGATTTGACCCCCTTAACATGCTCACAGCCATGCCAAAATTGACACAATGCCACACGGGGTATAAAATTTCAGAAAACAAATAAATTAACTCAAAAAATTCCAAAATGTGCTCTCTAACGCCACCTAAGTACAATACGGCACACAAAAACAGTTGTCATGCCAACTAGGAATGTCGTAGAGAGATCAATCCAACGGCAAAACGATCGTCTCATCAAGACCCACAAATCACGTGCTGACACTCCTAACCTATCTCAAACAGGAAACCGGCAATTTGCCTTTCAAAATAAAATTACAATTCTCCAGAAAAAAATGGTCTCCTCCTAGGCCGTAAATGGTATCAGCTTGAAAAGCGGACAGATGACAGAGGAGGCCATGCTGATCAAAAGTTCTGAAGGAATTTGTTGTTTCTCAAACGGTTTCCCAATAACAAGCCCTCAAAGTTGGTCAATCTCAAAGAAGCCCTCCCAGCTCCTCCCATTCAAATGAATGGGGGAAGACAATTCAGCTCTGGACAACCTGTGGAAGTTAGGTCTCTACAGAAAAAAAGAAAAGTCTTACAGCTTTAAAAATTACATGGATGGATTCCTGACATTTCCTATTAAAATTGTGCATTTTTAGAGAGATTTGGTCAACATTGTGGCATCTATGAGGCTGTGAGTGAGACTGAAATTGAGTAAAAATTTAACTCACTCAGGAGCTGCTACAATGATGTCACTCACTGATTGACAGCTCAGTGCAGCTGGTCATGTGACTCACTGAAGGCAGGAAAAAGGAATTTGTAATACACACCCATTATAAAGTCTGAGGCTCCTGACAGAGCTGCATAAACACACACCAGTCTATCTTTGAGCAGGTCAAAGGGTCAAAAAGGGATGAAACCCTCAAAATGGAGGTCAAACGTGCATGAGGGACGTGCGACAGAGTGAGAACCCGTCCAAAGCTGCTTGCAGCTTTAATTCTTTTTGTTTTCTGTTTTGTTTTTTTTAATCTGAAGTTGCTCTATTCCTTTATTCTGCTTGTTATTTTCTTTTCTGTATTTTTTCTGTGCCACAAGACGCTGCTAACAAATACAATCACATAAAATTAATCAACACCTGTGATAGTTTTTGTGCCAAGCATTGCCATCCAGATAGTCTAAGCTCACAAGCCAGGCAGGCCTTTTTCCCTGATCCCTCTCATATTAAGTTAAGTGTGTCATAATTTTTGACACACTTAACTGCCAGTTGCTCTATCCTTAAATATCCTGGCTGTGAGGACTTCTCTGGGGCTTGATCTGGACTGTGTAAAGGAGTGATTAAGTTTCTCGTGGTTCTCTCCTCTCCTTGCTTCTTTTGTAAGTTGCTTTTCACATTTTACACTTCTGTCGCTGTTCTTTTAAAGTTCCCTTAAATGTCTGCAAAATCATTCTTTGTTTTTGGTTTGAAGGGCTACTGAAGGACAGAACTAAAGTGATATTGTTATTAATAACTATTCATTTATTTTACACAGCTAATTTCCAGCAATAAAGTCCAGAAAGACATTTATGTTCATCGAAAGAAGTATGGAATTTTTCCTCATTTTGATTATTATATGCCATTTTGATTTTCATGGAAGGCCATGAGGAACATGTCAAAATGCATGTTGTCAACTGAAAAAAAACGTGTTTGATAACACATCTATGCAGTGTTTTTACTGCTCTTGCAAGTGTTTCTGGGTTTGACTGTTTTGGGCCTTGTTTAATTTCTAACTTGCAGCACATTTCTGCTCTTGCAGATATTTTCCTCTGCTTGAACTGCATCAAGCCATTGTAGGCTGTTTGCCCTCACCGCCTACTGTAGCTTTCTTTCTATACCTGATGCTGTCTAATCTGAATACCTTTAACATCTGTCTTGTTTAAGTTTATGTCACAGTTAAAAAAAACCACACTCTTATAACAGTTTTTCTATCCCTAAAACATGCTTGATTGCACACCTTTTTAGTTGTGCATAGGAAGATGACAAAGTGCAGAAATAGACAATCTCTGAGCTTCAGTACATTAAATAAGTCTGGGGCTCATACAGGTCTGATGCAGTTGTATTAAATATCTGTCAAGGCACAACGTCAATCCCAGACCTTCAGCCAGCCATGGCCCACCAGGAATTCTCCCAGTTCTCCAGATTTGCCACTCTGGGCCTGGAGGTGACAGGAACAAGATGAACCAATGGGGTTAGATGAACAACTTGATGTTATTGGGCAACTTAATAGCTTGCTCTGTGTTTATGTAATTGTTTAATGACTGGTTATCTGACTGTTTACCAACAAAATTAAGAAATATTTTATAGGCCTACAGCACATCAACCTAGCTGTACAGATGGATCAAGCCTAATTCAATGTCGGTAATCAGGCAGATCCATCTTGCCAGCTCCAATCTATAACGATTGTGAGCGGCCCAAAGCGGGATGGCCCAATTAGTGTCCTTTGGAGCAGTTAGAGGTGGGAGCTACGAGCAAGACAACAACAGGAGGTGACCACTTGGACAGAGATTAGCATAGATGCTAACTGCTTCAGTAGCTGTTTTATCAGATCTTAACTGCCTTTCTCGATTAAAAGAAGAAAAAAACAATACAAACTTTTCCATAAAAAGGATATTTTAGCTCCACTTCCAACATATTTTGCTTTAAGTTTGTATTACAAAGTGGCTTACCTTCTATCCTTTACACCACAACAGTAGAAGTTATCTGACTGAGGTGTAATGAATGTGATTGACAGAGCATCCAATCACCTGCTGGACGTTTTGAAAAGGCATGATCAACACAGGTTACAAATTAAAAGCCCAAACATTTTCAATAATTAAGATAAATGCTATAGAAAACATTAACACAAACACTGTTACATTCAGTGAAACTGATATGACAATATTCTCACTCCACTTGGTGCTTAACATTTATTAAGGTTATAAACAGCTACTGACTGTTGTTGGGGAAACTATTAACTTAAACACAGCAACTATTATGGCTCATAAAGAGATGAAGGAGAAAAAAATTAACTCAAAATCCTCATAAATATTTGTCATCATTACAAAATGACATGTTTAAGCAAACTGACTAAAAATAAAGACAATTCTAAGTTTAAAAAACACCAAGTTTACTTAGTTCCATGCAGACTGGACCAAATTAATAAGAATAGTGTAATGGTGAACTCAGCTACAAGTTGCACCTGGTTTGCTTGTGTGTGTGTGTGTGGGGGGTGTGTGTGTGTGTGTGTGTGTGTGTGTGTGTGTGTGTGTGTGTGTGTGTGTGTGTGTGTGTGTGTATGCACTGTCATTTGTTTAGTTGATAATGGCGGATGAGCACATCCTATTGATTCCACATGAATTGGAACCCCGGTATAGGTAGTAGTAACCCTGTGTGAAACAGAGAAGGACATAAAAAACAGATATTGTAACAACTGCTGCAAGTCAAAATTTAGCTATTAATTTTCAAGAAAAAGAAACTAAATGAATTGTTCTTTAAACCTCTAAGGTCAAGGTAGTATTAAAACAGTTGAAAGCTTTGTAGAAAAACAGAGCAACAGAAATACTGAGAATTTTAAAAAGGGAAAAAAACTGTTGTCAGGTTCAGCTTTAGGATAGTACAACAGAGGATTAGGGCCACATAAAAAAAGGTTCGTTTAAAAAAAGAAAAAATTAAGTTACAAGAATAAAGTCGTGAAGTTACGAGAATAATCTCATAAAGTTAAGGGAATAAAGTCGAAAAGTTACAAGAATAAATTATGAGAAAATCTCATAAAGTTAGGAGAATAAAGCTGAAAAGTTACAAAAATAATCTCATAAAGTTACGAGAATAAAGTCATAAAGTTAAGAGAATAAAGTTGAAAAGTTACGATAATCATCTCATGAAGTTACAAGAATAAAGTCATAGATCTATTTAAATTAAGATAGAAAACAAACTTTATTCTGAAAGGATATACCAGAAGAGCGTACATTTCCTCTTCCAAAAAGGAGGCAATTTCCTCCAAGTCAGTGGGGTTCTTTCTCCAGAAAAGCCCCAGTTTCTTGCAGTTTCTTTTCAGGGTCCTTATACAAAACCCAAAACCAGTGAAGTTGGCATGTTGTGTAAATCGTAAATAAAAACAGAATACAATGATTTGCAAATCCCTTTCAACCTATATTGAATTGAATACACAGCAAAGACAAGATACTTAACGTTCGAACTGGTAAACTGTGTTATTTTTTGCAAATATTAGCTCATTTTGAATTTGATGCCTGCAACATGTTTCAAACAAGCTGGCACAAGTGGCAAAAAAGACTGAGAAAGTTGAGGAATGCTCATCAAACACTTATTTGGAACATCCCACAGGTGAACAGGCTAATTGAGAACAGGTGGGTGCCATGATTGGGTATAAAAGCAGCTTCCCTGAAATGGTCAGTCATTCACAAACAAGGATGGGGCGAGGGTCACCACTTTGTGAACAAATGCGTGAGCAAATTGTCGAACAGTTTAAGAACAACATTTCTCAACGAGCTATTGCAAGGAATTTAGGGATTTCATCATCTACGGTCCGTAATATCATCAAAAGGTTCAGAGAATCTGGAGAAATTACTGCACGTAAGCGGCAAGGCCGAAAACCAACATTGAATGCCCGTGACCTTCAATCCCTCAGGCGGTACTGCATCAAAAACCGGCATCACTGTGTAAAGGATATCACCACATGGGCTCAGGAACACTTCAGAAAACCACTGTCAGTAACTACAGTTCGTCGCTACATCTGTAAGTGCAAGTTAAAACTCTAATATGCAAAGCGAAAGCCATTTATCAACAACACCCAGAAATGCTGCCGGCTTCGCTGGGCCCGAGCTCGTCTAAGATGGACTGATGCAAAGTGGAAAAGTGTTCTGTGGTCTGACGAGTCCACATTTCAAATTGTTTTTGGAAAGTGTGGTCGTCATGTCCTCTGGACCAAAGAGGAAAAGAACCAGCCGGACTGTTATAGGCGCAAAGTTCAAAAGCCAGCATCTGTGATGGTATGGGGGTGTATTAGTGCCCAAGGCATGGGTAACTTACACATCTGTGAAGGCACCATTAATGCTGAAAGGTACATACAGGTTTTGGAGCAACATATGTTGCCATCCAAGCAACGTCTTTTTCATGGACGCCCCTGCTTATTTCAGCAAGACAATGCCAAGCCACATTCTGCACGTGTTACAACAGCGTGGCTTCGTAGTAAAAGAGTGCGGGTACTAGACTGGCCTGCCTGTAGTCCAGACCTGTCCCCCATTGAAAATGTGTGGCGCATTATGAAGCGTAAAATACAACAACGGAGACCCCGGACTGTTGAACAACTTAAGCTGTACATCAAGCAAGAATGGGAAAGAATTCCACCCGAAAAGCTTCAAAAATTGGTCTCCTCAGTTCCCAAACGTTTACCGAGTGTTGTTAAAAGGAAAGGCGATGTAACACAGTGGCAAAAATGCCCCTGTGCCAAGTTTTTTGCAATGTGTTGCTGCCATTAAATTCTAAGTTGAGGATTATTTGCAAAAGAAAATAAAGTTTCTCAGTTCGAACATTAAATATCTTGTCTTTGCAGTGTATTCAATTGAATATAAGTTGAAAAGGATTTGCAAATCATTGTATTCTGTTTTTATTTACGATTTACACAACGTGCCAACTTCACTGGTTTTGGGTTTTGTACTTATGATAATGTGATGCTGATCTGCCAAAAGAAGAAGTATTTCCTTATTTATGAAACCTATACGAAAGTATAACTTCACCACATGCTCAATGTTCCTCATCTTTTGTACAGGCGGCTGCTGCTCTTCTGATAGCCTCTGCAGACTAGAATAACGAGTTTTTTCTAATAAATTTTTTGATTTTTTCCCTGAACTTTATGACTTTATTCCCATAACTTTTTGACTTTATTCTCGTAACTTTACTTTTTTTAACATACTTTTTTTTTTTTTTACGTGGCCCTAATCCTCCGTCATAAGGATAAAGATGCCCCTTGAAAAACCTTCAACCTTAAACAAATGTTTAAATTAAAAAGGTTTTAATTTAATTTAGGTTTTCTTGCCTGTTCTCCATAATCCTCTCCCCAGCTGTTTTTAATGGCCCAGAATGGAATACCTTTGCCTGAAAAAAGCACATTCATGCAGTGACCTCATCTCTTTTCAACAAATAACTTCATTTTACGATGATTTGCCTTTTATTATTAGTGTAATGACTTGAATGAATGACAAATTTCTCTTTCAGACAAGGAGTAACAAAGTCAGCAAAAAATAATATACTTACGTTCCCCATATCCCACCAATAACACAGCATGATCAATCATCCAGGGGTTGCAAAAAATCTTCAATGGGTGGGACACACCTTTCCTGTAGAACTACAGGAATTCAAAAGAATTCAAAAAGTTGTCATTAAATTTCAATGAATTTGAGATTGTAACATCAGGTAACACTTTCTATTAAGTCACTTTTATAATGTGTTATAAACCCATTATAAGCATGTTTATTAGATATTGTAATATATTATACTGTGCTTGTAATGCTATATTAACATAGTTACAGTATAAGCACTTGTGATGATTGATGACTCTGTCCCATAGTAATCACACATCATTATTATCACAGTGTTTATAATGAGTAATAAAGATACTTCTGGAGTGTGATATTGAGCTTATAAATATAAGAAATGATAAATATTCATAATGCTTTATAATAAATTTGACACACAGAAAAGCACTGCATACAGAGTAATGTGGTCAGGTGTTAATTAGATTTAGAGTTAGAAAACCTTTCATGTACCCAGGATGCAATTTTGTTTGCAACACATACACAAACACAAACACACGTGGACAAAATTGTTGGTACCCTTCTGTTAAAGAAAGAAAAACCCAATGCTCATGCATCGGTGGTGCAGCTGGATAGTGCGCTTGGCCAGTGATTGGGAGGTTGCACGTTCAAGCCCAGCTTCGCGCGACACATGCCGAAGTGTCCTTGAGCAAGACATGTAAATGACCTTCTTAAGCTATCCATGTACATAAATGTGTTGTTTTATGTTTGTTTATATATTCATCTTGGGAGTATTCAGCAGAAGTAAGGTAATTATTTCTTTAATTTTGCTGGAATTAAAACGGGTTCTTTATTTTGAAAGGCTACTCACCTGCACGCAATAACTTCCGGGTGTTCCATTCTACCGTACCGGCATTGTGAGAAGCGTGTCGGACGAATTAAAAGGTGTTAAAGGTGTTAAAAGTGAAATAAGCTCCTGGCTGATATGGGCACAAGGTTAGTGAATGATTTGTTATGCATGGCGCCGAGTTAAAATACGGTGCTGTTCTTGAATTTATATGACGTTTGTACACGGTGTTTTGGTTAGCCGAATGCTACTTAGCATCGGCGTAGCCATTCCGGCAGTCCAGAGAACAGAGTAGACTAAAGCTGCTCATTGATTTATAAAAAATAGCATGTACATAATTTCATCTGAAGTTAAAAACGATTTAAATATGTAGCACTCAGTTAGAGATTGTCGTTTAAAAAGAGAAAAAGGGTGATAATTCATTATTGTACAGTTGATATTAGCAGCTAAAAAATGTTTATTTTCATTGTGTGTGTATAGGATAAAATGCAGTTCATTGTAAAGAGAGATACTTATATTTTTATTTTGGTTCTTTTCTTTAGCTCTTACAGTGTTCACAGTGTTCACGGTGTGTACAAGGGTACATGAAGGTTACAGAAATAAATGCTGGGAAACATCAGTTTGAGAGTCCGACCATCAATTGGCCAGGAATGCTACAAGACACTTAACCCCAAGTTGCTCCCACTGCTGTGTCAGTGGCATGTAAATGGGCATGAAAGGGAGTGAATGTGTTAGTTGATACTGATTGATAACTAACATAGAAACTCTAAACCATCACTGAGTGAATGTGCGAGCGGGGGTGAATGGGTAGATGTGACCTGCGGTGTAAAGCAGCTTTGAGTTGTCAAGACTAGAAAATCGCTATATATGCTCAAGTCCATTTACCATTTACCATTTTGAAATAACTTGAAACTGACAAAAGTAATAATAAATAAAAATGTACTGAAAATCAGACGTTGCTCTTGAATTGTGGTTCAACAGAGTCATTTTAAAAACAAAATAATTAAACTGGCCTGGACAAAAATGATGCTACCCTTAACTTCATTTTTTGTTGCAAAACCTTTTGAAGCAATCACAGCAATCAGGAGATTTCTGTAACCCTCAATGAGACTTCTGGACCTGTTGACAGGTATTTTGGCCCACTCCTCGTGTGCAAACTGCTCCAGCTGTCTCAGGTTTGAAGGGTGTCTTCTCCAGACTGCATGTTTCAGCTCCTTCCACAAATGTTCAATAGGATTTAGATCAGGGATCATAGAAGGCCACTTCAGAATAGTCTAATGTTTTGTTCTTAGTCATTCTTGGGTGTTTTTAGCTGTGTGTTTTGGGTCATTATCCTGTTGGAGGACCCATGACCTGCGGCTGAGACCAAGCTTTCTGACACTGGGCAGCACATTTCGCTCCAGAATGCCTTGATAGTCTTGACATTTCATTGTACCCTGCACAGATTCAAGACACCCTGTACCAGATGCAGCAAAGCAGCCCCAGAACATAACTGAGCCTCCTCCATATTTCACAGTAGGTACAGTGTTCTTTTCTTTGTATGCCTCATTTTTGCATCTGTGAAGATAGAGCTGATATAACTTGCCAAAAAGCTCCATTTTTGTCTCAGCTGTCCAAAGGACATTCTCCCAGAAGCTTTGTGGCTTGTCAATATGCATTTTGGCAAATTCCACTCTCGCTTTTTTATTATTTGCTTTTAACAGTCGTGTCCTCCTCGGTAGTCTTTCATTAAGTCCACTTTGGCTCAAACAGCAACGGATGGTGCAATCTGATACTGATGCACCTTGACCTTGGGGTTCACCTCTAATCTCTTTGGAAGTTGTTCTGGGCTCTTTGGTTACCATTCGTATTATCTGTCTCTTCAATTTGTCATCAATTTTCCTCTTGCAGCCATGTCCAGGGAGGTTGGCTACAGTCCCGTGGACCTTAAACTTCTAAATAATATGTGCAGCTGTAGTCACAGGAACATCAAGTTGCTTGGAGATGCCTTTACCTTTATCATGCTTGTCTATGATTTTCTTTCTAATCTCCTGAGACAACTCTCTCCTTAGCTTTCTGTGGTCCCGGTTCAGTGTGGTACACACCACCATACCAAACAGCACAGTGACTACTTTTCAGCATTTAAATAGGCAGACTGACTGATTACAAGCTTGAGGAAACCTGTGATGCTAATTACAGGACACACATTAGTTTATAATGCCCTATGGTCAAATCATTTTCAATCTTTTTCTAGGGGTACCATCTTTTTTGTCCAGGCTAGTTTCATTATTTTGTTTTTTAAAGCGATTCTACTGAACCACAATTCAAAGCAATGTCTGATTTCATTAGTCAATTTTCAGAATTTTTTTTATTTATTATTACTTTTGTCAGTTTCAAGTTATTTCAGTGAGCATTGTGGGTTTTTCTTTCTTTAATGGAAGGGTACCAACAATTTTGCCCGCGTCTGTGTATATATACACACTGCCTGGCCAAAAAAAAAGTCACCACCACAAAAAAAGGTCACACACTCTAATATTTTGTTGGACCAACTTTAGCTTTTATTACAGCATGCATTCGTTGTGGCATTGTTTCAGTAAACTTCTGCAATGTCCCAAGACTTATTTCCATCCAGTGTTGCATTAATTTTTTCATCAAGAGCTTGTATTAATGATGGGAGAGTCTGACCACTATGCAAAGCCTTCTCCAGCACATCCCAAAGATTCTCTATGAGGTTAAGGTCTGGACTCTGTGGTGGCCAATCCATGTGTGAAAATGTCTCATGCTCCCTGAACCACTCTTTCACAATTTGAGCCCGATGAATCCTGGCATTGTCATCTTGGAATATGCATGATGGGTGCATAACTTCACCTACCTCTCTTCTTACCCTGAAGTGCCCATCACTCTGGAACAGGGTAAATCTGGACTCATTAGACCACATTACCTTCCTCCAGGACAGTTCTTAATCCAATTTTAGTAGTTTCTGCAATCTCCTTAGATGTTTTCTCTTCTTGATGCATGCCAATGATTTCACCCTTCTTAAACAGACTAACATCTCTTCCATGAACACGGGATGTGTCTTTCGACATGGTGGTTTAAGAAATGAGAAGCTACTCATTGCATCAGCTGGGGTTTAATAACTTGTTGCCAGCTGAAAGACAACCGCCCATGCGGTAATTATCCAATAGGAGGCTCATACCTATTTGCTTAGTTAAATCCAGGTGGCGACTTTTTTTTTGGCCAGGCAGAGTATGTGTGTGTGTGTGTGTGTGTGTGTGTGTGTATATATATATATATATATATATATATATATATATATATATATATATATAGATAGATAGATAGATAGATATATATACAAATAGAGAGAGAGAGAGAGATAATGACATATGATTACTATCATAGAGCATGATAAATAACAGAAGTGCTACAACTATGATTATTTAGCACTATAAATGCATTATAATATCTTGTAAACATGCTTACAATGTGTTAATAATGTGTTTTATCATGCCTTTGATAAGAGGGGCTTCATAGAAAGCCCCTTCATAGAGCACAAATCACTATCTAGTGATAGTGATATGTTGAGTCTCTCAGATACTACTGATTTGTTTGTTATTGTGGAGGATACGTAAAAACAATAACGAATCTACATACCTGCATGGCAAAGGCATTCAAAGCAACAGAGACTGGTCCATTCTCAGCCAGCCAGGCTGCAATTTCTAAGGACAAAAAATATATTTCAACCACCCTCATTTTTGAACTGAGTTTTCTAGTTTCACTGACCATCTGCAAAATCATCTTTCATAAATTCCCACATTATTTTCCTTTGAACTAAGGACAGAAAGATCAATATATCATATAGTTTATGCACAATATTTAAAAAAAAAGCTTATCATCTAAGGTATAAACTAGCTGAATGGTTTTTGTGTTTTTTTATTAGCTTACTCACCCTCCTCATCTTTTGATAGCTCCACAGAGCTGTTGATGTAGGCTGCCACCTTCCTGTTAATGAATTCACATCTTTGTTTGTGTCCAGTGTAGGAGTAGTCTGACTCAGTCTCTAGACCACCTTAGCAACACACAAGCAGGGAAGATATAAGTGTTATTGTCTTGCATGCATTATAGGCTTTTATGAAATGTTGATAAATATGCAACTAAAAACTTATTTTTAAAAAGCTGCATTTAAATACTTTCAATGTCATTCTTACCCAGTTTCTCTATTGCCTCATAAGCATTTGAGGGCAGGCCCCCTTTGCATGCCTGGTCCAAACCATCACAGTCAACCAGTTCTGAGAGGAGCAAATAATACAAAAATTCATATCATGGCATTAATGTGGAACTGTAAACTTGACTGTTCAGCAGGAGGAAGTTAATCTTGTATTGCATTATTTGGGGTTTAAGGGTGTGGTTGCTAATACATAGCTAATTTTAGACGGTTCTAATGTTCAAGTTTGTGCAATTTTCACCTAAGTTTCTGTGAATTTTGGTGAAGAGTAGGATGCTTAAAACCTTCAGTATATAAATTCTTAACGTCCTATGTGCCCTACAGTACTCAAGAGCAATACTGGAGACTGGAGGACTCTGTGCTACAGGCTTAGAACAAGCAAATATGTGCAGCTTTGTACATGTCTTTGTCGATGTTTAGCCATCAATGAATCAGAGCCACAGATGAGAAGTCCACACAAGCTTAACAAACAATAGTCTGATGGGTGAATTAAAATATGGCTTTTGGAATATCAAAGATACATCAATTGATTCAAATTATTTTTTGCAGATTTTAAACTAAAAAAATCTGGATTTTTTTTCTTTGGCCTACCCTTACTCCACTTGTAAGTTGTGGCACAGTTTGAAAATATAAATACTGAAAATTTACACCATATTCATGATATCAGGCCCTGTGAGGTTTGCACTAGCACATTTTAGGCCATTCAGTTCCGTGTGGATTAAAAGCTCTCCTCCACACATCACATGTAGGAGGTGTGAAGGGTTTAGATATGAAGTTCAAAATAAGTTTGGATTATTAGTGCAGCAACCCTCTCTATCCCTGTCACTTCACTTTCCTTATCATGCACATACTACACCAGGATATAAACACCTGAGTTCTCACATTGAACGCAGTTTCCTCACACAGACTTTGTGACTCACAATAGATGATTTGCAGATAAACAGAGATGGCAAGTAACGAAGTGCAAATACTTCGTTACTGTACTTAAGTAGATTTTTCAAGTACTTTGTACTTTTAGAAGTAATTATTTCTCTGACAACTATTTACTTTTACTCACTTACATTTTCAACATAAATATCTGTACTTTCTACTCCTTGCATTTCCAAAAAAGGCTTGTTACTTTATATGTAAAGCTTAAGCAGCGCCGCCCCTCCCTTTACGCAAAACACGCGCTGTGCGTGGGGCAAGAGGACGCATTCTCCGCTGTCTGATGCAGCCACGATCCACTCTGTAGAGTACAGGCCTGATATTTCCCATTTAAAGTGTGGCTGCTATCTTTGTTGTCTGACAGTTATGTCATTTTGCAGTGCAGCCGATGTACATGTGAACATTTGATCTAAATGCCTCCCGAACCGCTCAGCGTCTTTGGACACGCGCTCTTCCGTGTGACGCGCATCGCAGGCACAGTGAGGGATCATCAGTCACTTTGTGTGATTTTATAATTTAAACGGTGTTTTGATAGCTCATGTGCACGGTTTAAGTGAATACAAAGACTTAAAAAAATGATGAGTCAACATTTTGATGAATCAAAACTCAACATTCTTCATTAGTCCGGCTCCGAGCCGCTGTTTTCACTCACTCACTGTTTCCTAAATGATAAATTCATCCTGAGGTATCCTGGATCACGTATTGTCCATGATACAAAAAACAGTCTTTGACGGATCAAGCTCCAAATACAATCTAGGCCTGCTAGTGCGGCGATTCTCAACCTGTGGGTGGAGGCCCATAAGTTGGTCTCAGAGCTGTTTTCACTGGACAATGTAGGCTATAAATCAGGTGAAAATGTTGCAAAAATGTCTTCAGTGTTCTATTAAAAAAGTGCTATTAAAAAGGTTGATTAAGAGTTGGGCCTATGAGCATGATTTGTGACACCATAGTTTAGAAGCTAATCCTGGTCCAAAATTCAATGTTCAGAAGTGTGATGTGTTAACCTTAAGTGTAGAATACAAATGCCTAAAAGACTGTATAGTGAAGTACATTAGGATACTAGGCAGGTAGTTTTTGTTCAAACAATAACATTGCTAAAGTAGATTCCATATAAATTATCCTGTTTAATAGCTTTGCAGCCAGTGACTCATGCAATAGAAATACTTTTTACTTTTAAAAGTACTTTTGAGTACATTTCAGAGCCTGTACTATTTACTTTTACTTGAGTCGTTTTTTTACATAGGTATTTTATTTCTACTCAAGTAAGGAATCTGGGTACTTTTGCCATCTCTGCAGATAAATCAAGTATATTGTTCATTATATTTCTGTGGCTGGGATCGAGCAACCAGCGTATGATCTCCATATATATAAACATATATATATATATATATATATATATATATATACGACCAGTGACCAATTGCTGATTACAGTGATTGTGATTCGCGAGAATGCATGCGGGAAATTTGAAATGCTTCGAGTGCCAATGGTAAAGTGAAACGAAGAAAAAAAGAAAACAAAGAAACAAAAAAGAGAGTAAAGTGATTCGGTAAAAATGTCAGCAAAGGAGCGCTACAAGTCTGAGGAGGAAAAGGGGCTTTCTCCCAAAGAGGAGGGATCAGTATACCTGGCTGGACCACGGCGATGGTGTAATGTTTTGAGGTATGTCGGCAGTTTCTGACGAAGGCTTACCGCGGTTGATTATTCCTTAAGGGAAACCGACAACTACCGAAAACACACCCTGGACGTGATGGCTATTACCGTTGTTGTTTGTCAGTTATGTCATTTTTCAGTGCAGCTGATGAGCATGTGAACATCAGCTCTAAATACCTCCTAAATCGCTCAGCATCTTTGTGCGCAGGCGGTCCTCTGTGTGCCGGTGAGCATAAAGACGCAGATAGGCACGCATCGCAGGGGACAGTGAGGGATCATCATTCACTTTGTGTGATTTTATAATTCAAATGGTGTCTTGATAGCTCATGTGCAACGTTTAAGTGAACACAAAGACTTAAAAAACGAAGAGTCAGCCTTTAGGTTCATCAAAACTCAGCATTCTTCAGCAGTCCATCTCTGAGCCGCTGTTTTCATTCACTCATTTTTTTCTAAATGATAAATTCATCCTGCAGTTTCCCGCATCACTTATTCTCCATGATATAAGAACAATCTTTGAAAGATCAAGCTTCAAATACAATCTACTAGTACAGTGGTTCTCAACCTGTGGGTGGCGGCCCATAAGTGGGTCTCAGAGCTGTTTCAGTGGACATTGTATAAATCAGGTAAAAATGTGGCAAATATGTCTTCAGTGTATGGAGGCCCTAAGCGAACAAACATCCATTAGAGTATGTCAGAGTATACCCAGTACAATAAACCCAACTACACCACTGGACCTGTTGTACGCACACAGACACACACACAAACCTTTTTTGTTCTCACTGTAAAAAATTAAATGTGAACAATTTCGACAAATCCGTTTTTTTTTTTTTCCCCCCCAATAGTTATTTTCACTTTTTTTGTAGCTGGACCAGTAAAATTACACATGGGGCCAGTAAAAGTCGAATCTACTGGCCAAGTGGGCCAGTAAGAAAAAATTTTTATGTTGGACACTGCTATCATTTTGATTTTTCAAAATAACAAAATCAACCAAATAAGTTTTCGTCAGGAGCATCTCTCCCTCCTTGGCACCAAAGGTAAAGTCAATCAGATAAAACCATAGGACGAATTTGTTAAAAAAGCAACCAAGTATTTGTAAGTCCTTGTCCCAACTTGTCTGAAAATTCAGAGGGTTTTTTACGTAGATCTTGGGATGCTACACAAGCTTACCAAATTTCAAAACCCTATGATATACCTGCTGGGCTGATGCTTTAAAATATTGTAGTGGGCACCACTGAGCAATTGAGCCATGCTCACCAATGAAATTCATACCAATGTATTCCACAATCAATTTAGGATGTTTCTACTACGTATTGTACTATGTACTATGTATTGATTTTATGATATGGATCCAAGTGACTTTTTTGAAGGCCCTGCCATGATACATATGCCCCCCAAAAGTTCAGAATTTAAGGTCCATGCAGGGGCTAATTTTTTCTTTATTATTTATTATTTATTATTTATTTTTATTATTTATTTTTATTTTTATTACCACTGAGCATGTTTCTACACCACTTAAGTAAACAATACACTACATAAATACTTTACATTAAGCTTATGTGTACCAAGTTTTCATAAATATCCTGCCATTCTGACTACCTCAACAGTATACTTCCTTATTATGGTGCATAATGCATAGCCATGGTAACAGCATGGCATGCAGACCTTTAAGCTCTTTGAAATGTACTATCTCACATGACACATGACACAATGACCACACAATACAAGTGTCTTATTATCATTTTTGTATTTGTAAAGTATAAAAACACAAAAAAGCTTCTCCAAGCCACCACTAGGTGGATTCGCACTTTAGAGAAAAAAGTTTGGGCATGTTTGCTCAAATTCATGTTCTGGATCAGCCAAGAAAATCTCAGCCAGATATGGTAATGCTTAGCTGAGTTATAATAATTTAAGTTCACCAAGTGAAAAATTATGGTAAGTAGTGAAATGTGAGATGTCATCAAGGCTCTGTCCTTTGACAACAACTCACAATCTGAAATTGATGGCTTGATGATAGGGCAGTCTACATTCTACCAAATTTCATGGCTAAACAAGTATGTTTAAGCCTTTATTCTGTTTTATAATTGATTTTTCACCATTTATGATGTTGATTCATTCAAAATGGCAGATTTCCTTTTTATCTTACATTATTGATCCACAAGACTTTTTTGTAGGTCCTGGCATGATAGACAGGCCTGCTGAATTTCGTAATGTTAGGTCCATCTTTCTGCATGGACTGAATTTTGGAAATTGTGTAGGGGGCATCATTGAGCCTATTTGACATGACTAAGGAAAAAAACTACAGAATTGTTCTTGTTTTTCTACTGGGCTTTTATGAAGCAAAAATCATGGCCATTGGAGTGTTATAAGCTCTTCTTATTCTACTTCCCAATTAATGGCAAATACCGAGTCGCCATGGTCATGTGTGAAGTCTTACTTTGTGTTAATTCTTTCAGCTTCAACCATTAAAGGATAAGTTCGGTTTTTTGACACCTGGACCTTATTTTTAGGATTAAATACGCTCATAGACTCACCCAGACAATTTTGGCGGAGCTCGGAGCCGTTTTCGAGCAATTTAGATCCATCTGACGGCATTTTTCTTCATGCCGTAGTAGCAGACGGGGCCAGAAATCGAAGCCCCTAAATTAGACATTATCTGCTGCGAAACTCACTCATTTCAGCTACATTTTATAAATGAATGGCCAGTGTTATCACCATGTCAGCTCAACTTTGTTGTTATGGTCATCCGGGGCTTTACAAGGATGGGTAACTTTTGGTGACTTCATAGACAAGAACATGAGTAGAGCCGCTGTTGTTGCTAGGATACACGGCTACACGGCTACTTTTGTGCAACATGGCGGAATATTTATCCGATGTAGAAGTGTCTGACGACGACTTTGAGTATAATGGATGCCCGTATCGTTTTGAGCCAGAATATACCGACGAGGAGCTATTTGAAAGGAGGATGCAGAGGGAAAGAGCTGAACAGCTGGCCAGAGAACAAGCAACCACTGTACGTCCACGAATGGGGGCTAACTGGTGGTGATGTTGTGGACATTGCACGGCAAACACCACAGAGAAGGAGTGCCTTTGCTGCTCAGAGTGGGACTTGAGACCAGAGGAAACACGTATTGATGCCCCCCATGTTCTCTCTGCTACTACGGCATGAGAGAAAAATGCCGTCGGATGGATCTAAATTGCTCGAAAACGGCTCCGAGCTCCGCCAAAATTGTCTGGGTGAGTCTACGAGCGTATTTAATTCTAAAAATAAGGTCCAGGTGTCAAAAAAACGAACTTATCCTTTAACATGAAAACACTGGTAGGATAAAGTATAACTTTTTGGGGAGCTTTGGTACACTATGAATTTTTTGAGAAATTTTCCTCAGTGGATTCCAGAGAGTTGTCCTAATTTTGTTATCAAAATTTGAGGAACCACCATGAATAACTTTTGATTAGAAGCATCTTTTCTTCTTTTACTCCAAAGTTTGAGTCAACTGGATAAAAGCCCTAGGATGAGTTTGTTCAAATAGCAGCCAAGTACCAAACTCAAAATGGCTGACTTGCTGTTTGGGTTTCGACATGGGTCCAGAGGCTTTTTTGTAGTCTCGTTATAATACAAAAGTCAACCAAATTTTGAAGTCTTAGGTTACACCAACTGCTGGGGCTGATTTATTTTTTTACTTAACAGGGGGCACCATTAAGCCATTTGTACGAAAAAAAAAAAAAAATCATATAAATCAAATATTGAATTTTTTTAAATTAAATTTTCTACACTTTGCAAGACAGTTTTGTGTCTGTAACAAACATTTAGCCACTAAACTAGCTACTTCTCTTTAAGCAGCAAACAGAAAAATGCCACTATTAAAGTGCTTGGGGTAGCTGTGAACTGCTCTAGATTTTTCTTTGTCATCGTATTTTGACCTAACCAATCAAGTTTGAGTGAGATTTGAGTAAAAGCCTTGGCTTAATTAGCAAATTTGCAAAAGTTGACACTTTTTATCCCAGGTTGTTGGCACTAAAATATATTTGAAATTTTCTCATTAAATGTGTTCAGGCTGGTGCTGTTAATAACCACCTTAAATTGTTTTGAGAAATTAAGACAGAAAGCAGAGTTATGATGGACTTAACATTTTGATAAATAAAAACTCTGCAAAAAAGAGCATCAGCAAAATGACTTCGCTGATGCTCTCATGTTTTTTTTTATATTTAAAGACACTCCTGACAGCACAAATTTGACAAGAATTCATTCAATCCTTTTGGATCAGTGAATTTTTAAATACAGCAAGTTTCATTAAAATGTGTTTGTTCACCATTAGCTATACACGGATCTTGTTTGGTCAGATAGAGCGATTAGCATTAATTTGGGATTGGCTTCATTTCCATTTGTTTTGTAAATAAATAAATGCTCCTAACAGTATGTTCATGCTCCCAGAGTATTCACCCCCCAGCCCCCACCCCCAAGGTGAAAATTCACCCCAAAATTAATTTTCTTGGGGGCTAAAATTTCAGAGACAGATTGATCAGAGACACTTTCTTAAATAAGTCAAAGTTTTTAAGCATTAGCACAGCAACACCCCCCAAATCTCATTTTGCACTCCTCATCACACACACACACACACACACACACACACACACACACACACACACACACACACAGCAGCCATTAATACACACCTGCTCTCTTGCAGGTTGAGTGGTACAGAACAGAGGTAATAGCCAGAAATACAGTTTACCCTCATAGACTTCATCTTGGTGTCTCACTTTGGTATATATTTATCAACTGATAAAGCTTTTTTTGTTAATTGCAGATTAGAGTGATAAACCAGTGGATGATCTCAGTTTTTCTCTGTTCCTCTCCTGTATGTTATTTCTTGCAGCGCCCCCTCTTCTTGCTCTAAGGACTATGATTAGGCTGTGCAGCTTTTGGTGGTCCCTGTGAAAGGAAATTTCTGAGGTCCCCCTCAAAGGAAACGCTAATGAAACTACTTACTGTATAGTACAGTAGTACAGTCTAAACACTGCCTCTTAAAAGTTTTTCACTGTATTGAAAACTACCTTGGTGAAACAGCAAGGCGCAACTGCCCATTTTTTGATGTAATTAAGTGCCTATTACTATTACTGCAGATTATAAACAGTCAGCTTGTCAGTTCTAATTCCTTCCTTCTTTACTTTGCTTTTTAATCGTTTTACTCCTTCTACAAATCCTGGAAGATCTCTATATCCATCATTTCATGAATTATTTTAAGTAAACCAAGACTCTGAAGAACATTTTTAAATTTTTAACTGACCTGACGAGCCAGCGGCATGTCCAGGGGAAGAAACCAAACAAATTCCTTCTGTGAACGCTGTCGGGGATATCAACAAGAAACTAATGAGCTACAAGAGGATTTTTGCCTTAGAATCTGAAAAAGGACTTCACAAGCCGCTCCCAGTGGCATCCGGTGGTAAGAAGTCCACAGTAACTTTCAGTAAAAAAGGGTGACAAACCTGCTACTTTCATCTTAAACCTGAGTGATACTGTGTCTTTTCCAAAACTTTGTAAAGACCAAAATGCCTCATCTTGGAGAGAACTTGGTGCTAAGCCTAAGCAGCACAAAGTGATGAAAGACAATGTTAATACCTACGTAAAATATCCCAAAATACAGCTTACAAACAGATTTTTGCCACTATCAGAGACTGAATTTCAAGAGACTGAATTTCATGATTCTAACGAACAAAGAGAACATTGATTATCTTCACGAAACAGGAGCCATAAAGTCAGCAAAAGACAGCAGGCAGACAGACAATCTGGACCAAAGGTGGGGGTCAGAGATACGCTGCTGCTAGAGACGATGCTATCAGTGGCATAAACCACGGAAGAATTCAAACATGCTGCTGTCCCAGTGCCACTGCCTCTGAGATAACAACACTCCTCCCAAAAGTTCTGTCTACACACCGAGGAGTCAAACAGCTGATCGTGCACGTGGGTGCAGTGGACATCAGAAAGGAACAGACTGAAGTCTTGAAAAGGGATTTCATTAAGTTCTTCAAGGAGCTTGATAAAGTGGAGGTCAAGGCATTCATTAGTGGACCTCTTCCAAACATAGATGGGGAGATAAACAAGTTCAGCCGGATGCTTCAGCTGAACACATGGCTGTCCAAAGAGTGTGCGCACAGAGGTATGCACTACATTGAGAACTTTTATCTGTTCTGGAAACGAAAGGATCTGTTCAAGGGAAAGGGCCCACACCTGTGCAGAGGTGGGAGGAAAGTGCTGACGGAACACCTCCTCCACGATCTGAGGCAATAGAATGGGCCGAGACAGGGTCCTGAGCAACCAGTGAGAGAAAAGATGATTGAGAGAAAAGATGATTGAGAGAAGCATCTCTGTCGCAGAACCCAGAGACTGAGCCAGTGTTCCAGCACCAGCTGCACCACAACAGCCTCCACCACCCCCAGTGAAAGATTCAGGCCCGCCATCGGTTCCACCTCTCCCCGGGCCCTCATCACAGGCCTTGGACTCATCAATGACAGCCCCAGCAGAAGTTTCGGACCCGGCAGCACCCCCATCACCTCCTCTACCCACAGACCAGCCCTGGTCCCCCCCTGCTACATCTAACCCCTCTAGAGACTTGTCCCTCTCCTTTTCATCCCCACCTTCCCCCATGGGCCTTCCCAACCATCTTGAAGGCCTGATCAAATCAGGGATGAAGATGGTTCCCCTCACCCCTAATATAGCTAGGTCAAAACTTCTGTCACCAACTATGCTGAACTCTTCCCCGTATAAAACTGTGCCCGTCATGTCACACAGGAGCTTCAACTCTCCTGCTTCACAAACTAAAGCTCCCCCAGCTTCTCCCCCTTGGTTTTCATCTGGTCCATCACCCAAATTCCCCCCTGCTCGTCCTCCCCTGCCTGCCCCCAGAGCTGGTATCCCGAAGAGCAAGGACGCACAGGGCCTCTGCTGTCCTAGGATTTACAGTCATGATAAAGGTAATATCAAGCTGGGGCCCTGTGAGACAACATTCTCCCCTTGTGCCATATCTACAGTCAGACTACATAGACTAGATTACAGAAGGACTGTCCAATCAGAGAAATTTTATCCATATCGCTTGTAAAAAGATAGTGTCCAGTCCTACTGCAACTAATCTGAAACTTGCTGCGCTCAATGTTAGATCCTTGTCTAACAAATAGTTTTTAATTAATAATTTGATCTCTTCTTATAATCTTGATTTTATGTTTTTTAACTGAAACATGGCTTGACAAAAACACAGGTAATGCAGTTCTAATGGAATCAGCTCCACCCAACTTCAAATTTGAATCTGAAACACGAGAAAACAAAAAGGGTGGAGGTGTCTGTTCAATATTTAGAGATCACATGGCTACGCACAGGTTGTCATTTGTGGTGTTTATTTGAGTATGTGTCCTTTAAAAAGGAGCTAAAAGAATCTCTGTCCATATTCTATATAGTTATATACAAACCTCCCCAGCACGGTCAAAGTTTTATTGATGATTTTACCAGGATGCTTTCAGTTGTATGCACAGACTTTGATGGTTTGGTCATTACAGGTGATTTTAATTTACATGTAGATAATGTCTGTGACAGAAATGCTAAAGCTCAGTGCTGGCCTTGAAACCTTTGGCCTGACTCAGCATGTGTGTGATCCCACCCACAGCAGAGCACAGCACACTCTGGACCTGCTCATTACAAAGGGGGTTAATATTTCAAAAGTCAATGTGGCTGATGTTGCTCTGTCTGATCATTTCTGTGTCTTCTTTGACCTGTCTGTTTCTCCCAAATCACTGGCCGGTCCTGCAGTTGTTCAGAGGAGAGACACAAATAACAGCACAGGTGCTCTGTTCATGGAAATGATAAACTTTGAAAATGCCTCATGTTCTAATGTTGATGATTTGTTGAACTCTGTTACTACGAGTGTTTTGAATGTTCTGGACACCATTGCCCCTGTGAAGGTTAAAATGGTTAAAAATAAGCAGAAGGCGCCATGGAGGAATGATGATTTGGTCAGGGCACAGAAAAGGGGGTGCTGGAGGGCCAAGCAGAAATGGCGCAAGTCTAAGCTTCATGTTCATTATGAAATTTATAAAGAAAAGTTGTACGTGTTCAATCAGATCTTACGTAGAACAAGGGAGAGGTACTTTTCTGATATTATTGGAAACTGCAGTAACAACTCGCGTGTTTTATTTGCAACAGTGAACAGATTAACAAATCCTCCAGCTCAACTGCCTTTGGAACTAATCTCCACATCTAAGTGTAATGAGTTTGCAGTATTCTTTTGCGACAAGGTTCAGACCATTAAAAATGCCATCAATGCCACAACACCAATAACAACCCTGCAGCCATCAAGACACTTAGAGCTGACTCATTTTGCACCTGTAACTGACAAAACTGTCAAAGAGATTCATCACCAGTCTGCGTTCATCTACATGCTGCCTTGATGTGTTACCCACTAGATTTCTAAAGTCTGTGCAGAGCAGCTTGTTACCACCACTCGCTCACATAGTTAACATGTCACTACTCTGAAACATTCCCAAAGGCCTTGAAAACTGCAGTCATAAAGCCTCTCTTAAAGAAGAGCAGTCTTGATGCCACAGTACTGAACAACTACCAGCCCATCTCAAATCTGCCGCCTTTTGGCAAAGTCCTCGAAATAGTTGTTTACCAACAGCTTACTGACTTTCTCCTAATGAACAACTCCTTTGATGTTTTCCAGTCAGGTTTTAGACCCCATCACAGCACTAAGACCGCTCTTATCAAGGTGACAACTGACATCTGCTTGAACACTGACGCAGGCAAAGTCTCAGTTTTAGTCCAGCTAGATCTGAGTGCTGCTTTTGACACTGTCGATCATGAGATCCTCTTACAGAGACTAGAGGACTGGGTGGGCATCTCTGGCACTGCCATAAATTGGTTGAAGTCCTACCTTGGTAACTGTGTCTCAGACTACATGGCCTTGACCTGTGGGGTGCCCCAAGGTCAATCCTGGGACCCCTTCTGTTCTATCTCAGTTAATACAAAGTAATAATGTGTCCTACCACAACTATGCACACGACACTCAGATCTATGTCTCACTGACAGCAGGTGAGTATGGACCAATGGATTCACTCTGTCACTGCACCCAACAGGTCAGTGTGTGGATGCAAAACAACTTTCTCCATTTAAATTCAGACAAGACTGAAGTCATCGTATTTGGTCCACATAAACAAAGAGAAAGTGTCAGCAGTCATCTCCAGTCTCTCTGTCTAAAACCTACAAATCGGGTTAGAAATCTCAGGATAATAATGGACTCAGACTTGAACTTTAACAGCCACATCAAATCAATAACATCGGCAGCCTTTTACCATCTAAAAAACATTGCCAAAATCAAAGGTATAGTGTCTAAACCTGACTTGGAGAGACTTATACATGCATTTGTCTCTAGTAGGTTAGACTACTGTAACAGCTTGCTCACTGGCCTCTCCAAATGAGCTGTTAGACAGCTGCAGTACATCCAGAATGCTGCTGCTCGGGCCCTGACCAGAACCAGGAAGTACAAGCACATTAGTCCTGTGCTCAGGTCCCTACACTGGCTTCCTGTGGCTCAGAGAATAGACTTTAAAGCAGCTCTGCTTGTGTACAAGTCTCTCCACGGCCTAGCACCAAAGTACATCTCTGACATGTTAGTGCCATATGAACCATCTCGGACTCTGAGGACCTCAGGGACCGGCCTCCTGCTGGTGCCCAGAGTCAGAACTAAACATGGGGAATCAGGGTTCCTGTTTTATCTGGCTAAAATCTGGAACAGTCTTTCTGAAGATGTGAGACAGGCCTCTACACTGACAATGTTCAAATCTAGGCTCAAAACAGCTCTATTTAACTGCATATGCCTGAAAGGATCTTATCTGCACTCTTCTCTCTTAAAGTTCATTTCATAATGATTACTTTTGTTTTTCATTTTGTATTGTGATTTTAATGCATTTTTCTTGTTCTGCAAAGCACTTGCCTTGTGTACAAATTGTGCTCTATAGATAAACTTGCCTTGCCTTAATTCCCCAGCATACAATAGGCTAATGATAAATAGAAACAATATTTTAATTTCTTCATCTTATTTTGTAATTACCAAAATACATTTTTATGTTCCTTTATGAATAAAACAGCAGCGTGTAGAAGCTCTTTGACCGGAATTATATTATGAATACCATAATATAATTATTATTGTTATTGAAGAATTTTTAAATTTACTATTTACTGGCCAAGTCAAGGTCCATGTTTAAATCCTAATGAAAAAATCTGGGATTCAGTAGATTTAAAAAAAATTATTGCACAACATTTTAATCTAAATCAAGTCTGTGGGAACAGTTTGAAACTATTTGGAACTCAATAACGATAGAGACTGTGAAGAGTACATAAAAATAATAACAGCAAGAATACAGGCTTTAATCAAGACCAAAGAAGGCTATAAAAAAATATTAAGTTTTTTGGGGGGGTAAAGGGACTGTTTAGATGTTTCAGTTTGTTATTTGCCAACATACAACAATATTTTTTTTTTTGTTTAAAAAAATCTTTTGATAGATTTCCAAAATATTTAGGGTTTCTCGTTTTTTAAGATAGGTGGTCTACTACAATTGTTATGCAATATATAAAGTGCTTAACAAGTTTAGAAAATGGATCACCACCCAGTGTAAGGTTTATGCAACAGCTGCCCTAAATTAACAGCACTGGTTATTACTAAACTGCTTTTTTATGTTTATGTATTGGATAATACACCAGTACACATAAGTTCTTTGACCAATGTTATATATTAAATGCTAAAAAATGTATCACTGTTGTCCATGAATTTTCAAATTTACTGTTTTACAAAAAAAAAAGAAATAAAAAAAAGTGAAGCATTTAATTATTTCTTAGTAAGATGTCAAATTTATTTATCCACCTGCATTGTTGGACAGAACAATCAATTTTAGAGGTTGAACATTATGCTTGATTAATTTCTGACTTCTAAGGGAAGCCCAGTGAGCTTGCACAAGTTTGGGTATTAACAGGTGAATTCAGTTTGAAATTCCTCATTCTTGTTCAAAATATATGTTCAATAACAATAGCATTTTCAGTTTTAACAAGCATTTGAAAGACTTTCAAAATATGTAGGTTTTCATGTTTTGATGACAGGTGGTCTAATATACTGTATGTATTATATATTTGTGTGTGGGTGTGTATGTGTGTGTGTGTGGGTGTGGGAGTGGGTGTGTGTGTTTGTGTGTGGGTGTGTGTGTGAAACAGAAGAGCAACTAAATGGAAAAAAGTGTCCTCATAATACCTAAAAGGCTCTTCCCATATCTGACAACCATGAACTGGTATAACAACTAATTGTCCAAAGTGTCTTGGTATGCTGAAGCATTAAGAGTTCCTTTCACTGGAACTATGGGGCCGAGCCCAAATCTTGAAAAACAACCCCACGCCATAGCCCCCCCCCACACACACACACACACCAAATTTTACGCTTGGCACAATGCAGTCAGACAAGTACCGTTCTCCTGGCAACTGCCAAACCCAGACATGTCCATCGGATTGTCAGACAGAGAAGCAGGATTTTGTCATTCCAGAGAACGTGTCCTTGCGGCTTTACACCACTGCATCTGACGCTTTGTATTGCACTTGGTGATGTAGGTCTTGGATGAAGCTCTCTATGCACTGTTCTTGAGCTCATCTGAAGGCCACATGAAGTTTGGAGGTCTGTTGCTATTAACTCTAAAGAATGGTGGTGCCCCATGCACTATACGCCTCAGCATGTGCTGCCCCCTTTTTGTGATTTTACGTGGCCTACCACTTTGTGGCTGAGTTGCTGTCGTTCCCAATCGCTTCCACTTTCTTTTTTTGCAATCAAATATCTTTATTTGAACAAGTTACAAACAAAAAAATCATCATTCATTTATTGGAACAACAGTAAAAATTGACTGTAACAATTAAACAATAACGAAATAATAATAGTAATAGTGACAACCTTGAACTTCAGTTTCTTCCACTTCGTTATAATTCCACTAACAGTTACTGTGGAATATTTAGTAGCAAGGAAATTTCAGACTGGACTTACTGCACAGGAGGCCTCCTATCACGGTACTACACTGAAATTCACTGAGCTCCTGGGAGCGACCCATTCATTCACAAATGTTTGTAGAAGCAGTGTGCATGCCTAGGTGCTTGATTTTACACAACTGTGGCCACGGAAGTGACTCGACACTTGAATTAAATTATTTTGATGGTGAATCAATACTTTTAGCGATATAGCGTATGCATCCAAGTAAGTAGCCTTTCGTAAAGGTGCGTTCACACCAAACGCGACTTGGTCGACCTGGGCAACCATACGCCAATGGAGAGTCAATGTACAGCCACGATGGGATGGGGCCAACCCTCATGCGATGCGTGACCTGGGTGACTTGGTCACAATACTGGGTTGCTTTGGATGCGTGACCAGGTCACGCCCCTCAGTCACCAAAATTAAAAACTTTGGACTTTTCAGGCGACACTGTGTGTGGCTGTGCCACGACAGCCAATCAGCATTGTGTGTGTGTGTGTGTCTATTTTGCAGTGGATGTATCCCAGTAGAGATGGAAGGGTTTGCAGAATGCAAGGCAAAAAAGGAGAAAGGAAGAAGAAGGTCAGTGGGAGGGCCAGTGAAGAAGTTGTTTAAGTACAAAACCCAAAACCAGTGAAGTTGGCACGTTGTGTAAATCGTAAATAAAAACAGAATGCAATGATTTGCAAATCCCTTTCAACCTATAATGAATTGAATACACAGCAAAGACAAGATACTTAACGTTTGAACTAGTAAACTGTGTTATTTTTTGCAAATATTAGCTCATTTTGAATTTGATACCTGCAACATGTTTCAAAAAAGCTGGCACAAGTGGCAAAAAAGACTGAGAAAGTTGAGGAATGCTCATCAAACACTTATTTGGAACATCCCACAGGTGAACAGGCTAATTGAGAACAGGTGGGTGCCATGATTGGGTATAAAAGCAGCTTCCCTGAAATGGTCAGTCATTCACAAACAAGGATAGGGCGAGGGTCACCACTTTGTGAACAAATGCGTGAGCAAATTGTCGAACAGTTTAAGAACAACATTTCTCAACGAGCTATTGCAAGGAATTTAGGGATTTCATCATCTACGGTCCGTAATATCATCAAAAGGTTCAGAGAATCTGGAGAAATTACTGCACGTAAGCGGCAAGGCCGAAAACCAACATTGAATGCCCGTGACCTTCGATCCCTCAGGCGGTACTGCATCAAAAACCGGCATCACTGTGTAAAGAATATCACCACATGGGCTCAGGAGCACTTCAGAAAACCACTGTCAGTAACCACAGTTCGTTGCTACATCTGTAAGTGCAAGTTAAAACTCTACTATGCAAAGCAAAAGCCATTTATCAACAACACCCAGAAATGCCGCCGGCTTCGCTGGGCCCGAGCTCATCTAAGATGGACTGATGCAAAGTGGAAAAGTGTTCTGTGGTCTGACGAGTCCACATTTCAAATTGTTTTTGGAAAGTGTGGTCGTCGTGTCCTCCGGACCAAAGAGGAAAAGAACCAGCCGGACTGTTATAGGTGCAAAGTTCAAAAGCCAGCATCTATGATGGTATGGGGGTGTATTAGTGCCCAAGGCATGGGTAACTTACACATCTGTGAAGGCACCATTAATGTTGAAAGGTACATACAGGTTTTGGAGCAACATATGTTGCCATCCAAGCAACGTCTTCTTCATGGACGCCCCTGCTTATTTCAGCAAGACAATGCCAAGCCACATTCTGCACGTGTTACAACAGCGTGGCTTTGTAGTAAAAGAGTGCGGGTACTAGACTGGCCTGCCTGTAGTCCAGACCTGTCCCCCATTGAAAATATGTGGCGCATTATGAAGCGTAAAATACAACAACGGAGACCCCGGACTGTTGAACAACTTAAGCTGTACATCAAGCAAGAATGGGAAAGAATTCCACCCGAAAAGCTTCAAAAATTGGTCTCCTCAGTTCCCAAACGTTTACTGAGTGTCGTTAAAAGGAAAGGCGATGTAACACAGTGGTAAAAATGCCCCTGTGCCAAGTTTTTTGCAATGTGTTGCTGCCATTAAATTCTAAGTTGAGGATTATTTGCAAAAGAAAATAAAGTTTCTCAGTTCAAACATTAAATATCTTGTCTTTGCAGTGTATTCAATTGAATATAAGTTGAAAAGGATTTGCAAATCATTGTATTCTGTTTTTATTTACGACTTACACAACGTGCCAACTTCACTGGTTTTGGGTTTTGTACCTCGCTTAACGTTGTACTGGAGACAGAGACAACACCCATGACAGTTAACAACAATTGTTTTATTCCAGCTCACATTTGAGAGACAATCCATGTCCATGTGGGAACATTAGTTACATTAGTTCTGCCTTATTCAACAGAAGTGGTAGTTCTTATACATACAAAATGTGATAAAATGAGCTATTTTATGGACATATGACACGACTTGGGTGAGCGATGCAATCAAGTCATGTTCAATGTGAACGCACCTTAACAAATCAATATTGAAAAAGACAATAATCCAAAATATAATCAAAAATAAAGACATGTATAAATGTGGATATCCCAAATCACAGCAGACCAAGACAGTCTTTTTCTGTCCACTTAAAACAGCATTCTTAATAACCATTTCTAACTGCATAGATTTTTATTAAAATAATTCTCCTTAATAGCTTGTTAGCTTACTGGCCTCAAAGAAAAACAATTGTCATATATAACCTGGGCGAACATTATGCCATTGTCCAGTATATTTACATTATTTGTGTCTTCTAAAGGCTGGGTTATTTGAATTGCACGAGGACCTCAATGGAATAATTCAGATTCTTTTTGGTATTAGTCAAACCCAGAAGTGATCAGTGGCACTGTTTAAGCTATTCAGTTAGCTATAAGGTAGCTAGTTATTAATAATCACTTGCATGAACTAGTTTACATTATGGTTCAGCAATCTTTAAGACCTTTCAAGCACGTCAAAATTCCCGCACTTTCTAAACCTTGAATTTATGTTGAAAAATTCAAACACTTTCAGGGATTCAAAACACCCGTATCAACATAACACAAAACACAACAACACAAAAACACAACATAAAACAGAAAAATTAAACTGAAACTTACGTACGTCTCTACACTCTTAGAAGTAAGGGTTCCAAAAGGGCTCTTCTTGGAAGGCAGGAGTTCTACTCAGTCTTAAAGCAGCACTAAGTAAGATTCTGGCTTTCAGCTCTCTCAGGGCCTCTATGGTCGTTGACTGTAACTGCACTGTCGTAAAACAGAGCGCCACACACCAACGTGCGTTTGTTGACATACAGAGGAAGGAGAAGCGAGCCGACAGGACTTCCCAAGAGACAAATAAACTATGTGGACTGGTAAGGTACAGTCTCATCATGTTTCTTTTTGAATAAATCATCATGTACTTACAAGTCCAAGCAGTACCAGGGCTAAACCAGCATCGGTCGGACATCCCTCCTCGTCTTCCAGCTCAAGCCAGCGATTGAACGCTAAGCCAGTGTTTATCCCTGTCCAGGCATTTAGCTTGTTACTCTCCAGCTTTCTTTTTTTTTTGTCTCCTCCTATAAAACATTTCTTTTCCTCTGGTTTTTCGCTGCTTCCGCCATGATAACATCGCTACATTTAGCTTTCTTCTTCTTCTTCTTCTTGTTAAATGGCAGGTGGCATCCAATGTCAGAGGAGCATTATCGCCACCTACTATGCAGGAGTGTGAGCCAGAGGTCCCTATTTCCATTAGGAAAATAAGTGCATATTTACTTTAACTAAATTCTGTTCATTAAATCTGCTTTAAAATTTCAGAAACTGCTTTATATTCTCCTTTTCCCAATGTTTAGCTTTCGCCTCGAGGGGGAAGTGACGTATGCCGTAAAGCAGTCAAAGCAGCAAAAATTTGTAGTTTTAGGAAGTGTTCCTACCATCCACCTCGAAGTTACATCATGCCAGTGAAGGCGATAGAGACCCCTCAGACCATGACAGAGGTGCAATTCAACCTGTTGTAAGGTGATGTACCATCACAATGATTCTAGAAATATTATATTAGGGTGGAAAACTACGTAGTGTTGGTTTAAATGTCTTTTCCATCATTTCATGCTATACAATAGTTGCATACATGTATTGAGCAGTGCTCCCACACTGGGTCTTGAACCCCCAGTCTCCAAGACAGACAACTGCATTAACCAGTCAGCCAGCGAGTTAAACCCACTGGCCAGTGCATCTCATCATCTGTGGTTGTAACACCACCCCCTCCTTCAGGAAGTATTTCTATGCACAGCTCTGGATTGAACCCCAGTCACCCAGGGGAAAGACTGGAATTTAAAGTGTGGAGCCTGGGAACTGGCTGCCCTGCCTGTTGCCCTGTGTCAGCTGAGTGCTGGTTTCGCAATGTATTACACGACATGGTCCTCCCTTCTCTACAAAATAGGTGTGACATATCAGTGGTGATTACTATTTATACATTATGTGATCACCTGTGTATAAATTTGTATTAGAGGCTGGATTGAAGTGACAGAGGATCAGAAACCTCAGGGAATTAAGGTAAGTAAAATCTACTGTCTTATTTCAGCAAGTGTATTGATGAAACCTATTCCTTATTTAAAACATATTTTAGATCATTCAAAAGTTGATGTTGGCATACAGACTTCTGTAGTTATTACTGTAGTTACAGTAAGTAACAATTTTTTTGTCTCTGTTACAAAACAGGAAATTATTTTTACTGAAAAGTATTTTAACTTTACTGGGGGCTTGGGCTTTGCCACGAGCCACCTATGCTGTTCCGTGCATTTATTGGGGGCTCGGGCTTTGCAACGAGCCACTCTCCCCATAGCAAAGCTAGAGCCACTCTCCCCATGGCAAAGCCACGAGCCACCTATGTTCTTCCGCGCGTTTATTGTCTTCTTTCTTTTTTTTTTTTCTTCATCTTCCGGACAAAATTTTGATTCGCTTCTCCTCCTAGGGCTTTGAGAAAACCCCAACAAATTATATATCAAAACGTGCGGCTCGGTCCCGATCGGTGTGCTATGACTTTTATAAGAAATTCGCAAATTTGGCCGCGTTATTCGCGAAAAACTGCGAAAAATGTCCCATTGAAGATGAATGGGGAGACTCAAAAAACTCTCCAAAAAAACACACTTTTTCAAAGCACTACTACTTCGCCGTACTTTGACCTGCAGACTCCATTCAAACACTAAAACGCAGCCGCTCTTGTCGTCTCTTCAGGAGTGTATTCGGTATGACGGTAGGGCTGACGGTTTTTGGTCAGCGAGTCCTCAAAACCCCCCTGCGTCGACCAAAATCACCAAAAAATCAGGCTGCTAGAGTGAGTGACATCAGTTAGAGTGGAGGGAACCCGAAGTTTTAACCCAAAAAAACTGCGAACAAACTGTCCTAACTCCTAAACGATACATTGTAGGTGAATAATTTTTCCACAGAAATGTTGTCATGGTTCCTGGGCCTCATACAAACCAAACTTTGAAGCCCTACCTCTTTCAGAAATTCAATGAGAGCCAGCTGTTTAGCACAAAGTCCATGACGCTGCCCCGTAGACTGCCATTGTAATTTGAAATTTACTCCTCCTGTGGGAATCACTGTTTTTAAATCGTCATAACTCTGTCATTTCTCACAGTGCCTGAAAAATAATTTTATCCTCAGAATCCCAAGACCTGTCCGACGCTCACAATCACTTTACTTTTCACCTAGCATCTACGGTTTTCGAGTAATAAGCAGTTGTTCGACAGGCTTTCAGAGGCAGAAAATCGGACTGACATGGACTTTCAAAGTGCTGCACCTGGTGTCTGTGAGGGTTGGTTACCATGACAACGGAGCTCTCTCTCTCCCCTTGAAGCTTCTCACATGTGTTCTTGTCTTTGAAAGGGCGTGCGAAGCACGCATTATGTGAATGTGTGTGTGTGCTGATGAAGTGAATGGGAACTCAGTCCTCACAGATCCCCCACATAAAAAGTGTTTGGCGACGTCAGTCACCAAACACATCCACACATCTTTCCACACATGTATGATGCCAAAGACAGCCACAGGACATTTTTAGACATAACATTATCACAGCAGCTAGGGAGGGTAAACACCAACAGCTATATCAAGAAGGCAACTGAAAATCAGATGTCAGGTGATAGGCCTCACATAATCAGACAAGCCATGCTTAAAACACATGAAATTGATCTCCAGTCATCTCTCCTGATTTGCTCAACCATTTCATCATTTTCATTGTCACACTACATGTTTTGTCATCCTGGACTATAACATGACCTGTGATGAATAATGCCCCTCGGTGGCCGCCCAAGCCCCCCCCCACGATTTCCGTGGAAATTGTCTAGTTGTCTTCTTTCTTTTTTTTTCTTCATCTTCTGGACAAAATTTTGATTTGCTTCTTGTCCTAGGGCTTTTAGAAAACCTCCACGGATTAGATATCAAAACGACCGGCTCGGTCCCGATCGGTGTGCTATGACTTTTATAAGAAATTCGCGAAAATTTGGCCGCGTTATTCGCAAAAAACTGCGAAAAATGTCCCATTGAAAATGAATGGGGAGACTCAAAAAACTCTCCAAAAAAACACACTTTTTCAAAGCACTACTGCTTCGCCGTACTTTGACCTACAGACCTCATTCAAACACTAAAGCGCAGCCGCTCTTGTCGTCTCTTCAGGAATGTATTCGGTATGACCGTAGGGCATACGGTTTTCGGTCAGCGAGTCCTCAAAACCCCCCTGTGTCGACCAAAATCACCAAAAAATCAGGCTGCTAGAGTGAGTGACATCATCAGAGTGGAGAGAATCCGAAGTTTTAACCCGAAAAAACTGCGAACAAACTGTCACAACTCCTAAACGATACATTGTACCTGAATAATTTTTTCACAGAAATGTTGCCCAGGTTCCTGGGCCTCATATAAATCCAATACTGAAGCCCTACCTCTTTCGGAAATTAAATGACTGCCAGCTGTTTAGCACAAAGTCCATGACGCTGCCCCATAGACTGCCATTCAAATTTCAAATTTACTCATCCTGCGGGAATGACTGTTTTTAAATTGTCATAACTCTGTCATTTCTCAAAGTACCTGAAAAAAAATTACATATTCGGAATCCCAAGACCTGTCCGACGCTCACGGTCACCTTACTTTTCACCTAGCATTTACGGTTTTCGAGTAATCACCAGTTGTTCGACAGGCTTTCTGAGGTAGAAAATTAGACTGAGATGGAGTTTCAAAGTGCTGCACCTGGTGTCTGTGAGGGTTGGTTACTATGACAACAGCGCTCTCTCTCCCACACACGTGTTCTTGTCTTTGAAAGGGCGTACGAAGCACGCATGATGTAAATGTGTGTGTGTGTGCTGATGAAGTGAATGGGAGCTCAGTCCACACAGAGCCCCCACATAAAAAGTGTTTGGCGACGTCAGTCGCCAAACACATCCACACATCTTTCCACACATGTATGATGCCAAAGACAGCCCCAGGACATTTGTAGACATAACATTATCACAGCTGCTAGGGAGGGTTAACACCACCAGGCCAATGAAAAAGAGAGCTGAAAATCAGATGTCAGGTGATAGGCCTCACATAATCAGACAAGCCATGCTTAAAACACATGAAATTGATCTCCAGTCATCTCTCCTGATTTGCTCAACCATGTCATCATGTCATTGTCACGCTACATGTTGGTTCAGCCTGGACTCTAACATGACCTGTGATGAGGCTTTCAGAGGCAGAAAATCGGACTGAGATGGACGTTCAAGGTGCTCTACCTGGAAATCTCTTTACACCCCCATTAATGAAAACTTTGATTTGCTTCTTGTCCTAGGGCTTTCAGAAAACCCCCACAAATTATATATCAAAACGTGCGGCTCGGTCCCGATCGGTGTGCTATGACTTTTATAAAAAAATTCACGGAATTTTGGCCGACTTATTCACGAAAATCTGCGAACAAAAGTCCCATTGAAATGAATGGGGACAGTACCCGAGCAGACCAAAAACTCTCCAAAAAACACAGTTTTTCAAAGCACTACTGCTTCGCCGTACTTTCATCTACAGACTTCATTCAAACACTAAAATGCAGCGGCTCTTGTCGTCTCTTCAGGAATGTATTCGGTATGACCATAGGGTTTACGGTTTTCGGTCAGGGAGCCTTCAAATCTCCCATGCGCCGACCAAAATCTCCTGAAAATTTAGGCTGCTAGAGTTAGTCACACCATCAGTCAGAGTGTGAGCTGAATATTGAACCTGAAAAAATCACGAACAAATTGCCATAACACCAAAACCATACATCGGACCGAAAAAATCTTTTCACACAAATGTTGCCTAGGTTCCTGGGCCTCATATAAACCCAATGTTGAAGCCCTACCTCTTTCGGAAAATAAATGAGAGTGAGCTGTTTAGCACAAAGTCCATGACGCTCTCCCATTCAACCCCATTCATTCCGAAATTTACTCCTCCTGAGGGAATCACTGTTTATAAATCGTCATAACTCTGTCATTTCTCACAGTACCTGAAAAATGAATACATTTTTGGATTCCCAAGACCTGTCCGACGCTGACGGTCACTTTACTTTTCACCTAGCATTTACGGTTTTTGAGTAATAAGCAGTTGTTCGACAGTGTTTCAGGGGCACAAAATGCCTTGAGATGGACAGTCAAAAGTGCTGCACCTGGTGTCTGTGAGCATGTGTATGTGTGTGTGTGTTGATGAAGTTAAAGGGACCTCAGTCCACACATCCACACATCTTTCCACACATGTATGATACCAAAGAAAGCCACAGGACATTTGTAGACATAACATTATCACAGCCTCTAGGGAGGGTAAACACCAACAGTTATATCAAGAAAGCAGCTGAAGATCTGATGTCAGGTGATAGGCCTCACATAATCAGACAAGCCATGCTTAAAACACATGAAAATGATCTCCAGTCATCTCTCCTGATTTGCTCAACCATGTAATCATGTCATTGTCCCACCACATGCTGCTTCAGCCTGGACTCTAACATGACCTGTGATGAATAATGCCCTGTGGCAGCCGCCCGAGCCCCCCTCACGATTTCCGTGGAAATTGTCTAGTTTAAATAAATTAATGTGAAAACTTTGTGGGGTTCCCTCACTTTCACCTGATTGTGTGCCAGTGGAGGCTCTCATTGTAGGAGTTAGAGGACAGGCTTATTCAGTCTGTTCCACTGTCACTATTACTATGTGCCTATACTCTGACTGCTCTCATTGGGCCATGCATTACTTTACTGTTTGTAGATGGCTTAGTGCTTTATCTGGTGTAGTAAGTTTGCCTTGTGCTACTAACTGTCTTTTTTGTCTTCCCTTTCTATGTCACCATTGCTGGAGATTATATGAATTCACCTGCTAAGGACAACCTGGTGTGCCTGGCTTGTGTCTATCTGTCATGTTGCTGATTCCACTGCTCCTATGCTCACTTCTGTCCTGTTCCCCCCGGGACCTACATAACCTCTCCTGTTCTGTTGGCTTATCCTCAGAGAGTCTGCCCTCCTTACTCACCATTGTTCCAAGATTTTTAAATTCAAAAATTCTCATTAAAAATTGTTTTAATGTTTTCTTAATGGGTTTCTAGTGGGTTCTAGATGAACCCTTGAAATACAAAAGGGTTCTCAGTGGATCTCCCTGTGTTGGTTCTAGATGAAATCTTTGAAACATATTAAAGCTGCAAGCATCGTTGGACGGGCCTCGCTCTGTCGCACGTCCCTCATGCCAGTTTGACCTCCATTTTGAGGGTTTCATCCTTTGTTGACCCTTTGACCTGCTCAAACTTAGACTGAAGTGTGTAGCTGCAGCTCTGTCAGGAGCCTCAGACTGTATAACAGGTGTGTATTACTCATTCCATTTCCCCGCCTTCAGTGAGTCACATGACCAGCTGCACTGACCTGTCATTCAGTGAGTGAGTGACATCATCTGCAATTTTTCAGGGTTGTTTTTTTACTCCTCAAGGTTGGTCCTCCCTTCGGGAGGACATCGACATACAGATCTGTATTTTACATGTTTGGTATCTGTTAGTGTTTTGGAGATATCATGGTAAATGGTAAATGGACTTGAGCTTATATAGCGCTTTCTCTAGTCTTTTGACTACTCAAAGCAGCTTTACACCACAGGTCACATCTACCCATTCACCCCCATTCGCTCTCACAATCACTCACTGATGGTTCCGAGCTTCTATGTTAGTTATCCATCAGTATCAGCTAACATATTCACTCCCTTTCATGTCCATTTACACGACACTGACACTGACACAGCAGTGGGAGCAACTTGGGGTTAAGTGTGTTGCTCGAGGACACATCGCCATGTGTCGCGCGGAGCTGGGCTTGAACCTGCAACCTCCTGATCACTGACCAAGCACACTATTCGGCTGCGCCACCAACGATATCACAGTTGAAGTGATGTATTTCTTGTTCCTGCTCAGACTTTATAATGGGTGTGTATTACACACTTTATTTTCCTGCCTTCAGTGAGTCACATGACCAGCACTGAGCTGTAAATCAGTGAATGACATCGTCTGCTGCCCTCATCCAGATTCAAATTGGGCAGCTGAGCAGCAGAGCAACCAAATCTCTAGAAACATGTCCTCACCAATGCCACAATTTTGACCAAATCTCTCTACAAGTTATATATGTGAACTGGAAATTTTGTCAGGAATCCATCCATGTAATTTTCAAAGCTGTATGACTTTTTGTTTTTTCTGTTGAGGCTTATCTTCCACAGGTTGTCCAGAGATGTATTTTCATTCCCTATTCATTTGAATGGGAGGAGCTGGAAGGGCTTCTTTTGGGTTCACCAACTTTGAGGGCTTGTCATTCAGAAACTGGTTGAGAAACAACAAATTCCTTTAGAACTTCTGATCAGCATGGCCTCAAGCCTCATTTTATTTTGAAAGGCAAATTGCCAGCTTCCTGTTTGAGATAGGTCAGGGGTGTCATTGCGTGATTTGTGGGTCTTGATGAGACAAACGTTTCGCCGTTGGTTTGATCTCTCTACGACATTCCTAGTTGCCGTGGCAACCATTTTTGTGCGCCGTATTGTACTTAGGTGGTGCTAGAGAGCACATTTTGGAATGTTATGGGTTATTTCTTTCATTTTCTGAAATTTTATACCCCATGTGGCATGTATGTCAGTTTTGGCATTGCTGTGAGCATTTTAAGGGTGTCAAATTATGGTGCGAATTGGAGATGAACCGGTGAGCTCTTATTTTGAAATCCATATTGCCGGCTTCCTGTTTGAGATAGGTCAGGGGTGTCAGCGTGTGATTTGTGGGTCTTGATGAGACGATCGTTTAGTCGTTGGTTTGATCTCTCTACGACATTCCTACTGGCTGTGAGGGCCATTTTAGTGTGCCTAGGGGCACTTGAGAGAGCTCATTTTGGCGTTTTGTGGGTTAATTTTTTCATTTTATCAAATTTTTCGCAGAATCTGAGGTGTGTGCCAATTTTGGGTGAGTTTTTGAGCATGTTTAGGGGGTCAAATTAAGGTTTTAAAGACCGGGTTGGCGTAATAAGGGGAACAAGGAAAACGGAAGAGAGATTAAACCAACGTCCAAACGTTCGTCTCATGGAGACCCACAAATCCGTGTTGACACCCCTGACCTATCTCAATCAGGAAGCCAGCAATTTGCCTTTCAAAATAAAACGAGACTCAAAATTTTGTCTCCACACAAAATTTATCTCCTCCTAGACCATAAATGGTATCAGCTTGAAACCCGGACAGATGACAGAGGAGGCCATGCTGATCAAAAGTTCTGAAGGAATTTGTTGTTTCTTGTCCAAATGACAAGCCCTCAAAGTTGGTGAACCCCAAAGAAGCCCTCCCAGCTCCCCCCATTGAAATGAATGGGGGATGAAAAATACACCTCAGAAAACCTGTGGAAAAAACAAAAAGTCGTACAGCTTTAAAAATGACATGGATGGATTCCTGACAAAATATCCAGTTCACACATCTAATTTTTAGAGACATTTGGTCAAAATTGTGGCATTGGTGAGGACATGTTTCAACAACATTTGGTTGCTCTGCTGCTCAATTTCAGTCTGGATGAGGGCAGCTGATGATGTCATTCACTCACTGATTGACAGGTCACACCACCTAGGCACACTAAAATGGCCCTCACAGCCAGTAGGAATGTCTTAGAGAGATCAAACCAACGCCAAAACGTTCGTCTCATTGAGACCCACAAATCACGCGCTGATACCCCTGACCTATCTCAAACAGGAAGTCAGCAATTCGGATTTCAAAAGAACAGCTCACCGGATCATCCCCACTTCACACCATAATTTCACACCCTCAACGTGCTCACAGCCATGCCAAAGTTGACACACATGCCGGACGGGGTACAAAATCTCAGAAAACGAAAAAAATAATCCATTACATTCCAAAATGTCCTCTCTAGCGCCACCTATGCAAAATACGGCGCACAAAAATGGTCCTCACAGCCACTAGGAATGCGCTGACACCCCTGACCTATCTAAAACAGGAAACCGGCAATTTGCCTTTCAAAATAAAACCAGACTCCAAATTTTATCTCCAAAGAAAGTGTATCTCCCCCTAGGCCGTAAACGGTTGAAATGCAGAGATGACCGAGTAGGCCATGCTGATCAAAAGTTCTGAAGGAATTTGTTGTTTCTCAAACGGTTTCCCAATAACAAGCCCTCAAAGTTGGTCAACCTCAAAGAAGCCCTACTAGCTCCTCCCATTCAAATGAATGGGGGAAGACAATTCAGCTCTGACAACCTATGGAAGTTAGGCCTCTACAGAAAAAAGTAAGTCTTACAGCTTTGAAAATTACATGGATGGATTCCTGACAAAATTTCCTATTAAAATTGCACATTTTTACAGAGATTTGGTCAACATTGTGGCATCTGTGAGGCTGTGAGTGAGAGTGAAATTGAGTGAAAATTTAACTCACTGAGGAGCTGTTACAATGATGTCATTCACTGATTGACAGTTCAGTGCAGCTGGTCATGTGACTCACTGAAGGCAGGAAAAAGGAATTTGTAATACACACATATTATACACTCTGAGGCTCCTGACAGAGCTGCAAAGCACACATCAGTCTATCTTTGAGCAGGTCAAAGGGTCAAAAAGGGATGAAACCCTCAAAATGGAGGTCTAACGTGCATGAGGGACGTGCGACAGAGCGAGGACCCGTCCAACGCTGCTTGCAGCTTTAATATTTAATTATTTATTTTATTTTAATCCTTTAAATGCCCATTTGGTTACATGATGTCACTGTTTTCATTAAGAAAAAACACATAAAATGATTTATTTTCAATATAATAAATGTTGGAGGGCTGGGGATGTTTTGTAATGATCAGGCATAAATATACATAAGATTAGTGACAAAATTGATTTTGTTGCATTGTTCGTTTTTTTCTTTTTTTGCAGTGTCAGATTCATAATTTACGACCCTTTGAGGTCACCAGAGGACAAAAACGTCCTTGCCCAAAAACTGCGATAAAAACATAACAGATTGATATTTTTTGTACTTTTTTTTTGGCTCAAATCATTCAATCAACTTCAGTCCTAATCATAAATACCAAATATTTAATTATTTATTTTATTTTAACCCTTTAAATCCCAATTTGATTACACGATGTCACTGTTTTTATGAAAAAAAAACTCCTAAAATGATTTATTTTCAAAATAATAAATGTTGACAGCTGGGGATTTTTTTAATGTCTACAGATAAAACAATGGTAATTTCTTAGAGGTAAAAACAACTATGAAAATACTCTAGCACTGCTATTTTCCACTTTATCCGAAACAGTTTTAAAATCAGCATTGGATTTATCAATATGAATATTTATCCTCCATGTTGCAACTTGTTTGTAAACTACAATCAACACTCAGAATCAGCTGAACCTTAAAGACATAGACAATACGAAGAAGGGATGGAGAGCTCAACACTGAAGTACATTTTTCTCCTGTTGTAGGTCTATGCATGTTCTGTGTCTGTGTGTCTCTGAAGTGGAGAGACTGACCTTTGCTTGACTTTATTGTAGAACTTGTGTCTGATAATATATTTTTAGCAGACTTTCACACACAAACCAAACATGCACTCTCTAAAGTGAATCAAAACATGGGCCCCTGCTCTGCTGCACCTCAGAGAGCTCAGTGAAGTAAACACAAACAACAAGAGTTGACGCACCTGGGCCGCTGTCCTGTCAGAACCAAAGTTATAAATATATGTCACTGGCTGACTGATCATTTCATTCACCTGATGATCAACAAGCAAGATGAAGAGGCGCTTTTATGTAGAGCAGGAGCTCTCAACCATTATGAGTCTGAGAGCGATGTCACAATTTGCGAGCGTATTTTCATAGTTGTTTTTACCACTAAGAAATGACCATTGTTTTATCCATAGACATAAAATGGGAAAATTGTCCTATCTCATGGTAAACAGTAAAAATGACCATTAATTTTTTACTATTTTTCTCCAAAATGAAACCCTGAAATTAGAGAATGCACGATTATGTTCTATAATGATTGTGGGATTTAAAAATTGTGGTTATAATGGGACTCAATTGGACATTTTTGTGCTGTTCACCTGAAAGGGTAGTAAGTTAGAATCTGACCCTGTAAAAAAATAACCATGCATCAATATCAGTTTTGTCACTAATCTTACGTATATTTAAGCATGATCTATAAAAAAAATCCCCAGCTCTCCAACATTTATTATTTTGAAAATAACTCATTTTTTGTGTTTTTTTTTTTTCAAAAAACAGTGACATCATCTAATCAAAGTGGCATTTAAAGGCTTAAAATAAAATAAATAATTAAATATTTGGTATTTTTGATTAGGACTGAAGTTGATTGAATGATTTGAGCAAAATAAAGTATAAAAATATTAATCTGTTATGTTTTTATAGCAGTTTTTTTGGAAAGGACATTTATGTCCTCTGGTGACCTCAAAGGGTAATAAATTATAAATCTGACACTGCAAAAAAAAAAAAAAAAAAACGAATAATGCAACAAAATCAATTTTAATACTTATCTTAAGTATATTTATGCCTGATCTTTTAAAAAAATCCCCAGCCTTCCAACATTTATTATATTGATAATAACTAATTTTTTTGTATGTATTTTTCATAAAAACAGCGACATCATGTAATCAAATTGGCATTTAAAGGGTTAAAATGAAGTAAATAATTTTGGTATTTTTGATTAGGACTGAAGTTTAATGAATGATTTGAGCAAAATAAAATATAAAAAATATTAATCTGTTATGTTTTTTTAGCAGTTTCTGGGCAAGGACATTTATGTCCTCTGGTGACCTCAAAGGGTAATAAATTATAAATCTGACACTGCAAAAAAAAAAAAAAAAAAACGAATAATGCAACAAAATCAATTTTAATACTTATCTTAAGTATATTTATGCCTGATCTTTTAAAAAAAAATCCCCTGCCTTCCAACATTTATTATATTGATAATAACTAATTTTTTGTGTGTATTTTTCACAAAAACAGTGACATCATGTAATCAAATTGGCATTTAAAGGGTTAAAATGAGCAAGGGGCAAGGACATTTATGTCCTCTGGTGATCTCAAAGGGTAAAAAATTATAAACCGACACTGCAAAAAAAAAAAAAGAAGAAAAGGGAGTAATGCAACAAAATCAATTTTAATACTTATCTTAAGTATATTTATGCCTGATCTTTTAAAAAAAAATCCCCAGCCTTCCAACATTTATTATATTGATAATAACTAATTTTTTGTTTGTATTTTTCATAAAAACAGTGACATCATGTAAGCAAATTGGCATTTAAAGGGTTAAAATGAAATAAATAATTAAATATTTGGCATTTTTAAATAGAACTGAAGTTGATTGAATGATTTAAGCCAAAAAAGTACAAAAATATTAATCTGTTGAGATTTTATAGCAGTTTTTAGGCTAGGACATTGATGTCCTCTGATGACCTCAAAGGTTTGTAAATTTGGCCCCAGTTAACCTTTGACCTCTGAAAAAAATCAAACTTTGAATCTTAAGACTTTTCATGAAAAACACCTTCCTCCAAAAAATCATTCCATATTGAGTAACACAACTAAAATTATGGCCAAAAGTTGTGCAAAAGATTACCTGAAAGGACAAAAATGTCCCCGTTTACCCCTGAGGGTTAAGTTGTCTTTAGGTTTGTGCCAAATCATGGTGATTTCCCTGAACTAGGAGTGTCAACTTTTGTTTTGAATTTATTTAATAAGGCATATTCAAATTTAATATTTTTTTATTTATTTAATTGTATGAATATTTAATTCATAATTATTTTTGAACTTATTTATAACTAAATAATTGAGAACTGTTTTTGAAAACCTGAGTTGCTGTGTATTTATTACTGATTTAAATTTTAAGGCATAGAGTGTATTCGGTTCAAAATTATTGATTTAACTCAAAAGGGACAAAAGTTTAGTTTGTATTATTGAATTACATTTATAGTACATGATGAGGATTGCTTTGTGTTTGCCAGTTAAAAGAGGTCCAAGAAATTTAAATAGGTTTATGACAGAAAGAACCCAGAAGCCCCCCCCCCCAATTATCCTAACTGATAAGGGGACCGCTACACTAGGCATTGTCTTGTATCATTGTTTTTTGTTGTTGCACATTAACCTGACATGCCAGACTGTTTCACGTGTCCATTGTTTTTATAGATTTGACCAGTCCACCCGAGGAATACCCCCTATAAGGGTTTGGTTAAGGAAGGACAATTGGGGTGGTGGGGTTGGAGCTTTCAACAACAACTCTGAAGGTTACTGGACAAAACTACATGATTCTAGGCTTGCATTTGCTTTTCCCTATTGGTACAAAAAAAAACACCCTCCAAAGTTACTGCCTCTTTTTCCACAAAAGACAGTAAATTTTTTCATTATAATTGTGTAAACATTTTTGACCAATAAAATGTATATACATAAGTGTACGTGTTTTACCTTGCTCAGAGAGAGAAAGTAGGGTGCCACTTTTTAAGAACCACTGGCCTTCAATATTGCCCGTCACAGAAAATGCCCAGCAGGATCCACACATGCCCTTTAAAAAATACACATACACGGCTTGTTTAGCAATGGGGTGATTCATAAAGACATTATTGCACAATCTCTGTATCATCTATAATTAGGTGTGTTGCTAGTACCTGGTTTTTCACAGGACTAACAGCTCCGTGATCCCTCCAATCCCAGCTGGATGGGACGGGATTTCGAGGAGGAGACGCCAGTTTCATTGATTGATGAAGCGTCCACTGATTCAACAACTGATTCAGATATGTAGAGCGAAATTCTTCCTCTTAAGAAATAGAAGAAAAAAAGTAAGACAAGTCAAAATTTTGTCTTATCTTCATAAGAGATGTTCTGATGCAGCACAAAAAGAACATAAAGCATTTCCTTACTGGTAATAATTTAAATACATGGAAATGTGCTCTCACATACCAGTTAGATCACTGAACTTGGTGACTCCATATTCAGCTGATCCTTGATCCAATGACTGAAGCTTTTCAGCTACCCTCAAGTTCTCATGGAAGATATACAAACGACGAATTGCCTCTGGACAAAAGCAAAAAACATGATTCAGCAACTGACTTCTTTTTCCTCCTGACTAATGATATGCAAGGTAAATAGATACACAGAATATAATGTTTTGAGTTACAGGATTTTCACAGGACAAACACTTCTGACAAACCAACCTTTGACCTTTGATTACCCATTGGTGGTTCTCAACCAAGGTATAAAATTGCCATACAGTAAAGTCCAAAGCAGCTGCAAGAGGAGGGGCCAGTGTGGTTTTGTGGCAAAGTCATTCATAAAAAAGTACAGCAAAGAGATTAAGCCAAGACCCAATGAGTTAATCTCATCTCAAGATTTTGGCACCAATTTCATCTTATTTTCTTTTCCATGAATAAAATGGAGAAAAAGTGAAGTCACCTGCCTCTGGAAAGTAAAATTTTATTTTTTGAAGTCATGCCTGAAAGATGGCCAAGGAGAGACAAATATTTGTTCAGTAAAAAGGCCCTTACAAAAAATGGCTTTAACAGAAGAGGCCAACTTTGAACATGTGGATGGACATTACAATGGACATTTGCAGGATGGAGAGAATGACAGCGGATGTGAATTACAAGAGGGACCTTTTTGTTTCACATTGGAAGAATTTAATGATAAATACCACGCAGGCCAGACTTTGCCCTTGCACACCTAAGATAATACACTGGGTGTGTGTAGCAATAACCACATCTCACTCCCTATGTGTTTATGTTCTTGTTATGTTTTTCTTTTAAAAAAAAAATATAAAAAAATAAATATAAAAAAATGAGAAAACATAAGCATAAACAAATTTTTTTACCAAAGACTTCTTTAATGAAGCAATAATGCCATATTGATGTTTGTTTCCAGCTAAACAAAACAAGTTGATTTATAAAAATGCCTATCAAAATGCTGCTCACATGCTATGCAGTGAGACAAATCCACAAGCTCTATTAATAAAGGCTTAGATTGATGTTGTCTTCCAATCGTTCTAATTTGGATAACTGATCAGCTAATTGATATGTGTAAAAACCCCAATTACGAACTAGTACTCTCAGAACTATGATTAAACACCCTTGAGCAAGTATCCCTATAGTATCCAAATTTTAGAGACCAAAACCATATCAAATCTATTATGTATCATATTCACTTGTTAATGAGGCATATAAAGGACACATGTACATTTCTTAAATATACACTGCCTGGCCAAAAAAACAGTTGCCGCCTGAATTTAACTAAGTAAATAGGTATGAGCCTCCTATTGGATAATTACTGCATGGCCGATTATCTTTCAGCTGGCAACAAGTTATTTAACCTCAGCTGATGCAATGAGTAGCTTCTCATTTCTTAAATAACCATGTCAAAAGACACATCCTGTGGTCCTGGAAAGATGTAAATCTGTTTATAAAGCATCAAATCATTGGCATGCATCAAGCAGAGAAAACATCTAAGGACATTGCAGAAACAATGAAAATTGGATGAAGAACTATCCAATGCATTATTAAAAACTGAAAGGATGGGGGACAAGATGGCGTCGTACAGTGAACATTGTACTGAGTGAGCTCTGGTGGCATTTGTCTATTTATATTTATATTTTGCATACTTGAGCGGTGAAACGTGTAGAATTCTGAGCGGGAAGTGTTTTAACATGAGCCTGGACAATTATTTTCCAAAAGCTTCAGATAACAGAAGCCCAGAAATGCGAAAAGTTCGTCGAAGAAAACCCTGCTAGTGCTGAAAACGAAGGGGAGTCAAGTGCTACATCCGAGACATTGAGCATGGGTGTTAGCTCCGGCTCTATGGAACCTGGTATTGTACAAGCCCTGGACAGAATAACCGACAGCCTTACTAAAGTAATCGATACCAAGATTTCTACTGTCCTGGAAGCCATTAAAGAACAGACCTCGCAGCTACAGGCGGTTGCCACCCGAGTGAGTGAAGCGGAGAAAAGGATTGCTGATGTGGAGGCCGTGGCCGAATCATCGGAGGCAAACTTTGCACATCTTGAGAAGCACGTGCACGACATGCAGGAAGGCATAGATGATCTCGACAACCAAGGCCGCAGGTGCAACATATGTATAGTTGGCTTACCCGAGGGCACAGAAGGCTCGGATTCGGTGAAGTTCTTCGAGAAGTGGATCCCTGAATACCTACAAATGGATACAAAGGCAGGACGGCTGAAGCTTGATCGGGCACACAGATCCCTGGCACCAAAACCCGGAGCCAGTCAACGTCCCAGGCCACTGATTGTAACTTCACAGACAAACAGCACGTGATGGAGGCAGCTCCTCGGCTTGGATCCCGCCAGTCCTGCTAGGGTGATCCCACACATAAGAGACCCAGAATCTCCTTCTTTAACGATTATTCAGCTGAGGTGGCCCGAAGAAGAAAGGCTTTCGACGATATTAAAGCACGGCTGAGGAAGATGAACATAGACTATGCGTTACTGTACCTGGCCACTCTGAAGGTGACGGTGAACGTGACGGAGACAGAACATATCCGCTCAAATGAGACCTTGCTGGGCTACCTTTTTTTTTTTTTTTACATAAATATGATTTCAACATATGAAAATACAGGAACATAAGCAATGTGCCTTTACTGCAGAAAGTGCAGTAGGGAAAAAGTTTAGAAAACCGTGCAAGTTAGATGGCAGGGACATATCCCCCGTTGTTTTTGGGTTTCTCTGTTTTTGTGTAGTAGTTACTGTTCAGATTTGTGCCTCTCCCAGCTCAGTGATTGTTTCTATTTTATGATATGCAGTTTTTGCTCTTGGTGAGTTATACACTAAAAGAGGGTTAACTTAAACAGTATGGCAAATAATAAACTATGCTTGTGTACATGGAATGTAAGAGGGATCCATAGTCCTATTAAAAGGAGAAAAATACTCTCCTTCCTGAAAAAAGAACACATTGATATTGCTCTTTTACAAGAAACACATTTGGACGATGCAGAACATCTGAAACTACAGCAGGGAGGGATTGGGCAGGTATTTTTTCCTCATTTACTTCAAGAAGTAGAGGAGTGACAATTCTTGTGAAAAAAATCTTACCTTTTCATTGATTGAATGTGTTAAAGATGAAAGTGGTAGGCTTGTAATAATAAAGGGAGGCTAGCAAGGAACGGTTATTTCCATATTGAATATTTATTATCCCCCACCTCACCCGTCAGATTTTATAACTAAGAATATTCCTAAATTTCTCAGAGATTCATTCAGATATTTCACTAGTGGGTGGAGACTTTAATTGTATACTGAATCCCCTTATTGACAGACTCCCCACAAAGCTATGCCTCTTTCTTCACAAGCTAAATCACTTAACTCTATATTTGAAGATTTAGGATTTGTCGATGTATGGAGGACAATTCATCCTTTGGATAAAGAGTACACTTTTTTCTCTGCATCCCACAAATGTCATACTAGGATTGATTTTTTTTTTTTTTTTTACCAGGTCTCTCCTTGCACTCAGTTTTATCTTGTGCAATACACAGTATTGTCATCTCAGACCATGCAAATGTGCTGGACCTCTCTCTTAAGGGCATCCTACTTTACTGCAAGAAATATCTGTAATTAGATCAACCCTAGATAACCTCTTAATGCAAGATGAGGAGATCAAACTTAAATTAACTAGACAAAGACTCAATGAACAAGGAAATAAATCCGGAAAATACTTGGCATTTCTAACTAAAAAAAGATTAGAATCGCAATCTATTGCAGCTATTTGTGATGCTCACAATAACCACAAATATGATAACAAACTCATAAATGACACATTTAGGGAATTTAATTGCAGACTGTATGCATCTGAACTACCTTGTAATGCACATGGCCTAATGGAAAATTTCTTTTCTCAGCTTAGTTTGCCTACTCTATCAGCTGAACAGCAAGCCAATCTTAACACTCCCATCTCCAGAGATGAAGTACTGAAGGCTATAAAATCCCTAAAAAATGGAAAAGCCCCGGGACCTGACGGATTTGGTAGTGAATTCTATGAAGAATTTATGATTTATTAGCAGATCCATTACTTAACATGTATAACTACTCTTTCTTGCATAATAGATTACCTCGGACTCTAATAGAATCAAATATCTCCCTTATTCTCAAGAAGGGGAAGTGCACAGAGGCATGTTCCTCAAACAGACCGATAGCTCTTCTTAATGTAGATCGGAAAATACTTTCAAAAATCCTAGCTACTCGACTCGAAGACCTCCTGCCTAAAATTATTAAAGAAGATCAAACTGGTTTTATAAAGGGTCATAACTCTTATAACAATGTCAGACACCTTCTCAATGTTATTCAGGCTTTCCAACAAAGAGATATTGATGGTCTTGTGCTTTCTCTGGACACTGAGAAAGCCTTTGACCAAGTGGAATGGGCTTACTTGTTTTATTCTTTAAGTAAGTTTGGTCTAGGTGATAATTTCATCCGATGAAACGATGGGTCAAAATTCTATATGATAGTCCTCAGGCAGCTATTTTGACTAATGGGCTAAAATTGAACAATTTTCCGTTACTTAGAGGAACAACACAAGGTTGCCCACTATCGCCCCTCTTATTTGCCATTGCCATGGAACCGCTGGCTGAGGCCATTAGAAGTGCACCTGCTATACGGGGTCTACGAGTTCATGATGAGCATAAACTAAGTCTCTACGCAGATGATGTTTTGATATTTATCTCCAACCCAGAGACATCAATACCAGCTCTACTCAACATTATTGAAGTATTTAACAAATTTTCTGGGTACAAAATTAATTTGACTAAGTTGGAAGCCATGCCACTTGGGAGCCTTAATTCGATACCAGCTGCTTTACCTTCCTTTCCCTTTAAATGGTCTCCTACAGGTTTTGTATATTTAGGTATATCTATAACCCCTAAATTCAAGCAAATGTCAAAGCAAACTTTGTTCCCCTGTTTGAAAAAGAGAGACAAGACTTGGAGTGATGGAATTCTTTACCAATCTCTTGGTTAGGACGTATATACTTGGTTTAAATGAATATATTACCTCGATTGCTATACCCTGTCCAAATGATTCCAATTGTTTTTTCAAATAGGGTGGTAAAGGACCTGAATGGCTGGCTTAGTTCCTTCATATGGAGCAAACATAGACCCAAACTCAAGTTGGCCATACTACAGCTGCCAGGCTTTGCACGGGGTCTAGACCTACCAAATGTCAGGATATATCAGTTATGTACTCATATGAGGTATATTTATGAATCGGTCATTAATGACTCAAAATTCTATTTGGTTGGGGGTTGAAGCTTCCCTCTAAAAGTATCCACTGAAAGATTAACTGTTTTTTAAGAAACTCAAAAATATCAAACTAAGCTGTAATAACCCGGTTATGCTTAATACAATTAAAGCCTGGCAATCAGTATGTCAACTTGAGGGAAGGTCAAAGTTCACGTCTGTTTTCACCCCTATTGTGAATAATCCTGATTTCGAGCCTGGGATGTGTGATATTGGTTTTGAGCATTGGGGGAAAATGGTGTTCATAGACTAAAGAATTTACTCACTGATCATATAATCATGACATTTGAACAAATGATTGAGAAATATTCTATCCCCAGAAATGACTTCTTTCGCTATCTGCAGATAAGGCATTATATCTTGCACAGTACCACATAAACTCAGAACCATGAAAGCTCTCCTGTTGAGAAATTGATATTTACATCAAAAAAAGATGTATCCGTGAGTCTACTTTATAAGATTTTATATTCTGCACCCTCAGCTGGGTTACAGAGGCTTCAGGGCACATGGGAGAGAGAGCTTGGTATCACAATTGATGATGAAGAGTGGGAGGATGTTTGGAGACATGCTAAAAAAATCTCAGTCTGTAATCATACCCAAGCAATACAACTGAAAATTCTACACAGAATGCACATATCCCCCAACCGCAGGCATCGTTTCAATCCTATTCTCTCACCCATGTCTTAAATGCAAGATAGAAGTTGGTACTCTAACTCACTGTTTTTGGTCATGTCAGAAACTGCAAATGTATTGGTCTAATGTCATATCTGAAATACAAAAAAGATAGCTGGTTTAGGACTGGAGATGGAGCCTTTGTCTCTCATATTGGGCCTGCCAAGCCAACGCTTAAAATCAAAACATAATAAGAGGCTGTACTGTATCCTTACCTATGCAGCAAGGAAAAACATTTTTCAGCAGTAGATCAGTGAAAAAGTACCAACTGTTACAGGCTGGCAAAGAGTGGTGCTTGATCTGGTGCCTGATCTGGTGCCATTGGAGTACCTTACATGTATATTGCATTTAAAAACAGATCAATTTTATAAAGTTTGGGAACCCTATTTGAACTATGTAGAGCCTGATGTCTCTAACATTATGATGCAGGGGTTTTCTTGATTGTTCATACTGCACACTATTACTGTAACCCCGAGTGTTATATATGTAGATCTGAGCAGGTGTTTGTATTGTTTTGTCTGTTTGTTTGCTTTTTATTTTTGGGAACCATATTTTGTACCCATCCTATACTTGTAAAAGCAAAAAATTAATAAAAATATTGTAAAAAAAAAAACAAAACAAAAAAAACAAAAAAAAAAACTGGAAGAATAGTGGGAAACCATGGTCTTCGAGGAAGAAATGTGGTCGGAAAAAAATCCTCAATGATCCTGATCGTGATTACTTAAACTTTAGGCCAAATCAAAGTGAAGCAAAGCAACAGTAGAACTCAGGGGTATGATTAATAGTGAAAGTAAGAGCACTTCCATACGCACAATGCGAAGGTAACTCAAAGGATTGGGACTGAACAGCTATGTAGCCTTAAGAAAACCACTAATCAGTAAGGCTAACAGTTTTGCTGGGGAGCATAAAGATTGAACTCTGGAGGAAGAGAGGCAGGTGAACTGACGCACCCATCATGCCTGGTGCCTACTGTACAACCCTGTGGCGCCAGTGCCATGATCTGGGGTTGCTGCAGTTGGTCAGGTATAGGTTCAGCAACATTATGTGTCCAAAGAATGAGGTCAGCTGACTACCTGAACATACTGAATAACCAGGTTATTCCATCAATGGATTTTTTTCTTCCCTAATGGCACGGGCATATTCCAAGATGACAATGCCAGGATTCATCTGGCTCACATTGTGAAAGAGTGGTTCAGGGAGCGTGAGACATCATTTTCGCACCTTAACCTCTTAGAGAATCTTTGGGATGTGCTGGAGAAGGCTTTGCGCAGCGGTCAGACTCTCCCATCATCAATATAAGATCTAGGTGAAAAATTAATTCAACATTGGATGGAAATAAATCTTGTGACATTGCAGAAGCTTATCGAAACAATGCCACAGCGAATGCGTGCTGTAATCAAAGCTAAAGGCAGTGCAACAAAACATTACAGTGTGTGACCTTTTTTTTGGTGGTGACATTTTTTCACCAGTGTATTTCACCTGCTAAGGCATTTACACGGCACATTTATGTGTACTCTGCTGCCATATCCTATTCAACATTTAAAATTGTATGAAACTTTATTTTTATTACACCATCATGTGAATTATGAATACTGAATAATTTAACTTCCCAGCTGAGTTTCCTTGCTATTATAAATACTTTCCTTAATGGATACATACTTGTCTCCATTAAGGCAACCATTTAAGGTTTTGTTTTGATCAGGAATACCTATCACTGAATGTTTGGATTTTTTCTTTTGTGAAGAGACAATGAGCACAATAAAGTGGTATTACAACATTATGCACTTTGTATGCTTTGTGATATGTTCAGCACATAAGTACTGCACACTTACCCTCCTCACTGCTGTAAACCTTGTTGTATTTAGCCATGAACTCTTTGAATTTTCCCAATAGCTCCACAGACTCCTGCTGGAAAACAGGGCATACAAAATCAACAACACAATCATACCTCCTATCTAGAAATCAAAACTGCATTTGAAATAAAAACAACATACCTGTACCATACTAAAAGGAGAGGCACTCAATCAGACATTGACCCTATGCCAAATGATAAGTTATAACCTACCTCACACCACTTAGCTACCACCACAACCTTAACAGCATTGCAACCTTAAACAGCATTGTTATGTGAGAACCTGCTCCTATTACTACCAACAAATTTTTTATCTTACCTATACTACCACAGGGCCATCCAAACCAAAACAGCACTGACACCAATAACAACCCCAGCTCAGTACATGCAAGTTCCAGGTAGTGACAATATTGATATCAATTACCCTATCCAAAGATGGGGGCTCTAGATGGAGTCTTGAACTTAAGTTGCATATAAGTTGCATAAAGACAAGACTTCATACTTGACTTCAACCTGGTATTTTGAAAACTTTTTGCATTTGCATCACAGCAGGTCCATCAAAAAAGTCATTTAGACCCATAACATTAACTGAACAGGAAGTCTATCATTTTAACTTTCTAAACAAAATAATTGAATATTTTGGTTCATTCCAGGTGTAATATTTCAACAAACTCCTCCTAGAATTTCATTCAAGGGTTTTACCCACGTCTTCATCATTGAAAAATGAAGAGGTAATATGAAGAGAAATCGGTGATTAAAAGTTATCAAAACTTTTGGTAAATCAAAATTCAGGGTAAGGAAGACTCCTCAAATTTTGATATCTCATCATGAGCGTGACAAGTATGCCTTTACTTCAATATTCAGAGTCCAAAAAGCTGTATGTCTGTCAATGTTGAATCAAATCAATGGAATAACATGCAAGCAAGATACAAACAAATTTTGTGGTTCTTTTTCAAAGGGTTGAGCCTTGGTGACGTATGACAATGATGTCTTGCCATGAGAACACAGTGCCTCATATCAGCCAATCAATTCAGAGTCACAGAGCAGAAAAAAACCATCAAAGCAGGTACAGCCTGCTTCATCTTCCTCCAGTGCCTTGAATCTGCTTTTAAAAAGACTTAATATGATTAAAAATCACATTTACATTAAGACAGAACATATACGCTCAAACGAGACCTTGCTGGGCTACCTTTTTTTTTTTTTTTTTTTACATAAATATGATTTCAACATATGAAAATACTGGAACATAAACAATGTGCCTTTAAAGTTGTCATCAAAAGGGTTTTTTTGTAGAAAATAAACAGATCTCCCAATTGTTAAGACTCAAATTTGTCTTTAATTGTCAGGAAAAGTACAACATTGGGGAAAAATGTTTCTTAAAGAAAAGCATTCAGGAAACAGTTGGCACTTTGAAATGGCCTGGTTGCAAACATGTTTTTATAACCATTAAACTGCCTTAAATGTACCTGTGTTTAGAAAGTGCTTCTGGACATATGACAGATAATGCCAAACAATAAACATCTGTCTGATCTCCACTCACTTGATAAACCAAGCGAGACCTTAGTTTTCATAAGCTTTACCCTGCATCATCATTACATGTTTCTTCATTTAAGAATTATTTGACATATTTTGTATCAATTAAATATTTCATCAAGATGTAAAAAGCAGCTGTGCCTGAAGTTTGGGAAGTACCTTACCAACATGCATCAAACCTCAAGATCCACAGTACTGTGAGGGACCATCTAGTGCTGCTTTTTAGTTTTATTATGTATTTCTGTGTCATTGTCAGCAAGCTGACTCCGTTTCCCTCATGTTGTGCATAATCCCACCCATCAGATGCACAAACTTGCAAAATTGCATAGTTTGTGTCATCTGCTGCTGCAACAGATGTTAAAGGATGAGTTCGGTTTTTTGACACCTGGACCTTATTTTTAGGATTAAATACGCTCGTAGACTCACCCAGACAATTTTGGTGGCGCTCTGAGCCGTTTCGAGCAATTTAGATCTATCCAACGGCATTTTTTCTCATGCCATAGTAGCAGACGGGGCCAGAAATCGAAGCCCCTAAATTAGACATTATCTGCTGCGAAATTCGCTCATTTCAGCTACATTTTATAAATGAATGGCCAGCGTTATCACCATGTCAACTCAACTTTGTTGTTATGGTCATCCGGGGCTTTACAAGGATGGGTAACTTTTGGTGATGTCATAGACAAGAACATGAGTAGAGCCGCTGTTGTTGCTAGGCTACACGGCTACACGGCTATTTTTGTGCAACATGGCGGAATATTTATCCGATGTAGAAATGTCTGACGACGACTTTGAGTATAATGGATGCCCGTATCGTTTTGAGCCAGAATATACTGATGAGGAGCTATTTGAAAGGAGGATGCAGAGGGAAAGAGCCGAACAGCTGGCCAGAGAACAAGCAACCACTGCATGTCCACGAATGGGGGCTAACTGGTGGTGTTGTTGTGGACATTGCACAGCAAACACAACAGAGGAGGAGTGCCTTTGCTGCTCGGAGTGGGACTTGAGACCAGAGGAAACACGTAATGATGCCCCCCAAAATACGATTTCTAGCCCCGTCTGCTACTTTGGCATGAGAAAAAACGCCGTTGGATAGATCTAAATTGCTCGAAAACAGCTCAGAGCTCCGCCAAAATTGTCTGGGTGAGTCTACGTGCATATTTAATCCTAAAAATAAGGTCCAGGTGTCAAAAAACCAAACTTATCCTTTAAGGCTCAAGGCACTCTCATAAAGGTGATTTCCTGGGGTAACACATTGAAGAGGAGCCCTGCTTCAAGCCCTGAAGGAAATGACTAAGAATTCATATGGGAGGAGCTAAAAAAATAAGGACAAGAGGGTAAAAAGCCCAGCTGCCACAAATTGGCAGCAGACAATTTTTCCCTCTGTTACATTTTGTCCCTGAAACAGACAATAGATTTCAGTCAAGTAGATGCGACCATGCTTTATATAAATGTTTACATCAAAAAACATATACTTTCTGATGCATATAACATTGTGGGATCCTCATACTAAAGAAATGTTATTATAAACTAGCAACTGGACTTCTCAAAATTTGATTATGTTGTCAACTATACCAACCGTGTGACAGTTTCTCATTTAAGTAGCTCAACAAAATTGAAATGAGTCTCTATATTTACAACACTTTGGATGCTGGTGTGATGGTAGCACATTGTCCCTGCTATGATTATTTACGAGTTAATGCTAACATTTATCCAGAAATATCAATTTACGCTACCACTGATTCAATGATTTCATGTTTTTACTGCTTCAACTAAGAAAGTTACATTATACAAAATGAACTGTGCTCTTGTTTCCTGTCTGATATTTTTAGACTTGCCATTAGCGTTCAGTTCCTATTATGCTGACTTAGCTGAAGTGAAAGTACCTACTGTTAACACCCTGTGCTGTGATTGACCTTTTCATGGCAGACGTATCTTATGAAATCAGTCCCGAGGTTTGATTTCAACATTACCTATGATGTCACCTCCTAAGCCTTAAGTGTATAAGATCTTGTGTTTTACTTTGGTTCTTTTATTTGGATATGTGAGAATGTGTTGAACGTAAAACAACCTCGCCAAGCTTTGACTCCCTAATGATTGCATACTCACACCAGCAGTTAACATTAAAGGCAGACATTCAGTTCAGGTCGAACCGACCTGGGTAAGGAAAATAACTGCGAGATTTATCACACTCCAACTGTCAAAATATTCTGTTGTGAGGCAAACTAGAACTGTCCCACCCATTTGCTGTGTATAAAAATGTTATGTTACACCATGCAGAATACTTTTTTTGTTTTTGGAGAGGGAAATGCACACTTTGTGTGGAGGTGCAGAACAGGGCGCTCAGCTGAGTGATTTTTACTAACTTTTGTATTGTTTCACATATTGTCAAGATCTAATCTGGACTTGTGCCTTCTTCCAATCAGAACAAAACCTTCAACATCCCTTTCAGAAATGTAATATCAATTTTCATTCTCGGGAGGTTCCTCTTACTGAACCTCTCCTTATTTAGACTTCACCAGTTTATCTTATGTTTGTCTTAAACTGGCCTGTCAGGTACCTGCTTGGCAACCAGCTTCTCTCTATTTTCATTCTGTTTTGGGGATTTGCTTTTGGTACTAGTTTGTCTGAGCCAAGCCCCTAGCTTTCCTGGTGAAGCTTCACACTATATCGAATCTCTGTATGCTGTTTTTGATTTCCTCCCTCTCATTGAATTAGGTTCCACATTATTGTCTACCCTCAGTTTCCCTTCTGCCAAAGGCAGATTACACGATTTTTTCGTTGGTAAAGACGGTTGGAATGCCAGGCTAGTCGACCATGGAGCCATAAATTTGCACAGTGACTTGCCCGATGATCAAGACAGTCTACATGACTGAAACCGACTGCATGTAAAAACTGATGTGATGATGGTGGAAGGAGGAGGGACAACACAAAAGACCGCAAACAAACAGTATTTAGAGTACAGTACTTTAGTTTGTATCTACAAAGGTTCCCCTTTAGTTCATTTGGGACAGCACCCCGCGCCCCCAGCAGACACCCCCCACCATGCCAACAGGATCCCCACCCAGAAATTCAAGTGCAGATTTAGAACAAAAAAGAATCCATTAATTGATTTTTATTTTACTCAAAAGGGCATATAACAGGCATTTTTTTTATCAAATAAAAAAGCTTACTCTAATTTGCGCAATTTAAGAGTCTAATGCATCGCTTTCGTTCATTACATTCATAAAAATGCATTTCTCCTCTCCTGTGCGACGGGTGAGGCTCTCCCCTCACTCCTCTCTCACAACGTACACACGTGCACAGTGGTGTAGACTACGTGATACGCAGGTATACGCCGTATACCCACTAGAAGATGCCCCGAAATACCGTATAACCACTACAAAATGCACAAAGATATGTATAGCATGGTTGTGTGACTTTAACTTTCACTTTCCCTTTCATAAATTCACTTTCTCTGTGTTACGAAGCGGGCACTTTTGAACCAAAGAGTACTTGACTTATAACTGTGTGAATTAAATTCATGCCCGGGACTTCTCTGTCGTCTGACCATTTACGCTGCTCGCTGCGCAAGCCATTCACGGTCTCCCGCACAAAGTCTGATCATTTGCGTCAAACATTCAACAAAACAAACGCTGCTTTCAGTTACAGAGCGCATAACACAAATGAATTGTTCAATGATTTAAGTAACACTTTCACACAAAGCTGAGAAATTAAGGAAAAGCTGAAGAAGAAGAGAGATTTCCATCCGATGTACATGTAATGTACGCTCAGGGCCTTTGCGTGTGAGCTCCGTCGTCTGCCAGTGAGCCTAAAGACGCAGATAGACGCGCATCGCAGGGACGGTGAGGGATCACCAGTCACTTAGGGTGAGTTTATAATTCAAACGGTGTCCAGCTCATGTGCACGGTTTAAGTGAACACAAAGACTTAAAATGACAAGTCAGACCTTTGATGAATCAAAACTCAACATTCGGGGGGGGGGGGGGGGGGGGGGGGCTCCTCTGAGGAAAAGCGGGCACAAGGATCAGTTCTGTGTGCAAGGTGCTGGAAATTTCATCGCTCCACTCCGCTCACATGCTCTGGCACTGTCCACGTTGTAACATGAGATATTTACACACATATATGTTACACAGACAGATTTTTTAACCCTAAGTTAAATTTGATGTGACGAGGCTAGATGTAATGTAAAAATACTTAAAATTAGCCGCATCACAGGGTTCAAAGCATGGGAAAAAAGTAGCGGCTCATTGTCCAGAAATTATGTTAATGTTATAATTCTAAAGCTGACTAATCTTATATTTTGGTATCTGACATATTGACTTATGATGCAACATAGATTCTTATACCAACAGTGAAACATGATGAGGTATGCTGCATTATAGATGCATCCATATAAACTTCACTTTACTTAAAGCATACAATGATAACTTATGATCCTTCATGGAGGATTTTAGGAGTCCTTATAACAGTTGATTGTTGAGGTGTGAGTATAGAGAGGTATAAGTAGTCATAATGTATCATAAGCCCCATCAGTCAGCCTGTAGTTTATAACCAGTCAAGAGCAATCATAAGACCCTTGGATTGATAAGTCATTATAAACCAAATTAATAATTATTTATAACTGTTGATATAGTGCATGATAAAGCATAATGAGTGTGGTCATAATGCATTACGATTGACTATGATGAGCATCATAATTCACTATGAATGTGCTCATAATGAATGCACTATAGATGTGGTCTTCATAGAAAGTGTTAACAAATATTTTGTTAAGGTTGTTGCACTGGTCCTGCTCCAACTTCATTAAAAAGCTTTTCTTTAGCACAGAATTTTTTTAAACCTTTGTTTCTGTTTTGTTTGTTGTTATGGTTTTTTTTTTTCCAAAATCCAATTTTCATGTATGAAATGTCTTATTAGTCTTTACACCAATCCAGAATATGTCAGGTACGGACTGACTTAATCCAAGTCTGGGTTCACTCCTGCTTGTTAAACTATCAAACTGAAGGCTCAGTTCATAACTTTGGCCATTGACAGGACAGCATGGGCTGTTTTTATGAGACAGAGAAAACAGTTATGACACTGACTTTGAGCCAACTGAAAAATCTAACAACTTAATTTTTCTTGATCTCATTAACAGTGACTGATATTGCATATGCTGAGAGACCTTACTCCAAGGTTTTATAATAATCTTTAACATTTCACATAGAGAGTGACAAATCTTACACACAGTCATGGAGAGAGAGGAAGTGATGTACCGCCTGGACAGATCATTTAAAAATAGTTTTGTCCGTTAAAACAGGCCCAATGATAAATTCCGCAGTTTGCTGCTCTTGTTCAATCCTATATTTGTTTATAGAGCTTTTTTCAATTGCACTGTCCTGTAGGATTTTACCTTGTGTATACCATGAAATTTCCGGCTATTGAGAGCACCTGAATATTAGCCGCACCCACTAAATCTAACAAAAAAAAAAATGTGTACATCTAGGCCACACTTGTCTGTAAGCCACAGGTGCACACTTGCCCAGGTGTCAAGTGAGCAGAGCTGATTGGGAGGGTGAGGGGAAGGACCTTGGCCAGAGCACTTGGCGTTTTTTTTCTAACAAGCTGGAGCGTCACCTTATTTTTTGCTCCTTCCCGCTCCAATTTTGCTCCAGTACCACTTACACCATGCGTCTGAAGGGTTGAAATTTGAGTGGAAGGTGGAGGGATAATTAGCGGAGGGGTGCGCAGCCCCTCTAAGCGGACGAGCGGAGAACAGCTCTGTGCGCAAGAGGGACATTTCATCGCTCCACTCCGCTCACATGCTCTGGCACTGTCCATGTTGTAAGACTAGATATTTACACACATGTATGTTACACAGAAAGATTTTTTAGCTCCAAAATAAATCTGATGTGACGAGGCCAAATGAAATGTAAAAAAACGTTAAATTAGCAGCGTCATTGTTTAAACCGCAGGGTTCAAAGCGTGGGAAAAAAGTAGCGGCTTGTAGTCCGGAAATTACGGTATTTGTACTTACATTTCTTACAACTTTTTTATACTTTGTGTTTGTTTTTTTCTTTTGTAACCATCTACTGCACTCAAAAACAGGAGAAGCTCTCCAATCTCATTGTACATTTTGTATGATGACAGTAAAGGGCATTCTAATTTTGATTCTGATTCTTTCCACAAAGCTCAGCTTGATTGCATTTCTGTGTCCCTGTGCCTCTTTGACAAATACACTGCCTGGCCAAAAAAAAGTTGCCACCTGGTTTTAACTAAGAAAACAGGTACGAGCCACCTATTGGATAATTACTGCATTGGCGATTACCTTTCAGCTGGTAACAAGTTATTTAACCCCAGGTTCTCATTTCTTAAACAACCATGTCGAAAGGCCCATCCTGTGGCCGTGGAAAAGATGTTAGTCTGTTTAAGAAGGGTCAAACCATTGGCATGCATCAAGCAGAGAAAACATCTAAGGAGATTGCAGAAACTACTAAAATTAGGTTAAGAACTGTCCAACGCATTACTAAAAAAGAAGGATAGTGGGGAATCATCGTCTTTGAGGAAGAAATGTGGTTGGAAAAAAATCCTGAATGATCATGATCACTTAACGTTTGGCCAAATCAAATCGAAGAAACACAACAGCAGAACTCAGGGGTATGTTTAATAGTGAAAGTAAGAGCATTTTCACATGCACAATGTGAAGGGAACTCAAGGAATTGGGACTGAACAGCTGTGTAGCCTTCAGAAAACCACTAATCAGTAAGGCTAACAGGAAAAAAGGTTTCAGTTTGCTAGGGAGCATAAAGATTGGACTCTGGAGGAATGGAAGAAGGTCATGTGGTCTGATGAGACCCTGCTCTCGAGTGATGGGCACATCAGGGTAAGAAGAGAGGCAGGTGAAGTGATGCACCCATCATGCCTAGTGCCTACTGTACAAGCCTGTGAGGGCAGTGCTATGATCTTGGGTTGCTGCAGTTGGTCAGGTCTAGGTTCAGCAACATTATGTGCCCAAAGAATGAGGTCAGCGGACTACCTGAATATACTGAATTCTTCCCTAATGGCACGAGCATATTCCAAGATGACAATGCCAAGATTCATTGGGCTCAAATTGTGAAAGAGTGGTTCAGGGAGCATGAAACATCATGTCCACAAATGGATTGGCCACCACAGAGTCCAGATCTTAACCCCATGGAGAAGACGTTACGCAGTGGTCAGACTCTCCCATCATCAATACAAGATCTTGGTGAAAAATGAATGCAACATTGGATGGAAATATCTGCTCATCTGCTCACTTAACAACTCAAAAGCTAAGGATTACTACAGATTTGACACCAACTTTTTAAAAGCTCACAAAGACTCTGTGGTACACCCTCTAACACAGCTTATCAATCTATCTATCAAATTTTCAGTTGTCCCTACGGCCTGGAAGGTAGCAGTGGTCAGTCCAATTCACAAATCAGGCAATAAAACAGACATGAATAACTACAGACCGATAAGCATCCTACCTGTCTTCTCAAAAATTTTGGAAAAATGGGTAGAAAAAAACAAATAACCAACCACCTATACAACAGCAAGGACTCTCTACATCCCATGCAGTTTGGTTTCCGTACACACCACTCAACAGAAACTGCCCTCACCATGTTTGTTGAGAAAACCAAAGGGTTTCTGGATAGGAACGGCTTTGTTGGTGCTGTATTTTTAGATCTGATGAGCGCATTTGACACCGTTGACCATCAAATTCTAATAGCAAAATTGACACAGTACAACTTTTCCATGCAAGCCATAACCTGGATCAAATCATATTTATCAAACAGAAAATAGTGTGTAATGGTCAACGGTGTCAACTCCCCATTCCTGGAGTGCCCCTTTGAAGTCCCACAAGGCTCCATACTCGGACTTCTTCTACATCAATGATCCTCCTAATGCTTGTTCTGATATTCATTTCAAAATGTATGCAGATGATGCTGTAATTTTTACCCAAGCAAAAAATACAAAAGAAGCGGCCAAGACACTTACATCAGCATTGATACACATTCAGGACTGGTTGACCAAATCATGTCTCCTTCTCAACACCAAGAAAACTGGGTGCATGATGTTCTCTAAGCAGCCTGAGAAGATCTCTCACTCTAATGTATTTCTGGGAAATGAGGATCTACAGCTTGTTAATGAATTTAAGCACCTGGGTGTTGTTTTGGACTCTTCTCTTTCTTTTAAGAGCCACATCAAAAAAGTTACCAATATTGTAAAATTCAACCTGGTCAATTTTAAACAAATATGAAATTCTCTGACTATAAGTGCTGCATTAATGTTCCTGCACTCAATGATACTCTCACACATTGATTACTGCATAACTACCTGGTCACTTGCAGGAGTAACAACTCTCAAACCTGTTGAATCTCTGTACAAAAAAGCACTGAAAGTATTAGATAAAAAACCTCTCTCACATCATCACTGTAACATCCTCAATCAAAATAATGGAGGACTTGGAGGCAATAGTATACTTGATGCTCGGTCTGTGGCTTTTTGTTACAAACCAAATGAAAGAGGAAAGCAGAAGAAGGCTGCAGGCGGCGAGAAGAAATACCCTTGAGCAGTACAGGAGAGTTTTGGAAGCTATACAACAGTTTGAAGCCGAGGACGAGAGCAGTCGGGCTGCAAGGAAAAGACGTATGAGGGTAAGCTAATGGAAGCTACCGCTAGCTTGTTAGCTAGCTCGTAATGATAAAGTCCTGTGTTTAACAATGTGATGGCAAAAAGTTATTGCCATAAAGTAACAAATGTACTGCAGTCCTGTTTTGGGCATCACGCTCATGACCCATCGGTGACGACATTCTCTGACCAATCAGTAGCTGGCAGTCGGTCGACGTCACCTTTTAGTATTGACTCAGCTCGCTTAGAACCAGAGCAGAGTAGGTACTAAAAACTGGTTTGTTTTAGGAGGTACTGTGCCGGTGGAAACGCAACGCAAACCGAATAGAGCCGAGTAGAGTAGAGTAGAGTAGGGCCAAGGCGGGCTGGTGGAAAAGGGCCATTAGAGGTGACTGTGAGGTTCCCCTCAGATGAACCAGCTTTGGTCAAATTGTTCTGTCGTTCAAAGGTAGCATATTATGGAACAGTTTACCACCATCAGAGAACGTTCCAGCTTTGCAGCTTTTAAGGGTCATCTGGCTCAGGACAAACCAGACCTGTGACCATTTATAAACATCTATCCTTAATGTGCGTTCAGAAATACCTCTCTATGTACATCTGTGTATGCTAACCATGTGCATACTGTGCATAAACTGGTCTGCCGTTGCACAACCTGTGCAGTACAACTGGAGTTTGCAATCATACATTAGCAGTTTTATTATGGTGTGCAATATACAAGCACTTCAGCACTTTAGCACTTTGAACACTGCACTTAGCACATTAAACAGCTCACGCACTTTAAACCTGAAGGTCTCTTTGTTATGGTTCATCTTGAGCATAACTTTTGTGATGTTGTATGTTTGTCCTGTAATTCAATGTAAATTTCATGTTTGCTTATCTGTCTTCTTGCTCCTACCTGTTATCGTTGTTTTATGGACTTAATGTATTTTAAGATTGTACATACCTGTACAAATGCATTACATCAACCTGCGGGGGACTACAGATGGAAATTAGCCTGTGGCTATAATCTGGCACAACATGCCTATGTTCATTAATGTGCATTGTCCTCTATCTAAATAAATTAAAAAAAAAAAAAAAAATCTTGTGACATTGCAGAAGCTTATCGAAACAATGCCACAGCGAATGTGTGTTGTAATCAAAGCTAAAGGTGGTCCAACGAAATATTAGAGTGTGTGACCTTTTTTTGGTGGCAACTTTTTTTTTAGCCAGGCAGTGTATTAACCAAGAATAATTCCTGTTAAAATAAGGGGATTCGCTTTACTGCGGTAAAAATCAGAGTGTTGGGAAGGTTTATTGGTTGACACCATCTGGACTGTTTTTGTACAATCAAAACAGCATGCTGTCCCATGTGCCACTTAAAATAAAAAGTCAGGCCATGATAAAAAAATCTATCTGCATCATAAATATTGCAGAGAAAATATTAAATAGAAGTCAACAGAATATGGGATAAGAAATTGTAACAGTTGATACTTTTCAAGCAACACATTTTCATCATGCTTTTCTTTTTAGTGGGGGTAAAAATCTTTGGATGCCCCCCCCCCCCCCCCCCCCCCCCCCCCCCCCCCCGCCAAAATGAAAGAAAGAGAAAACACTGGCCATGTCTTTGCTTCCTTGAAAGTAACCATTGTCTGACTTTTGCTCACTTGAAATCCTTTTTAAAACTGGTTACTAGAGGGGGACGTCACGGGATAGTGGCTTTTGCTTGGAAATGAGTAACCTTTTCCCTCACAATTCCTCACAACGGAAACACTGGAGTTCTCCTAACCACAACTAACCAACCTGTCCTACCAACAAAGCACCTTACTGTTGGTACTTTGTAAACTGACAGTGCCCAAATCATTCCAGGGAACAGCTAAAATTCCTTTACAGTGAACACTTGACAATAGACAAAAGATGCACCATAGAAGAGTTTGATAAAGGATCAACATATTGTGAATAAAGGATTTTTACCTCCTTCAATGGGCTGGTGGATGCATCCCTGTTGGTGTATTCATGTTGAAGGACAGCTGATCAGAGAGAAAACCAGAACATCATTAAGCGCTTAAGATAAAGGCTTTAGTTATGAAGCAAATGTTGTATAATGTATAAAAGATGTATAATAACATGGTTTTTAAATTAGAAAGAAAAATATATAGGACTACTTCTGTATATGCTAAACCATAAGCCAAAATGGTTCAAGTGTGTTTGCACAAAGTGAAAATATAACAAAGAGGATTTCAAACAGATTATGTTCTTGCAAATTTACAGCTTTCAGTCATGTGACAAGCACTTTGGGCCCTTGTGTTGCACCTGGGATACTACATAAATCACTAAGAAAGAAAGCACCTGTCAGATGTTCACTTTAGTGATGTTCAGATAGATTTAGCAGAAAAAGGGAACCTTAAGACAAGCTCAGACCAGTGATTAGAATGTGGAAGAAGACCATTTTAGACTGTTGCAGGGGACAGTCACAGCTGGGTGGCCTGGGCCATCGCAGCCTGAATCAAACCTGGCTATTATGCCTGTGATTCAGTTTGTTAAGATAGTTTTAGAACACAAATCACTTCATATGTTTTACCAGCCAATCAATGCCTTAAAGCCAGGAGGTAAATGTGTAAAATGGTTTCCATTTTTATAATCTACTACAGCATATGTTTCTAAACAATAATGGCTAGTTTGTCATCAAAATGTGCTGTCACCCCCTGTTACATCAGTCTTGATAGTTGGTGCTTGCTCTGATCATTATATGATTTATAGGAAATTGACCAAAAATAAGATATCTCCTGCCTCACGATCATGGCAGAAATTGGCATATACCCCCAGTTTATTCTGTTTAAACACACACAGACACCTCCAAAATTGGAATCATGTGGTTTGTAATGTTTTGGCTTTTATGAAAGGATAATAATTGCAGCTGTATTAAGTGAATCTCTCTTATCACCCTCATTCATATTGTGAACAAAAAAAAAAGCAGGAACAAGACAAGCATATAGTGCAAAAGTGGAAACTGAAGCACAAAGAGTTGGATCTTAGAAACACTATCCTCTCTCTGTTGCAACAGTGTGAATTCACAGTTTTTCAGAATGTTGCAACTTAAGCTAAATGATATTGGAAAAAAAAATTACTTGAATTTTTTCATGTGCGCTGTAACTTGTGATTTTGAAATATTAATAAATAAATAAAAAGCAACACGTGTTAACATCTTTAGATGCATTAAATTTCAGTTAAACAGTTAAAAGTTTTGTTTTGGTCCTCGCCCTAAAGGAAAGAACCCCTTTACCTAAGCTGGACCCTATTGTTTTTGGTCCGTTTCTTTCTTTCTTATTATTATTAGGGTCCTCACCCTAACAGTACATTCACACCAGAAGCGTCAAAATCGCCTGTCGACGCTCTAGACGCTCACATTGCGCCACTTGGCAGTTGAAAACACACACACAGCAGCACACAGGCAGGCGTCGAGATGTGAGCGGCAGAAGGGGCGGGGCTTTCAAGACCATATACTGTCATTCTTGTTTTCACGCTTATATATCTCTATATATAAAGATTGAACTAAAATTACAGAAGTAAACAGACACAAGCACAGGCTTGTGACATTTTAACAGTAGCCTACTTGATTGTTATGACTTTACCCCCCTTTTTATGGAACATTCGCACAAAGCGGGAGGTTATTTGGGGGGTTAGAAAGTGTACATATAATGCACATGGGAGTTCGGTTCCCTCTTTCACCATGGATCACAGTTGGGAAGCGAGAGACAGCAATGATAAGATTTTCCTGTTGTTTTCTCTTCCTGCCTCTCAAAATCTTCCGCATGGGAATCTAGATCGGCCTGCAATTGGCTGACACCTCGGCCGCGCCGCTGCTCATTTGCATAAAGTTAAGCTTCTCCAAACTTCAGCTTGACGCTCGCAACGCTCCAATAGCGCCGCTCGAGGTCGCTCGTCGCCATCGCCTCGATCGCCCCTCGATGTATGATCATTGAAAATGAGTGGCAGCTGGACGCCGCCGACGCTCAGATTGCTTCTGGTGTGAATGTACCGTAAGGCCAAGGATCCCTCCAGCTACAGCTAGAGGGATTGGATTCTAGTGTTCTTGCTTTGTGTCTTTTTTAATTCAGTCCACGCTTTAAACCTTAATTTGTCCCCGTAAACATGCTCAAAAACTCACCAAAATTGGCACACACCTCAGATGTGGGGAAAATTTTTAAAAATGAAAAAATGAACCCCCAACATGCCTAAATGAGCTCTCTAGCGCCACCTATGCACCAAAAAAAACCCACTAAAATGTCTGTAACGTCCAGTAGGAATGTCGTAGAGAGATCAAACCAACGCCAAAACGTTTGTCTCATCAGGACCTAAAAACCTCCCTTTGAGGTTTCATAGGAATATCTGCAACAGGATGCCTGCAATTTGCCTTTGTATCTCCTCCTAGGCCGTAAATGGTATCAGCTTGAACCACGGAGAGGTGACACAGTAGGCCATGCTGATCAACAAGTTCTGAAGGAATTTGTTGTTTCTCAAACTGTTTCTGAATGACAAGCCCTTAAATTTGGTCAACCTCAAAGAAGCTTTCCTGGCTACTCCCATTAAAATGAATGGGGTGAGTAGGATACAGCTCCAGACAACCTGTGGCAGTTAGGCCTCAACACAACAAACCAAAACCCCTACAGCCTTAAAACTGACATGGAAGGATTCCTGACAAAAAATACTATCAGAAGATGCTATTTTTAGAGAGATTTGGTCAAAATTGTGGCATTTGTGAGGCTGTGAGTGAGAGTGAAATTGAGTGAAAATTTCATTCTTCCTCAGGAGCACTTAGAATGATGTCACTCATTGATTGACAGTTCAGTGCAGTTGGTCATGTGACTCACTGAAGGCTGGAAAATGGAATGTGTAATACACACCCATTATAAAGACTGAGGAGGAGAAAAATACATCACTTTAACTGTGATATCCCTAAAATGGTCGAAGAGAGATGAAACCCTCAAAATGGAGGTCGTACGGGCATGAGGGACGTGCGACAGAGGGAAGACCAGACCAATGCTGCTTGCAGCTTTAATTTATTTTGTACTCTAAATCCTGCTTTTCATACATGAGGCTAGTGGGTGGATAATAGGGCCAAAGCCCCAAATGTTTGAAGAGATGTTTTGTTATTGATTAAATCAGAATTGTATTATCTCCCTCAACAGTCTTACCTTTCATTTTGTAGCCAAACAGTCATTTTTGTTAATGTTTCATGAGGAAAGCATAAAAATCATTTATCCTCAACATGCTACATTGCAGTCTCAGAATGATGGAGACACTTTTTAAAATTTCAATTGATGGTTATTTGAGTTTAGAATGGGAGAAAATAATGCATGTGAGTCCCTTAATGAACTTAGATTTACTGGGGAGCATCCATCACATTTATTCTTGGTTTAGCCCTCTGCGATCCATCCCAGCTCTCCTTCCTGGAGTGCACTGACATTTGTGCAGACACATGCACGGAGTAGGAGGAAGGAGGAGGAGGAGTCTTTATGGATTCATCTTTATAGATAATCTTGTTTAACTTCAACCACAATTTTGACCACTTCTGTCCCCTGTCTGCCATAACTTCATTTTTTACCTCTTTGTTATAATTTCTGCTGACAACCACTGATAAAAGTGTGAGATCCTTCATTAACAAAACATACAAAACAAAGTGGAAGGAATTGATAAGGGAATTTTTCTTCGAAGAGACTAATGATATCAATCCCTTCAGAGAGTTCTTATTGATTCTAAATTTGAATTGATTGTCAATTTCCATCCCTACTAACGTCACCACTAACCAATGCTGAAGCAGCAGCATGATGTGCTTAAAGGACATGTGACCAACATCACATGTCCTGTGATGTGGATACTGCGCATGTCTACATTGCAGTTGCAATTTAAAAAAGCGATATATCATTTAGCCCTTCTGCAAACAGTCACAACTTTCAACTTGTCTTGCTTAAAATCTTTGGTCTAAACTAGGATTTACACAGTCGCCAGGATAAAAGTCTCACAAAATAGATTTTCACTTGGTTCTTGTTTGAGTCCAAGAATGGGTGAGTGTCTGTGGCTTAGTCTGACAGGTCATTCTACCACCAATCAAAGGGATGAGGGTTCAAGCCCTGCTCCAGCTGTCAGATGTTAATTTGTCTTTGGGAAAGACACTTAATCCCAAGTTTTTCCCACTGCTATGTCAGTGGTGAGTAAATGGGCATGAAAGCGCACACAAGGACAGTCCTTGTGACGTAAGTGTAAACAAACTCTATACACAAAAAAGAGGGACTTTTTAAACTCGCCAGTGTCTGTAACAAGCCATATAGAACATCAGATTGCAGGATAAGTTATTACAACCTAAAACCAGTAAAAAATGTAAGCAATGCATAAAATTACAGAGAGCAGCTTTATAACAGACATATTCTCCTGCTTGAACAAGTGACTAAATTCTGGAAACTAAAAGAGTTAATTTTCATGATATGTTGTGTCTGTGCCCAGAAATTAACTGTGGAATATATGTTTATATATATATATATATATATATATATATATATATATATATATATATATATATATATATATATATATATATATATATATATATATATATATATACATACACACACACATATATATATACATATATACATATACATATATATACATATATACATATATATACTCATATACATATATGTATATATGTATATATATACATATATACATATATATACACACACATATAAATATATATATATATATATATATATGGTTAATGCTATCTAAAATGTTATCTAACTCATGTTAATGTTATCTAAAAACACCAAGTTCATATGTGTTAAAACACGTAATTTCATTGTCATTTCATGTATGTACTAAATAGATAAATAATTCATCTTATGAAGGACTTAAATAGGTTAAAAGAGCTGTAAAATAAGCTACGTTCTATGTGAAACTGAATTTCCGGTTTTTGGTTCCACTACAACGCAATTCAGTGACACACTGCAGAGCCGAGGAACACACGTTGCCTCCGGGAATATGCCGATATGAGCTGAAGCAGACGGTGAAAGACACTGTTAAAGGACTGAAGAATCTCTTTTCATGGCAAGCGGTGCATCGAGGTACGATGTTTATAAAGTTAATTTTTGTTTCTATGTGTTGTGCTGTGTGACATATTTCTGATGGATGTATTTTGATACATTTGCACTATTTTGTATCATAAAACTACAGTTCTCTCGTATGGCTCACAGCATACAGCATGTGTGCATGAAGCAGAGCCAAAGGGGAAGCTGTTCAAGATTGCTCCAGAAATAAACGCCGGCTCCAAAGAAACTACCTGTGTCTGTTGTCATGAAGGGAGCTACATATATATGTGTACACACATATGTGTGTGTGTATATATATATATATATATATATATATATATATATATATATATATATATATATATATATATATATATATATATATATATATATATATATATGACTTTTCTCTCACCCACCCCCCTCTCCCCGGTGGGGTGAGTGGCTGTTCATCCTCTTCAGCTCGGGTCCTCTACCAGAGGCCTGGGAGCTTGAGGGTCCTCCGCAGTATCTTAGCTGTTCCTAGGACTGCACTCTTCTGGAGTGAGATGTCTGATGTTTCTCCAGGGATCTGTTGGAGCCACTTCTCCAGTGTGGGGGTCACTGCCCCGAGTGCCTCGATGACCACAGGCACTACTGTTGCCTTCACCTTCCAGGCTTTCTCTAGCTCTTCTTCGAGCCCTTGGTATTTCTCTAGTTTCTCGTGTTCCTTTTTCCTGATATTGCCATCACTTGGCTACATCAATCATAACAGCTTTCCTCTGCTGCTTATCCACGATTACAATGTACGGTTGGTTGGCCATTACCATTTTGTCGGTCTGTATCTGGAAGTCCCACAGGATCTTGGCTCGGCCATTCTCAATCACCTTGGGAGGTGCTTCCCATTTTGACCTTGGAGGCTCCACTCCATATTCTGCACAGATGTTCCTGTACACTATACAGGCTACTTAGTTATAGCGTTCCATGTATGCTTTTCTTGCCAGCATCTTACACCCTGCTGTTAGGTGCTGGACTTTTTCAGGGCTCTCTTTGCACAGCCTGCACCTGGGATCTTGCCTTGTGTGGTAGATCCGGGCCTCTATTGCTCTGGTGCTCAAGGCCTGTTCCTGTGCAGCCATGATTAGTGCCTCTGTGCCGTCCTTCAATCCAGCCTTCTCTAGCCATTGGTAATTTGTTCATATCAGCCACTTCAGCTATCTGTCGTTGGTACATCCCATGCAGGGGTTTCTCCTCCCATGATGGTTCCTCTAGTTCCTCCTCCCCTGTCAGTTTCCACTGTCTGAGACACTCACTAAGCGCTTGATCTCTTGGGGCCATCTTCCTGACGTAGTCATGGAGCTTGGATGTTTCATCTTGGATAGTGGTTCTGATGCTCACTAACCCTCTGCCTCCTTCTTTGCGCTTAGTGTATAGCCTCTGTATACTGGACTTGGGGTGAAAGCCCCCGTGCATGGTGAGCAATTTCCAAGTTCTACGTCTGTGGCCTGAATTTCCTCCTTTGGCCAGCTCATTATTCCAGCTGGGTATCTGATCACTGACAGGGCATAGCTGTTCATTGCCCAAACCTTGTTTCTGCCATTGAGCTGACTCTTTAGGACTTGCCTTACTCGCTTCAGGTACTTGGCCATGGCTGCTTTCCTAGTGGCCTCTTCGTGGTTGCCATTTGCCTGTGGTATGCCAAGGTATTTGTAGCTCTCCTCCACATCTGCTATTCTGCCTTCTGGGAGTGTAATGCCCTCTGTATGGACTACCTTCCCTCTTTTTGTCACCATTCAGCCACACTTCTCCAGTCCGAACGACATTCCGATGTCACTGCTGTAGATCCTGGTGGTGTGGATCAGTGAGTCGATGTCTCGCTCACTCTTAGCGTACAGCTTGATGTCATCCATGTAGAGGAGGTGACTGATGGTGGTCCTATTTCGGAGTCTGTATCCATAGTCAGTGTTGTTGATTATTTGGCTGAGGGGGTTCAGTCCTATGCAGAACAGCAGTGGGGACAGAGCATCACCTTGGTATATGCCACATTTGATGGAGACTTGTGCAATTGGCTCAAAGTTGGCCTCAAGGGTGGTGTTCCATTGACTCATTGAGTTTGCAACAAAGGCTCTTAGAGTCTTGTTGACCTTGTACAGCTTCATGCATTCCAGGATCCATGTATGTGGCATCAAGTCATAGGCTTTCGTGTAATCAATCCAGGCAGTGCACAGGTTGGTCTGTCTGGTTCTGCAGTCTCGAGCGACTGTTCTATCTACCAGTAGCTGGTGTTTTGCTCCTCTGGTATTTTTTACCAATGCCTTTCTGTGTCTCTGTCATGTATTGATCCATGTGCCCACTTATCTTAGCCGCAATGATGCCTGACAGGAGTTTCCATGTTGTGGAGAGGCAGGTGATTGGCCGATAGTTGGATGGGACTGTTCCCTTCTGGGGATCTTTCTGAATCAGGATTGTACAGCCCTTGGTCAGCCATTCAGGATGGGTCCCATCTCTCACCAGTTGGTTCATTTGTACTGCCAGGCGCTCATGGAGTGAGGTCAGCCTCTTCAGCCAGTATGTATGGATCATATCCAGGCCTGGTGCTGTCCAGTTCTTCATACTTGAGATTTTTTCTTGGATGTCTGCTACTGTGTTGGTCACGGCATCTTGTTCAGGGAGATTGCTGTGGTCTGCTCTTAGATTGATTAGCCACTGTGTATCGTTGTTATGTGATGCTTCTTTCTCCCATATGCCTTTCCAGTATTGTTCAGTCTCCAGCCTTGGTGGGTTAGCTCGTGAGTTATTCCCTTGCCACTGAGAGTACACTTTGGCTGGTTCAGTGGAGAACAGCCAGTTTATTCGCCTGGCCTCAGTCTCTCTTGTGTACCTCTTCAGTCGGGTGACCAAGGCTTGGAGTCTTTGTTTGGCAATTTCCAAGGCCACAGGTATGGGCATCTGCCTGTACCTCTTGGGTATGTCTTTCCTGGTTGCACCATTCTGGAGCTCTGACAATTGGTTGACCTCTCTCCGTGTCGCCTTGATTTTAGCCTCTAGCCTTCTCCTCCATGGTGGGCACTGCCCTTTATTCCTGTTCATGTTACCCGTCTTGTGTCCAAGCATCTCGAGGATCACTGTTGCTGTACTGTATATCAGCTCATTGGTCTCAGTGATGTTTGCAGTGGGAATTGTTTGTATCACTGCATTTACATTGGCTAGGATTTCTGGAGGTACTTCACTAATCTTCGCTAATCGGTGTTGGGGTTGACAGGCGCTCATCTTAGCCATGATCTTATCTCTCAGGTCAGTCAACTCTTCGCTCAACTCTGGGGCTTGGTACCCAGTCTCCAGGGGGGAGTCAATGTTAACTCCCCCATCTGACCTATCGTCCTGGCTCCCCCTTGCCGTAGCATTAACGTGTTGTATCTCCTCAATCTCTAGTCGTGATAGCAGCTGCCGTTTGTGGATGTTGGAACGCTGAGCTACTAGTTGTTTCGGCATTATTATTGACTGTGGGTATCGAAGTAACCATTTCTCCCACAGTCTGTTCATGTAACCCCGCTGGCTAGGGTTACTGGAGTAGTAGACACGTTTGTTATGATTTGGTACTATACAAAAAAAGATGGATAGATTGATAAATACTTTACTGATAAAGTTAGCACAAGATTTTAAAGTAAGAATATGTGAGGTCTATTTGGTGCTTCTGTGTACTATCTACTATAATGTGTCTTCCATAATGTACCTACACTTATCGGCATCTGACAGCATTTATTCTACTTGCTCCTTTCTGGGTCCTGATAGCAGAAGTACAATCTTGACTTCAATCCTCAGTTCTTAGTGTATCCAATTAAGAACAACTTATTTTCATACAAACATTGGAAAATTAATGCATAAACAAGTAAGTGACAAACAAGACTGTGAACTTCTCTGCAGCATAAAGCAGAGGGGCCTTTTCTTGCCCACCAAGAAACTGTTTAATTCATGCATGACATCACATGACAGCTATAAATGGCACGTTTAAATCTTCAGAGAGACAGATTATAACATTTATTGGCAGAATAGTCAATTTTATACCTCTTTCCTTTTTCACTCTATTGGAGAGTTGCTACACAGTGAGGTTATCAAATAGAAGTATTGCAATATAACCCAGCAATTGGGGCCATATTCATAAAACAACACCAAGGCAATGCAATCTTTCATAGTAAAGGCAATTTCAATATTAACTATTCTCAAATAAACTTTTATTGTTGAACTGACTGTCAAATTAATGCCATTCAGACATGTGGATTAAAATGTATTTGGGACTTTTTTCCTTACCAGTGTGTAAAATGGCACTTTTATTCTTTTCATTTAGCAGGGAAGGCATTGATGTCATAATTTGTGCCACACAGATTGGTAGTTCCACTTACTGAGTGTCAGAAAATATTGTCTGGTAGCTGATATTGTTGGTAAAAAACACAGAGTTGCTTTTATTCACCAAAAAATGCTGTTTTTAGTATTTTTCAGAATGTCTTCTTAATTTTGATTATGAGCATTACGAAAAATATAGATTCTAAACTGATATATGTTTAGACATGACTAATACATTTTTTGGAGCTACAAAGTTATGTTTATAATGCAGCATTTATCAGCCCGAGCTAAAGGGTTTTGTCATGTCATGACAAAAACACTGTTTCTATGTGATTTTTATATCCTAAATAAAATTGGTGAACCCACGCTTTCTATGAGCATACAGTTTAGATGTCTGTGTTTAACTGTCATTGCATCCCCTGAATATTTAGTATGACACCTGAACTTGTGGGAAACCTTCATTTCATGAAAAAATGTGAAAATACCATCAATAATTGTCCAGATGAAAAACACATTTTTCTAGTTATTTCATAAATTTGTGGTAAAATCTGTGGACTTGACTACTGTTAGAATGTTTATTATCAAACCAGCCATTTTATTATAATTCTCTAGGTTTTATGTAGGCAACAAGCATGAAAACATAATCTAATGATTTGCTGGAACTGAATGTCTTGATTTTGCTTTAAAAACTAGGAAAAAGACAGAGGAAGAAGAGACTTAATATTCATCATGTCCTGAAAGCATGAACAGTCAGACACATATGTATGTTACCAGTTGGTGTAACCTCACAGCTTTGTTTTCATTATAAACATTCTGGATCTAAAGTTTTACAACATGAGCTGAGGATCTTCACTGCCCTTGGTCAACATTATTAAATAATAATAACCAAAGATTAAAAATTTTTGTCTGACTATAAGTATTTGACTGCTTACTTTCCTCTAATTGATGTGGTCAGTCTATGCTTTGCCACTCAAACAGATAGCACAATATGTAAGATGTACCATATTGTGTAAAATTAAGCTAATTTTACACAGCTATTTTCTTCTATCTGCCATGTTTACTCCCACAACTCCTTTGTTGTTCATTGTAAATGTTTGACACCATAGTTTTGCAAGGCATGTGGTATAAGATGCAATGTTACCTTTAGGTTGGCATTTCTGTTCAAGCAGAGTGGAAGTGCCTTGCCAAGGAATACTCCACACTTTGAACATACACTCCTCCGTCTGGCGTGGACAGAGAACATGCAGATAAAAATGGAGAGGAAAGCGTTACATAATGTGTTTCTCTGTAGGCATTGACAATTAATTTTAAAAAGTGGATACCGTCTAACATTCTGCAATTCTGTCTGATACATTTTAATGACTGAAGCTTCTCGATTAATTTATTATTTCCTAAAGCTAATATGTGGATTACAAAACATGAGCTTGTTCAAGGTTTGAGGGACCAAAAAAGAGAACCCTCGGACCCCCTTTCTAAATCTCTCTGAGATCATTTTTTACCAACATATTTTCCCTCTTACAAACAAAGACAAACAAAACCTACCTTCAATTTCTGTAAATCAGGATAGAAGTCACAGGTCTTGAGCATGGTGGATTTCTTACACTGAGTGTTACTCAATTCCACTGTTATTGTGTAACGAATACCCTTTACTAGCTGAAAAACAAACAAAAATGAAGTTGTTTTTATAGCACTAAATTCATATTCCTAAGGAAACGTTTGAGAGAGAATGTCTTCAATCAAAGCTTTTATCCGAGACAATCAATGAGACAAGTGTAAAACGCAGACTAACTTAACTGTTCACAAAGCCTTCAATGTACCCTTGCAATGGCACTGAAGTAGGGTTTGTATTTTTTCCTATTTTTGCTACATGGACAACCTTGTTGATCCAGGGCATTCCAAGTAGTTGGATGCACCTATCAAAAAGGCTAGTGTTTTGATTTTACAAGGCCAGCTAATAGTAACTTCAACCCAAAATAAAACATCGTACAATTTCCAGAGTGTGAAGCCCCGTTAATCAATTGAATACATACTGAATATTTACCAGAAAGTGTGCAAATGAACCTTAACACAGACAAGAAAGTAGATGGGAGTTAGGGAAGAGTAAAACATCTATGACATTATAACAATTTAAGGGAAGAAATAAGGTAAGCTACCCTTTTTAAGCTAAATATTGTGTGACGCAGATCAATGTGACCCTGCGTACGTATAAAGGAAAACCTGGTTCATATCTTGCACAACCAATACAGTCGATCAACAACTATACTGTATGAAAATGTCTAGCAGACAGGGAGGGACTACTGCTGAGTTGACAGGAGCCTGTGTTGCTTATACCTGTTTTGAGGCGGAGATGAATCGGCTAACTTTGCGGAGGTGCATAGCGTTTGAGCCTTGGTTGTAGCTCTCCTCGGCGAAATCCAACGCCTTCTTAAGCCCTGGATCGTTCTCTTGCAACCGGTTGGGAGAGCCTGGAGGCCCCAATATGGGCCAGTCGTATTCCTCACTTTGCCCGAGAACAAAGCCCTGTATAGTAGCCATGGAAAGCCACATGATGACCAGAGCGCGCAAACCGGTCATCGCGCTGAAAACTAAGACACTGATTTGAGTCATTCTCTCACAATAGACAGATTTCCGAATATAAATCTATGGACTTTTGAGCAGCGGTGGAGTAGGACGTCTCGGCACAGCCGCAGAGCCACCATCTACAGGTCAACATCCGGTCTACAGCGCAACATCCGGTTCACAGCTCAACATTCTTCGGGTCTTTTTCAAACCGGCCACTACACACTCTCCCTACCAGCTACCCCTCCGTTTTTTTTAAGTCCGTCCCAAACCGATTCTCGGGGAGGTGTCGTGGGCTGTAGCCATAGATATACATAGAAGACTAGATACGTCAGCGTGCTGTAGCAGCCCGCTAAGCGACGTGCCTACGTGGCGGCCATCTTGGGTAGGTCACCATTCCCATTAAAGGCAATGCATGTACATTGAAAATAAGTAATAACTTGCTCATTTCTTAACGGATTTTCATGCGGTTTTCTTTATTGTAAAAGTCAAACGTGCACTATTACTACATTAGATTGGATTTAAGAAAACAAATTCTAACAATGTTGCCTACAATGTTACCCTTTCAGTCTAGAGGCCAGGAAATCTTTAATGTTCAGCCATTCCATATCTAAATGTATATACATAGATATATTGTTATATGTATATAAACAGAAAGATAAACACATAAACTATGTTCTTAGATTGAAAGATTTAATGGTAAAGGTAATAAAGTAATCATTTATATCATCATTTATATTCATTTTCTCTCTCTATATATATATATAAATATATATATAAATATATTTGTATGTGTGTGTGTATATCTATATATATCTATATATATAATATAATACATATATAGATAGATAGATAGACATATATATATATATATATATATATATATATATATATATATATATATATATATATATATATATATATATATATATATATATATATATATATATATACATATATATATACATATATATGTGTGTGTGTGTGTGTGTGTGTGTACGGACAAAACCCTCCACATGCGAGCCTGCACGTGCAGCACTAAATTGAGTCCGGTTTCAGCCATGTGCCTGCACAAACACTGTTAAACTAAGAAAATATTTAATGACTGTCATACAGATGTTTACAATTTAAGATGTAGGCCTACATGGTATTGGTTATCAAATTAAGGCCTGCCTTGCATTAGCCATTAGTAAAACAGTTTATGTTTATTTGATTAAGTGTTTTATATTTACCGGGACTGTTGCAAAAACCAAAGACTTCATGGAAGCAAGAATAAAAAAAGCAGTTAAAAAAATGAAATGCAGCAAAAGAAGCATGGGAGTAAGTTTTTTTTTTCTTTTTTTTTTTGTATAAATTGACTTTACATTAAATTATAGATTAAAGGACGATTTATTGGTTCAATGTCATATAATTTAAAAAAAAAAGATTTTTAAAAAAAAAATCTCTATCGAGAACGATTTCTACAGAATGCATTGGCAACAACAAACAGAGGCTAACCTTTCACTGCTGCATAATCAACAGTAAAAGACGCATTGAACGTCTGTGCCTTCTGGAGGATCTATTCTGCTCATTTTTCAGTCGCTGGTGGATCAAGGCAAGAACTGCCGCTCCAGCAAGATGCCGCTGCGAAACCATGGCAACATTCACTTCCTGTTTCCGCCTGAGAGAGGGAAGTTTATCCAAAGCTTGCCGCTGTATTTATACCCTACACCTTGACAAAGTGAACTTCATTCAGCTGCGAGTGTGACTTCTGATGGAGTGCACTCCGTCACGGAGGGTGTAAGGGCTGCTTTGAAAAAGCTTCTTCTTCTTCTTCGTGTGGGAGGAGTGTGAAAGGAGAGCGGGAGAGTGAGAAAAGTTTGAGCTTCTGTTTATCTATCTTTTTCTGTCTTTTTTTCTTTGTGTTAGTCATGTAGTTGTCTTGTTTTTTTGTGTCTTTATTTGTCGGGTTCATTTCGGTTTTGGGGGGATTTGTGTGCTTTTACCTGGCCAAGTGTTGGCTGGCAGGTCTGCGTCCTCATGGTGGTGAGCGGCGGAACCGGGCTGAAGATAGTTTCAGAATATTTAACATTCGCCTTTTTTTCGCGTCGATTACCTTCAATAGCTCCGAGTCAAAGCATCGATTTTTCACAGTTTTGGGATATGTTGGAGAGCAGATTAAGGCAGACGATTCACAGTTTTGATGAACTTCAAATCACCAATAATAACGATGCAGCGGGGGTCGCAACGAAGTGAATGTCTGTCGAATGTGCCAGTGACTATAGGCGGAGTTAGGGACCGTCGCCAGCGTGCAATACGGCTCATTCCAATATTCAATAACTTTTTTTGTTTTTCAACATAGACATCTCAATCCACTGCTATTATAGGAGGTGGCAGCCCTTAACATTTCACAACAATGAATACTAAATAAAAATAAAAATAAACTCGGCAAATCATCATCATCAATAACATTTTGCCTTAGGGTTATAATTTCAATAGCTTTCTCATTTTTTAATTTATTGACATAAAATCACCTGTCATGTGTCCTGGACATCCTCTCACAACTTCCACAGCTCTTACTTAGTTTATAGAAGATCATTAAAAAAAACCCCACAGAGACCATTACCAGGGGATGGACGTTATAAATGTGCTTTTTTCAACTTGGAATTTCAATAGCTTTCTCATTTTTTGATTTATTGACACCAAATTACCTCTCATGTGTCCTGTACATCCTCTCACAACTTTCACAGCTCTTACTTAGTTTATAGAAGGTCATTAAAAGAAAAAACACAGAGACCATTATCAGGGGATGGTCACTATAAATGTGCTTTTTCCAACTTGGAATTTCAATAGCTTTCTCATTTTTTAATTTATTGACACCAAATCACCTCTCATGTGTCCTGGACATCCTCTCACAACTTTCACAGCCCTTGTCTGTGAAGAAGGTCATTTTTAAAAGACCCTCTAAGGCCATTATCAGGGGATGGTCGCTATAAATGTGCTTTTTCAACTTGGAATTTCAATAGCTCTCTCATTTTTTAATTTATTGACAACAAATCACCTCTCCTGTGTCCTGGACATCCTCGAGAGGATGTCCAGGACACAGGAGAGGTGGTTTGATGGCTGTTCATGATTTTAAACAATCGGAATGGGGAGTTTAACATCCGTTTTCGTGTGAGAATGGATGATGTTGATTATATGCTTTTTGCCACGTCGTCTAACATGAAATGTTTTGGTTGTGGTGAGGAAGGACATGCGATCAAGGCATGCCCTCAACGAGCGGCTGCGCTCCGCTGCGCAGCCTTAGCGCGCAGAGACCCGGTCCGTCCCGACCGGGAAGGCCGGCGCCGGAGGGCAGCGTCCTTCTGCAGAGCTGCAGGAGGCAGCTGTCAGCAGTCCTGCTACAGCAGCCTCAGAGCCAGGCAGCGAAAGAGAGACAGGAGGTGAGGTGTGTAGGGAGGGGGAGAGTGTCACAGAGGAGACAGGTGAGGGGGTTGAGGCACAGAACAGTGAAGTGTATTCAGTGAGGGAGGGTGAGACATGTGTTGAGTGTGAGTTAAACAAGGTGCTTGAGACAGGTGAGATGAGAGAAGTGTGTGAGACAGGTGAGGGTGGTGAGACAGGTGAGGTGAGAGAAGTGTGTGAGACAGGTGAGGTCAACCCCTTCAGACCCTGCGTCCATTGGAATGGACATGACATATTTCTGTCTCTAAACCAATAAATACTCTGTAATTAGATGATGTCAGCATTGCTGGTTACTGATTGGACCCTACTTATCCAAACAAAATTATGTCATGACATTGAGCATGTTCTGACAGAGTGATAGACAAATGACAAGACAAGGATGGTGGAGCAGATCATGAGAGGGAAGAGTAAGTGTCCATTTTCAGTCAAAAATATAACTTTATGTTCATGCTGGCCAAACAAAATTGCTCTAAGCATAATTTTAAGTATTACAAGTGACAATATTTGAAGTTGTTTTGAACATATATCATGACATTAATTTATAGGATTTTTTCAAAGTTAGATGTCCATTGCAATGGACATCAGGAGTAGGGCAAGTCTTGCCAACACTCACATATTATGGTGTCAGTATATGAAGAAACAAAATACTTGTAAGCCTTTTATAGGTAATGTATTACAAGTGACAATATTTGAAATTGTTTTGAACATATATCATGATATTAGTTTATAGGATTTTTTCAAAGTTTGATGTCCATTGCAATGGACATCAGGAGTAGGGCAAGTTTTGACAACACTCACATGTTATGGTGTCAGTACATGAAGAAACAACATACCTGTAAGCTTTTCATAGGTAAGGTATGATGTGACAATAAATTTATTCATGATTATAAAATCTTTATTGTGTATATATTTTTTGTACATAATATTCTTTAATGTAGAGTATACAGTCCATGACTGTATACTCTACTGAACGTCTCGTAAATGGAGTTATCTGAACTCGACGCTTTGAATTCAACAAATGGGTAGGATGGTGAGATAGGAGGTAAGTTTAGAAATCATAAGTGTTTTTAATTATTACTTTGACAATTATTTCACAATTTACAATCTTCTGGAGCTGCTGGCTGAGAGGAAAATTAATGCTGCTGGATCAGCAAGGGTCTCTCGCTTTGGTCAAATGGTATGACAACAGACCAGTTGTCATGGTCTTCAACTTTATTGGTGTTGGCAGAATGGATGAAGTGCTGAGGTGGGACAAATAGAGAGCCCAATTTGTGATGGTGTTGCATCCAGGAGTTGTGAAGCTATACAATGAAGCAATGGGCAGGGTGGCATGCTTGATCAACTTGTCAGTCTGTACCGTACAGAAATTCAGTCAAAAAAGTGGACCCTGAGAAAGATCTCACATGCTTTTGACTTGGCTGTGGTAATAGCTGGTTGGAGAACAGGCTGGATGCCAACAGGGCCATTATCCAGACCAAAGACATCCAGGATCACCTCTATTTCAAGATGAATGCAGCCCAGTGTCCCATGAGAGTTCATAAAACAGTGGCAGCAAAACATGGAGGACCCAGTATGTCTCCAGAACCATAACATGTGCCCCACAGACTAGTTCACAGGCTAGTTCAGGACCCAAGGGCTCTACCTGAAGTGCAGCATGACATGGCTGACCAGACGCCAAATTATGAGCAGTTTTGGTGCCACGCCGAAACCACTTAAAGGCTGCTATCTACAATTATACATCTTTTGTGTTTATGTGCATATTCAGATTGCATCATAGCATTTCCCTCTCTTCTTGCAGGCAAAAAACATGCAAACATACAGTTCCTGATGTTTAGGCCATACTTGATTGATAACTATGTGGAAAAACTCAGCCTTAATTTCCCTAAGTTTTTATGTCATTTTATGCCCATCATGTCATGGCGTCCATTGGAATGGACATGAAAAAATACTAATAAAAACACAAGTTAGCAAAAATCTTTTTTTCCACTTTGTTTATATGTTGGAGAGGACTCACAATCAGTTTGAAACATTTTTTTTTGCCCAGCAGAAAAAATGCGGGTCTGAAGGTTAAGAGAGGTATGTGGAGTGAAAGGAGGAGAGGAAAAGGGGGTGAGAAAAGTGCAGGTGAGCGAGATAAGTAATGCAGGGAGCTGCAGTCAGGTAAGTGTTTCAGGTAAAGGTGATGTCAGTGGAACAGGTGAGACAGGGGAGGCTACAGAGCGATGGAGAGTGAGTTCTCTGCTGTCCCTATCATAAAAAGGCGCAGTAAGAGGAAGAATGTGGTGGCAGCGGCTAAAGCCAGCAAACAGGCCAGTAAACAGATGACAGGTTTGGAGGTGCAGTCTGACAGCAGTGACAGCGAGGGCTGGATCTCTGAATGCAGTGATATTTCACTAACAAACACACAGTCATCCAGTCAGGAGCAAATCTACTCAGCAAAAATGTTTAAAACCTTCCTGCAACAGACAAAATGTATGAAGGGCGTAAATCTGGAGCGTTATTTTCCAGATAAAAATGCATTTTATCAGTCAGCAAGACACCACATAAAGAAAAAAGTAGAATCTGGCTTCACTGACCAAGAAGTGTTTAGACTTAAGAAAATAATGTTCAAAGTCAGAAAAGAAATATGTTAAACATTTTTAAAATGACAAATTTAAATTTTATGTTTTTTTTTATTGGCTGTTTTTAGTATAGTTTTTAACCTCTCACCCTATATGAACACTTTTAAAATTGGGTCTTTAAACCTGAACGGGGCTAGAGAGGAGAGAAAGAGAGCGTTTATATACGAGACGGTCAATCAGAAAAAAGTGGATGTTTTATTTTTACAAGAGACTCACAGTAATGACAGCAATGAGGTGGACTGGCGCAGAGAGTGGAGAGGAGAGGTGATTTTAAGTCACAACACCACACAACATGCAGGGGTGGGCTTTCTGTTTTCCAGGGCATTTACCCCAAAGTCTATAGAGGTGCAACACATCATCCAGGGAAGGTGCCTTTTAGTGCGAGCTGTTTTTGATCATTTTAATGTAGTTTTTATTAATATCTATTCTCCAAACAACGGTGCAGAGAGAAAACATTTCTTTGAAAATGTCTCAGAAAAACTTAAGGATTGGGGGTCAGCTGATTATGTTTTTCTAGGTGGAGATTTTAATTGTACAGAAAATGAACTTTTAGACGCAATCACACAGAGCCACACCCAGCATCCCAGCAGTCTCTGAGACAGCTGGTCTCATCCCATGGCCTGGTGGACATATGGAGAAGGATGCATATAAGCTCCAGGCAGTTCACGTGCTCCCACATTAGTGAAAATAGAGTATCATTAGCTCGTATTGACCGTTTTTATTGTTTAAAACATCATTTTAATGTTTTTAAATCATGTAAGATTTTACCAATGGGTTTTACTGATCACTCTTTGCTTTTATGTCATGTTTTTATACAGAACATTTTACCTAAAAGCGCCTACTGGCATTTTAATTCAGTTTTAACCATGGATCATAGTTTTTGATGGGCACTTATTTATATTTGGACTGATTTTAGGCAGAAGAAAAATGATTTTACCTGTCTAAGACAGTGGTGGGACCATGGGAAGTTGCAGATTAAATTATTGTGCCAGCAGCACACTCTCAATGTTACACGGGATATCACTCGATCTATCAGAGATCTGGAGACCGATATAGTGGAACTAGAACAGTTGAGTGAGTCCACAGGAGATCGAGGTTATATTGAAAACCTCAAGTCTAAAAAGATGGCTTTAGCCAACCTGCTGGACACCAAAGTACAAGGTGCACTTGTCAGGTCCCGAATCCAGACCATCACGGAGATGGATGCTCCCTCTAGCTTCTTTTTTTTAGCTTGGAGAGGAAAAACAGTCAGAGGAAGGTGATCCATTCACTGCAGTCAGACACTGGGCAAGAACTGAGCGAGCCAGGCCAGATCAGGCAGAGAGCAGTGGAGTTTTACTCCTGCTTTGTACTCTAGTGAATACAAGAGAGAAGAGGAGCTCATGGAGGAGTTCTGCAATGGACTGCCTCAGGTCTCTGAGGAGGCTAAAGCCCTGTTTCCACCAGAGGGTTCAGTTCGGTTCATCTCGGTACGGCTCGCTTTTTGTGGCATTTCCATAGCCTAAAACCAGGACAGGACCCCTTATAAGCGAACCATACCGTCCTACTTTTTGGGACCCTTCTGTTGGGGTGCCAAGCATACCGATCCAAACCTAGAAGGTGAAGCTAGAAACACTGCAGCCCGTTGATTGGTCGAAGGAGACGTCACTTCCCGTGTGACAGCGGTAATAAAGAACACAGCCCCGCCATGTTTAAATCTCCACTCGTCTTTGTGAAGATAACTCTCAAGACTTTTTTGTTTGGAAACTGGCATCAAGATCGAGCGTCCCATGGTCTACTGTGGAGGTGCAGACCTTCCTCAGTATTCTCGGTAAAGAGAATCGTTGCTCTTTGTTTACTGTGTAGCATTTTCTTCTACGTTGTATTTAATAGCCAGGTACACTGTGTCTTGCAGCTATGACGTCACACTATCGGCATCCGGCTTAGACGCCGCCTACCAAGTAGGGTACGGCTGGCTGTGGAAACGCAACCAGGATCAGGCTTTACCGATCCGGCTTGAGCCAAACCGTGCCTATCCATACCGGACCACTTGGTGGAAACGGGGCTTAACTCTCAGCTGGAGCGACCTCTGAATGTGCAGGACCTGCACGCAGCCCTGCAGAGTATGCAGAACTGCAAAGCCCCAGGTATCGACGGTCGGACCGTCGAGTTCTACAAAGCGTACTGGGACATCTTTGCAAATGACTTGTTGGATGTTTTTACTGAATGTCTTCTCTCATGCAGGAGAGCAGACATCACCCTTCTGCCAAAGAAAGGGAACCTGCAGGAGATGAAAAACTGGCGCCCAGTGTCCCTCCTCTGCACTGATTACAAAATCCTCTCCAAAGCTATAGCCAGTCGGCTAAAAGAGGCTATGGAGCAGGTCATCCATCGGGACCAGACATACTGTGTACCCGGCAGGTCCATGGTAGATAATATCTACCTAATTCGGGATATTTTGGAAGTCTCCAGTTCATTGGGTTTAAATATTGGCTTGATCGCATTAGATCAAGAAAAGGCATTTGACCGCTGTTGAGCTGCTTCCTCTGGGAGACAATGAGGAGGTTTGGGTTCAGCGCTGGTCTCATTGCTAAGATCCAGGTGCTGTATAAAGACATTGGGAGTGTGCTGAAGGTTAATGGCTGCTTGTGTGCTCCTTTTAGGGTGCATAGAGGTGTTCGGCAGGGCTGTGCACTGTCGGGGATGCTCTATGCACTCTCCCTGGAACCCCTCCTCCAGAAAATACGCTCGAGTGTTCATGGTCTGGTTTTACCTGGTTTTAACAATAATGTTACGTTATCTGCTTATGCTGACGATGTTGTTGTTTTAATTAAAGACCAACAGGATGTGGACATTTTAACTCATATTACAAACAATTTTGCTGCAGTCTCTGCTGCCAGAGTGAACTGGGGAAAATGTGAAGCGGTTGCTGTGGGTGAATGGCACAGAGGTCTTCCACTTCTCCCTCAACACCTATTGTGGAAAAGGGATGGGTTAAAATACCTGGGTGTCTTTTTAGGTGAAGAAAACTTCATGAGAAAGAACTGGGACAACATAACAGAAAAATAGAAAATAAGTTAAAAAAGTGGAAATGGCTTCACCCACAGATGTCTTACAGAGGGAGGGTGCTGGTTTTAAATAACCTGGTGGCCTCACTGCTCTGGCACAGGCTGGCCTGTTTGGACCCACCATCAGGCCTGTTGGCTCAAATCCAGAGCAAAATAGTTAATTTTTTCTGGGATGGGTTTCATTGGGTGCCACAGTCTGTGCTGTTTTTATCCAGAGAAGAGGGGGGCCAGGGCCTTGTCCACCTGGCCAGTAGAACAGCCATCTTTAGGATACAGTTTGTCCAGAGGTACCTCACAGGACCTCCAGACTTAGTGTGGAGGGATGTGGCCAGCTGCATCTTCAGGCATGTGAGTAACCTGAGGCTGGATGCTGCTCTGTTTTTAACTGATTTAACATTTTTAAAGTTAAATGGGTTACCAAAGTTTTATCAGGGTGTTTTTTAAATCATGCACCCTGTTTGAATTTAAAAGAAATGTGAAATGTGACTCTCTGCACTGGTTGTTGATGGAGCCTTTAATTCATGGTGCCAGACTGGATGTGTGTTGCAGCTCTCTTCCAGGACTGATGGGGGCGCTGAGCAGCTCACAGACAGTATCCTTAGAAACAACTGGTGGATGCCGCAGGACCAGACCTTTCTGATGTGGAGGCCGTGGGTTCAAAGATGCGCTCTGCCAGGCTGATTAAGAGGAGCCTGGAGCTCTGGAGACAGAAACTGTCAACAAAAGAAAAACACCTCCTTCAGCTGTACGGAGAGGGGAGAGTCCAGCCTGAGCCCACAGACCCTTTCCCTGACCTCACCTTCTGCCTCGACCTCTCTGACCTCAGTGGTCCTCTCCTGACTGTCAGTGGGGCTGAAAAGGTGACACTCCACAGTACAGACAAAAAGATGCTGTACATGAACTGTGTAAAAGCTATCCACAAGAAAAACCTGAGCGACAGACCCCCGTGTGTGTGGACAAACAGACTGGCGGGACACACACCTCACTGGAGAAGTTTATACAGGCCTCCTTTAAAAAAACAAACTGGTGACCTCCAGTGGAGGATTTTACATGGTGCGATCGCCACAAACAAGTTTTTATCGGTTATTAACCCCACTGTTTTAAATGAGTGTCCTTTTTGTGGTCTGTCTGAGAATGTTTTTCATGTTTTTACTGAGTGCAGGAGACTTCATCCTTTTTTTTTTTACCTTTTTAACTGGAGTTTTTAATCTATTTAATGTTGTATACACTAGCCCTGTTTTTATCTGTTGCGTTAAGTATGAAAAAAAGAATAAATTTAAGTGCCAAATTTTAAACTTTTTAATTGCTGAAGCCAAAATGGCTATCTACCTCACTCGGAGAGACAGGCTGCAAGGTGGACCAGAGCTGGATCCTGTGGCCTTGTGGAAGTGCAACATTAAAGCCAGACTGAGGCTGGAGTTTCACTTCCACAAGGCCATGGGAAAAGTTGATGAATTTGTACAGTTGTGGGGATTTGAAAATATTTTATGTGAAGTTTGTGATGGAAAACTTACTCTGAAAAAATGTCTGTGCTGAGTAGATGATAAAGTGCCTGTCTGTTTAATTTTATTGTGAATAAAATGTTGTGTTAAAAATCAAAAAATCTTCTTCTTCTTCTAACTTGTCGCCTTTCCTGTGTGTGTTTAGCACAATCAATGAGTACATGTTTTGCTGTTTCTGCTGCCTTACAGCATTCACAGAGTCCTGTTGGATGTTTACTTATCAAATACAGACTCTGATTGAGTCCTGTATGCCCTATTCTTAGACAGGTAAATACTGTCTCCTCCTTTGTGATTCTGCCCTGTGTAACATTTCTGCCAACATGCTTTTGGATGTTGTACAGATGTCGCCCTGTGTCAGATATATTTCAGTATTCTTGCCATATTTTTAAAGTGTGACCCTTTATAATAGACTCAATTTCTGTTTTGGAAAGTGGTACTACTATGTCTATTTCCTGTGATTTCATCGCAGTTTTTGCCAACAGGTCAACTTTTTTTATTCCCCTCTTACTCTTACATGGGTAGGAACCCAAAGGAAAGATATAACTTGTTCTTCGACATGTTGGCAATGAAGAAGTTTCAATATGTCATAGACAATGTTCTGCCTGCATAACGATTTTCCTGATCTTATACTTTCCAATGCGGAAAGACTGTCTGTAGCAATTATAACACTTTTTTCGTCTTTATTTTCCTGTACCCTCTACAAGGCTAAAAGTATTGCAGTTAATTCAGTTGTGAATACTGAAATGTGATCCAAGAGTCTCTTTTTGATTGCTATGCCATACTGTGGGATGTAAAAGGCAGCACCTGTGTGTCCATTCTCTGGTTCTTTAGATCCGTCTGTGAATATAACTACCTTGCGCTGATGCTGTTCCAAGTGTTCCTGCACTATTATCCACTGTGGTATTAATTTGGATGCGTTCCTTAGTTGTTTTTTTCGCAAACCTGTGTCTACAGACAGCATTTCAAATTTCCAGGGGGGTACTGCCAAGAGTGGTACTGCTAGACCAACTAGCAACTGGGATAACCCTGCTTTTTGCGCCATAGCATTTCCCACCCATCCAAAGCTAGTAAAGTTTGCTTTATTATGCTCCCAGCATTCTTGCAGTACTGTGTTTGTTTGGTGCATCCAGCTCCGGCCTTGCAAATTTACCCAATAAGCCAACATTAGTTTAATCCTCCTGATACGTGGCACCATTTCTCCAGTTTCTACTTGCATTGCAGAGACTGGGGATGTTTTAAAAGCTCCACTGCAAATTCGAAGGGCCTGGGCCTGCTCCACATCCAACTTCTTTAAGTGTGTGTCTGCTGCAGACATTTAAGTTACACATCCATAATCAAGTGCAGCTCTCATCATGGCACAGTAGATGTTTAACAGTGACTTTCTATGAGCACCCCAGTTTTGGCCCTTCAGGCATTGCAATAAGTTGTTAATCTTTTTGCATTCATTAACTTCATGTGAGCTTCTCATCAAATGTGACCCCCAGAAACCTAATTTCTCTGACCTGCTTAAGTACTTGGCCATACAACTTTAATGACACGTTTCTGCCGTATATGAAAACATATGACCTGGAACTTTGCAATGGACAACTTGAAACCCACTTATGTGTCCACTCCTCAACTCTATTTATTGCACCTTGCATTTTCTTTTTTAGAAATTCTAGATTTCTCCCTCTAACCCAGAGTGCACCATCATCAGCATAGAGTGACCTTCCTACTGTTTGGCCCACCTCATCAAATACGTCATTAATCATTACATTAAACAGTATTGGGCTGCATACACTACCCTGCGACGTACCATTTTCCACCATGTACACATTTGAATACTCAGCACCCACTCTTACTTGTATTTTTCTTCCAAATAAAAAACCAAGCACCTAGTTATACATTTTTCCTTTCACTCCAAGATTACAAAGCTTAATTAGAAGACCCTCTTTCCATAACATAGCATATGCTTTTTCCACATCAAAAAATACTGCAACTACCATTTCTTTGTTCATTTGTGCTTTTCTGATTTCTGATTCTAAACACAGTACTGAGTCCATAGCATTCCTGCCTTTACGGAAGCCACTTTGGTGAGTGGAAAACAGGTTACTACTTTCTAGATAGTACGTGAGTCTCTCTGTCACCATCCTTTCCATAGTCTTTCCTAATTGAGATGTTAATGCAATAGGTCTATAACTTGAAGGGTCAGATGACTGTTTCCATGCAGATGGAATATTTACCACTTCCCATATCAAACTAAAAAGCCTTAGTATGATTTCGAGAGCACTGTCTTTCATATGTGCCAACATTTCATAGCAAACATTATCAATTCCTGGTGCTGTTTGTCTTGAACTTAAAATTGCTGTCTTTAACTCAAACATTTTGAATGGTAAATCCAAGTCCTTCCCTGTTGCAGTCTGCTGCTCTGTCACTCCTGGATACATCTTAAGAGTCTGATCTCTATGTTGCCCAGATTTTAAAGGCAAATTTTCAGAACTATGTGTGAGGAGTCTCCTCTCTGCTTTCCTGCTCTCTGCTGCTCGGCTGGTGAGCGTGACCTCCCGGAGGACTCCTGCTGCAGCCGCGCACCTGTTTCCTGTGTCTGCTATCACCGCTCACTATTTTAAACGGCTCCTGATCTTCACTGCGTCGCCGGTGGATTTCCACTTCTCCCGTGGTTTGTTCTGGCCGTTTCTCTACCTTTGTCTCTAGTATTTTGTTAGCGCTGACTTCGTCAGCAGAACTCACTCTCTTTTGGAGTTTTTTTTACTTTTTGTGCTTGCTAGACTTAACTCATCACCTGCTGATGAACTCACCTGTGTTTTCTGCTCCCTCTCTCCACAGTGTTCTCCAGGAGCCCTCACCACCGCTATCACCGCTGTTCACTGTACTTACCTTGGATTGTGCTGTATTAATAAAATCACTGTCAACTGCTTCACCAGCCTCCTTCTTGAAGCTTTTGGGTCCAACAGTAAAACTATCAAGATCATTCCATAACACTATGTACCTTAACAAATGATTGTGCCAGGAGTTCAGCTTTTTCCAAATCGTTTTTTACTGCCACTTTGTCATTGCTAATCAACACTGGGAATTCAAAATTACTTTTCACTCTATTCATTTTCTTGATCATTCCCCAAACATCTGCTAGGGGTGTTTCTCTCCCCTATTACTATTACAGTATTGCCTCCAGCATTCTCTTTTCGACATTTTTATAGTTTTCCGAACTACTGCTTGCGCTTTTTTATATTCAACTAGGGTTTCAATGTTATGCTTTAACTTTAATTTCCTAAACGCTTTGTTTCTTCTTTTAACAGCTTCTTTACAGCTTTTGTTCCACCACGGTACACACTTCCTACCCTCTGTTCTTGTGCTTTTTGGTATTGTCCTATTTGCTATTTGTTTTATCCTCTTCTACTAGCCATGTGTCTTCTATGTTTCTGCTATTATAAAATGCTTGCCAGTCTGCTTTATTCAATTTCCATTTCTGTATCCTCCTAGTTTTGGCTCGGTTAGGCTCCATGCCAACTTTGGTGTGTATCGGGTAATGATCACTCCCAAGTGGTGACATGTTCATGACCTCCCAAATGCAAGTGCCAGCTGTCTCACTGGATATTAATGTAATGTCTATTGCACTTTCTGTGTTGTTTGCGTTATTATACCTAGTCCCTTTCCCATCATTTATACGTACTATTCCTTTAATGTCAATGAATTCCTCCACCACCAGACCATTAGCATCAGTAAGCCTTCTCCCCTATAACGTGCTGTATGCATTAAAATCTCCACACCATACTATTTTTCCGTGCGCATGATTGCTAATCTCATACAATATATCTAGATTTAGCCTGTTACAAGGGTTATAATAATTAATTATAGTTAACTGGTCCTCTTGCATCCAGATTTTAACCGTTATAGACTCTGGCTCCTTCCCAATATCCCAGCGCAACATACGGGACTTCACTGCGGAAGAGTTACCAGAATAAAGAGAGAAATATGAAATAAAATGCATTATTATTATTATTATTAATATTATTATATGTGATTTATTAATTGATGAATCTTTGTGTTACATTTGTTAATTGTCTACACCATTAGAGCACTTTCAGATTTGTGTGATATAAAAAAAATGTATTTGTGGTAACTTGCTCTCCACAAGAAAAGACCACGGGACACTTCTTAGCCGAAAATACTGCACTTTATCTCTGAATGGCATGAAAACAGCACAGAGAGACACATTGCCTGAAGCTGTACAACAACACAGCAGAGGAACCAAAGAAGAACAGTCCAACTTGGCCACACTACCCCCTAGTGGGTACAGGGCTGAATTACACTTACATGTAACATGACTAATAATCCTCATATAACAGTATTATTATTATTATTATTATTATTATTATTATCATTAATACTATTATTATTATTATTATTTGCGATTTACGAATCTTTGTGTTACGTTTGTTTATTGTCTACTCCATAGACATAATATTTATTTATTTATTTTATTTTATTATCTTTATTTTGTCTATGGTCTACACTAAAGATGTGTAATTGGTTAGAGCTAAACAATTACACCACAGATGCCAAATTCCCGGATGTTGAGCTGTGGACTGGATGTTGAGCTGTGGATATGGCTCTGCACACATCTGCACATAGCTCTGTGGCCCTGCAGAAATCCCCTATTGCACCACTTCTTCTTCTTCTACTTTTGGTTTGGCAGACCAGACGCATAATACTGCCCCCCACAGTTTGAAGTCATATGTCTGGTCACCTGGAGCTGCCCAGTTGAGTGTAGAAATCCAGAAGTCCTTCTGCATGTTACATTTCCAGCAGATATACCAAACTGATCCCCTAGATCCAAAATATGTTTAAAACCTTTTCTCATCTGCTCCTCGTAGAGACCACACCTGAAGAGGATGTTACTAATTTATTCCATCTGTCCACAGTCACACTTTACATTGGGATGTTTTTTTAATTTGGCCTAGTCCACTTCTGAGCCCACAGTGGCCAATTCTCAATCTAAGAAATTTAACTCAATCTTTCATTCCCTCCACTGTTGTAACAGGTGCCTCATGTGTCAAAGATTGCTGAATATAATATAAGTGTTTTCCCTTGTGCTTCTGGTCGCTGACTTTTTCCCATGACTTCATTATTCCTTTCTGAATCATTGGGTCTGTTATTCCAAGGGAAAAAGTTATTTCTATTCTTTCTTTATACAATGCTTTTTTGCTGTTTCATCTGCTTCTTCATTTCCCCAGATTCCCACATGAGCTGGTGCCAAAATAAATCTCACACTGCATCCCAATTAATGAACTATGGCTATAGATAATGACTTCACAAATATAACGTGTACTACAAGTATACTTATAATATACTAAAACTGTGGCAGTATATTTTAAGTTTATTTTTTTACATATCATATTTTATATACTTGAGAATAGAAAAGTGAAGTATACTTGGCTTATACTGAAAAGTGTAAAGAAAAGTCTAAGACTAAGTACATTAATACTAATATTTACATTTATACTTTAACACTAAAACTTGTACTTTACCACTAAAACTCATACTTTACTATAGTACAAGTTTACTTCCTTTTGCCACAAAGTACTAATACTTGGTGTATCTTGATCCAAGTACAGAATAAGGTCAAGTCATTGTGCTTACAGTTAATTTATCAGAATAAATTATGTTTTTCACTACATACATTTGCTTTGAGGTATTACCCCTGTTGTAAGCTTACATGTTCAAGATCATATAGTGCTGGAGTTTAAAAGTTTATAGTAAATAGTGTGTGTGCTCAATTGCGTTAGCTTTATGTACCTTTACACACAGACCTCAACTAAAACTTAACATAGTTTGGCACATGGCTAAAAAGCAGAAATTTGATGTGGACACGTTTGTTTAAAAATAACCAAGTCATTAATTAAACAAAATGTACCATCTTTCAAGCATACAGCACTGTTGCATCTCTTCTTTAGTCTGTCATAGTTTTGACTGTGATACAGAACTTTTTGGTTCAATCTGTGCATGAAGGGGAAGTACAAGAAAGTAGAACTTACAAGTATACTTAAAGTATAGTTGCAGAGACAAAGGACAAAATTAATGGTCTGGCTGCCCAGACCATTAATTTTGTCTATTATAATATTTGTCTTAGATGAGTATAAATTTATTAAAGGTATGCCTCTTGAGATGTGGCATCTCATTTCCAAGAGGGACTTCAGGTCTATATGGTGCTAGAGATAGTTGCTATGGATGTGTAATCAGCCATGGATAGAGAGATCATGCTAATGTCTACATTAACAACTATAATGATGATGAACTGCAATGGGGCTAAAGAAGTGGCCAAATGTTTTTTATCTGTAGTTGTAGTTATTGAGGCTTCGTAACTCCACAGCAGCTGGCAGTCTCCACCAAGGATCCCAGGCCACCTACACGACAAGCGCCAGGACAGTACAGGAGCAAACAAAAAGGGGCAAAGGCATATGTGGAGAGAGAGTGTTAGAGGGACAGAGGGATAGAGCCTATGTGTGCCAGATCCCCCCAGCAGTCTAAGCCTATTGCATCTGAACTATGTGTCTTAACTACGTACTATGAGCTGGTCCCTAACTGAAAGCTTTATCAAAGAGGATTGTTTTAAGTCTAACCTTAAAGGTAGAAAGGGTGTCTGCCTCCCGAACCGTGGTCGGTAAATGGTTCCGGGGAAGAGGAGTCTGATAACTGAAGGCAGTACCTCCCATACTACTTCTAGAGACTGATGAAACCACGAGCAGGCCAGCATTTTGGGAGCATACTGTTCTAGAGGGGTTGTACAGCACTACAAGCTCTTTAAGATAAATTGGTGACTGTCCACTAAGACCTTTAAGTGAGAAGAAGAATCTTGAATTCTATTCAACATTTTATGGGAAGCCAATGCAGAGAAGCTAATACAGGAGTGATGTGATCTCTTTTCCCAGTTCTAGTCAGTACACATGCTGCAGCATTTTGAACTAGCTGAAGCGTCTCAAGCGACTTACTTGGACAGCCTGATAGAAGAGAATTACAATAATCCAGTCTAGAGGTAACAAAAGCATGAACTATCTTTTCAGCATCGCTCTGAGACAGGATAGGCCTGATTTTAGCCATGTCACGAAGATGAGAAAAGGCTGTTCTTGAAATTTGCTTTATGTGAGAGTTGAAGGATAAATCCTGATCACATAGAACCCCAAGATTTCTAACAGTTGTGCTAGGTGCCAGACTAATGCCATCTAGGCCAATTAAATCACTAGAAAAGGTTCCTCTAAGGTGTCAGGGGCCCAGCACAATAACCTCTGTCTTGTCTGAGTTAAGAAGAAGAGGAAAATTTCTGGCCATCTAGGTCCTAATGTCCTTTAGGCATGCTTCTAGTTTACATTATTGATTCGTCTCACCTGGCTTCATTGATACGTACAGTTGAGTATCATCAGCGTAACAATGAAAATTAATGGAGTATTTCCTCATGATATCACCGAGGGGAAGCATATGTAGCAGGATGAGATTGCTGCCACTCTCATCCACATGTAACACACTGGGGTGTGTGGTAGCCAGTGACCGCCTGGGGTCACCCTATAAAAGGAGGTAGGGAAACCTCTGGTGGCCCTCTTGCTTGGCGTGTCATGATTGTTGTAGTTGTGTTTTGTTTATTATGCCTTTTTCTTGTGTTCTGTTCTCTTACTCATTGTTCTGTTTTATTTTGTATTATCTGCTGTTTGTTTTTCTGGTTTTGTCCTCTTGTCTTGTGTCTCCTGTGTCCCTGCTTTGGTCCTTGTCAAGTTACCCGTTTTGTTCACGTTTCATGTCTTGTCTTTGTGTTTCCTGTTTTATTTTGAAAGTTCTCCTGTCTCCCCGTATTACCATTAGTTTTGCTTCCTGTCTCATCCTGTCACACTTGATCCCTGATTGTTCTTCCCCAGCTGTTTCTCGTCAACCCCAATCACCTCATGTATTTAACCCTTGTGTTTCCCCTTGTCTGAATTGGTGCATTTTACTACTGCTTCGTCTCCATGTCTTCATGTTACAGTCACAGCCTCTCAGTCACAGATCACATGTAAGTTTTGAGTTTTCATAGTTTGAGTGCTTTTTGTTTGCCTAGGTTTTATTTGTTACTTTTTCAAGAGATTTTAATTGTTACTTTGTCAAAAGCTTTTGTTTGATACTTTGACTTTTTGTTTGTACTTTTGGACTCTGGATCCCTGTTTTTGAGTTAGTTAATTTTTTTTTTTTTTTTTTCATCTGGGTCTCCTGCTTTTGCTTTTGTTCCTGGTTTTTTGATTCACCCTGCTCACGTACTCTGACATGGCGGTTCTCGGCTTCGTCCACTTGGTAATCATCTGACATAAAAAGTTATCAAACAACATTGCTTCAGTTCAACTGTGTAATTTTATCTCTCTCTTTCCGTGTGTATGTTAGATACAGGACTCAGCCTCCACCTCAGACTCCTGAGAAGTTAGAGGATCAGGAGATTCGTGGAGGTCTGAGGAGAAGAACCAGGGGAGGAGACTTGTGAGCTCTGGAGGAGCACCAGAGGAGACTTTTTATTAAATTTGTTATGATGTACAATACTTATAGATTTAATGTTGTATAACTCATTTTAATTTATATAATTAAAGTTATTTTTACATATTTCTAGGTTCAAGTGTCCGTTGTGAAGAAAAAAACGCAAACTATCTCAATTCAATTAAAAAAATATTTGTCTACAAAAAGCAATTCAAATCTTCTTGAGCAAGTTGGTGCAGGACATTGAATATCAAAAGTAATTAGAAAATAGGATAAACACTGAAAAACAAAAAGAAAAATTTGGCACTGAGGTAGTCAGTAGTATGTTATTAATTTAAGCACATAGATGTCTTCATTTAGTTCAAATATTCTGGATATTTATTTGCATGACTGAAAATCAATATTTTCACGTGTATAAGTCTTAATGTTTGTTATTGTGCAAAATAAAACTACTTTACAATCCTACGATGATTTGGGGCAAAATATAGAAAAACCCTAGATAAAACAGAATGTAGGGCTAAAGTAAGGCTACAGAGGTAAAGATCAAATGGGCAAATATAAAATTGCCTGAAAGGAAAGAGAATGACTTATCAGGTAGACATTCAGTAGTAAGTTATAGAAGCACGCAGAAATGCTTTCATGCAGTGTAAATAGTCAGGATATCAGACATAAGCTGACTTTGATAATTGAAGAATAATCTAATGTGTCAACACTTTAGTGTATGCTAATGTGCAACATAAAACTGCCAAGAATCTCCCTCTAAATTACTGCATTAAAGTAAGAAAAATCCTGAGAGGAAATGAGAGAACTGGCAGCTGGCAGACTCAGGTTTCTGGGATCAAGGTGGACATATGTCAGCTCTGGGATTTTCTTTATTGTAGTACCGTCGATGCCTTTAAAGAGAAAAGCAGTTTTAATTACAGTCGTTCCTTTCACATCCGTTTAGTTTGTAAATTGTGACAATCTGTCTGATTTTAGGGCAGCTAATAAAGCAAATACTAAAATACTGTGAAAAGTACAGAAACTTTGGTCATGTTTTACTTGAGAAAAAGTGTCTATATGACTCCTTCAGTAAAATGAAGTTCTCCAAATAAAATGTAGTCAAAGTACCAAGTATTTTGAGGACACTTTCTGGTATATAAAGATTGGATATATTATAATGAGTAAACCTTTTTGTTATGTCACCATAGAAGAGTTAAATGAATAAGAAATTTCACCCAGACAAGAGAATTGAGGGGTACTTTGTTCCTATAAATATAACATATATAGCAGAGATATCAGAAATAATATACTTTGTTCACTATTTGAGTCATTTCACTATTTTTGCATCAGCAAACTGTATTTGACCAAAAAAATATTGAACACAAAATATAATCTTCCCACAAAAATGACAAGAGTCATAACAGTGTTTGTTTTTTTTACTTATTTGAATAGAACAAGCACACAAAGGCTAATTAATGACAGCAATTAGTGAAACTGTGATCTGTAACTTTCAGCGCTGCAGACATTTCAGAAAACATACCTTCTGTTGTCTGACTCCAGTAGTGGTGTTGGACTGGTCTTCTGTCAGGAGTTGATGCTGATCACCTGAGCTGATGTCAGAAATAAAAACTGAAGTCAGTGCTGTAGTGAACTGTCCAGAATATACACTGCCTGGCCAAAAAAAAAGTCGCCACATGGATTTAACTAAGCAAATAGGTTCGAGCCTCCTAGTGGATAATTACTGCATGGGCGATTATCTTTCAGCTGGAAACAAGTTGTTTAACCCCGGCTGATGCAATAAGTAGCTTCTAATTTCTTAAACGACCATGTTGAAAGACCCATCCTGTTGTCGTGGAAAAGATGTAAGTCTGTTTAAGAAGGGTCAAATCCTTGGCATGCATCAAACAGAGAAAACATCTAAGAAGACTGCAGAAACTACTGAAATTGGGTGAAGAACTGTCCAGTGCATTATTAAAAACTGGAAGGATAGTGGGGAACCATCGTCTTTGAGTAAGAAATGTGGTCTGAAAAAAATCCTGACTGATCATGATCCACGATCATTTAAACGTTTGGCCAAATCAAATCGAAGAAAAACAACAGTAGAACTCAGGGGTATGTTTAATAGTGAAAGTAAGAGCATTTCCACACACACAATGTGAAGGGAACTCAAGGGACTGGGACTGAACAGCTGTGTAGCCTCAAGAAAACCACTAATCTGTAAGGCTAACGAGAAAAAAATGCTTCAGTTTGCTAGGGAGCATAAAGATTGGACTCTGGAGGACTGGAAGAAGGTCATGTGGTCTGATGAGTCCAGATTTACCCTGTTCCAGAGTGATGGGCGCATCAAGGTAAGAAGAGAGGCAGGTGAAGTGATGTACCCATCATGCCTAGTGTCTACTGTCCAAGCCTGTGGGGGCAGTGCTATGATCTGTGACAAATTTTGTGACATTGCAGAAGCTTATCGAAACAATTCCACAGCGAATGTGTGCTGTAATCAAAGCTAAAGGTGGTCCAATGAAATATTAGAGTGTGTGACCTTGTTTTTTGGTGGTGACTTTTTTTTTGGCCAGGTAGTGTATAATCAGCTGGTACACCTGAGCTGATATCAGAAATAAATACTGAAGTCAGTGCTGTAGTGAACTGTACAGAATATATAATCATCAGATACACCTGAGCTGATATCAGAAATAAATACTGAAGTCAGTGCTGCAGTGAACTGTACAGAATATATAATCATCAGGTACACTGAAGCTCTATCATTAGGGTCAGTGGTGTAACATGACCAGTGAAGCAAAACTTGATTGGCTAGAAATTGGACGATTGAGACAGGGATCAACCGCTTCTCCTTGGTTACCCGGATGTTGTCTCCGTCTTTTTTTACACTGAATTTTGCAATGTTTAATTTCTTGCAGCTGAATTTTTTTACGCGGAATTTCTTGGTGTTTAATTTTTTGCAGCCAAATTTGTTGTTGTTGAATTATTGTTTTACACCGAGTTTTTTGATGTTGAATTTTTTATATTGATTTTTTAAAAACTGAATATTTAAAGACTTTGTTTTTTTTTACACTGAATTTATTTTATCATTGAAAAAAAGTGACAGAAATAAATATGTATTCTAGAAATTCAGTGATTTTGAAATTCAAAGTCTGAATTTGATGCTAAAAAAAATCAGCTTGAGAAATTCAAATTCAAACTCAGATGGCACAAATATACTTCCATACAAATAGTTCTGTTATAAAGAATGATGTTTGATTAAGAAGCCTCCATTCACCCTTTTTAAAGTTCCCCTACAAATGCTCTAATTGCTACTCTCTCAGTGAAGGGCTCTTCAAAGCCATCAGTGTAAATATGGTACCAACAGGATCTCCAGCAGCTTCCTTTCTAATCATGATATATATTTCTAATCTGGCTCAGGCCACATCTACAAAGTTGAGGGCCAGCATATGATGGGCACACTTTCCTGCTTGAGAAACCAAACTTATCTACTATCTGCCACATGGAGTTCCCAAAGCTGAACATTTTTTACTTTTCCTGTTTGTTTCCAGTGTTCATTGAGAAAACATCTGGTTGGAAAGTCTGATTTATTAGCCTGGGCTGACACTGGAGAGGTTGTAATATCATATACTTCTGTAATTCTAGTTTTTGGCCATAATTCACAGCAAAAAAGTCTTGCCAGCTTCTCTTTTTTGCACCTTTTTAACTTGCCTCCCTTTGGCCATTGGCCTCTTGTATTGAGTTGCTTACTGCTAAGCTGGATGTTTCCTGAGTTGCCAGTAGGCCTTGTTGTGAGCTCAGACGGCTATGGTTACAGTCTTCATTTCACCAAAAAATCCTTTTTTTTCCCTCTGGATTCTGGACCCTCCTGAAAACAAGAAAACATCTCAAGAGGCTAACCTCTAATAAATTTGTTTTCAGCAGAAACAAATTTGACGACGACAGGTCTATGATTGGTCCATTGATCTGTCACTAACTTTAGTTCTTAATTTAGTCCACTTGTCTCCGCTTACCTCCCTTCCTTTGCCCACACACCCAACACAGCATCGTATGGATTTGTTGTTCATCATGAGACTGGGGTCCGCATTCAAGATTTCCTGCTGCTTAACAGAGGGTTTTTTCTTGCCGCCATGATGGAGGGATTCATGATTGGCTATATGGATTCATGTTGGGTGTTGGATGTATATATTTGTATATATGTATATGTGTATTTTATATATGTATGTATGTATCTATGCATATATGTGTATCCATAACATGAAGAGCTTTGTGCTCTATTGTAAAGTGTCTTGAGATAATACTTGTTATGAATTGGCGCTATACAAATAAAGATTGATTGATTGATTGATTGATTGATTGATTGATTGATTGATTGATTTATTGATTGGCTTACTTTTTTAACAGGAATAGTCTCTGATTACATTTCTGATTTACACTACTCATCAATCCCTTCCTTACCATTTACCATCCTTCCGTGCTCAAAATTGGAGTGTGGTCCCTTCCCGATTTGTACCTTTCCATAATAGCCCACTCACCCACTTGTGCTAGTTGTGCTAAGGCTGAAGTGACATCAATGCCAGACTCTGAGCTCTCGTTGGCTTTAAACTATGTTTGGCCTGTTGTTGTTGAACACCACTATGACTGAACCTGTAACTGACAAAACTGTCCAAGAGATCATCACCAGTCTGAGTTCATCTACATGCTGCCTAGATGTGTTACCCACTAGATTTCTAAAGTCTGTGCTGAGCAATTTGTTACCACCACTCGCTCACATAGTTAACATGTCACTACAATCTTGAACATTCCCAAAGGCCTTGAAAACTGCAGTCATAAAGCCTCTCCTAAAGAAGAGCAGTCTCGATGCCACAGTACTGAACAACTACCTGCCCATCACAAATCTGCCATTTTTTGGCAAAGTCCTCGAAAAAGTTGTTTACCAACAGCTTACTGACTTTCTCCTAATGACCAACTCCTTTGATATTTTCCAGTCAGGTTTTAGACCCCATCACAGCACTGAGACCGCTCTTATCAAGGTGACAATTGACATCCTGCTTGAACACTGACGCAGGCAAAGTCTCAGTTTTAGTCCTGCTAGATCTGAGTGCTGCTTTTGACACTGTCGATCATGAGATCCTGTCACAGAGACTAGAGGACTGGGTGGGCATCTCTGGCACTGCCCTAAATTGGTTGAAGTCCTATCTAGAAGACAGGAAGTACTTGTTGAAATTGGTAACTGTGTCTCAGACCACATGGCCTTGACCTGTGGGATTCCCCAAGGGTCAATCCTGGGACCCCTTCTGTTCAATCTTTACATGCTGCCTTTAGGCCAGTTAATTCAAAGTAATAATGTGTCCTACCACAACTATGCAGATGACACTCAGATCTATGTCTCACTGACAGCAGGTGAGTATGGACCAGTGGATTCACTCTGTCACTGCATCCAACAGGTCACTGTGTGGATGCAAAACAACTTTCTCCATCTAAATTCAGACAAGACTGAAGTCATCGTATTTGGTCCACAGAAACAAAGAGAAAGTGTCAGCAGTCACCTCCAGTCTCTCTGTCTAAAACCTACAAATCAGGTTAGAAATCTCAAGGTTATAATGGACTCAGACTTGAACTTTAACAGCCACATCAAATAAATAACATCAGCAGCCTTTTACCATCTAAAAAACATTGCCAAAATCAAAGGTATAGTGTCTAAACCTGACCTGGAGAAACTTATCCATGCATTTGTCTCAAGTAGGTTAGACTACTGTAACAGCCTGCTCACTGGCCTCTCCAAACGAGCTGTAAGACAGCTGCAGTACATCCAGAATGCTGCTGCTCGGGTCCTGACCAGAGCCAGAAAGTACAAGCACATTAGTCCTGTGCTCAGGTCCCTACACTGGCTTCCTGTGGCTCAGAGAATAGACTTTAAAGCAGCTCTGCTTGTGTACAAGTCTCTCCACGACCTAGCACCAAAGTACATCCCTGACATGTTAGTGCCATATGAACCATCTCGGACTCTGAGGACCTCAGGGACCAGCCTCTTGCTGGTGCCCAGAGTCAGAACTAAACATGGGGAATCAGGGTTCCTGTTTTATGCGGCTAAAATCTGGAACAGTCCTTCTGAAGATGTGAGACAGGCCTCTACATTGACAATGTTCAAATCTAGGCTCAAAACAGCTCTATTTAGCTGTGCATATGACTGAATGGATCTTATCTGCACTCTTCATTTCTTTTAAAGTTCATTTGATAATGATTATTTTTGTTTTTATTTTGTATTGTGATTTTAATGCATTTTTAAAGCACTTTGAATTACCTTGTGTACGAATTGTGCTCTACAAATAAACTTGCCTTGCCTTGCCTTGCCACTGAGATGTGTTTATCTAGAAAATCCTCCATTACCTGCCCATTCCCATCCGTGGCCCCATAGTGTGCTATGTGCATTTAAGTCCCCCACTCAAACCAACGGACCACTAGAGAGTCTAGTTATATCTGCCAGTGTATTTACATCAAACCTATAGTTCGGCTGCTTTGAGGTGGTCTTATAGCCTTTACCTTTTACATGCTTGTCAATAATTTTCTTTCTAAACTCCTGAGACAGCTCTCTCCTTAGCTTTCTGTGTTACATGTTCAGTGTGGTACACACCATGATACCAAACAGTACAGTGACTACTTTTCATCCTTTGAATAGGCAGACCGACTGATTACAAGTTTGAAGACAACTGTGTTGCTAATTACAGGACACACCTTAGTTGAACATGTCCCTATGGTCAAATCATTTTCAGTCTTTTCTAGGGGTACCATCATTTTTGTCCAGGCAAGTTTCATTATTTATTTATTATTTTTTTTTAAATGATTCTGTTGAACCACAATTCAAAAGCAACGTCTGATTTTCATTCGTTAATTTTCAGTAAATTTTTATTTATTATTACTTTTGTCAGTTTCAAGTTATTTCAGTGAGCATTGTTTTTTTTTTTGTTTTCTTTAATGGAAGGGTACCAACAATTTTGTCCACGTGTCTAAGTACCTGGGCTGGGATTTGCGTCATTAGCATATGTTAACATCCACAATTCTTTTGGATTAATCCCTGATATCCCCATTAGGCTTTCAGATACTGCTATTTCCAGTGCAACGTCTGACTTCGTTTGTGCCACCATTTTTATTTTCAATGCTGCCTCCACCACAAAGGCAAAGAGGGCCCTCTTATTCACCAATACTGTGTCCTCTGGGGAGGCTGCCTCATTACCAGACATCACTATCAGCCTTCCTACTCTAGGTCTTGGGACCTGCTTAAATTTGGGGCATTTTTGTCCAGCTACCCCTCTCACTGCTTCTGCACAGCATTTTCCTGCTTTATTTTTTAGCATGCTCAGCATTGATGAAATCCGGGCACCTTCTGGATGACACTGGACCAATATGAAATAACAGATATGTGACTATAAAGGGTAGCATGCAACAAGGACTGGATGGATAAAGGTATCTGTACTGATAACAGTAGCTGTAGTAAACATAGGCTGGGGGGTTGTAGACGGTGATTTACGACTGCTGTAAAGTGATGCGTGGGGGAGCATGTTCGAGAGAAGTAAAACAACACAAACCAGATAGTAACTTGTGAGACTCTTATTTTATACACATAAAGACAATACATGGTACCAGGATATACCAAACTCACATTAAGGACATACTGCAGTACGCGGAAAAAAACACCCGGTAATTTGCACCTGTATGGGAATGTAGATGAAAACTGGCGGTCCTTAAATTGGCATGAATGCAATGTAGCTTTATTGCTCACAGTGGCTGGCCGCAGGCTATCGAGGTGTTTAACACGTAATACTGCACTTCCCAGAAAAATTAAGTCTATGAGAGATATGTGTTTCGTTCCTGTGTGTAAAAACAGGGTGAGTCCTTTGGTGCTTTTCTAACTGACTTAAAGACCAAAGCACAAACATGCAACTTTGGAGAACTTAAGGACTCAATGATACGTGATCAAGTGGTGTTTGGAATATGTGACCAGCGACTGAGAGAAAAAGTGCTGAGAGACAGTGACTCAACTTTGTACAGCAGTGGCATATAAGATCTCAAAGCCAAGCATTTTGTAAATGACTTGTTAAAAAAAAAAAAAAAAAAAGTAAAAAAAAAAGGAACTGAAATTGCGTCACATCTTAGCTAAAGTCAAATCTGGATTATGGGTACACAAGAGTGCATAGGGACAGAGAGGATGTGGTAGGGGCGGGTTTTTTTTTACTTTTATTAGACTAGGTGTTCCCTTTAGGGTTCTGGAGGGGGATGGATCTGGAATACATTGTAGTGGAAATATGGGATAAGGGGTTGGAGGTGGTGGTGATTAACTACTATAATCCTTGCAAGAGGCTGTAGTTAGAGCGGTTGTTAGAGGTTAAGGGGCAGGATAGGAGGTGGGTGATCTAGTGTGGTGACTTTAATGCTCACAGCACTCTGTGGGGGGGTCTCAGACAGATGTGAATGGAGAAATGATAGAAGAACTAATGGACGAGAGAGACTTAGTGTGCCTTAATGATGGTAGGGGGACTAGGTTAAATTGGGCTGCTGGTACTGACTCTGTGTTGGACCTGACATCGGTTTCTGCCACGCTCGCTGGGGTGTGTCAGTGGGAGGGCTGGTCTGAGTCTACGATAGGTAGTGATCACTATCCCGTAATGTGCTCACTAGGTGGACAGGTTGAGGGGGGTGCAGGGGGTGGTAACACTCGGTGGGTGTTTGGTAAGGCAGACTGGAGTTTATTTAAGATGACTAGTGAAGCGATTGTGGGGAGGATTGACTTATTGAAGGATGTTGATTTGGTAAATAAGGCAGCCCAGACACACCTCAAGAAGCTGGATGTGCTTCAGGCCCAGGTTTTAAGGATCTGAAGTGGGGCATTTAAGTCTTCGCCAGTTTCTGCTTTTTCAAGTGGCCATGAGTGAAATTCCAGTGGAAATGAGGAGGGGACAGCTGATGGCTAAGTACTGGTCTAGTTTGCAGGGACATGGAGACTCTCATCCTACTATGGAGGTGCTTAGGGACTACTGGGAGAATGGAAAGAGTAGAAAGAAGACCTTTCGCCGGGTAGGCAAGGATGTGCCAGGAGAGTTTGGAGTCGGGGGTCTACGGTTATGCCCATCTGTGGTGTATCCAGCTGTGGCTCCCTGGATGTTGGAGTGGCCTGTTGTGGATTGGCGGTTGTTAGAGGAGAGAAAGACTGGAAGAGGGGTGGATTTGGTAGGGGTCTTTAAGGGTCTTCCCCAGGCTTCTTATAGGGATTTTACTCTGATATTTACAGATGAATCAAAGGACACGTAGAGCAGGGTGACAGGGTTTGGAGTAGTTGTTCCAGAGAAGGGGGTGTCACTAACAAGAGGACCTCGAACAGACTGAGTGTGTACACTGTGGAGATGGTAGCTGTGCTGATGGTGCTCAGATGGGTGGAGCATGCTCGGGTGGAGAGGGTGTTAATATGCTGTGACTCAGCTTCAGAGTTAGCTAGCTTAAGGTCCTTCCAGTCTGGAAACAGGCAGGGTATGATATATGAAATTTTGATGTGTGTGACTCGGTGTGTGAGCCAGCGTAGTGTTGTGAGGTTTCTGTGGGTCCCTGCACATGTGGGAGTGGGGGGGGGATGAAGAGGCCGATGCATTAGCTAAGAGGGCTATAAGGAAAGAGAGAGTTGATATGCATATTAAAATCAGCAAAACAGAGGCAAAAGGGATAATCTGGGAAAAGGCTAATCACTTGTGGCAGGCTAGATGGGATGAGGAAAAGAAGGGTCGGCACTTCTCCCACGCACAGAGTAGTGTTAAAGGGCGGGGGTCAGGAGAGGCAGCAGGAGGGATGAAATAGTATGGATGAGGTTGAGGTTGGGACATTGTGCGCTGAATAAAATGCTGAAGATGGTAGGGAGGCATCAGTCAGGGTTATGTGAGGGATGTGGGGGGGACAAGGAGTCAGTTGAACATTTATTGTTGGGGTGAAGGGCATATGAAGTACAAAGGAAAGCGATGAGGGATAAGATGAGAAGTGTGGGGATCCAGGGATTTGAACTGAAGGATGTACTTAGTGAGGGCAGTAGGGCTAAATTGAAGATGGTGGTGGAGTTTCTGAAGAGCATAGGGGTGTATGACAGAATATGGGGAGAAGGTATATAGGAAAAATGTAATTATTATTATTATTTATTTTATTTATTCTTATTATATTATTTAGTTAGTATTTTTTGGTTTTATTGTTAGAATTAATTGGTCGATTAATTAAGTAATTAATTAAATTATCTATTTTCCATTTATTTACTTAAGGCAAGGAAAGAGTAAAGCAGGGATATTGGAGCCTGACCCACACCCTGGATCAGTAGGTGGCGGTAATGCCCGTTGTAGAGGTGGCCAACCGCCGTTAAACTCCAAGAAGAAGAAGAATTGCGTCACATCCGTGCCGTTAGCCGAGTGCAGTCGGACTCACTTTTCTCCGTAGCTTCTTTACGTTTCTTTTATGCTCATCTTGTCTTGATCCTTCGGATTTTTCATTGGACAATGAGAAGCGGAGATAGCATTTTTAAAGATTTTTTGTGAGTGGATTCCCATTTAGACTTAGATACACCGGAAGTTGATTGTGTGACTTTGATAGACAACATGGACGCATGCGATCGGGAAATGCTTTGATAATTTTTGTTTTTGCCTGTGCGGTGTCAATATAGTTTGAATTTACACGTGCATGCTGTGCTTAACCACAAATACAATAACCATCTAGTAAAGTTTTTTTTTTAAGTTGATGTGGTCAAGTGGGATGTAATTTCAGCTTAATTTGGCATAAATTTATCCCATCACTTTGGCGTATTTATTTGTAATTGACGTGTTCTGTTTAAGTCTCCTTCAGTCAGCCCCTCCAAGCGTTTTACATCGCATACATTTCCTCATAGCGGTTACCTTTTGCAGCTCTAAAGGAAGTCGATACACATTCAGAAAGTATGTCCCAAACCACAAAACGCAAACACGTCGTTAAGGAAGTTCTTGAGAACTTTGTCATTCCCACTGGAACCCAGCAGATCGTGAAGGTGAGCAACAGAAAGTTTTGTTGTTCCATCAAACAAACACCTGAATAACAGTAAGCCGTTTTTCAATTGAAGTCGGAAAGTCTTATAAAGCACAATATTAAAATATGACAAAAACTATACAACAGAAAATAGAAGTTGGGTCTGATGAAATCAGATATAAAAAAATGTTATTACAATTGCACTTTGTGCACTCTGAGTTGTACTTTGATATATAAGAGTTGGCCAATTAAATATAGACTGAAAAATTAGTAAACCGACATTAACAGTCTTCCCTGATAAAGGCTGTTAAATTTTTATGATTTTATGTTATCGAAAACGTTAAATTGTAATTTTATTTTTTAACACTGAATGCTGTTGATTACCTCAGTTCTGAAATATTGCCATTACTTTCAGAATGTCCTGGTTCTGATCCATAGGTATTGGTTATCTAACCATCATTATATATTGTGATACTGACGGTATAGGTGTCAAAATCCAAGTAATGCTTTTATGACAACACTAGCTGATGGAATGCTTTTTTTCAGTTAAGCTCTTCGTTTTGTGTTGTTTCATTAAAAAGTTCTCAGGTTACTTGACTTAAACTGCTGATTTAAAAAAATACAAAAGCGTGCAAATACACAAAAAAGCTACTTCATTGCAGTAGAGTAAATAATACAATTGAATACCTTCCAACCCTGTCTTTGTGCTTTTAGATTATCAGCAGCCGCGGTAATAACCTCCATGAAGTGGCAACAGCTCAGGGGGAGTCCTTTCTGGTTAGCATGCCCACCAAATTCCGCAAGAACATCTGGATCAAGAGAGGTACAGGGAAATCAGACAGTTTGCTTGAAATATTTGGATGAATAAGATCAGCACTGCTTTGTACCTTGCATTTGTTTGTCTTAACCTATTTTGAATGGATCAGTGTTATTATTCACACTCCCTAACGTTTTTTCAGCCGTATTGCATGACTTGTGTTTTTTTAAAATTATTTCTTAGGGAGCACGCACAATAGGCATTCTTTGCCCTGCTTGAGCACAATTTTTACCCTGAACTCCAGGAACTTTGTACAGTGTGAGTGGTCTGTGCCATGCATAGGTGTGGTACACTTTCCCGATCCTGGACCAGTTTGTGGACGTGAGCCCCAGTATGGCATGCTTGCTCATGCAGTAGCATGGATGACTGATGTGATGTGCCCACTTACCTCAGTAATAGCTCCACACCTGTGGAACACTGATAATTTGTAAGAAATAAGAGGATGTTTTTGGTTTACTCCTGCACATATCAACCATATACACAATGTAATCTATCTTGTCTCTTGATGCCCAAGCTTGATTATATGTCGATATTATTTTGCTTTATATTTCATAACACACACAAGAATTACATCTATGCTTTAAAAAAACGTGTTTCACTAATATTTAATTAACAAATCAGCTGATCCTTATGTGGTTGAGGATTATTGCTGATGCTTAAAGAGATCCAAGACAAAGAGAGAGAACAAAACCAAATTAGGTATAAAATACATTTAATATGATGGTGAGAGAATGTTCCTATTTAATAAAAGATGTCATTCCTTGCTAGTGAATTAACGGGAAAAAACCCATAGATGCCATTCTCTTTTCTCTGCGTGAAGCAGCACAGGTCAGACACTACTTTGACAGTTCCTCTCATTAATAGTGTTAGATAATGGTAAAGTGATAGGTGGCTGTATTTAACCAAATCTTTCAAAATAGGCTACTATAACTGTTAAATCCTATTCATGTCTCTGTGTTGCTCTGTATTCTGCTGACTGTGATTATGTGAATTGCAGTTAACGGCCGTGTCATATGTGTTATAGTGCTTTTACACCCAGTTGAGCTTAAGGCAATGTGAGTGCAGGCTAGACGGATTGGGAAGCTCTAGCATGGCAACTTGCGTGGTGTGAGTGTGCCCTTATTTATCATTTTATTCCTTCTCACTGCATTTCCCTTCTGGAGGTCAAATGGCCCTTTTCCATTAGCCCTGCTCTACTCGGCTCGGCTTTCCCCGACTCTACCCGGCTCTACGCTACTCGCTTTGGTCTGCTTTTCCACCAGCCCGGTCCCCTGCCCAGCGGGGGCGGGGTTGCTGTGAAACAGCTGGGCGACACTGCCTTCATGTCATTTTGAGCGCGACACAACAACCAAAACAATGGAGGACTTGGAGGCAATAGTATACTTGCTGCTCGGTCTGTGGCTTTTTGTTACAAAGAGGAAAGCAGAAGAAGGCTGCAGGCGGCGAGAAGAAATACCCTTGAGAAGTACAGGAGAGTTATGGAAGCTATACAGCAGTTTGAAGCAGAGGACGGGAGCAATAGGGCTGCAAAGAAAAAGCTAATGGAAGCTACCGCTAGCTTGTTAGCTAGCTCGTAATGATAGAGTCCCGTGTTTAACATTGTGATGGCAAAAAGTTATTGCCATAAAGTAACAAAGTGTATGTACTGCAGTCCTGTTTTGGATGTCGCGCTCATGACCCATCGGTGACGACATTCTCTGACCAATCAGTAGCTGGCAGTCGGTCGACGTCACCTTTTAGTATCAACTCAGCTCGCTTAGAACCAGAGCAGAATAGGTACTAAAACTGGTTTGCTCTAGGAGGTACTGTGCCGGTGGAAACGCAACGCAAACCGGGTAGAGCCGAGTAGAGTAGAGTAGGGCCAAGGCGGGCTGGTGGAAAAGGGCCAAAAGAGTTCTCTTTTGGTGTTCTCTCGAAATCGCAATTGCTGTAGCTCAGCGGTTCTTAAACTTTTCACAGCGTGTACCCCTTCAGACACTCGACCTCCAGCCATGTACCCCCTACTCTCACGCACTTATAGCAGCTAGAAAAAGAAACGTGTCTGTAAGCCTGCCGCCACCTCCACCTCCCACATTTAACACGCATAACATACAAAAAAATCTCTTCAAGTGTATTATTTCTCACAAAATAGATGTATTTACCAGCAATTTCATTGGGTAACACCAGTTCACTTTCGAAAAAGAAATTTACATTTCTGGAACTTATTCATTAATGACCTTGAAACTGTAAAGTACAAACTCACCACAGCTTTAACGTGAAGGGTGTCTGACTGGACTTATGTTACTATAAGAATCGTAGACAATTCAGGACAAATTTCCTTCTCCAAGATGCCTCACGATTCCAGCCTTCAGCCTCTCTGCCAACACTTCAGGCCTTTATCAAAGCTCACCATACAAACATTTGCCAGTCTGAACTTTAACTACTGAAACAACTGATTGAAACCTGACAGGTATTCGCGTACCCCCTACGTCACTTCGCGTACCCCTGGGGGTACGAGTACCCTAGTTTGAGAATCACTGTAGCTTGAAGATCTGAAGAGTGTAAAGATAAGTAGCAAAATACTGAATTCTACTACCCATTTTTCTCATTAAGAATACTCTAATGAAGCTTATCATGTTTCCCATTATGAGGGTACAATGTCTAGGTTATGCAAGCAGCCATTTTCTCCAGAGGTGTATGCAGTGAAAACACAGACCAGGGTTCATGTAGGTACTTTAAATCCTTCAAAGCACCTGAATTTGAACATAGACTTTTAAAGGATTGGTGAAATCTTGAATTTCAGACACAGTGGTCAAAGTGGTATTTTTTGTCATTTAAATGATATATATTAAATATATTTTTAAAAATTTGATTATTAGACAGAAGAAAAAAATAAGTAGGTCATGACAAGCAATGCTCCCCTGTGCTTCATCTGTTGCTCTGCTTGTGTGTGATTGACATCTGATCTGTCAGTTCTGCATGTAAGCAGACCCCCAAACAGAACACAGTGAATGGAAAATTTAGAGTATGTAAATGGACTTGAGCTTACAGGCCTGTGAAAAGGCCCCATTCCTGATTTCTTTTTTTTATTATTATTATTTAGAATCAAAGTTTTGAACACATCAATTCAAGGCAAAATGATGTAAAATAACAAACATGAATTAAAATAGAAAAGATACTAAAGACATGAAAGTAACACTCCTGTGCAGCAGAGAACCAGGGGAGTTACAGTTTAGCTACTGTTGATTCTTACCTAAAATCTGATCCAAGTGGTTTGATAAACTCAATCCAATTTCTCCACTAGTCTTCAAACACATCACTCTTCAATCTCAAAGTAAAAGTCAGTTTCTCCATAACAAATATATCATCCATTACATTAAACCAGTCTGTTAATAAAGGTGGTCTCTGACATGGCCACTTTTTTGTTGCAGCTTTTTTACAAGCAACCAACATGACTCTATACAGAATAAGATTTATATGAACCCTGGATTTGAGGTGGCATCTGTCCCAAGTACATTATTCTCAAACAAAATTCTATCTTAGTCTTCAAGACTTTTTCCATGCTGTCTCTGATTGACTTCCAATAATTTTTAATCTCAGAACAGTCCCAAATACATGGTAGTGGTTTGCTTTCGTCTTCCCACAACCTCTCGAACAGTCTGTCTGTCCCTCTGTATGTTTCAGTGCTGGTGTTATAAAGAATCTTACAAGGTTTTTCCTGTTGAACTCCCTCCAGGACAATGAGTGGGTGGACTTCCAATGTTCCTCATTTAAATTCTCCCACTCTTCTATCATCATTACAAAGTTACCCTCCAATTCCCATTTTTCTTTTATATATAATGTGCTCTCCCCACCTAGCTCCTGAAGGCTTTTATACAGTTTTGAGATCATTTTATGACCTGATTCTGATCTGTAAGCTGAAATAAAAACTCTTATTATACTGGACCCACATCTCATTTTTTTCAAACTTTCTGCGCTTATTTTCTTACCAGTATAATCTTTAAGCTGCAGGTATCTAAATAAATCCTTACTGGCTAATCCAAACTGTTCCTTTAAATTCTGAAAGCTCTTTAGAGTTGATTTCCCATATATGTCCTGGTAGGTCTTCAAACCTAGCTCTTGCCATTTTTTTTTTTTAATTGGAGTCAAGCCTACTAAGATTGAAACCTGTGTCATGGGCTATCCACCGGATCAATAAGTATGTATTTATTTATTTATTGTTTATTTGATGTGGACTTCACAATTACATTGGACAAACCAGATGCATTGTTTGAGTGTTTTAGCACAGGTGCTAATTCGCAACACTTGTCCACAGGAAGCTTTTGAGATGATAAAATAATAAAAGAAATAAGAGAACTGAGTGGAGACAAAGTACAGTGTACAATAACATCCCAACAATAAAAAAGAAGCAGTTTTTCCAGAATAAATACATACATAAGCTGTAAAACCAAGGCAACATGGTCAAGCAATCAACCAGTTAAAATTATTCATGTGAGCACTGTTGTTTTGATTTTAGCCATTGTTTGAGTCCTTTGTTAAAGTATGGTTCTGAGGGACCAAAAGACTTGGTCACTCTGAACCAAATTTTAAGTTAAAAAATGTAACCATGGATTGGGAGCCTCTCCTAAGTGCGTCATCAGCTCACCGTCTCCGATAATTGCCTGCAGGGGGACCCCTTCCACACTCTGGCATTCCATAGACTTCCAAATTGCTAAGTAATCTGCATCGCATATATTCACCAAGGGTTTTATCTGGGCAGCCTTGTAATAAGTTTTTTAAGCAGGGGAGAGCTAAGCCCCCCTTGTTTCTAGGAAGCTGGAGAGTCTTAAATCTAAATCTGGGTTTTTTCCCCTGCCACAAAAATCTTGAGATAGATTTGTCCCATTCAACAAAGATTTTACTGGAATGTCTACAGGTACAGACTGAAATAGGTACAACATCCTTGGGAGGATAATTTTAATTTTAATAATTTCGACCCTTTGTATCAACCTTAGGTAAGGCAACAAACTCCACCTGGCTAAGTCTTCTTTAATCTTAGATGATAAAGTGTCATAATTTAAACTGGCTAGTCTTGTTAAATCCTTTGGTATCTGCACACCTAGATATTTCATGTTCTCTACCTCCTTAATGTTATAAGTGTTCCTAAACTGTTGACTTGTTATATAATTAAATGTTAAAAGCTGCGATTTATGTGTGTTTAATTTATATCCTGACATTGATTCAAATTCTTTTAGTATTTGCATGAGTAGGGAAAGTGAGTTGTCAGGCTGTGTCAGATAAATCAGAACATCATCCACAAACATAGCTATTTTATTCTCACCTGCCAGTGAAATTCCATGTATGTTGTCATTTTGTCTAATTAGCTGGCTCAGTGGCTCTATAAAAAGAGCAAATAAGAAGGGACTGATGGGACACCCCTGCCTACAGCCACATTCCAACACAAAAAATCCTGAAAGAGAGCCATTTATTTTAATTCTTGCTTTCGGTTTATTATAGAGGGTTTGGATGATCTGTATAAATTTGGGATGAAATTGCAATTGTTGCAGAGTTTTATACAGAAAAGACCAGTTGACAGAGTCAAAGGCCTTTTCTGCGTCTAAAGCCAATATGACCGCTGCAGTTTTGCCCTGATTTATGCATGAATGATATGTAAGGTGCATCTGATGTTATCTTGAGTTTGGCAGTTCTTTATAAAACCTGTTTGGTCCAAACTTATAATCCCAGGTAATACATTTTCCAGCCTATTGGCTAGTATAGAGGCAAAAATCTTGTGATCCTAATTTAAGAGACAGACAGGTCTGTAATTTTTACATTCTAGCCGGTCTCCATCCTGTTTAGGAATAACAGTTATAACTGCTTCCTGCCGGGGGGGTCTCCCCTTTTTCTAGAACCCAATTAAAGTTTTTAGCATAAGGGGTGATAAGGAATCTCTTAGTACCATACATCATTCGGCAGGATAGCCATCTGGCCCCGGGCTTTTATTCGTTTTAAGCCTAGATCTAATTCCTCACTTGTAACTGCTTGCTTGAAGATATCATTTTGGGTCTCTGACACTGATGTCAAACCCAACCCAGCCAGTAAAGAGTCAATATTTTCATCGTTGTTTATCGTTTCCGCGTATAAATTTTTGTAGTATGTTTCAAAACATCCGCTGATGTCCTCCAGATCATATTTCAGTCCACCTCGCTCAGGATCTTTAATTTTGTAAATAGTTCTCTCTGCTTGTTCTTTTTTTTAATCTATGAGCCAGTAATTTGGATGATTTGTTGCCTATTTCATAGTGTTTCTGTTTTGCATATAGTAGATTTTTCATTATGTTCCTTGATTTAATTTCATTTATGTGGATTTTAACATGCTGCATTTCTTTTTCTAGGTCTGGGTTCAATGTCCTCTGGTGCTCTCTTTGTAACATTTTTAGTTTAGTTTCTAAGTTGGTTAAATTCTTTAGATGTTGTTTTTTCAGTGCCATTGTTTTGGCAATAATTACCCCTCTTAGCAATGCTTTGCAAGCATCCCAAAGCAAAGGAGGAGAAACCTCATCATTGTCATTCTGTTCTGAGTATTTTTTTTTTATTTCATCTTTCATTCCTTCTTTATCTTTCCATTTAAAATGGAGAAGTTAAGTCTCCAATGTGAGAACCTCCTATTTATATTAAGTCCTTTCTCTAGTTGGATTGGACAATGATCTGAGATGTCCATTACTCCTATACTGCAAGATTTGACAGCATGTATATCCTGACAGAGCATCAGGAAATAATCAGTTCGCGAGAAGGCGCGGTGTGGAGATGAATAAAAATATAATTTTTTACCAAAGGATGGAATTCCCTCCACACATCAATAATACCTAGTTCTTGCATCATATTATGAATTTTTTTACTATGTGTGGTCTATGTGGTCCTCGAGATGAGTCTAAATTAGGGTTTAACCTAACATTCAAATCCCCTCCACAAATAACAATACCTTTGGGTTTGGATGATGTTATTTCAAAAATCTGTTTAAAGAAAGATCAGTTAGCTCCTGGAGGTGCATACACATTTAAAAAAGTAATTTCGGTCCCCTATAGCCTGCCACTCACCTTGTCTTTAATTTCAGACTGTGCCTCAAAATTTACCCTTTCCTCAAGCATGATTGCAACCCCTCTTCTGGCGCCAGACGTGTAAGAAGCTGCGAAAACCTGTTTGAAACCCATCCTTTTTAATTTAATGTGATCTACTTCTGAGAGATGGGTCTCCTGAAGATAAACCACTTCTGCTTTTTCTCATTTTAATTTCCTTAGATTTTTACTCTTCTTAATGGGACTGAGAATAACATTCACATTGTAAGATATTATTTTAAGCAAACCTTTATTCATTGTAGTCATACCATGATTTTTCCTGACCTGCTAACCCCTTTTGCTGCATAAACACACAAAATTCCAACAACAAAAGAAACAAGTGATTTTAGAACCGAAATAACGAACTGTAACTTAGGAATGACTCCCTGAACTGAGGTCCTATTTGTGACCTTTAACAAATCGTGATATTGAACCGGCTCTGAGGGAAAGCCTTTCATCCCAAAAGGGTCAAAGGGCCCTCTTCTATAAAACGTGATCGACAAAGCACCATAGTAAGAGCTCCTCATATTATAGTTTAGACATAACGGGCTCTAATTTCGTAGACCAGGCGCAGGCGGGGCGCACCTGCCTTGCGCTGCGCCTGCACCACGCCAACGGGGTGTGTCCAGGGCATTTTGCAAGTTTCATGCACGGCGCAGTCTGGCGCAGGGAGGCACACCCACGCCTCCATCTTTTCCCAGCGGCGCAAGTAGCAGAGAGGTCGGAGAGAAGGCGTGAGTGGGTTTAAGACAGCTGAGTACAATCTTCGCCAATCAAATGAACGCCTCTCCTCGCCTTTAAATGCGCCGCGGGCGAGGCGCAGTGACAATTTCACCTCGGTGGAGAAGAAGGTCAGAGCCGCTGTCACTTTTGCAGCAATTGGGAGAGCGCAGAGGCCACCGGGCCGCGCATCGAAGGACACGATGCGTGTCACCGTGTGGACCACCTCACCTTTATGAGATAGGGACAAATGTAATCTGTCCCTGTCTCATAAGGTGAGTAAAAAAATTAAGTGATAATTACATTTAAACACAGCAGCAGGCTAATCCATTCATCATGCCTGTGATCCACCTGCATTCCTGGTCTGTCATCGCCAAATGGCAGATTCTTTGGTGAAATATTCCCCCGATATCTCCTCCTCATCCTCCTTGCAATAATGTACTCCATCTTTTTAGATCACGTTACGAATAAAGATGAAAACAGAGAAATATGGGCAATCACAGGTAAATCCTTAAGACACCGAGTGACTTACATTTATTCAGCGAGCGTCTCTCTCTTTTTCCTTTTCTTTTGAATTTCATGAGATGAGAGAAGCCAGATACTCCGTATCAGATGATGTGGCTGTTTGTGGTTGGCTGAGAGATGTGAACTCGTTAGTTTTGACAAACGTCTCTCATCTGTCATCAGATGTGACGGGACAATTAATATAGATACAAATGTATGTGCTGGTTCAGACGGTTACATTAAATAGTGGTTGCTGTGATTGTTTATTGCATTGAAATGTGCCTGACACTCTGGATACCTGCCTGTGAGGTTTTGGTGACGTGTGCACACTGTGCGCCTGTCAGCCAAATTACCACTGCCCCGGGTGCGCCTTGTCTGTGCCGAGAATAGACCAGGTTGGAGCTGGCGGGCTTTCAGCGCACCTTCCGCGCAGTTTTTTGGCACGAAATTGTCACTGCGCCAAGCTGAATCTTTCGACACCTCCCCCTGGTGCGCCGTAACACCCAACTCGGCACAGCCGGTCTACCAAATTGCCAAATTGGCTGGGCACGGCGGTGCGCCGGACGAAATTACTACTGCGCGGGGTGCGCCACCCTGCGCAACCCTGAGTTGGCCAGGAAATTAGAGCCCAACATGTTAATAGTATGCCACCTAGGGTTACTCCAACTGATAGCTTGAGAAAATACTGAAAACAAGACTCTTCTTTTACTTAAGTCCAGTGTTTTTAGTGACATACTATCACGTGTTAACCATAGGTATTTACACTCACCCTCAGGTTATTTCCACAAATACATAAAATTATTGACGACCCTTTACTCTCAGTCCGGTGTGCTGTTTTCCATTAAGAATAATCCAATAAGACCATCTAGCTTCTCTTGAAAGCTTCCAGCTTTTCCTTGTATCCTTCCCTCGGTGCACGATTTTTGGTCTACCCTCCGCGGACAGCCGTACGCCAGGTCAGCCTTCTGATCGTCTCAGCCACAGACTCAGGCGGCTTGAATACCTTTACTGGGGGACCCCTTGCAGCCAAGTCTTTGGTTGCCTCCTCTGTGAATCTTTTTTTTTCTTCACGACTCGCTTTTTTCCACCTTTTCAGTACATCTGGAGTGTAGTCGGGGTCTCTATACACTCTTTTCTCCTGAAAAGCAAAACCCCTCTTCTGCCAGGTGGCCTTCACAATGGCCTCTTTAGTTTGGTAGCTTGAAAGCTTAACCACCACCGACCTCGGCGGTGTGTCTCCGGAAGGTCAGGGGCCCAGGGAGCTCGATCGATTTTCACGTCAGTTTTGAGTGGGATTTCCAGCTTTTCTCTCAATAATGCCTCAATGAAAGCATTCTTAGATGGGGAATTATCTTCGGCTCCCTCGCAATTGTCATGTATCCCGATGTTATCCTGCCTGGACCAACCCTCCTGGTCCGTTAGCCTAGCTTCAAGGTGGCTCTGAACTTTTAATAGCTTCAGCATAAACATCCTCGGCTGTTTGAATTCTCTCCTCTGTTTCTGTTATTCTCTGTTTGGCTTCATTAATCCTGTGGTTTGTCTTGTTAATTTCCTCCTTGATTTCTTTCAGCTTTACACCGTTTTACTGCCGAAAGTCTCTCAGCTCCTTGAGAATCATCTCCAGATTTGCCATGTTGCCCTCCGCAGGTTGCTCGTCTGAAGCTAGCAGGCTAGTGCTAGCGCCGTTCACACCACTAGGATTCTCGTTTGCAAAAGACCCCTCTGTTTCTTTACTAAAGTCTAGCTTTTTCTGATGACTCCTAGGCATACTAACTGCCCCTCTATCATCGAAACAACTCCAAACATGTTTTAAGCCAGTATACAGGGACTTTTTTAAAAATTTCAAAGAGAGCATCAATATTAGGCTGCTGCTGTCATGGCTGCTCTACCGGAAGTCTTCCCCTGATTTCTTATTGAGTGCCTTGACTTAAAAGTACATTTCTTTAAGCAGTTGATTGTTTTAGCAAATGTTCAACCTAACTGGTGAACATGTAACTTAGGCTACAAAAAAAACTGTCTGTGGGGCACTTGCGGACAGATACGTAAGAGGAATCATCACTGTACCCTCGAGGGTCTGATTCAATTTAAATATATATCACTTCTACAGTGTATAAGAAAAGGTATAGTCTTTGAGGGACAGAGTCAGTGCCTCTGCAGACCAAGCTCAGTCATTTTGGCTTGGAGCTTTGCAATATGGATCTGCCTGATTGCAGACATGGAATCAGGCAGATCTAGCTGCACTGTAAGGTCATTTCTTTACATAAATATACAAAATTAGCAAATAACCATCATTGTGCAATTGGCTTCTTGAGAAAGAGCAGATTGAATGCTTCATGTTTGCATCTGTGAACATGGGGCTGATGTGACTTGCCAAAAAGCTCCAGTTTTGTCTCATCAATGGACATTTTCCCAGAAGCTTTGTGGCTTGTCAGTATGCATTTTGGCAAATTCCAGTTTAGCTTTTTTATGATTTGCTTTCAATAGTGTTGTCCTCCTCCGCAGTCTTCCATTAAGGCCACTTTGGCTCAAACAGCGATGGATGATGAGATCTGATACTGTAATATCTTGACCTTGGAGTTCACCTCTAATCTGTTTGGAAGTTGTTCTGGGCTCTGTGGTTACCATTCATACTATCTGTGTCTCTTCAATTTGTCATCAATTTTCCTCTTGTGGCCACGTCGGGGAGGTTGGCTACAGTCCCGTGGACCTTAAACTTCTAAATGATATGTGCAACTGTAGTCACAGGAATATCAAGCTGCTTGGAGATTGTCTTTATCTTGCATAAGGGTGATACATTTTGGCATATTAAAATTTTCACATTGTCCTTTGATGTGTCATCCATCTGTTAAAACAAAATAACTGTGGTTGTGCATTGCATTGTATTATCTGCCCATTTCATATGTTAAAGAGGCCACATAATGCTTTTTATTTTTAGATGCCTTTTAATGTGCAACATGTCTCTAGTTGCGAGAACATTTCAATGAAGAAGATTAAAAGTCAACGGCATAAAGACCTCTTCCTCATCCATCTTTGCAGCACCAGCAGCTGACTGAAATGTCTTTTTCACTCTGTCTTTCTCGAACAGAGTATGTCTTAATTTGAAAAATCAAACTTTTTTTTTACGAAAAAGTTCCTGACAGGATTAAAAAAAAAAAAACTTTTCTCTGCCCATGGTGATATAAAGGGTTTAGACCTGATTTACAATATTTTGATGATTTAACCAAAATTCCCTACTTTTTGCTAGAAATAGAATTGGCTGAAGGATTTCACAAGTAGACTAAATCGAGTAGATTAAATCCAAAAGTTTGCAGTGTCAAAAAATTGCATTGTTTTGTGCTTAATCACAATGGCTGCGAAAAGACATCTTTTTTCCTCAGTGTCAAAGTGGTCAGCAGTTTTTCTTATACAAATATAGGTAGTTTAGCAATGGAAGAGCCAATAGACGCTGATACAGTATGATAAGGTTTTTATAAAGAGTGGTTGTGGAAAAAATGTTTATCAGCATTTTATGGATTAGAATTATTACTTTTTAAAGATATTCACAACCTTTCGGCTTTTTGCTCATGTAGGGGACTATGTGATTGTGGATCCAATTGAAGAGGGAGAGAAGGTGAAAGCAGAGATCACGTTCATTCTATGCAAAGACCACATTCAATACCTACAACAACAGCTTCTCTGGTAAGAAAGGACGTGCTTACTAGACATAGTACTTCACAGACATGAACACATTGAGTAAATAGCAGCCCTTTTGTAAGTGTAACATGCAACTTTTTGCTTTATCATTGACTTTCTTCAGGCCAAAGGAGTTTTCAGAGGAGCCACCAGGGCAGGATGAGACAAACAACACGTGGGCAAAAGAAGAGGAAATGAGACTGGAAAAAAACAGCATATCTGAAGATGATGAAAGTGATCTTTTTGTGAACACCAACCGCTTTAACTACCAGTACAGTCAAAGTGAGGATGAAGATGAGGAAAGTAGGGAAGATGATGACAAAGAAAAAAAGATAGAAATGACACTTAGTGGCAAAAAATAAGAACATAGAGTTAAATGTGTGATAAATTTGAGACAGCACAATTAACTGTCTTTGTTGTTGTCACTGTCTGATCTGAGGATGATTTTAATTGATTGTCCTTACAAATTCCCCCCCCCCCCCTCTGCAATTCATTAAACAGCCTGGGCTTAAGAATGGAGGAGAGTCTTGCCTTTTGAATGTAAAAACAAGCCAACTAGGCAATGTTGAGATTTAACTACACTGTATCCTTGGGCAAGATGCATCTTGACATTAAAGGGATAGTTTGGGTTTTTTGAAGTGCCTAACCATGTGCCAGAGTGTCACAGCTGAAATCTCTCTTCGTTTAGAAACATGGGACAGACACTAATGCTACACATTGCTTTACATGGTGCCAGACATTTTGCATAGTTAAACCAACACTATGTAGTTTTTCCCCACCTTGATATAATATTTCTAGAGTCACTTTGATGATACATCACCTTACAACAGGTTGAATGACACTTCTGTCATGGTCTGAGGGGGTCTGTATCGCCTTCACTGGCACTATGCAACTTCAAGGTGGATGGTAGGAACCCTTCCATATACTAAAAAACTACAAAGTTTTACTGCTTTTGACTGCTTTACAGCATACGTCACTTCTCCCTCCTTCCCGATTCGTTTAAAAGACAGAAGTTGAGGTATGTGAACAAATGCAAGTTGGTGTGAGGCGCTCTGTTTTACGATAGTGCAGTTACACTAACCGTCCATAGAGGCCGCTGGAGAGCAGAAAGCCGGAATCTTACGTAGTGGGGCTTTAAAAGAACTGTGGGAGAAAACAAGCCACAAAACAGTGTGGGGTCATCTCACGCTACATACAGTTTGTTAACATCCACTATTTCCCAGTACCAAGTCGCTTTGATTGGGCACTATTTTAAGACACGGCACAGCATACATGTCCTGCCAGCATCCATACAGCTGCGTTCACACCGAACATGTCTTTGCGACCATAATCGCGTCGCCCACTGAAGTCGCGTCCCGTGTCCATAAATATCTCATTTTGGTCACCATCGCCGTTGGTCAGTGACGTCATGTCCTTTGGACCTTTGTCATCCCCTCACATAGATCTGGACTTAAGCATTCCCATCATGGATCATCACACAGTCAGAAACACAAGGGTCACAGATTCTGATGGCAGCCATCAGAATATGTATGTGCATAAAATGCATTTAAACATGTAAACAACTCTTTGGGCCTTTGTCATCCTCTCCATTGATGTGGACTCGGGCATTCCTATCATGGATCCTTGCACAGTCAGAAACACAGGGGTTGCATCCTCTCACTGCTAGGCTCTAATCAGAATACAGGATTTCACTATCTGCCAATCACAGGTCTTCTTTTACTTGCAGTTCACAGAAACATTTGGCCTAGAGAAAGTAATTATCATGCAGTTTGTCATGGACTTTTATGCTCCACTTTCTTTTGGGAAATTTAAATTACCCTACTGACCATGGATTATATGGTGCATGTATTATGCTTATACAGTGAGGTCACATATTCTGATGGCTATTCAGAATCTGTGACCCTTGTGTTTCTGTTTGATGATCCATGTTAGGAATACTTAAATCCAAAACAATGTGAGAGGATGACAAAGGCCCAAAGAACAGTTGTTTACATGTTTAATTGCATTATTATGCACATACAGTGAGGTCACATATTTTGATGGCTGCTATCAGAATCTGTGACCCTTGTGTTTCTGACTGTGTGATGATCCATGTTAGGAATACTTAAATCCAAAACAATGTGAGAGGATGACAAAGGCCCAAAGAACAGTTATTTAGTTGTTTAAATGCATTACTATGCTTATACAGCGAGGTCACATATTCTGATGGCTGCTATCAGAATTTGCGGCTACACTGTTGTCTGTTTACAGTGGGTTTTGAAATGAGACTTTATTTGTCCAAATGATTGACAGAGCACTCATGTTAAAATGTACTTATTTATTGAACATGTACAGTGGGGTTACATTATGTGATGATTATGAAGTATAAAATAAACAAATTACCTTTAAAACAGTTCATAGACCCTCACATAAAATGCAGTTTTTAGCAAAATTCAGTTTCCTCTGACGCACAGCATTACATTTCTATATCTGGGATAGTTTCTTCTTTAGTGGGAGGCCATAACAAACAGCGCTTACTCATGGGTCACAGACAAGCAGCAACGGCGATCAAACGCTATGGAGAAATTACAGACAATTTCAAAAGAATTTGAAAATATTTACCCAAATTAATCTTTGCATACGCCAGTAACGTCACTCCTCTTCTTCTCCACTTTTGTCGATAACACATATACAGACAATGCCCACCATTGCCCCCTGTGGTCACAGAATACAGTGGTCACAGATTTCGGTGCAACACCAGCAGACACCACGGGGGAACACTTACACACAATATGTGTTGTGGGACTTGACTGTGGAGGCAGAAATATATGCCTGGATTCTTTTTTTAAAAAAAATATATATACATTATCCTGTGTCAACTTTGGTTAAAGGGAGCTTCTCGGACACAGTGAGTAAAAGCATAGTTCTTAAATGAACTTTGATGTTTATACTATAAGTGAAAGTGTTCGTTAAAAGCTACGGTTTATTTCGCAACGCTCAGCTGTTTTTTTTTCTTTTATATAGCTATTATTGGAAAAGGGTCTCGGGACCTATGGAATTAACGCTATGGTTCCTCTGTGGGTCAGTAAATATTGTGTAGATCGACAGGCCAAATAGAAATTTCAGTTAACGGGGGGTGGGGGACATGGAATGAGGTCCTATGACGGCCACTTTGGAGTACCTCATGGACCAGGTTGGTGGAGGGTCTCTCAAGTGTGAGAGGAAGGGTGGGATGAGGTGTACAGTTTGGCATTTGATGATGCCCGATGATACTTGTCTTCGTCAAAATTTTTTGTTTGGGGGTTGTTTTGAGTTATTTAGTGTTTTTTATTTGGTAAGCAGCTCAGTCTCAAACAAAATGTTCTCGATGATTTCAATTACTATAGTCCTTACCCTCTCTACCCTCATGGTGAACCTCAGGATCAGGCAGGAGAATCCTACCAAATATGGCTAGTTGTGTTAGAATTGTTTCATGGAATGTTTATGGTCTACAAAATCCCATTAAGAGAAAGAAATGTTCTATCATAGCTTATTTTCAAGTAAAAATCGTGGAGTGGCTATCCTGGTGCATAAGAAGCTGAGTCCGATCATTACAAAAGAGCATGTGGCAACTCGAGGGTGAAATAGGGCAAACTTCAAATTGGTTTGAGAAGATAATTTGTCTTAGATTATTTTTAGAAAACCAACAACGCCACTTTGGGAATTTCGCCCAAAGAATTAGTTAGAAGATCTATTTGAAGGCACTCAGGCTCGTTTACCCTTTGAGGAGCAGGAGACGTGGTTCAAAAGTTACAAATATTCTTTTTTATTTAAACAGGACAACAATCAATAAAAAAAATACCACAAACACACCATGGAAGGGGAGACCTTTTTCAGGAGCCGAGGCTTACCAACGGTGCAGGGGTCGAGGAATCAGGGTAGGGGGATCCCAAGGGAGAAAAGCACCCCAATCACAAGTGGCAATCACACGAACTGTCACACAGTGAAATAACTAAGGACAAGGGTTACACAGCACACAGAGGGAACCACCACCAGGACACCAGGGACCACCACTGTCGGCTCTCAGCAACTGAAAAAGGACAAAAAAAGGGGATTAGTGGGTTACACTCAAAAGAAAACAACAAAAATACAAACCCAAAATAACAGCAAATTATACTAAGCAATATAGGCGGCAGCCACTAATTAACTTAATAAATCTTAACTTAATAAGAGGGAAGAAAAATAAAGGTTTAAAGGGATATGAAATAATGCAAATGTAATTCACGGAAACATATTCAACCCAAAAAATGTTCCCTGAACTCAAAGCAAACAAAGCACCCCACAAATGTAAGCAACAGATAAGAGGTAAAAAGCCCTGTGCCTGCCGATGACGTCACACTACAGCAACTTCACTCGGACAAACTACATTGCGCCCCATTTAATAGGAGTCAGAAGTGCTCGGTTAAAAGCATAGACATAATAAAGGGGGGCTTTGTCATCCTCTGACATTGTTTTGGACTCAAGTATTCCTAACATGGATCATCACACAGTCAGAAACACAAGGGTCACAGATTCTGATAGCCATCAGAATATGTGTCACAAGGCAGAGGGATGGTTTTATTGATTGCATGTTTTTTTTCCTTTGTTTTTATACAGGTTTTTATTTCATATAAGTGTGGGTTTTACCTGTTTTTAATTGTGATTTTTAGTGCATGTTTTTAACCACTCTGCCTTGCCAACATTTGACTGCACACGGGGGGAGGGGGTAATCAGAGCACCTGCGAGGTGCAGCAGGGAGCCGCGGCAGCGGCCAATCAGAGCTGGTCAGGAGGACTCAGGGCGGCCAGAAAAGGAGGTCGAACGCTGTCACACGGGGGACACGACCCAGGAGGAAGGGACGCTGCGGAGCTGACGGGAGCGGACGGTAGGCATCGAACGTGGAAAATCCAGAGTGTTACGACGCGGAATACACGCAGCGGCAGAAGTAGGAGCTCGACAGGTGTCCCAAATTTAGAGAGAGGATCGAGAGAGACAGGAGATTTAAACCTTTCCTTCCATCGATCATTATGGGGAACATGAGGTCACTCGCCAACAAGACTGACGAGCTGACGGCGTTAGTGAACAGCCAGCGGATCTACAGGGAAAGCAGCCTGCTTGTCATCACGGAGACATGGCTGCAGGGGACAACACCGGACAGTGTGATCGACCTGACCGGCTTCACGCTGGTCAGAGCGGACCGACGGAAACAGAGTGGTAAGAAGAGAGGAGGGGGACTTGCTGTCTTTGTGAACTCTAAATGGTGTTGTCCCGGGCATGTGACTGTGAAGGAGACTGTCTGCACCCCTGATGTGGAACTTTTAGCGGTGGGTTTACGTCCGTATTACCTACCACGGGAGTTTTCACACGCCATTGCTGTTGCTGTTTACATCCCGCCGTCAGCTGCACCGGCCGGCGCCTGTGACGTTATCCACGCTGTGATCGCGGGACTCCAAACCCAACACCCCAGCGCCCTCATACTGATCAGTGGGAACTTTAATCATGTCTCTCTCTCTCCTGTCCTGACGAACTTTACACAATATGTGGACTGTGCTACAAGAGGGAAAAAAATCCTGGACCTCCTGTATGCCAACGTGAAGGGAGCATACAGCTTTTCTTCTCTTCCTCCTCTGGGGGAATCAGACCAGAACCTTATTTACCTTGATACCACCTACAGGCCGCTGGTGGAACAACAGGCGGCATGCTTCAATGTCACAGACTGGGTTCTTTTTAAAGGGGACTATGGTGATGACATTGAAGGCCTCTCTCATTGCATCACAGACTACATCCATTTCTGTGAGGACAACATTGTCCAAACCAAAAAGATCCGCACCCCAAACAATAAACCCTGGATTAATAAGGACATTAAAGGCCTTCTCAACAAGAAGAAGAGGGCCTTCATGTCTAAGGATCGGGACGGGCTCAGGGCTGTCCAGAAGGAGCTGAAGAAGAAGCTGAAGGAGGCCAAGAACAGCTACAGGGAGAAGATTGAGGCCAAGATGGGACAGGAAAACTCCAGAGAACTGTGGTGTGGGATGAAACGGATGACATGCTTCAACAGACCTGCACCCAGAGCTGAGGGAGACCCAGAGTTTGCTTCTGAGCTGAACCTATTCTTCAATAGGTTCGACACAACCCCCACCCCAGTGAGCTCAGAGAATGGATCTGGGTCTTCAACCCCCACCCCAGCCCCCACTCACAACTCTGCAGGAGACTCTGCCCCCCTCCCCTAGCTTGCAAGTGGCTCCAACAGACAGCCCCCCCTCTCCCCCCAACCTACTCCCCCTGGACACCAACCTCACCCAGCACCCCTCCCTCTCTCCCTGCCTCACACTCACGTCCAGCCAGGTACAGAGGGAGCTCTCCAAACTCCACACCAACAAAGCCAGTGGGCCAGACAACATCAGCCCCAGGGTCCTCAGGGTGTGTGCCGGGCAGCTCGCTGGAGTCTTTCAGCACCTCTTTAACCTCTCCCTGAGGTTGATGAAGGTGCCCGAACTGTGGAAGACCTCCTGCATCGTCCCGGTACCAAAAAAAAGACGTCCCTGCGCTCTCAATGATTACAGACCTGTGGCACTGACGTCACATGTCATGAAGACCTTTGAGAGGCTGGTTCTTCAGCACCTGAGGACTCTGCTCTCTGCTTTCCAGGATCCCCTGCAGTTTGCATACCAGCAGCACATCGGAGTGGAGGATGCCATCATCTTCCTCACCCACAGGGCCTTGTCACACCTGGAGAGACCAGGGGGCACTGTGAGAGTCATGTTCTTTGACTTCTCTAGTGCCCTCAACACCATCAGGCCCTGCCTCCTGGGGGAAAAGCTGCTAGACATGCAACTGCACCCCGACACCACAGCCTGGATACTAGATTACCTCACAGGCCGGCCGCAGTACGTCAGGGTGAATGGCTGTGCCTCTGAGGTGGTTACAAGCAACACTGGAGTACCCCAAGGAACTGTTCTGGCACCCTTCCTCTTCACCCTCTTCACTTCAGACTCCCGGTTCAACTCTGGTTCCTGTCACCTCCAGAAGTTTTCTGATGACTCCTCCATTGTTGGATGTATCACCGATGACGACGAGGGGGAGTACAGAGGACTGATCGAGAGCTTCGTCACATGGTGTGACAGCAACAACCTGAAGCTCAACATCAGCAAGACCAAGGAGGTGGTGGTGGACTACCGGAGGAGCAGGAGGTCCCCTGCCCCCATCATCATCCAGGGGGAGGAAGTGGAGAGGGTGGACTCGTACCGGTACCTTGGGGTCCACATTAACGATAAACTGGACTGGTCACACAACACAGACGCCCTCTTCAGGAAAGGACAGAGCAGGCTGTTCTTCCTGAGGAGACTCAGGTCGTTTGGCGTCTGCAGCAGGCTCCTGAAGACCTTCTACCAGTCGGTGGTGGCCAGCGCACTCTTCTTTGCTGTAGAGTGCTGGTGGGGCGGCATCAAGACTGGTGAGGTCATATGACACTGGACTGCACTTTAATAGATTTATAGTAATCCTCCATATGCTCCAAGCCAGCTCTATCCATATTGTATTGTTATTGATTCATATCCCTGATCACGGTTCCATTACTCTAGGTAAATAATTTGCACTGTTACTGTGTGGTCAATAAGTGCTGTTACATTTCACATTGTCACTTTAATATCACTGTCACTTTATCTTTACTGCGCTGCACGGGAGGCTCAGCTGTTTTGTACTATGTTAAATTATTATTTTAGTATGCTAGTTAATTTGATAATTAAACGCCACTTACTCTGTTAATTTAGTGCTTTAGGGAGAGACCTCAGCTGGGTAACTTTATTTCTGATCTGATTTATTCATTAAATGGACGGCTCTGTGGTCTTTTTCATCTTAAACTAACTTGTCTTTGGTCTTCCTGTTCCATATATTTTAGCATAGCTTGAATCTAACACTAACAACAGAGCTGTAGGCTGTTATGGTTTGACAAGTGACTGTGTTAACTGGGGATGTTCAGCCGAATACATCTGTGGCTGTCCTACTTTTCAGATAAAATATTCGGAACCAAAGATATTGAGACAGAGTAATTATTTACTAAATTAAATTAAAGATTTACTCGAGTTAATCCTGGAGTATTTGCGTGGGCACATGAGGTGTTTATCAGCTACTTAAATTGCGACAGGCTCAGACGATTTACGTTAAGGTAACTATTTAAACCATGACACCCCACATTTAAACATTCATTAAACCAAAACAAACCCAAAAACTGATCAGATTACTGATCCATACTGTGCTGCTTCATTTCTCATCATATTTAACGTTAGATCAAACTGACCTAATTTCATTGAGGAAAACATTCACCTTAGGACAGAATCTCTACTAGTAGGAAAGCTAAATGCTAAAGCTAAACGCTGTTAAATGCTCATAATTGCTTCAGGTTTATCCTATGTTAACAACAAAATCTTTCAACCACCAGCCCAATTTTATTTGAGAATAAAACAACCATGGACTACCACGGGCAGGTCAAGATTAAGTTGCATATGAATTAAAAACAAATATTTACCATTAAAACTACATCTGAGGTCCGCAGTTCATGAAGGCATGAAGCCTTAAGGCTTTTAAAGTAAATTCACAGAGATTTAAATAATATTCTGATAAATCATTCTGATAAATCATCCTCCCAATGAGCAAACAAGGGACCAAAACATCACAAATGAGCACTTTAAATGAACATGATCGTCCATTTAGGTCTGATTTTCAGCATTTTTTTTTCTCTCATTCATCTCTAAGTGCACCTTGGCTCTGTCGTTCCCTCAGTGAGTTTCTTGTTTGTTTATGGTCACAGGAGAGCAGAACTTCTCCTCTGTCTTGGAGTTTTGGGCCGTTACGTTTGTGCTGTTTCTATCCCGAGTCGAAGACGCTAGGCAGAATCACTTCCGGGTCAAAGTTGAAAGGCGCCTTCTTCCATCAAGTCCTCTCTCTCTCTCTTCACGCACACACACGTCCAATCAGCGATGACTGATGTGGCCCACAAGTACCTACCTCTTCTGGTAGCTGAATGTTGATGTGTTTAGATTTTTTGCCGTAGTTATTTGTTTGTTATTTGTTTAGTTATTTGCAGTTGTGTTTAGTTATTCACCGTTGTGTTTAGTTATTCACCATCGTGTTTTGTTCTTTGCTGCTGTGTTTAGTTCTTGGCTGTTGTGTTTAGCTTCTTTGCCGTAGTGTTTAGTTATTTGTCGTAGTGTTTAGTTATTCACCGTTGTGTTTAGTTCTTTGCCATTGTCTTTGGTTTCTTTGCCGTAGTGTTTACTTTCTTTGCCGTTGTGTTTAGTTCTTTGCTGTAGTGTTTTTTAATTCGCCATTGTGTTTAGTTATTTGCTGTTGTGGTTTGCACTTTAGGGCCACCATAATGATCTCCTTTAGCATAAGAAACATTGAACCATCCTTTACGAAAGGAAAGGATAAAGGAGTGCCCCATAATGCCTTGCAGCAGGTGACGTATATACAGACGTGGACAAAATTGTTGGTACCCTTCGGTTAAAGAAAGAAAAACCCACAATGGTTCCTGAAATAACTTGAAACTGACAAAAGTAGTAATGTATAAAAATTTACTGAAAATTAACTAATGAAAATCAGACATTGCTTTTGAATTGTGGTTTAATAGAATAATCTTAAAAAACAAACTAATAAAACTGGCCCGGACAAAAATGATGGTACCCTTAACTGAATATTTTGTTGCACAACCTTTTGAGGCAATTACTGCAATCAGGCAATTTCTGTAACTCTCAATGAGACTTCTGCACCTGTGGACAGGTATTTTGGCCCACTCCTCGTGAGCAAACTGCTCCAGCTGTCTCAGGTTTAAAGGGTGTCTTCTCCAGACTGCATGTTTCAGCTCCTTCCACAAATGTTCAATAGGATTTAGATCAGGGCTCATAGGAGGCCACTTCAGAATAGTGCAATGTTTTGTTCTTAGCCATTCTTGGGTGTTTTTAGCTGTGTGTTTTGGGTCATTATCCTGTTGGAGGATCCATGACCTGCGACTGAGACCAAGCTTTCTGACACTGGGTAGCACATTTCATTCCAGAATGCCTTGATAGTCTTGAGATTTCATTTTACCCTGCACAGATTCAAGACACCCTGTGTGAGATGCAGCAAAGCAGCGCCAGAACATAACTGAGCCTCCTCCATGTTTCAAAGTAGGTACAGTGTTTTTCTCTTTGTATGATTGATTTTTGCATCTGTGAACATAGAGTTGATGTGACTTGCCAAAAAGCTCCAGTTTTGTCTCATCTGTCCAAAGGACATTCTCCCAGAAGCTTTGTGACTTGTCAATATGTATTTTGGCAAATTCCGGTCTCACTTTTTTATGATTTGCTTTCAACAGTAATGTCCTCCATTAAGTCCACTTTGGCTCAAACAGCAACGGATGGTGCAATCTGATACTTATGTACCTTGACCTTGGAGTTTACCTCTAATTTCTTTGGAAGTTGTTCTGGGCTCTTTGGTTACATTCGTATTATCTGTGTCTTCAATTTGTCATCAATTTTCCTCTTGCTGCCACGTCCAAGGAGGTTGGCTACAATCCTATGGACCTTAAACTTCTGAATAATATGTGCAACTGTAGTCACAGGAACATCAAGCTGCTTGGAGATGGTCTTATAGTCTTTAACTCTAACATGCTTATCTATGATTTCCCTTCTAATCTCCTGAGACAACTCTCTCCTTAGCTTTCTGTGGTCCATGTTCAGTGTGGTACACACCATGATACCAGACAGCACAGTGACTACTCTTCACCCTTTAAATAGGCAGACTGACTGATTACAAGTTTGAAGACACCTGTGATACTAGTTAAAGGACACACCTTAGTTTAACATGTCCCTACCTTTTCTTGGGGTACCATCATTTTTGTCCAGGCCAGTTTCCTTATTTTGTTTTTTAAAATGATTTTGTTGAACCACAATTCAAAAGCAATGTCTGATTTTCATTCGTTAATTTTCAGTCAATTTTTATGTATTACTACTTTTGTCAGCTTCAAGTTATTTCATTGACCAATTTGGGTTTTTCTTTCTTTAATGGAAGGGTACCAACAATTTTGTCCACATCTGTAAAGTCGGCACCTGCCGAACGTTTACAGAAACTTACGATGGAGAAAGGACAAGTTTTGCTGGACTATGAAGATATCTATATAATACTGTGTAAATATTTTTGGCAGGCATAGAGAAAAAGATATACTTCAAAGTCACTGCTTTAAAAAATATAACTTTTAGTTCATTTCTTTTTGAAATCATTTTTAAATTGGTGGACAGATAAACAATTACATGTTATACTTTATAAAGCACTTAATTTAAAGCATTTCTTTTTCTCCATAACCGTCTACAATGATGATGAATATTAAACATAATATTGTGGTACTTGTTTCCTATATTAATATTATATATTAATCACCACATTTCCATCTGTCTTAATTTATGAATTAAATCATGCCATCAATAAGACAGAACAATGGGGCTCTAATAACGTTTATTAAAAAACAATCAGTAAAAGACAAATGAGGCATTTTACAATACTTCAAATATAATAACAAATTTAAACAACGTGCACAATGAAATATTTGGATAAAACATGGAGAATAGTGCTTCTGAAACATTCTGGTGTATTACCAGACTTCAGGTTTGAAGTGTCCTGTCAAACATCAACAACATTTTTAGATTCTCTCACCTGACCTCACAGCTGTGAGCAGAAAACACACACTGCATGACTAAAGGACAAAACACCAGTCACAGGTAAATCGTTTGATCATGGATTGTTGATGTTAATAGGGGAAGCCGACACAAAATAACGCTGTGAGGTAAAGCAGATGATCAAGACGCTTGTTGTAGTTCATTTTCAGAACGTTGTAGTTCGCCATGGCTTACCTACGTCACAAGAAATCGTCGTCGCATAAATATGACACCAAAGTGAAAGTGCAGTCAAATTCCTCTTTTACCGTAGTTCTCCTTTGCTTTCCTCTTATTCCCTCCTTTCCTTGACCCTGGGACGTTTTCCATCGGGGTTAAGGGAAAGTGGATACGAAAGGACTTAGGAAGGACTTTTCAAACCCACCCTTGGTGCCCCCAGATGGTGGCGGTGGCCCAAATTTGGAGCCCTGGCTCGTGGAGTGTCCATGTTGTGTTTTTACCACATCCGGTCGCCTCTGACATCAAACACAGTGGAGCAAGGAGCAGAGACGGCCCCACTGTCAGCCCAAACTTGATATTGATGTGTCCAGAAGTTTAGAACGAGCTCATTTGCTGTTTGAATGTCTCCAAAACCTCATTGTTTGGTTAAGCGCTAATGCTAACAGAGGAGGGCTGATATGAAAAAACTGGCCGGAACACAGAGATAGATATCTGTATGAGCTCCTTGTACATGTTTGTGCCCACATAAACTCAGGTAAAAATTGAATGAAAGAAGAATTTTTAAAAAAGTTTTCACTCTGCCCATCTCGGCTCACTAGCAGGGTCATTCATGCCAGTTAACTGTCAAAAATGTTTTAGTGTCATGCTCATCAATTTTGTGGTATATTAAATAATTTTTCACTTTGTTCTCTGACTCCTCATTCTGTTTTTGCTTTAAATACTTCATCAGTAATACAAAGTTCTAGATTATAGCTTAATTTATTTTTTAAGAAAATAATGAAATAGCAACTTTCTTTACTGTTTGATGATATTATGTCGAGAGCCAAGAGGATTAGTCTGACATAACTGATTTCTTAGATGTTACATTGTTTGTTCAAATATTCCATATTTTTGGTTGGACAATAAAATTTGATAAATGTCTACAAGCAATTAGTACAGTCATTACAATTTTGTCATGTCAGTTCATTTTATGGCATTTGTTATCAGTCCTGATTCTCTGATGTAAACAGTTTTAAACAGTAGTGAGCATAATCATCTGGTAAGTTTACCATTATATCTATTTTTTTCTGAACAGCCCCTTAGCAGCAAAGAGAAAACGTAGCACATAACACAAAACTGCCACATGCAAACAATCCACACAAAAGTAACTGACACACAACTTACAAAATACCGGAATTGCACATCCCTGATATTTTCACTTTTGTTTTCTGGCTTTTGTTCTGCTTACAAAATATTGGTTGTTAGATGAAGTGTCATTCAATATGGAAAAGGTTGTTTAAAAAAATGTATTTATATATATATATATATGTATATATATATATATATGTGTATATATATATATATATATATATATATATATATATATATATATATATATATATATATATATATATATATATGTATATATATATATATATATATAGCTTGTGTGCATTTATATGGTTATTACCTTTTTGAGAGGAAAGTTTTTAAAAAAAAAAAAGCCAAATGTTTCGGGGCTTTAAGGATTCTTCTGACTGATATTTAAGAACAGGATTTTAAAAATGCATTTGTATTATTTAAGTGTATTGAATAAAATTGCCCAAGTTGGATCAGCACTTTTTGAATTGTTAAATATACTTACTATTAGATTCAGTGTTTAAGATAATATAAGCACATTTTAAGAGTCATAACACAAGCAAATGGCTCCTTTTGGATGGAATTGCCCTGCTACTATAAAATCATTTTATTCTTGAGACATTCTTATCTTTGCAACAAGAACAGCACAAAATAGATATTACTAGTGACTTGTAATGCTTTGGATATTTATGGGAAACAATTAAATAATTATAATGCAAAACAAATAATTGTTCTATCTTCTCCACTGCAACCAGATTTAAGTCTCAAAATGTATTAGAATGCAGGAAATAACATCAGTATTGTAAATAACTTTTTTTTTTTGAGGGAGGAACATCAGACCACCCCCCAATAAATAGACTGTGCCACCCACATTTTTTAAAAGCTTCTGACACCAATGCTCATCCCAGTATTTTCCCTCACCTTTCTGTAATACTTCTTTGCATGAAAAAAAAAAAAAAAACTTCAGTTGGGTAGCCCGATAAGTCACCTTTACAGCGAGGTATAACTTGTAAGGTTTACACATTCGTGGAATGAGCAACACAGCTAAATGTGTTATAGCACCCCTAAAAACTGAGTCAAAATCCATGTGTATGTACCTAACAGGCAAAACAGAGCTTGTTATCATGTATCAATGTTGTTATCAATGTAGTGAAATATTGAAATGAGATTCTGGAGCTCGTGGCAGAATCATCACAGAGTGCCTCCAGAATTTAGGGAGTGGAGAGAAGGGGAATGTACTGTGATAAATCCTGACCTCAACCCCATTGTGAGATCAGCACCGGGATGCTTTTCGTACTAGAGCAACCAACACAACCACACTGGATGACCTTCAATACAACTCCTGGTTTGGGAATGGGATGCTATCCCACAGCAAAATATGGCCAGGTTGGTGACCGGCATGGGGAGGAGGCTTTTGTGGCTGCATACAGATCTTCCACTCGCTACTGACATCCCTGACAGTATAAAATGAGTGTATAAGTGTGTATACAAGCTCAAGTCTATTTACAATTTTACATCTTTGTCCATGACGGTGTGTTGCCTCTGGGACCCTCCGACCGTCTGTTGATCTGATGCTCATGCCTCCGGTTGGGACGTAATGACAACCTATGACTTCCCTTTCTGGTGCTTTCTGAACGACTTGAAATTGGCAGCGATCGCGCTGAAAATAGGCCTGCAGAATATCTCGAGCGAGCGGAGCGTGCTGGTACTCCAGGCACGGGCCGCTGCCGCACTGAAGCGCCAGCTGTGGAAATGCTCTTATGCTGTGCAGTAGGATTCGCTGGCAGTTTGCAGTGCGTTTGCTCTTTGTGGAATTTGGAGGTTAGTGTGTATGTTTGGGCAAGCGTTGTGTTGCGTTATCCAAGCCATACTGCAGTATGAATTGACATGTTATGGAGTCGCGTTGCTGTGCTTTTATGGAAAGGCACTGTGAATTTGGCTTTTGTAACATGAGCACATTAGTGACACTGACTAAGACATAGGCAGAAGAGCCACAAGACATAGTTAAGTAAAGCTTTGAAAACAACATCTCTGCCTTCATGATGTCTTGTGCAGGAACAACACCATACTGTAAAAGGAGCTATATTGGGTGAAACAGCATATGCCTTGGTAAGTAACTGCCCTCCATATCATCACATCATTCTTATAAGATATCAAGTTTAATTGTGCAGTCTCTGCCATGCTTGTCAGAGAAGTCACAGCACAATATAAAGGCTCTGTTGCCTAATCTGATTTCATTGATGCAACAGACAAACAAACTGTATTAAACAGACATTAAACACAACCATCTTGCTGTGAGGCATCAGTGCTATTAATTGCACCCTCAAGTTGAGTTTTAGGTAAAAAAAAAAAAAAACTTAATGCTAAAACTTCATTTCCATGCCCTTCATTATCCTAGACTTGACTTAGCCACGAGTAAAGATATTTACTGTAGACAGACCACCTGCTTTTTGACCTGTGACCACCCATCTGTAACCTACGAAGCCCCTAAGGTGCCACGGAGAAAAAAAAAAAAAAAAATCGTGCGTACGCGATAGTAAAACGTACGTACGATATATTAAAACGTGCGCACGTTTTAGCTAAAATGTGTGCACGTTTAAGCTAAAATGTGCGCACAAATAAGTATTTCGTGCGCACGTTTTACTATCTCGTGCACTCGATTTATTTATTTTTTTCTCCGTGGCACCTTAGGGGCTCCGTAGTAACCAGACACACCTGATAGACTGTTAAATATATTTCACTGGTCCAACTGGGAAAGAGCCCTAGAAAGTGTTTGGGGAGGGCTGAACCTTTCTGAAGCATATCTGGCAGGTGATTGGACATTCATTCCTTCAATCATTATCCATTATGGGACAATCAGATAATGTTGTAGGCGGGAGATACTGCATTACAGGATGTGAGGTACTTCGTGAAACAAACTCTTGTCAAAACATGTCAGAAGTGGAGCCAAAGTATCCTTTCTACGGAGAGGTTTGTAGTGTTGATATTTGTTTTTCATTTGATAAAGAAATGCAGTCACAATCTGATAAAAGTGCTATTGAAGCTGTTGGCATTTATGCTAACCACTGTATGTGCAGTTCTTCCTGCTGTCATATTGCTTGTAGCTCATTCCTCTTCCTACTCTAAAGGACTCTGTTTGGGTCGTGCCACTTTGGGCCGCTCACAATGGTTGTAGATTGGAGCCTTTCAAGATGGATCTGCCTGATTACAGACATTGAATCAGGCATATCCAGCTGCTGTGCAAGGTTAGCCCATCTGTGAGATGCTGACCAAATAGACTGATTACAGAAACCCTGAAGTAGTATCTATGTGTAGATTACATGATTTCAAAATGTGTTCCAATAGGCACAACTTTTAAAGGACAAAAATGTAATTGGAAAGAACAACAAAAATGCAAAGTTGTAAGCCAATTGTAATGGCGACTTTATTTGAATTCCAAATCAATAATCTTGTAATTATAAAGAATACACCATGAAACCCATCAGATCAAGGAAATAGGCTTTGACCAAATGGGACCTGTTTGTTAACATGCAAGCCAACAAATCTGCTGTGCTCCTGCCACTTAAGTCTCACAGTTTGTTCAGCAGTATGATCACCAATTAAAACCCTTTTTACAGTATATACACACAATATGCTAAAAATCTGAAGTGGCAACAGGATAGTCATGGTTTATTGGATGACTTAAAGATGCAGAAAGCTTAATCTTTAACAGCCAATCAGTTTCCCCTAATTTCACATCATTTGAAATACTGCTCCCTATGCTTCGAAAGTGACAAAAAGGCAAAACTTTGAAAAAGAAATGGAAAAAAAGATTGGAATATTAACAGAAAAACTACCAGACACTGGATGCCATCTCTCTTAAGTTTACCAATATATTTTAATGGAAAAAATACTTTTTGATTGAATTTGAAAAAAAAAAAAAACACTACAGGACTCTTCTTGTAGTCGTCAATAATGACAAAAAAAATAGTGATGAAAACATAAAAACTGATCTATTGCTTTCAGAGACATGGATACTTCCAGGCTACTGCATTCTCAATAGCCCAGTTTAACTCAACAAAATTGATAAAAATGTATGGATGACAAGAGCCTTCAATGAGGAAGACATAAAGCTTTTGTTGTTTGCTTTACTTCAAAAGCAGTAGTTAATTCATTTCAAAGGTCCTCTTGGTCCAGGGAAATATGTTTAAGGCAGAATACACGAATCATTTGTCAGGGGGGGGTAAAGCTGATGGTGATGATGTCTCTAGCTTACGAAGCCGCCGGCGCCTTAGCTCAACAGTATTTGGTTCTCCATCCTCAAATGCCTGCCCTTCCTGGTTCCTTTCGTCCAAAGAAACAGGAGTTGTATCTGTTAAGGACATGTCTCTATCCTCCTTTTCAGCTAAAAAAAAAAAAAAAAAAAAAACATTTAAAATTAAAGTCCAATGTATTTCCTTTAATCCTTTTTGTTGCATCCAAAAGTGTTAATTGATGGTGAAAATGTTCATTACACTTACAGCTTGGAGAGTTGCCCTCTTGTTGAGGGTTGTCCATGCTATTGTCTGCTGTAGGAGATGAAGTATGCTTTTTCTTGCTGGAATCTCTAGTTACACCTTCGGAGGGAGGACTGATGAAAACACAGAGGTGAAAGGAGAAAAAAAATCAACGTTACATTACATTCATCTAAATTGTCAAATTGTGTGATGCAGGCTAAAAAGGGTTCAGCTACGTGAGTGTTGTGACAGTGCTCAGGTATTGATGGATATTAAGCATGGCAGCATCCAGCAGGGTATGAATGTTCTGGAGACACTGGAGTCTGGCTTCAAGGCCCCGTCGACCCTCTGCCTCAAGCTCCCGCAACTCCTCCTCTGACAGCCGGGACAGAGACGGGGGAGGAGGAGGCATTGTAGACACTGGAGGAGAGAGAAAACTTGTCAGAACAACCTGAACAAAGGACAAATCAAATGATATATTTCAATTTGACATAAGGCTGTCTGAGAATAGCTTTGCACATTAGAACTGAATTTGCCCTTGAAGATGGTTTAGAGATTCAAATCCAGAAATAGCAACAGTGATACCATGGACTTGCTTCTCCAACAAGCTCAGCTCTGGCAACAGGCCTGATAAATGATGATATATATATATATAAATATACTGAATTTTAGGAGGAGACAATAAAAGGATCCAGGTCATGGATCCTTTTATTGATAAAAACAAATACACTGTAGCTGTATCAAGGGATGGAGCTGCCTTACACATGCTCACAGATGATTTAGGCCTTTGTGGATGTCTGGCGTCTGGTAAATCCAAGTGTCAGAGAATATACTTTTTACTCACACTACCACAAGTTATATTCAAGGATAGATTTCTTTCTTCTTTCCAAGGCTATTATTGAACAGGTTATAGATGGTAAAGTTGGCCCAATAGCTTTATCTGATCATGCACCTGTTGTGACTCAAATAGATTTAAATTCTGAAAGAGGTCAGAGGGACAGGTGGCGAATGAATGTAGCGTTTTTGAAGGATGAGGAATCCTGTGGGGAATTAGCGGAGGACCTGAAAATATTTTTTGAATTAAATGTGGGAACTACACAGAAATTAAGCTCAGCATGGGAAGCCTCCCAGGCTTATATACCCAGAAAATTAATAGCACAAACACCTAAAAAGAAAAAGGAAGATTTGAAAGACATAAAAAAGCTAGACACTGAAATTACCAACCTGGAGAAGGTTTTAGCAATACAATGCTCAGAGAATTTATATAAAGACTTGTGTAAAATAAAGTTTAAATTAAATAATATACACTGCCTGGCCCAAAAAAAAGTCGCCACCAAAAAAAAAAGGTCACACACTGTAATATTTCGATGGACCGCCTCTAGTTTTGATTCCAGCACACATTCGCTGTGGCATTGTTTTGATAAGCTTCTGCAGTGTCACAAGATTTATTTCCATCTAGTGTTGCATTAATTTTTCACCAAGATCTTGTATTGATGATGAGAGAGTCTGACCACTGTGCAAAGTCTTCTCCAGCACATCCCAAAGATTTTCAATGGGGTTAAGGTCTGGACTCTGTGGTGGCCAGTCCATGTGTGAAAATGATGTCTCATGCCCCCTGAACCACTCTTTCACATTGAGCCAGATGAATCCTGGCATTGTCATCTTGGAATATGCCTGTGAAGTTAAGGAAGAAAAAAATCCATTGATGGAATAACCTGGTCATGCAGTATATTCAGGTAGTCAGCTGACCTCATTCTTTGGGCATTAATGTTGCTGAACCTAGACCTAACCAACTGCAGCAACCCCAGATCATAGCACTGTCCCCACAGGCTTGTATAATAGGCACTAGGCATGATGGGTGCATCACTTCACCTGCCTCTCTTCTTACCCTGATGCCCCCATCACTCTGGAAACAGGGACAATCTGGACTCATCAGACCACATGATCTTCTTCCATTCCTCCAGAGTCCAATCTTTATGCTCCCTAGCAAACTGAAGGCTTTTTTTGCAGGTAGCCTTACTGATTAGCTGTTTTCTTCAGGCTACACAGCTATTCAGTCCCAATCCCATGAGTTCCCTTCGCATTGTGCGTATGAAAATGCTCATACTTTCACTATATTAAAGATACCCCTGAGTTCTGCTGTTGTTTTACTTTGATTTGATTTGGCCAAACGTTTAAGTGATCGCCGATCATGATCATTCAGGATTTTTTTCCGACCACATTTCTTCCTTGAAGACGATGGTTCCCCACTATCCTTCCAGTTTTAAATAATGTGTTGGACAGTTCTTAACCCAATTTTAGTAGATTCTGCAATCTCCTTAGATGTTTTAGCTGCTTGATGCATGCCAATGATTTGACCCTTCTTAAACAGGCTAACATCTTTTCCAGGACCACAGGATGTGTCTTTCGACATGGTTGTTTAAGAAATGAGAAGCTATTCATTGCATCAGCTGGGGTTGAATAACTTGTTGCCAGCTGAAAGTAATCGCCCATGCAGTAATTATCCAATAGGAGGCTTGTACCCATTTGGTAACTTAAATCCAGGTGGTGACTTTTTTTGGCCAGGCAGTGTATTAAATCAACATCATTCCTCTCCAGATTATATTCATTGTAAATGTAAATGTTAATGACTTCTCTATCCATGGTGGTATTGGTTATACATCATAATAACTGTCTTTACAGCCATATAGGCATGAAGTCCAATTGGCCTTCAGGAACTAAATTCTGTCGTCTCCTCCTCCAAACCATCAATCCGCCTTTTAGACCCAATCCCAACTAAGCTGTTCAAGGATGTCTTTCCCTTAGTTTTTTCATCCTTGTTGAACACAATCAATATATCTTCATCAACAGGCTATGTTGTTCCACAGTCCTTTAAAGTAGCTGTAATCAAACCTCTTCTTAAAAAACATACCCTCGATTCAGGCACATTAGCTAACTACAGGCCTATAACAAACCCTCCGTTTACTTCAAAGATCCTCAAGAAAGTAGTGGCTAATCAGCTATGTGACTTCCTGCAAAACCATAGCCTGTCTGAGGACTTTCAGTCAGGATTTAGAGCTCAACCCAGCACAAACACTGCTCTACCTAGAGTAACAAATGGCTTACTCTCAGCTTAAGATGAGAGACTTTTCTCAGTACTATCTAGATAGATAGATAGTTGAATGAATAGACCTGCAGAGGTCTATTCATTCATGCAGAGACCTAAATTAGATAGTGGTCTGCCATTGACAGACTATAGGTACTAAAATTAGGCATCAAATATCAAGATTATTCAACACTGGTTGCAAAGCATAGAAACTTCTTCTTTTCCCATATGGTTAGATATGGAAGCTTCTTCGGCTATGTCAGCATCTTTGCCTTCAATTGTCCACTCCTCTATAACCAGAGAGTCACCAGTAATATGTGTGTCAAATCAACATTAAAGGTCTGGAATCATTTTAAACATCCCTTTGGGTTTCAGACAATAACTTTTTCAGACCTCAAATCCTAGCCTTCCATCCATCTGTGACAGATAAAGCCTTACAAACTTGGTTTGATCTTGGAATGAAAAAAGCTGAGTGATTCATATACACATTTGCTACATTTGAGGAATTAGTTTCTGAATATAATCTTCTGAGACAGCTTTTTTCTAGAAATTTATAGATACGTAGTTATGTTTGCAGTATAGACCCACAATTTCCAGCTCTTCCTGGTGAAACACAGTTTGATATTTCTCACTCCAATCCTTGCTCTGAAAGGTGCATGACATTTTTACAGGAAAATCTGCACATTAAAATGAACCTCACTTGTGAACATCAAATCTATACGGGAAGAGGAGCTTGATGAGGGAAGTCCTGATGGGATATGGGATAGTGCAATCAAATGGGTTCACAGCTCTTCTATTTGCTCAAGACACAGTCTGATTCAATGTAAAATTCTTCATAGGGCTCACTGGACTAAAGTAAGAAGACTATCACAAATCAATAATTATGTGAACCCCAGCTGTGTGAAATGTAGCCAGTCTCAAATGAATCACGCTAGCAAGCTTGGGATTATCCATCACTGGCTGACTACTGGAAAACAATTTCAGAAACATTTAACACCATGATTAACCCAAACCCCTTCCTGGATTATTTAGAGATTCCTCACCAGCTCTACATCTGATCAAACTGGATAAGGATTTTGTAGCCTTAGTCACTTCCTTGGCAAAGCGTTTGATTTAAATTAGCTAGAAATCTACCAACCCTTCTTCCTCTCATGCTCACTGAATTCAGTCTGTATTAGGGTAAGTGATAAATAAGAGATTGCATGATAAGCAATTCAAAAATGTTTTAATAAATTGTTTTAAAAGTTTACATCAGGTTTGCAAAAATGTATATTCTGTATTTCTGTTGGTTTCATGTAATTTCAAATAGGTTTTGAAACATTTTTTACAAAAGAAATAATGGATTTCCCCTGAAAATGTCAAGTGGTATTACCACAACAAAATAATAAATATTAAATATTTATTTCCACCTAGAGTGTATGCAAGTGTATCTATAAAAACAGTGACTCAATTTTAATTTATCACTTAAAAATACATTTTTAAGGATTATTTTAAAATTCAACTATATGCATTCTTCAATATAGAGCAGGACCAATACTGAAAATCACTTTGCATTTTCTAAATAAAGTTTGACAAATTATGTATTAACTGTTAAAAATTGTTTCAGTACATTGCAAAAGTGGGTTACATCTCATTCCCCATCAATTTTCCTGTAAATTATGATATTTTTATGAAAAATACTGGTCACACAATTGACAAAAACAGTTAAACCACATGACCATGTTACTTTTACAGAAACTGGCACTAAATTCAAGCATGACAGTCAACAAGTTCAATTGAACTTGTGCTTTTTATTATTTTTTAATGAAGAAAACACCAGCAACAAGAATTGGGTGTTCTCTATTAGCTAATTTAAGATTAAATAAATGGCCCTTGCTGCAGGATCTGCATGGACTCGTGCCTTGTGTCAAGCCACTTTTCCTTGCTTAATAATTGCATCTATTGGGGAAAAAAAAGTTCTATTATATTGCAAAAAATATGAAACAATAGAAAGTTAATAAATGTAATTTTAAAGATCTAAATTTAAATCTTTGACATCCATTTAACATGTTTTTGGACTGTCATAGCTTTTTAAAGCTGCTGTTCATTTTCAACATTGTCATTGTTCATCCACTGCTGCTACATTTATGATATTTATGACATAGAGCTTAAAGTTGAAAGTGAATGGAATACAAATATGTATTAATATTATATTTAATATGTATTAAAGCAAAAATAATGAAGCTATTCAAAATAATGACGTTACAGTAACCTTCCAGAAATTTAATAATAAAGTAGAGGATAAATCACAACTTTTTTAAAGAAATCTAATACTTAACCCTTAAAAATAGTTCCACATAGTAACTTAGTTCACATTACATCTTTAATCGGCATCAAAAACTTATGGTATTTGCCAACATCAAATGGTGTAACTGGTTGCATCATTTGATATTTCAATTAAAATTCAAATTTACAGGCATTAGGGATGTAACGGCATGAAATTTTCATATCACGGGTATTGTGACCAAAATCATCACGGTTATCATTATTATTGCGGTATTGTTGCAGTGTGGTTAAAATATTTAAAAAGTACTTTTACACACACTTGAAATCATTTAACCCCTTTAATATTATAATTATAACAGGCCGCCTGGTCTTTTTGGTCAATAAATGTGTCAGGAAATGTCCTTTTGAGTAGATTTCTTCACCCTTTTTTTCATGGAAATAAAAGTAAACAATTCTGGCAAGTATTTGTCATTCTTATGCTATAAATGTTTACACAGTGTGTAATTACAAGAAAAGCAAAAAAATTGATTTGAACTTTAAACAGGATTCTCTTCATAAAAAATTGGAAATGAACATGTTCAAAGTTTTGAGATGACCAAAAAATAAACTTAACCTATTTTACATACACTCACATTTTTGTTTGCCTACAGCAGTGGTTCCCAAACTTTTCACAGCCTGTACCCCTTCAGACACTTGACCTCCAGCCATGTACTCCCTACTCTCACACACTTATAGCAGCTAGAAATAGAAATATGTCTGTAAGCCTGCCGCCACCTCCACCTCCCACATATAACATGCATAACATACAAAAAAAATCTCTTCAAGTGAATTATTTCTTGCAAAATAGATTTATTTACCAGTAATTTCATTGGGTAGCACCAGTTCACTTTCGAAAAAAGAAATGTACATTTCTGGAACATATTTATTAATGACCTTGAAACTGTAAAGTACAAACTCACCACAGCTTTAACGTAAAGGGTGTCTGACTGAACTTATGTTACTATAAGAATCTCAGACAGTTAAGGACAAATTTCCTTCTCCAAGACGCCTCACGATTCCAGCCTCCAGCCTCTCTGCCAACACTCCAGGCCTTTATCAAAGCTCACCATACAAACATTTGCCAGTTTGAACTTTAACTACTGAAACAACTGATTGAAACCTGACAGGTATTCGCATACCCCCTACATCACTTTGCGTACCCCTGGGGGTTACGAGTACCCCAGTTTGAGAATCACTGCTGGCCTATAGCATTAGTGTCCATGTTACAGCCTGTTAAATTAGACCATGTCCAGGCGTTTTTTGTTTTTTTTTTGTTTACTGACGATAGTCCCTGAGCAGTTAACCCCCTTCCATGACTCTCCTCTGCTCTCCCCTCTCCCTGGCAGATGTCCTTTACATTTCGTCCTCCAATATCTCCAAATTACTATTAATGAACTCCATAAAACACGAACTACGATGGAAAAAGACGATCAATTATGAAATACACGGTGAAATACGGCGAAGAATGGCAAGAACACACTCCAGAATGATACTAATGCAGTTATTTACAACATTTATACATTATTTACACAGAAAATACTGATAAATCACCTATAATTCACTCAGGTATGGCTCTCTGAATCTTCTCACTCACTCTCTCTGGCTCAGTCAACTCACTTGCTAGAGGAGTTACAGCAGTGTAATCACGCGCGTCTTTTTCTTTCACCGCAGCTCCGTGTTTTAGAGGGTGACCGTCTTCAATCAGTTTCCCCTTGGCAGATATGTAAAATCCAAAATTCGACCAGACTTCAGACTTTGTCCGTTTCGAGGGGGAAATATATCCGCTATAGTGTCGGGCACCAACGCCGTGGCCAGACTTTCACTTTCAGGGGCCAAACAATGCAAACTGCGCATGCGCGCCTCCGTCTGTGAGGGACCGCGGCTGCTTTACTGAGGAGCAGACACATAGTTCTGGCTTTTCTAGGCAATGAGCAGCATGACCGTGAGTTATTGACACAGTGTGGTAATCAAACCCGGTTTACCGGTAATTAAAACAGGGAACGGTAATACTAACCGTCAGAAATTTTACTGCGGTAAACCATTTTGCCGGTAACCGTTACATCCCTAACAGGCATTATGATGGACACCTACAGTCCCTGACAAAAGTCTTGTCACATAGGGACATAGTACCTTAAAACGACATATAACTTTATTTTTAATCAATTAATTGTTACAATTAATAGTTCATTTAATGTCAAGGGCTTTCACAGTGATAACTGGTTGCAAAATGAAACCATCAAAAGTGTCCTAATGTTCACAGCTTGGTAAAACCCATAACATTTATTTTTGCAAGGACAAAAGTCTTGCCCTGTACTGTAAATGATTTAACCAATCACACATTAAAGCTTCACCTGTGACAAATACTGTAATTAACACATTCCCAGGTGTGTATAAAAAGAACCCCAGCACACCGGTCCTTTTTGTAAAGTGTATCCTGACCCCTGACAACATGCCAAAGATTCAACCACAGACCAAAGTGCTGATCATCAAGAGCCTGAAGACCAAGTCTGCTGCTGAGGGGACAGACATGTTTAATGTATCCAGCTGTGGAGGATAACAGAAAGATTTGATGTTCATGACAAGCCCAGGGCAGGCAGACCCCCTTAGACAACTGTTTAAGAGGACTGTTTGTTGCTTTGACATTTCAGGGCCAGCCCATTTTCATCTGCACCTGAGCTACATGTGGATTTCTCACCAGAAAACCCAGTTTGTCAAATTCTCTCACTCCATGTTTGAATTAGTCCTCAGAAACCAGCATTAAACAGGAGACGACAAAAAAAAATCATGTTGCATTTGCCAAGGCCCACAGCTTGCAGGAAGGATGGACAGTGGAAAAGTTGCAGAAGGTTGATTTTTATGATGAATCATCCATTAAACTGCATTCCAGTCGATGCAAGTGCTGCAGAAGACCTGTTGGAACCCGCATGGACCCAAGATTCACCCAGAAAACAGTCAAGTCTGGTGGACGAACAGTCATGGTTTGGGGTTACATCCAGTATGGGGGTGTGGAGAGTGGAAGGAAACATCAACAGTCTGAACTATCAAGAAATTCTCGCTGCCCATTACATTCCAAACCACAGGAGAGGGCAAATTCTGCAGCAGGATGGCGCTCCTTCTCATACTTCAGCCTCCACATCACAATTCCTGAAAGCAAAGAAGGTCAAGGTGTTCCAGGATTGGCCAGCCCAGTCACCAGACATGAATATTATTGAGCATGTCTGGGGTAAGATGAAGGAGGCTTGGAAGATGAAATCGAAGAATCTGGATGAACTCTGGGAGTCCTTCAAGATGGCTTTCTTTGCCATTCCAGATGACTTCATCACTCAGTTAACTGAGTCATTGCTGAGACGTATGGATGCAGTCCTCCAAGCTCGTGGGAGTCATAGACGGTATTAATTATTTTTTGCAAGGCACCATGACTTTATGTTTTGATATACTGTATCATGCTTGTGTATTCAAAATAAAGTATATGTATAATTTCTACATTATTTTTGTATGCGACAAGACTTTAGTCCAAGCAAAATCTTACCCTTCTGTCCTAATTAAATAATAAAATTTGATGAATGCTACAAAACTTTATTTTTGTATAATTATCATTATCTAGAGGGCTTTGCCTTTCATATAAGCCATTTCTGATTCCAATTGATCAACTCCAAGTCAAGTTGTTATTTGTTGTTCCTACAACTTGGATAAGTGACAAGACTTTTGTCAGGGACTGTATGTAAGCACATGGCCTTGATGTGAAGATTTCAGACTCATTTTTTACAATAAATACTTATTTTTACAGTTACTTTGAATTATAAATGGTTTTCTAAGCTCATACCATTTGAGATGTAACCCTAAGCACACCTGACCATACCCTAAAAAGGTCAAATTATCAAGATTTCAAAGAGAGCTAGCCTTGGCATGCAGCAGTTAGGTTAATCAGGGGTCCTTCTTTATGAAATCATTTCCTGCCACATGATCTTCTTACAGAAATGAACAAAATGGCTCCTTGAATGTTGGTTACACCTCATTGACCATTTATATAGTCCACAAATTCCCCAAATTTGCCATAATATTAAGGACATGTTCCATTTATTTTATTCATTGTTAAACATGACAAATGTAGTATTATGCCCAACTAGTTGATAATGTGTTTTATTGAGAATTTCACCTTTTTTGAACAAGTTAAAGAATTTGGTACCAAGTTTTCTGGTTACACCACTTAGACATTTTTGCCATTATCCCCTGAAAAGTCTCTCAAAATTGATCAAATGCAGAAATTTTAGACTAGGTCTTCAAATAAGAGAATGAATTCAAGTAATTTGTGTATTTATTTTCAAATTTTAACCTTTTTAAATTTAACTAAACAATGGGAAAAAAAATTGCGTCACGTCATTGACCCATTATACAGTGTAACGTAAGAGAAAATTAGACACGCTTTAACAGGGTCTATTCATAAGTTGTATAAGAAGTGGCCCCTTTTATGTATGTTTAACATCCACACTTCCGTGTGGTTCCAGAGTGATGTGTATGTACATATCTGCACATGTGCTGCTAATCATGATTTGTATGTTTTTGTGTATTTTTCTTTCACACACTCATTTTCTGTCTTTTGGATTCCAGCTATAGATCAAACAAAAACTAATATGATTATTTTGTCTCATCACTGCTGGTGTACGGCAACTGTTTTTTAAGATCTCCAACTCTTGATCTGCTTTACCTACAAACAACTGTTTCAAATATAAGACCATGTAGTTTTTTTGTTGCTAATATTAACTACTATTACTATTATTTTATATATCATTATCATTATTTTAATCTAACTTAATTTAATTAATTAATTTATTTTCTCTTGGCCTGTTTAGGGTTGTATTGCTGCTGTTGTTTTAGACACTTTATGTGCGAAGTCGATATGTACTCCTTCTCTAAAAAAATTAAAATACCATCTTAAGTGAACGTATGATTCAACCATGATGTTTTTCAAATACAAGAGTGATGTTGCAGCAGCCTTGACAGAATCATGCCACTACCTTACGTTTATCTCTCTATTTATTTTTTTCAAGTTTTGTCCTTTTTCAACAGGGGAGCACCAAGTCATCAAGACCCTATCTATTCTGGTCTAAGATATAAAAGAAAAGGTTGGCACTTACTAAAAGGAGGAGGTGCTGGCATAGGTAGCCATGGTGCAGTGGGAAAAGGAGGGGGAGGGAAGGAAAAGGGAAAGCCTGGTATGGTCGATCCTGGAGCAGCAACTGATGATGTGGTGTCTGTAGATGAGATTGACTGGCCAGTGCCTACCAGGAGAAAAAACATTGTAATTGTAAAGAAAAAAAGCATTGCAGGTCAGAGAGAAGAAAAATGCAATATCATGACAGTTGACGTGCCCTGTAGTGGCACTGTAAAAGACAACAGGTAGAACTGATTCTCCCTTTTGAAAAATAGAAAACCAATCTATCCTTGCCTGCTGCCTGTGTAGCATCTGCATTGCCTTGTGGAGCATCGCTTGTCCCAGGAGCCTCAGCTTCTGTAACAGGAGGGGGAGCTGCAGGGAAGGGACCCCAAAAGGGAAACATACCAGGTGGGAAGCCAGGTAACATGGCAGGGGCTGCTGGAAATGACAAATGAAATAACTCTAATAGCAGGGAATCAAAGTTGTATTATGCCTGCCAAACATGTAAAGGTACCCAGTAAATGCTGTAAAACATGATACTAAACAAATTGCTCAAAAGGCATTTTCTTGATTTTGGACTCTCACCATGTGCAGGTGGGGCAGCAGGGGGAACTGCAGGGGCTGCAGGAGCAGGGGGCGGAACCTGGGCTGGGGCTGGGGTCTGATTATTAGAAGCTCTGAGGACATCCATGCGACATGTGGGGCAGGTCTGCTGCCTTTGGAACCAGGAGCGCAAGCAGCTAAGGAAGGGAAGAGAAGAAAACAAAAACTTACCTGAGTATAACTTGTTAAATAAATAATGTAATTCCTTAATTTAATTCTTAAAATTGACTTGTTATAGACAACCCACCATTTTCAGTAGATGTCTGACATCTAGACTGTTTTGTTTGCTGTCTACAATGTTTATTGCTGATTGCAAGCAGTCCCTTCAGAACTAACCTTGAATGAAAAATATGATTGCAAGGTAATTTCTTTGCTCCAGTAACCATTTCCTCTCGACATATGATACAGACATTATCAGAGGCTTGCAGGTCTTCAGGAGTAGCATCAGGGTATCTAAATAGTGTAATAAAAAGAACAGAAATGAATACAATTTCAGTTTTTTCCTGAAATAGCACAAACAAGAAAAAAACAACTTCCACAATGGGTCAACAGAAATATTACAAGATGAAAATTCAAAGTCTTAGGCTACAACCTCATCATATCTTATTAAAGCTATCTACTAACCTCATTCAGTGGAGCTGGTGCTCAGTATACAAATAAATAAATAAATTTAAACTCAAAAAACAAAATTGTACCCATAACAGAAAGGATAATTATCTCCTAGTGTGATATAAAATTCACATCATGAATCAAATACTTAAACCTTAATAAAATTGTGCTATTTAAGCCCAAAATTGATCATACCCCTGTGAAATACAATTTTTTTTTTTAATTTTTCAGTTACAAAGCAGTATTTAACCTAATATTTTTCATAAATAGGACATGCAGGCAAGTCAGGAACCATTACCAATTATGTTATGTGAAGTAAGACTGTTAAAGGTGTTAAATTGAACTTTTACAAAAAGTCACCATGTCTAAAATTATTCAAGTCCCAGTGATACCAAGAGAAATAGCCATAGGATATTCAAACAAACCTCCTCTCTAAGGGTCTAAAGCAGGGTTATTCAATTAAAAGTCACTGAGGTACAGTTAATAAAATTTCCACCAAGTGAAAGGTCTGAACCGAAAGTCCATCTGTGCCTTATAGCCCTCCCCTATGTCTACATTTTCATGGTTTCAACAATATTTATTGTCAATTTTCAATGCAGGGTATGTTTTGCTGAGTGCACAGCTAGCTCTTTACCATAAATAACAGTAGTCCCAGGCAAATAAATTTTAGGCCTTGATTTCAGATTACATTAAACAAAGTTAGTATAAAATGTAAAAAAAAAAAAAAAAAAAAAAAAAAAAAAAAAATGCAGAGCCGAATAAACCCTTTTTTCTCTTAAATTAAAGTGGTCCCAGCCTGAAGAATAGGAAGTCTACGCTTCAAGTAAAAAAGTAAAAAAGTTTCTTAGAAAAAAAACAAGTGCATACAGAGCATTGACTAAAAATGTTTCTCTTCTTTTTTCTTAAACAAGTCAACATCTTCAGAAAACAATAAAACCGTTATAAGTACAATTGTCTATCATCTATAACTGCTTTTCCGCTAAATTCTTGTAATAATGTAACAAGAAAGTGATAGGAAGATAAATATTTTATTTGCGCAGGTTTCAGATTTTGCTCTCTCTCTCTCTCTCTCTCTCTGTCCTTAACTCACTCTCACTCTCTCTGTTGTTCAGTCTTTCTCTTGCTTTCTTTCTCTTTCTCTCACTCAAACAGCGCTACATGTATTGCATGAACCCACACTCGCATAATAAATAAACAACAAGGTTACTAGAACTGGCAAAACGTGAAACATTCAAAAACAAACAAGCGGAGAAAAACATAGAACTTAAACAATAAAAGTAACACGAACAAATGATCAAATCAGTTAGTAAACAATAAAACAAAGAAACAGGATCAGCACCGCAAATTTATCAGAGATTGGTCAAGGGTCTGGACAGAACCATCACTAGGTCCGGATCCGGACCAAGGTCTGCCATTTGGTGATGACTGGTCCAAAGTGTTTAATATTGTTTTCAATGTTTCTGAGTTTATGTTTTTTGATCCAGTTTTTATAAAAGTCAACTTGCTTGATACATTTCAGTCATTTTCGACCGAACACAGGACTTGCCATGGCAAAGACAAAAGAGCTCAGTAAGGACTTGAGAACACGCATAGTAAATGCAAAAAAGGAAGGGAAAGGGTACAAAAAAATTGCCAAACAATTTCAGGTGCCAGTGGCAATGGTGCAAAGCATAATAAAAAAATACCAAAAATTTCATACAAAACCCAAGGACATGGTCGGAAGTCAGTAGTGTCACCTTGGCTTGCCAGAAAGATGAAGCAAGAAGTTGATAAAAATCCAAGGACTGCTACCAAGGCTGTCCTGAAGGCATATGCAAGTGGTGTGTCTCTATCAAGGCAGACATTCCAGCGGATACTGCATCGAAATGGTCTTTATGGTAGTCAACCAAGAAAGACCCCTTTGCTTTAACCAAAGCATGTAAAAGCTGACCTGTGCAAAGACATACCTAGAGATACACGAAAGCTTATGGTCATCTGTTCTGTGGTTAGATGAAACAAAAATTAAGCGTTATAGACACAGAGCTTTGGCTTTCAACTGGCGAAAGAAGGACAACACCTAAAAGCCAAAGAACAGAGTCCCTACTGTGAAATATGGAGGTGGAAGCATCATGCTGTGGGGCTGCTTTTCTGCAAACGGGCCTGGAATCTTGGTTAAAGTAGAAGGCATCGTGAGGAAAGAGCAGTATATCAAGTTTCTGGAAGAAAACCTCAAGCAGGCAGCAGAGAACCTGGGAGAGCATTGGACCTACCAAGCAGGGCAATGATCCGAAGCATACAGCCAAGGTGGTGAAGACATGGTTCCAGGACAATGAAATTAATGTTTGAAGTTGTCAAGTCAGAGTCCTGATTTGTACCCCAAAGAGAACCTATGGATGTAGCTCAAGAAACAGGTGACAGCACGGAAACCCTCAAACCCCAAGGATCTTGAAACATTTGCAAAGGAGGAATGGTCCAAATTTCTGCAGATATTTGCAAGAAGCTTGTGAGCAATTACAAAAATTGTTTGGAGGCTGTGATAAATTGCAATTTGGCTGTTTGCAATTGATTATTGAGACAGGGTATGAATAATTTTGGACAGTGTAATGTTTTGTTTTCACGCTGTTAAAGATATTTCACACTTTCTTTCTTAAATAAATTGGTTACAGATTCAGACTTTCTTGTGTGTCCTATTTATATCAAATCTGAGGTGAAATACTGATGTGTAACTGAAAAATTAAGAAATTCCTTGTATTTGACAGGGGTATGTATCATTTTGGGCTTAATTGTATGCCCCCTGGAAAAGTTACTTTAAAATGAACTTCAATATATTTGTTAAATGCTTGACATAACTTACAATGTATTCATGTTGCGGATGGCTCTTCGAGACATAATGGCATCTGTTACAGCTTTCTTAAACTGCCTGAGAAAAAAAGGAAAATATTACAAAACTCAAGGCATGCCATAAATAGTTTTTCAAATATCCACTGATTGATATTGATATTTAATCTTTACACAAATCTCCTAAACGGAATAGTAACTTAAACTAAGAAGTAAATCCCAAATAATAAAAATCCTAACCTATAACTATAGTTGTTCTTAAGAATATTAAGTCCTTTGTGCAAACACTGACTTGATGATCAATATTAACTAAATTATGACATATAAAACAGAGGTATACAAATACTCACCTCATTGCTAGATACATAGGGCGAATTGCAAATAGAGGGAAGGTATGGACCTTTATCATAATGGTCATAAAGGCAATGTACAGGAGCACTTTGATGAAACCTGAAGAAAAACAATGTCTGTGTATTACTGCCGCCATTTTGTACAGACAAATGTATTTTTCAGAAGACAACAATCAACTGAACAATATGCAGGTATTACATCCAGAGGTTTTGCTAAATGAAGCACCTGTAAATAGCTCAGTATAGAGCATAAAGACAGCCTTATTGTCCCAGGGATTTTCACTTTGCAGGTCAACCGTGTGCAGAACATATTTGATAAAGGTTGTCAACACCATGGTCAGCAGGATGGCGTACTGGGAAGACATGAAATCATTTCAAAGACATTGTGTCTAAAAAGAAACCTGACATACAGTACATAAAACAGCTTTGTAACAATGCTTAAATGTAGGTCTGTCAGAGCATATTTTTTTTCCTAAAAACTTTTTCTTGCTCAAATGAAACCAGATTACCATCAGTATTTTCAGACTATATCCAGAATAGTCACACAAAATTTCTGGCAGAACAGATGTGAGGGAAATCATTTCAGAATTCTGTCTTTAACACTGACTCCTGAATTTCAGCATTAAAACAAGTACAGAGAGCGTATATTACAGGGGGGCTTTAAGTTTGTTTTACTTGATGTTTACACTCTTGACCTAGTTAAAGTTAAATTGAAATAGAAATCGCACTTGTCACTCTGGTTTAATCAACAGTTGACATTCGATCATTTGTCACCACTGGGGGATGAGGGAACCCAGAAAAAAAAAAGTTTTTTAGACTCTGCATTGGACATTAAAGCAACATATTAAATTTTGATTTAGACAGACATAATTGCAAAAATCATAATGTGACAGGTGTCATAATGTTATGCACGAGTATGCCCTTTTTAGACTGACTCTTTGTGTGGCAAATTTACGGAGCCCCTAAAAGGACATTGGCAGAAAAAAAATTATTAGTATATATAACAGGGTTCCCACTCTTTTCTTGAAATCATTTTCCAGGAACTTTCCAGGATGTTTTCACCGCCACCCCCCCATAAAATGCTTTTATTTCTGACTCTCGGGCATGGACATTGTCTGCTAGTTACCTTTGTTGGCATTTATGTAGTGTCTTACTATTATAAATTTATGGTTTATACTATTTTTTAAATCTTTAGTAACTCTGCTTTTTTAATACATACATTTTGTTGATTTTTTTAAGTAGCCTTGTTAGAGCCCGACATGTAACAATAACCCAAAATGTAACAATGACCCAAAATGTTATAAAAAAAAATGTAATAAAACCGAAATGTAATAACTGCTCAATAATGTAACAAGATGCTGAACCCAAAACGTAATAACTTTTTGCCCAAAATGTAATTATTTGTTACATTTTGGGTCAGTTATTACATTATGCCCCATAATGTTATAAAGTTATTCCATTTTGGGCTCAGCATCTTGTTACATTATCAACTACTTCTTACATTTTGGGTTTTATTACACGTTTTTTTTTATAACATTTTGGGTCATTGTTACATATCAGGCTCTAACAAGCCTAAATTTTTTCTTTTGCCATTTTTTTTTAAATTTCTTTTTGTCACCATTGTTTTGAGTTTTTATAGTTTATTCCTTGCCTTGCATCATTTTATCTACTCATGTTTTATGGCTATGTTTGATTTTTGTTCACTAACAAGGCAGAAGGGAGGTAAATAATTTTCCAGGACAATTCAAGCTTTTCCAGGACATTTTACTTTTTTCCTTTTTTTCCATATGTTTTCCATGGCTGGAAAATTTGGCCAATCATTTCCCAGGGTTTCCAGGTTCCAGGACGTGTGGGAACCCTGTATAAGTTTCTCGTGCACATGCGAAACTATCCTGTGCTTACACAAAAATATCATGCGCATGGGATAGTATCATGTGCCATGAGAAAGTTTCGAATGCACATGGGATTGATGCATGATGCATGGGAAAGATTCTTATGCTCACGAGAAACCGACAGTGCATGCGCACGTGAGATTCCAAGTCATTGGCTTGGGTGAAGTTCGGACTTTCCGGGTCAATACCTTATCAATGAAACAACACAGTTACAAACCCGACCCTTCTTTTTGATCACTGTCATGAAGACTGTGAGCTACAACCTTGTTTTCCTCCTATCTAGCTGTCCTCCAAGCCAGACAACTTCAGTTGGTCTCAATATGATGAGGTGATGGCTAGACGGCTTAGGGACATTGGCAAGTTACCATAGCAAAGGAATGCTGTGAAAGAAAATTCAATAACTTCACCATGAAGAGATGTAACGTCTTCAAAAACAGTACAAACTACAAAAGCACTCTAAGAGCGCAGACCTCCGCCAAGCAGCTCACTTCCACCCATAAATTGTGATTTCCACCCAACATTATAGCCCTATATTTATTTTATACGCACATTGTGGAATGAGAAATATCAATCTGCAAGAAGAGTGATTATTGTTGACATAAATATCATCCAATAGAGTGACACAGTCAGTAGTTGGTCTTGTAATTTGTTGATTGAACCAGTTTGCTGCTGCTTGTACAGATGCTGGTGTTGTGCATGCCGCGGTGCTTCCAGTGAGCGATGTCACCAGCCTGTCAGTCGGCGCAAAGCCACGGCGCTTCAGTGCACGGCACGTTCGCTCTATGTGAACTCTGGAGGTTAGGTTTTAACACTCACACACACACACACACACACACACAGAGACTTCTGCTATGACGGACTATTTTTGTATCGATATTATCAGCAACCTTCTTTCGAGTGACTAAATGGCACGTTTGGAGCCTTGGTGGAGGTAATAAATGACCTTATGTTATTCATACTACATGTAATTGATAAATCGTAATTTAAATTATGAATTAAATCATCTAAAACGATTTTTTGATTAAAAAAAAAGACAATGCCATCAAATTTATGAGGTTGACTAATAAAACGATCATAAAATATGAATGTTGATCCTCTTTCAAATTATTCAAAAACTAGAGAAGATGTTCCATCATCAGGCTGAGTTTGGTGTCACAACAGTTAACAGTAGTACAGTTAAAAGAGGTATTACCTACATAATTCAAATGAAAATTCATATAAATTAAATTAAAACCTATTTCTCTAAAGTGGAGCTGTAGTAAGAACTAGAGGAGATGTTTGATCACTCGGCCTGTTAACAACAGCACATATATTACAGGTATTATGGTCATTTAACACATTTTAATATAAAAAAATCATAGAAAATTTCACTTAAAACCCATTTCTCCAAAGTGACAGTAGTTATAAAAAGGAGGAGACGTTCGATCAAATGGGTGGGTTTGGTGTCACTACAGTTAACAACAGAACAGTTATTACAGTTATCATAGTCAGTACCTATTAATGAACATAATTCAATATCTAAATATAAATTTAAACCTATTTCTCTAAAGCAGTGGTTCTCACCCTTTTTGGGGTTCGGGACCCCCTGCATGTTTCTGATCTACCCCGAAGGAACCCCCCCCCCCAAGTAGAAACTACTTTTAAATTGCTTTATAGCATTTATTTATTCTTTGAGGCAAAAACAAGAGCTTTCACCAGAAACTTGCTCATTTTTCTAAACAAACAAAAATTTAATGATCATTAACATATGAACGTTAACGTCTCAGACGCAGACAGCTGACATCTCCCCCTCCTTCAGCCCAAGGGTGCTGCCAGGGATTCTGGGCCCCATGAAAAGAAATCTTACTGGGCCCCCCAAAATTTTGATACTGTTTTCCAAAAAAATGCATTTTTGAGAAATGAGTCTGATCAGCGCTCATCTGATTAACCAAAGTGCTTCTGTGGTGGTGAAAGAGTTTTAAAGGCAGACGTGACGAGGGGCTAAATAACACGAAGAAACCAAAAATATGCTGTGCAATGTTGGAGAAGTTCTCTTAACACAGAACCAGATGCTGTCACATCTGATGTCACATTAAGTGAGCCATTATTAAAGCAATTATGGGTATATTTTATTTCTTATGATCCTAAAGGCGGCCCCTCTTTACTGATGAGAGATCGCTGGAGAAGAGAAATCAAGGCACAAAGCCATAACGCATGAAGTGAGCCACAGCGCGTGGACCAGGTGAAAAAAAGAGACTAAAACTTTGTTTTATCATCTGTTCTGATGTTTCTTGGTTTATCTGAGAGCAGATCAGACAGGAGCAGACTGTTCACTGACTGACGCTGTCTCACAGAAACACATGGTGTGCTAATGTGCACGGATGAGATGGACAGCAGTGGATCATCAGCGAACTGTTAATTATAAAAAGCTCAGGAACACGTCTGTATGAACCTTCACTGTAAATTATTTGTCCGTTTTTTATATATACAGCTGTTAAAAGCCGCCTTCATCATGAATTTTCCTCAATATTGCAATAGCCTAAATTCACAAAAAAATATGAATTTCCTCATCCTGAAAACTGTTATTTCCATCTGATAAATGCCATTAAAGATGTTGGTGTAGTGTTATAAACTAATTTCATCAGATATCTTAAAACAGCAGCGTGAGGACGCATGATTCATGTTTTTGTCACTTATCCTGCAAGTAATAGAGACACCAAGTGTCGATTGCTCCAGCGCTCTCTCTCTCAAACATTATTTAATGCTTGTAGAGGCAAAATCAACTAAAACTCTTTGTTATAGGAAAACAAGGGTAGCATTTCCTAATAATCCTCTCTATATGCCCACTGGAACAGTAGGGGACTCACAATTTGAAAAGGATTCAGATTCTGTTAAGTTTGTATTAAAAGCCCCATGCAGTAACTTTAAACAATGCAAACAGTAGTGAGATTTCTTATTCAAAGAAAATAAATTACACTTGTGAAACATATGTAATTAAAGAAAAAAAAGTCATGTTACCCTCTAAGTTAGATAAAGGTCTCAGTCACATTTGAGTAAAATAATCTTATTTTTTATAAATGTCATCATCATCATCACTGTAATTGCAAGGACCCCTTGCAATCACACCACTGACCACTAGGGGACCGCGGAGAAACACTGCTCTAAAGTAAGAGCTGTAGTATAAAGTAGAGGAAATCAACATTCATATTTTATAATTTTGTCAGTAGACCCCATAAATCCGATGACATTGGCTTTATTTTAAATTAAAAAAATCCTCTAAGATATTTTAATTCATAATTTTTCAGACTGTCCATTGTAATATAAATAACATAAGGTCATTTATGTGTACTGTGTTTTTGAAGACGTTACATCTCTTTATGGTGCAGTTATTGAATTTTCTTTAACAGAATTCCTTTGCCATGGCAATTTGCTGACATTCCCTTAATCCATAGAACCAACACCGGAAGCGTAGTGAAACCAACTGAAGTCGTCTGCCTCAGAAAAACGGCTCGTTTGGAGGAAAACGAGAATGTAGCTCACAGTCTTCATGACAGTGATTAAAAAGAGCGGTCAGGCTTGTAACTACATCGTTTCATTGATGAGTTCCTGACCTGAAAAGCCCAAACTTCACCCAAGTCAATGACATGGAATCTCGTGTGCGCACGCACTGTCGGTTTCTCGTGAGCATGAGAAACTTCAGATTTTTTTTTTCTGCCAATGTCCCCCTAGAGTCTCCGTACAAATAAGACCTTCATCAGTAACAGTTTTGTCATCAGGAAGTTGTGCTTCCGGAAACAGACAAGCACTCTTCAAGCATTTAACATGGATAATTTTATATAGCATTTAATTTTATAGAATTTTATATTTCAATAGCATTTAATATATAATACACATATTAAAAGAGATTTTTTGGCATACTGGTAATTAAAAGGATACTGGAACTTTTTTAAATACCCTTTGATATGGTTTAACTGTTTTGCTGCACACTTCCATTAGGGACACACAATATTGTCAGTACTGGCCTAGAAAGTTGAAAATTGGTATTGGCCAATATAGAAGATTTTGCTGATATTAACAGATGAGAGAAATGTTGTTTTTTCTTATTTTTCATCCGTCCCCCACAAAAACAAACTGTCACACCAGTCAAACCAAGATTCATCTGTCCTTTAAGAGCTACAAACAGTAATGAGACAACCTGCTGACAGAATATTAATCCTATTTTTTGATCTTTTATTTTTAAATTAAAATTTAAATCTGCATTAACTCCACAAACGCATTACTGACATACAATTATTGTAATATTGGCAGTAAATATCAGCAGAAATGTTCATATCTGCCAATACCAAAATACAACTAGAAAGCACTCAGAAAGTGCAAACCTCCGCCAAGCGCCACAGTTCCCCCTATTTGTCATTTGCACCATAAATATTAGTCCCACATTTATTTTGACTACATTTTTAGATTCCTTGACTATGAAAACATACCATTGGCAACTGAATTCATAATGATATCAACATTAGTTTAGCAGTTATTCACGAAAATCGCATTTTCCGTAATGGCGTTTTCTTCTGGATGTAGTTCCACAGCTTTTGAAGATACCTCAAATCCGCTGGCATGTTCCAGATTCCACAATGCCTTGGCTATTTAATGGTGTTTGTTGCGTGTTTATAGCTTCATTTGTTCTCTTCCTATGATGAAAATTCCAAAGGTCCCGTATTTTTTCATATTCTGGATCATAGTATCCAGAATTATTCCTTTATCCGGATCAGTCTTTGATATACTGTAGAGAATGTTAGAAACTTGTCCTGTATTTTTGGCCTGACCATTATTTGTGGAGTTATATGCAGAAATGTTGAAAATGACCCTATCTCCCAATGTTAAAGAATCCTTTAAAATATTCCTGGATCCAGACGGAGATCCGGGTCGCTTCCAAAATCTAATCATTTGTTCCTTATCCCAATCCGGATATTCCCTGAAAATTTCATCAATATCCGTCCATAACTTTTTGAGTAATGTTGCTAACTAACTAACAGACAGACCCTCCCAAAAACATAACCTCCTTGGCGGAGGTAATTAACACTGTATTGTATTTTAGACTTAATCAACTGGCCTGATAAATTTCAGTCTACATGAGAAAAGTTATACAGCTTTCTTACAACTGTAGATGTAGACTGCAGATGAACTAAATTCCCTAATTCTTTTAAAATTTTTCTATTGTCCAGTGCCTGTATGTGAACAGTTACACTGAATTTAAAAATTACCTTTATTATTACTTCGTGTTATGATTTCATTAAGTACAAAAGCTATTTAATTTGTCCTTCTTCCTCGTTCTTAAGCAGGTTTGAGTTATTTTCTCTCCGTCAACATATTAATCATGGCTTTGGTTATTGCCTTAAGTTTTGTGGGTAAGCATTCCCAGCATGTGCCAGGATTTTTTCTATAGTCCAGTGCCTGTATGTGAACAGTTACACTGAATTTAAAAATTACCTTTATTACTACTTCATGTTATGATTTCATTAAGTACAAAAGCTATTTAATTTGTCTTTCTTCCTTGCTCTTAAGCAGGTTTGAGTTATTTTCTCTCCGTCAACATATTAATCATAGCTTTGGTTATTGCCTTAAGTTTTGTGAGTAAGCATTTCCAGCATGTGCCAGGATTGTAAGTTCAAGAACTGTGGAAAGAAACTAAGCATTTCATAATACATTTATCCTATGTCCTTTCAAGCACTCGGCTGCCTGAATAATTGTCATGTGAATAAAAAGTTTATCGAACTGCACTTAATGCCAAATCATAATTCACTGCTGTGCAGCAGCTTAATGTCTTTCTTCTTCTATAAAATGTGATTCTATTTCTTTAAAATACTGCTTTTGAAACTTCTTATATGTTCATATACACCTTTATAGTTCAAAAGGAAGAGCTGAAACTAAGCCTTGACTGAGTTACCTCAAATCCAAAAACAAGCTGAACTGAGGCTCCTCGTGTGATGATGCTCTGACAGGCATGTGTGACAAACAGGAAATCCATGACCCCCAACAGTCCCATGAGAGCTGCATAAGAAAAGAACACTGCATAGCTGATCTTTTGAAAGGAGAGGGAAATCAGGTAGCTACTGAGTATATCGTCAAACAAGAGTTCTCTGTAGCGTTCAGAATGTTTTCTACTGTTATTCTTTTGAAAGGTTCAATTCAACTGTTGTGAACTAGTCTCAAGTAATTTACAAGTGTATCATGAAGTTGTAAAACTTGATGTATAGATAAAGCAGAATATCCCTGTGCCAAAGATCAAAATGTCTGATGTGGCTGGTACTTACATAAAACTCTCAAGTGAAAAACCCAAGATATGTTTGGACTCCGTTCCATCTAACAGAGAAGGATAACATACATGAACAAAACATTATTCAAGTATTAAATAACTGACTCATAAACAGTGGCCCTGACTTGATTGTTGTTTATATGTGTTTATAGAGACCAGTAATATATTCCTCTTAACATTTCATAAATACACAACATAATATTTCATCAATACACAATCAATAATAGCCTCCTAAATCTTATTTTCTTTCCATTACAAAACTTACTCCTCTCATCTTAGTTGAAACATACAAAAAAAACTTAACTGCATTAGCTTATAAATAATCAATTGAAAATATTTCTCAATGTTTTTTTCAGCAATGGCCTGACTACAACCACAAAGTCATCACCCCAAAATTCACGACATGGGGAAAATTATAAAAACCTGCATCCACCTCCACCAATCAGGGCCAGTGTTGAAGTACGACCAGTAACCCACAAGTCTAGATTTGATGTGGAGATCCAAGTCAAACTTGGACCTGCCAAGACCTGTAAATATATACAGTAACTTAAAACCCAACCTGTGATTAAACACAATGATTGGAAGGTAATTTACACTTAAATGCTCTTTCTTCTTAGTTACAATGCAGTGATTAAGTCTCTACAAGAAAGACAGTAGAGTAGTAAGCACAGATAATCAGATAATGTGACGTGTTCTCTCCCTCTCTCTTCCTTAAGTGTGACAATTGGTGCGGTGCCATGAAAAAATATTTGCCCCCTTCCTGATTTTTTTACTTTTTTGCATAATTGTCACACTTAAATGTGTCAGATCATCACACAAATTTTAATACTAGACAAAGATAACCTGAGTAAATACAAAATGCAGTTTTTAAATGATAATTTTATTTATTAAGGGAAAAAAGCTCTCATTACCTTATGTAAAAAAGTAACTGCCCCCCCTTGTTAAATCATGAGTTAACTGTGATTAACCACATTTGTTTGAAAGCTGAGTTCAACTTCACTGACCACACCCAGACCTGATTACTGCCAGACCTGTTGAATTAAGAAATCACTTAAATAGAACCTGTCTGACAAAGTGAAGTAGGCTGCAAGATCTCAAAAAGAAACACATCATGCCACAATCCAAAGAAATTCAAGAACAAATAAGAAACAAAGTGATTGAAATCTATCAGTCTGGAAAGGGTTACTCAAGCTCACTTGGGTTATGCAACAGGACAACAACAACCCAAAACACACTAGCAAGTCCACCTCTGAATCGCTTAAAAAAATAAAATTAAGGTTTTGGAGTGGCCGAGTCAAAGTCCGGACTTAAATCTAAATGAGATGCTGTGGTGTGACCTTAAACGGACAGCTCATGCTTGAAAACCCTCCAATGTGGCTGAGTAAAAACAATTCCGCAAAGAAGAGAGGGGCAAAATTCCTCCACAGCGATGTGAAAGACTCATCACCAGTTATCGCAAAAGCCTGATTCAATTTACTGCTGCCAAGGGTGGCACAACCAGTTATTAGGTTCAGGGGGCAATTACTTTTTCACATAGGGTCATGTAGGTTTGGGGAGCTTTTTCCCCTTAATAAATAAAATCATCATTTAAAAACTGCATTTTGTATTTACTCAGGTTATCTTTGTCTAATATTAAAATTTGTGTGATGATCTGAAACATTTAAGTGTGAGAAATATGCAAAAAAGTAAGAAATCAGGAAGGGGGCAAATACTTTTTCATGGCACTGTATATTGTTTTATGACATTTTTTCCTGAATCTCTATCATCATGATAATGCATGATGATAGGCTTTATGATCCTGCTTGAGGGTCACTAACTCCCCTTAATCAAGATACATGTTTCTAGCCAATAACATTATAGTCAGACCACACATTTTTAGCACAATAAAAATGCTTTGCTACCTTAATCTTGCAATAATTATCGGCGGAAAACAATAACATTTCCACAAGCCTATTAAGTTTCCTCATCCTTGAAATTCCCATGCATTTGCAATGTGCATGCTGCTTTTCTGCACAGCTGAAAAAGAGGAAAGATGTCTGTTGGGCTGAATAATTTCTACGTAAGGTAAAAGTAAATGTCAATAGAGGGAAAGATTGATGTTATCCATCCTATAATTCACAGCATGATTTTATCTGATGAAATAACCAGCTTAGACTCCAGTTTTGCTAAGGTCAAACTAAAATGACAAGATTCCCACAGCCTGAATCTCTGTAGTCTCAGTCTAAATGTACATAAGCACCTATGACCATCAAATCTTAACTGAGCAGTACCATAAGAGCTTCACAAATTAGCATTATTTTATTTTAGATAATATGCAGCACGTTAGATGTTGAAATACTCCAATCTTTGCTCATTTTTTACCTTCTTATTTCCTACCTGCTTCCAACCAGCATCTTATACATTCTAGCTTATGCCTGTACCAGGCAGTGGATCTAAAAAGTTACATATATTTTTTTAATCTTCCAGGGCAGTTTTGTGGGTAACCTGATCCACAGGTCTGCTTAATGTCCAAAACTTTGTTCCACATTTCTGTTTGGCCATGCAATACATACAGTATATACTATATATGAATACAGGGTATTTAGTGAAATGTGTTATGTGTAAGATGTAGGAGTTTATCGCTCATCACTCACAAAATCCACTCGGTCCTCAGCAAGCCAGTGAAAGCACTTAAGGAAGAGAAGGAGGGTGAAGAGGGCTACAAAGCGAGGGGAGAAGTCATCTCGAAACACGGTGAATGCCAGACATGTCTCAGTCACTGCATACCAGGAACGCTCAATGAGATGCTGGTTCAGAGAGACATGTAAATGTACATGAACACATAATAAAAAAATAATAATAAGTATAAGATATGTATTCACAAAGAAGAAACAATATTAACAAAAAACAGCAATCCTATTCACATCTAAGACTCTTGATTGACTGCTGACAGAAATGTGTGAAATGGTCATGGTAGAACTAGATGTAAACAGAATACTACCTCCATTTCAGCTGCCCTTAGCTGTCCAAAAAATACTTTCCTCATGAACTTGCCCAACAGAAACACCAAAACAAAGGCCTGAATGTATAAGACCTGTTGTCAAAAAACAAAGTTGAATTATGACAAAGTTTCTTGAGGTGGAGGGTTTAAATACATTAATAATGGTAAAATTATTATATAAGCTAAATCAAGCTCAAGATTTTAAATTTCACAGCCCTTACCGCCATGCTGGGACTGCTCTTTGTTAGGTAGACCACAGTTGGATAGAACTGATGTTTGAGGAGGTAAGCATGTACCACTACAGCACCTGTCAAAGCCAGACTGGTGGCTGTCACAAGTGCTGCTCGTACCATATCGAAGAATACTGCAATGGGGAAACAGAAGTTAAAAAAAGGAGTAGGTCGCTGCATACAACAGCTGTCTGATGCAGCAGGGCGACATGCAGGAAAGGGAGAACGTTAGTTCAAGAGTTTTAGTTTTCTACATTCAATTTATGGTGGATTTTTACCACAAAACATGTCTGAAGTATCGTCTAACACTGGTCATTAACATTTCTGAACTGAAAATCTCCCATGATGTTAATGGAGAGAGTTAGATCTACCCACCAAAATTCACAGAAAAACCTCAAATAAGAGGTCATTTTGTTTAGCATTATTTTATTTAACTCAAATTTAAGCCAGCAGATACAATCCCCAATCCATAAATGTGATATCGGAGAGGAATCAGGATCAGTGGATTTTAAGTCAGATTTGAATTTGACAACTTAGCAAAGACAAAACAAAATGCATGACTCTGAGAGTTTAAGACTAGAATACTGTCAGCACAAAATACATTTTAAGCTGTCTGAATGGCAAGCTCATAGTACACAAATGGAGTGAAGGGGAGTCAGTTAAATCTGATTCTTTTTGCAAAGCAGTGGGAATCCCCAGATCCCTCTCATTTTTGAACGCAGACCATTCTGTGTGTCAGAACACACAGAACCTAACACAACTCATATTAAAGGTCTACTAGAAACCTGTGACAAATCTACCAGTGGATCAAGATGGAAGGGTGGTTGCCACTCATTATTAATTCATAAACGTCGCAGGCCTTCACAGCACGTCCACTGACTATACATCTGCACGAAAAAAAAAACTGTGGTCGTTCAGCAAGAAAAACTCAGTCACTATCAATAGAAGGTTATAATCATTTTTAAACATTTGTTTTCGGAACAACTTCCACTGCCATTGTTTTAATTATTAATAGAATATTGGCCATAATAAACAGTGATACCCTTTAAAGATAAGAAATTGATGGTTAGTATAACAACAACAAAAACAAAGACGACGACAGCAACGAAGTTTATTTTCCAAATCCACGTATGTTAAAGTACAAATTAACATTAACCTGCCCCAAGGAGGGGCTTGCGAGATACATTCGTTAAGAATGATGCCTCACAAAAATTATCGTGCGTATAGGAAATCAAGTCTAGGTAACAACTGTGGGGGTGGGGGCATGATTATAAAAATAATTATGTGAGTTAGGTTACAGCGCCGAGACTAAGAGATAATTAGGTTAGATGGTACTAGCCATCGTTAGCGAACTAGCAAGCAACGCTGCGGAACACAGCTTCACTCACCAACTCGTAACGTCAACAAGATGGACTCGCTTCTTGTATTGTTTGGCGGATGTCCTCTCCTCGAAATTGCAGTTACTCCATTTTACTGCCCACAGGACTTGCTAGTAATATAAACTGTCTACAGTCGCCCTGCTATGTTTGTATAAGGCTTGGTAGCTAAACGCCACGTCACATCCGGCTGAAAACAAATGTGAAATTGTTGTATGACGCAAGACCGACTTTTGGCACACACATCAACTGTTATATCTGTCTATTGACACAAATGTCATTGCAACAATCTTTTCTGAAAAAAAAACATGTTTAGCCTGAATTTCTGTTTTTGAGTTTTAGTGCATTTTTTAGTGCATCGATTTTTTTGGTTTTTTAAAAGGTAACGCAACTTTAGGAGTTTTACGGTAAAATGAAACGTGGACCAATTGGAAGATGATAGTTATGTACATAGCCAACATATTTGCTTAAGTCAGAGACTTATGTGTGGATAATCAAATAATGGCTGATTATTTTATTCAGGTAGAGTCGTATGTCGTTGTCCTAAAAATATTTTTTCATTAATTCAGAGACACAGGACAAATAAAATTAAAACGAAACTCGCAACTCTGAGATAATGTCAGTTCAGGAAAAACAGCTTTTTCCCCCCCACAAAACTGTAACTCGTAACTGAAAAAGAACAGGTTTATTTGGAAAACAGAGCAATAAAACAAACAATAAAAACCCTTTAATTCCACAGTACTCATCTTGTTAATTCAGAAATACTGAAAAGTGTAATTTAAAAATATCATGTGGAAGCTACACACTTCCATGTAACATGTTGATCATTTTACACGGTTTGGTCGCAGTGAGCGATGATACAATAAATATGAGCCTGCCAATCAAACAAGTTATAAAACCTAGTATTAAACAGAATAATAACGATTTAGAATAAATTAAACCCAAACAAGTCCAAAAAGCTTTCTTAAATCTATCTATGAACTGGAGTAGCCTAATAAGAGTTGCTAGCTCACACACAGGCATCAGTCAGGATTATAACCAACAACCTTCATGCTGCAAAGCAAAAGTATTAGTGCACCACTGTGCAGCCCATTGAAAATTTTCATGCTAATTATTTAAGTCAGTTCTTCTGACTGTGGAGAATCTGGCCACTGGGTGTCACATTTGTAAGGTGTGTCACCGCCACAAGTAAGTGCACAAGTGAGGAGCACAGCAGATTTAGACAGCAAAATTAGACATATAATGTTTAGCCTGTACGGATGTCTTATATCAGGCAACTCTTCTCAAATGTTAACAAACCCAACTCCTAGAAACACTGCTATCACACCTATGAAAACTCAACTAAATGCTATTAAAACCATGCAATAAGGAGAGATTTTATGCTGCAGACAAGACTAAATAATTTAAATTTGTTAACATCTTACAAATAATAATGTCATAACTTTTCATGAAAATCCTACTGAAACACCACCCAATCTTATGAAACAGTTAGCGAGACTTGGTCACTTGTCAGGATATAAAATATCTCAAAAACACAGATACTTGCATTGAACTACACACTGCCAAAAAATATTAAAGAGGCATTTGCTTTTAACTGGAACTTAAAGGAAATTCATTATCTAGGCGTCAATATTAAGAGTTAGACAAACTATACAAGTCCAATTATGATAAGCTGACTCAAGAAATACGAAAAGACACTGAGAGATGGTCTACTTCAAGAATAGAAATCATTAAAGCTGCAAGCAGCGTTGGAAGGGTCCTCACTCTGTCGCACGTCCCTCATGCATGTTTGACCTCCATTTTGAGGGTTTCATTACTTTCTGACCCTTGGTCCTGCTCAAAGATAGACTGATGTGTGTTTCTGCAGCTCTGTCAGGAGCCTCAGACTTTATAATGGGTGTGTATTACAAATTCCATGTTTCCCGCCTTCAGTGAGTCACATGACCAGCTGCACTGAGATGTTGATCAGTGACTGACATCATTGTAACAGCTCCTGAGTGAGTTAAATTTTCACTCAATTTCAGTCTCACTCACAGCCTCACAGATGGCACAATGTTGAGCAAATCTCTCTAAAAATGCACAATTTTATTAGGAAATTTTTTCAGGAATCCATCCATGTAATTTTCAAGGCTGTATGACTTGTCTTTTTAGGGTCCTCGCCCAAAGGGAAAGGACCTTGCCCCCTATTGTTCCTGCAGCGTTTCTTTCTTCTTATTATTTTTCTCCTGCCGTCTCTTTGAACCTTAATTTGACCCCCTAAACATGCTCAAAAACTCACCAAAATTGGCACGCACCCCAGACTCGGCAAAAAATTTGATAAAATGAATAAATTAACCCCCAACATGCCAAAATGTGCTCTCTAGCGCCCCCTAGGCACACTAAAACGGCCCTCACTGCCACTAGGACTGTCGTACAGAGATCAAACCAACCTCGAAACGATCGTCTCATCGAGACCCACAAATCACGCTCTGACACCACTTACCTATCTCAAGCAGGAAGCCGGCAATTTGGATTTCAAACCATCATTTGACACCCTTAACAAGCTCACAGCCATGCCAAAACTGACACACACGCCACATGGGGTACATAATTTCAGAAATCGAAAAAATTAACCCAAAACATGCCAAAATCTGCTCTCTAGTGCCACCCAGGTACAAAACAGCGCACAAAAATGGTCACCCCGGCAACAAGGAATGTCTTACAGGTATCAAACCAAGTGAGCTCTCATTTTGAAATCCAAATTGCCAGTTTCCTGTTTGAGATAGGTCAGGGGTGTCAGCAGGAGATTTGTGTGTCTCGATAAGACAATCTGCCCTGTAAACTAATGCAAGGTAATGGACCGAACTTCATAAAGCGCCTTTCTACGAAGTGTTTTTTGGGTTTTTTTTTTTTTTTTTTTTCTACAAAGTGTTTAAAGTTAATGCCTTTTATTCACCCACCCACAAAGACACACTAATTTATTTGGGAAACAAATAGGCATTAAAAACAATGTAGGTAACTTTTAATGTGATAATTATACATGTTTACACCTCACATATTTAGGACAAAGGTGAGCACCAAACTAACAAGAATTTCTCAAATGTTTTCATAAGTTTTTACAGGTATCAATATATGTTACACTGTTATTGTGATAAAAAATAATGAAATAATAATTTTAAAAAATACATCTATCTGTACGCATTGAATTGTACAAAAATATAAAAGAACACAGGATATCTAAAAGTAAAAAAAGTAATAACAATTTGCATACACACACACACACACATATGTATATATATATATATATATATATATATAGACATATATATGACATACTTTACCACAAAATACTCTCCCAAATGTGGGCAATTGATTGCAAACAAGGTTTTATAAGTTGGACACAAAAAAGTATTTTTCTTCTTCAGGATGCAAAAATGAGTACACCTCAATCAAAGGGGTTGGAGCAAAGCTAAATTTTAGTTATCATATTACCCTTATTTTTCTTGTGGTAAAAAAAATGTTGTGTTGAACACAGCTTTGTCAAAACTTTGTAAATTGTTCTTTTGTTCATTCAGATATTGATAAATACATTACTTTTAATAGTGGGTGTATATGTATATATATTGTATATATATATATACATATATATGGGTGTGTGTGTGTGTGTGTGTGTGTGTGTGTGTGTGTACACATAAAGACAGAAGCACTCTATATTGTTATATTGACAGTAACTCTATAAGCAAACTGCTTAATCACTTGACATGATTGGTCTTTATTTGGTCATGTATTTTTTTTGTTGCTTTAACTTGACATTATTGTTACACCATAATATTGCATTAATAATTTAAAACTAAATTGAATTTAATTATAAATACTTATGTGACATAATCAGGTGAGATGGGGTTCAGAGGATCTCCCCCTGAAATTTTTAAGCTTTAAACATTTCTTTCCTGCATTCTGATCACTCTTTATGCCCAATTTTATAATTAACATGAGGTAGTCTTGTGACCTTTGGGGTGCTTTTTGAAATCTCAACAGTGTTTTTGAAGCTTATCACACTTAAATAATTAATCATGTTTTAGTTTCAGTTTCTTGTCAATCTTGAATCTTTTCAAAAAATATGTCAGATGAACATGTAACTTACACACAACTGTGTAGATCCAACACACAACTGAGCTTGTAGTTAGTGAATGAAAGTGACGGGGAGGGAGGACTGACAGCTATCACATCACAGCAGACATGGTAATTAAAAAAACAGCCACCTGATATCTTTCAATAAAAATCCCTCCACTTCAAAAACGAGGTCACAATTGCACTAAATTTGCCATCTCCCCATCGTCTTTGACGAAGCCCTATCACCTTTAAAAAGTGTGTCTTTCCATCCCTTCACAGCAGCAGCTGATGTTTTAAAAGTTAGAGTTCATCAGAACACAAGCTGGATAACAGTTAAAACAACATCACAGGTGATGCAGCAGCGTCTTGCTCTCCTTACGAGCTGCTGCAGGTCACACATGATGCATGTTAAAGTTGCCAAGATGTAGAAAACGAAAAAATAATAATTTCATGGAAAAAATGCACAGTTTTTGCGAAAGTGCTTGAATATGCAGAAGTAACGTCAATAAATTACAGTTTAATGCAGGACAAAGAACCAGTTTTTTGCTTTTCTGTCCTCTGAGTCTGGAAAGCCACCCGTGAGGGCAAAAGAGCCACATGCGGCCCCGGTCGCTGGTTGCACAGGCAGGGGTTCGGTCTCTTGGACAAGCTCACACCAGTTCAGTATTAGGGTCTTCTGTGCCTTCTTTGAAGACTGAGACATCCTGGAAGCCACAGGCTAAAGTGAAGGATAAAATATAGAAATTATCTCACAGTGTAAAACAAAATACATCCCTGATTCCTACACATTCAGAAAGGGGAAAAACATTTTCAGCCTATACACCTAACCTGTGAAGTTGAGCTGGGAAACTGAAAACTGAAGGAACATCTCTTATTCTCACTGTCAGACCTGTCCTGTCAAAATCCTACCATCTGAAGTGCTCACTGCAGAGCATGGATGATGGACTAGCAGAAAACCCCTTCCACCCTCCCATCTGACAGCTGTTTCCCACTGCTTTCTCTGCTCTTTATTTATGGGAAACCTATATAGTATGTGAAAAGTTACCTACGCAACTAACAACAATCATAGTGGTTAATTTAGTTAAATAGGAAAGACTTTGTTTTTGGAGGCTGGTCAGCAATTCAAAGTCAGCAATTTCTGTTTGTAAAGTTAAGTTATAATGGCCAAACACAATCAAAAGTATTTTTTCAGTCTTACCTGGGAAAGGTGACCGCATGAAATATGGTTTGGACTGCACGGAGCACATGAATGAAGCATCTTCTCCGTTTGCTCTTGCCGCGTCCAATATGGCCGCGACTTTGACGTATTATTCAGTGCTCAATATGGCGTCTAGGCATATAGGCAGTGCGCTCAACTATGAAATCACTGATGTCTGCGGACATTCCGCATTCACAAAACACAAAAACAAAGAAAACAAATACATTTCACAATACGCAAAAACATTTCACAATATGCAAAAACATTTCACAGAGCTCAAAAACATTTCAGGGATCATGAAATACATTTCAAGAAACCAGAGTTGGACTCCCTAACACCAGGGGCAGTGTGGCTGCTTGTGTGTATGCCCTAAGCTTTGTACCCTGGTTGTGAGTAATGATGAAACCATGCATATGTCATGCAGGAGATACATGCAGATCAAGCAGAGGTACAAACAAAAACTGGAGTCCAAGGCACTGAGGTCCAGACAGAGGAAACATACAATGACATTGCCTCTTTATATGAACAGATCAAATCTTTAAACAATGAATGTAAATCACTTAGAGATAAAGTTCACAAACTGGAAACTGAGTTTAAACATTGCATTCTTGATGCTTCACAATTTGATGATAGCAAAATGAAATTTTTCACAGGATTACCAAATTTAAAGACTTTCATGTTATTGTTGAGCTATGTGTCCTCGGTTTTTCCTGCTACTGCAAAGCAGTCCCTAAAGCCTACTCAGGAACTAATTCTTACACTGATGAAGCTGCGCCTCAACCTCTCAGAGGAATTTTTAAGCTACCTCTTCTGCATTCACCAGTCAACAGTATCCAGAGTCTTTCACCATTGGATAGATGTCTTGTCATATAGGCTTCATCCCCTTATATTGTGGCCAGAGAGAGAGAGACCTAAGATGCAGCTTACCAATGTGTTTTTGGATTTTTTTAAGAACTGTGTAAGCATAATCTACTGCTTTGAAGTGTTTATAGAGCGTCCTTCTGACTTAAAAGCTTGCGCTCAAACTTGGAGCAACTACAAGCAACACAACACTATAAAGGTCCTTATTTCAATCACTCCACAAGGAAGCATCTCCTTCGTGTCCCAGGCCTGGGGTGGACATGTTACAGACAAACACTTTACAGAACATAGTGGGTTCCATAGTGGGACAAGCTCTTACCAGGGGACTTGGTGCTTGCTGACCGAGATTGAGGATACTGTTGGCCTATTTTTTGCAGAACTAATAACACCTTCATTCACATGAGGGAAGAAACAGCTGAGCCGAAAAGAGATTGAAAATGCAAGAGAAATTTCTCGTGTGAGAATCCATGTTGAAAGAGTAATTGGAATGTTGAGGCAGAAATATACTTCTAGGATCAACACTGCCTGTAAGTCTCATTCGAGTGGTACAAAATGACAGAGTAGAGGACAGCCTTAAAGACAAGACTGTGTTAACATGCTGTGCTTTATGTAACACGTGAATCTGTAGTGCCTTCAGATTGAGGTGAACATTAGTTCATAAACAGAGCACATGGCAAAAAAACTTGACAAAACAGCTTGACATAACAGTTGGTATCAATATACACTACATTGCCAAAAGTATTTGCTCACCTGCCTTGACTCGCATATGAACTTAAGTGACACCCCTTTCCTAATCCATGGGGTTCAATATGACGTTGGTCCACCCTTTGCCACTATAACAACTTCAACTCTTCTGGGAAGGCTGTCCTCAAGGTTTAGGAGTGTGTTTATGGGAATTTTTGACCATTCTTCCAGTAGCGCATTTGTGAGGTCTAACACTGATGTTGGATGAGAAAGCCTGGCTCTCAGTCTCCGCTCTAATTCATCTCAAAGGTGTTCTATCGGGTTGAGGTCAGGACTCTGTGCAGGCTAGTCAAGTTCATCCACACCAGACTCTGTCATCCATGTCTTTATGGACCTTGCTTTGTGCACTGGTGCACAGTCATGTTGGAAGAGGAATGGGCCAGCTCCAAACTGTTCCCACAAAGTTGGGAGCATGAATTGTCCCAAATCTCTTGGTATGTGAAGCATTCAGAGTTCTTTCACTGGAACTAAGAGGCCAAGCCCAGCTCCTGAAAACAACCCCACGACTTAATCCCCCTCCATCCAAACTTTACACTTGGCACAATGCAGTCAGGACAAGTACTGTTCTCCGGGCCAACTGCAAATTAGACTCCATCTAGATTTCTAGCAGGGAGAAAGTGCAATTCGTAATTTCAGAAGAGCAGTCGTCCACTAGCTCTAGAGTCAGTGGGGCCGTGTGTTAAACAGCCACCTGCCTCTAGCAGCTTTGCATTTGCACTTGGTGATTTATTGGCTTGATGCAGGTGCTCTGGCATGGGAAATCAATCCATGAAGCACTCTACAGCACTGGATCTTAGCTAACCTGAAGGACACATGAAGTTTGGAGGACTGTAGCCTGGTTGACTGCTGCAAGAAAGTTGGTGACCCTCTTCGCACTATGCGCCTCAGCATCCGCTGACCCTGCTCCGTCAGTTTAAGTGGCCTACCACTTCGTGGTTGAGTTGCTGTCGTTCCCAAACACTTCCACGTTCTTATAATACAGCTGACAGTTGACTGTGGAATATTTAGGAGCGAGGAAATTTCACGACTGGATTTGTTGCACAGGTGGCATCCTCAGAATTCACTGAGCTCCTGAGAGCGACCCATTCTTACACAAATGTTTGTTAAAGCAGTCTGCATGCCTAGGTGCTTGATTTTATACACCTGTGGCCATGGAAGTGATTGGAACACCTGATTCTGATTATTTGGATGGGTGAGCGAATACTTTTGGCAATATAGTGTATAAATATCAAATGATCAGTCTAAGATTAATTGTAAACCTTCTGTGTGTTTTTTGTTATTGATAAGACAGAAAAATGTTACATTTTGTAAATATTTATTCAGTAATAAATTTAGATATGTCACAGTAATGTACAACGTATTTTTACAGTAATGTTTAGTATTTTCACATTTTTAGGTGATCTTATATTTTTTAAAAGAAAAAAGGCTTGTAGCACCCTATAATGTAATAAATTACTGATAATGTAATAATGCCCGTCAATGTTATAAAATTTGCACTCTACTCAATGAAAAATGTAATAAAACCTGATAATGTAATAACTTAACCAATAATGTAATAAAAATATCCTGACTGATATTGTGTCAAGATTTTAACTGGTATTGGAATACCTTCTGACATTATTGGGAATTTATTGCTAAACTTCCTGTTGGACTGTAAAAGAGCTGACTGTCTTTTACAGGTTAATTTCATAATATACTAAAAAAATCCCAATAATGTCATAAGGTATTACAATGTCAGTCAGGATAGTTTATTACATTATTGGTTAAGCTATTACATTAACAGGTTTGATTACATTTTTGATTGAGGTAAGTGCAAATTTTGTTACATTATCAGTAAATTATTACATTACCAGTAAATTATTACGCTATAGAGTGTTACAAGGCTTTGCACACAATGTTTATTACTGAAAAATTAAAGTATTGCTCTGCAAACTCTTACAGTTTTTGTCTTTGACTGTAAAAATTGGTGTATTCAATATTAAATGTTAGGACTAATAAAACTGCATATTCTTATTGTCCAGTCATGTGTATCTCACGGAACTGAATCAGGTCACTAAAGAACTGTACTTGAGAGTTCCACCGAGCAAGGTTTAACTACCTGAGCTTGTCACCATTTAGTTAGACTAGGAGGTTAATCTATGGAAACAGTATGAACTGATGAAGCCACTTAAATAAGGGGTGAAGTGTCCTCCAGGCATAGAACTAAAACCAGTCAACCTCATTCAATTGCTTGAGATAGAACTAACAAGAAAAATGTAACATCACAAAACACTGTAAAACTTGGTTAAGAACAATAATGTAAAACATGTTTACATTAGTTAAATGTGTCACAAACTGCTCCTCCAGGTAACCGAACACAAGCAACAGTCAGTAATTTGGAGCTTTTCAAAATGTGCAGTAGTTTCTTATTGTACAGTAATTCATTTGTAAATTTTGTGCAACTTAAGCATCATAGTTTCTCTGTTTTTTCTTAGAAACTGTAACATCAATCACGTCTTAACACAACAGCAGCAGACCTACAGAGCAAGATTATCTGCATTTCTTGAAAACATTTTCCCAATAATTCTGGCAGCACAACAGACTTGAAAAACTTTGTTGCCTACATTACATGTTTTTCAAAATATAAATCTGGATTTATTCTTTCAATATACAGTTCTGAAGGGGTCCACACACAAAAGTCTCAGTACAGTGATTTTGTGACATGAATCTGGCACTGCACTTGAAAGTAGTCGTTGTGTTTTCTGTTAAGTTTTAGCGCCCCATCTGAGGATGAAGATGTAACTAAGCAAAAGTATTTTTCTTTTGACAGTTCAACCAGTGTCTTCTCTTCTGTCAAGTTGGGACATTTGATTCCCAGGCAACCTGAGCCACAACAGTCACAAGACCCCTTTCCATCAGGGGATGCACCAAGGTGAGGGTAATCTGGAGAAATGCTGAGTCCAGTGGGGGCTACATCAAAATTGATGTGTCTTGATGACATGGTCTCAATGTATTTCTCCTTCACCTTGTTTTCCTGAAGAATGCCCCACCTGGAAATATATGATAAAAAAAATAACATTAGGTTTGACTCAGGGCATACATATACAGGCATATCTTAAAAAATTTAAATATCATGAGAAAGTTCAATATTTTTGTCAACCTTTTCTGAAAGTGGAACTCATACATTACACAGACTCAGTACACAAAGTGAAATATTTCAAACCTTTATTTCTTGAAATTTTGATTAGTATGGCTAACAGAGAAGAAAACCCAAAATTCAGTGTCTCAAAAAATAAGAATATTAGAGAAGATCTTTTTTTTTATTATTATTATTATTTTTTTTATAAAGTGGAGCTCTTAGCAGAATTTCAGGAGCAGGACCACATCTCAACTTCACCCCTTCCGGTATTTAAAACCTCCTAACTCCTGTTTCCTGTTTGTTCTCGCTTCGTACGCGCTCTCGCTCTATGCCGTAGCACGTGACTTAAGCCAAACAAGCAAAAGAAACGCCAAGCTATGAATATACATTTAAAAAAAAAAAAACATTCGTGTAGCTTATACTCACGTTTAAACTTTCATGGATTCCATTAATCTTTCCACGTCCGAGGAAGATCTTTTCGTAGAGGAGGAGGAAATTAATCCAACATGGACACTGCCGGAGAACATGCAGTGTTGCCATTACCCTCTACAGTCCAACAACAGCAATATCAGTATGCGTCTATCGAGGCTTCAGGCATTAGAGGGCCACCACTTTTGACCTTTTATCCCCAACAACCTCACCAGGCAGCTACAGTCAGGGATGTGGGCACCAGCTTGTCATTCCCCCCAGCTTCTCAACCCCAACAACAGGTGGTGTCAGTCAGGGCTCCGGGCACCGAGTTGCCACCACCTTCCACACTTCAACCCCAGACAGCAGCGGTCGGGGCATTGAGCACCGAGTTGTCATTGCCCCCGACTTTTCATCCCTACCATCAACTACAGCCAGGCTCAGCCGGACCGTCAGGTACAGAGATGTCACTACCAGCAACATTTCCTCCTCAGCAGCAACAGCAATTGGCTGCACTCGGGACATTGGGCACCGGGTTGCCACTGTCTCAGCCAGCGCTGTTCCCAGAACAACATCAGCTATTCGTCAGTTCTGGAACTCATGGCACCGGGCTGCCTCACTCTTTTCCCCCTCTAGCCATCCAGCACTCTCGTCAGCCTTTGGTTCCCTCTCAGCCGAATTCCTCCCAGTGAGGTCCACTCACTTTCACCCTGGCTACAGCCAATCCCCCTGTTCGCCAACCTTTTTCCTTCATTTCACGTCCTTCTCCAGTTCCCACCAATCTTCGCAAGCAGATACTTGATGATAATTACATCGATCTGGCACTCCTTATCTTGCCTTCTCTTAATCAATCTTGTTCTGACAGGAGTCAAGAGGGTTTCGAAGAGAATACTTTTCAAAGAAGAACAGCTTCCAACCATCTCAAAGAACTCAATCCTACAGAGTTCGCTTATGCTTTTTCCCTTTACAGGGACGTCCTTTGTTCCCAATTTCCTGACCGTTGCCAGGAATTAGATGATTACATGTCCCTCATTTTAAATCTATCCCTTCGCTTTGGAGGTTATGGCTTCTATCAATACCACGTACATTTCGCTTCAGAAGCTGCAGCCCGTCTCCAACAGTTTAATGAGAGCACCTACTGGGGCAGTCTCGATAACGAGATTAATTGCCGCATTTTCGCAGCCCGCGCAGCCTTGCCTTGTTGCCTGTGTGGTGCGCCTTCTCATCCTGCCTCCGCTTGCTCCATCCCTGCCCAAGCCAAGCCTCGACTGGCCCCACCTCCTTCAACCTTCTCTAGGTCGTCAACCGTAACGTCACCAGCTCCTTCAATCATCTTCCCCGTGACAAGCAGCATCGACAAGAAAGGCAGACCCATCATGCATCAGGCAGGTCGTGCCATATGCAACAACTTTAACTACTCTGGCTGCAACATGTCCCAATGTCGCTTTCTTCACGTCTGTTCTTTCTGTGGAGGAGGACACGCCCGCTCAGCCTGCCCTCACAACCCTGTAGCATCTTCAAATTCAGGTAAAGAGTTTATCCACACCTATTAATGTCACAGCCCTAGCTGTAGCACTACAAAATCACCCTGATCAAACCTTAATGAACTTCCTAATCCATGGTCTTAATTACGGTTTTCATCCCAGACTTTCAGTCATGCCTTCAGTTTCTTATGAATGCCCCAATCTTCAATCTGCAATTAGTGATCCTGATTCTGTAAACAGCTTGCTCGCAAAAGAAGTCGAAAATGGCTTCATGATTGGTCCTTTCACTACCCCTCCCTTTCCAATCTTTTGCATCAGTCCCATAGGTATAGCGACTAGGAAGTACTCCGGGAAAAAGCGCATCATAATCGATCTTTCCGCACCACACGGTAGTACAGTGCCTAGTATAAACAGCCTGATTCCCTTCGGGGACTACTCCCTAAAGTATGCCACCATTAATCCCGCCATAGCACTTATTAAACTTGCGGGAAAAGGTTCATGGCTCTCAAAGGCCGACATCACCAACGCTTTCAAGGTTCTTCCTCTTCACCCTGATTTTTGGCAATTCTTCGGCGTTCAGTGGCAGGGAGTTTTTATTTTGCCGTCAGACTGACTTTCGGTTGCAAGATCAGCCCTAAACTTTTCGACACCTTGGCAGAAGCCCTCTGCTGGATCTTGTCAAACGTCCACAAGTTACCTTTCCTCGTTCATCTTTTGGACGACTTCTTAGTCATTACTCCTGCCTCGTCTCCGCCTGCTTCTGGACTGACTACACTGACCACCGTCTTCTCCGATCTCGGGGTCCTCTTATCAGCAGAAAAGACTCAGGGCCCCTCCACATCTCTCGAGTTCCTCGGAATCACCCTCGATACCATCTTGTTCCAAGCTTCACTCCCTTCCGACAAGCTCAAACGAATCTGCCTCCTCATTTCTAACTTCCTCCTTGCCCCAAGTTGCACCAAACGCCAATTCCTCTCTCTTTTGGGCCACCTCAACTTTGCTCTGCGTATCATTCCCCAGGGTAGGACCTTCATTTCCCATCTCCTATCCATCGCCTCTTCCGTCCCGTCTCTTTTGTCTCCAATTACTCTCAACAGTCCAAGCCGAGCAGAACTGCGCCTTTGGCTGAACCTCTTGGCTAACTGGAACGGAATATCTTTCTTCTATGAGGATCGCTCCACTCTCTCAGCTGACATTCATCTGTTTACAGATGCTGCTCCTTCCATCGGTTTTGGGGGTTACTACCATGGAAGATGGTTCGCGGGCAAATGGCCACCAGAGTTCACCAGCATGTGTCAGACCACTTCTTCTGCTCTCTTCGAGATCTACCGCATTGTTGTAGCCGCCATCCTTTGGGGCCATGAATGGTCCCGTAAATCCATTATCATTCATTCTGACAACCTTGCAGTGGTTGACATCATCAACAAAGGTCGCTCCAATGCTCCATCTATCATGCCCTTCATCCGTCGCCTTACTTGGCATTCAGTCACGCACCAATATATCCTCCGAGCGGCTCACATTCCTGGTCATTCCAATGCCATTGCCGACGCTCTTCCTCGATTCTCTTTTCAGAAATTCAGAAGCTTGGCCCCATCTGCAGACGAGCACCCTACTCCTGTTCCTCCATTTTCAGCTCTGACATTCAACTTGTAAATCCAACTCTCATACCCCTGCTCATCGAGTCCCGTAACACTATCATCGATAGCCTTTCTCCCACGACTCTGTCTTCCTACTGGTCAGCTTGGACCTGCTTTTGCAACTTCCATCATCTGCACAACATACTTTTCCCATCTTTTGATCTATTTACCATGACCACCTTCATAACCTTGGCACACTCAAACTTAAATATAAAAACCCAGACTATAAAATCTTATCTCAGCGGTATTTATTTCTTTTCTAAACTCCTTACTGGAAACCCAGGACCAGCTCACAACCACTACCAGATAAACTCTGTTCTTAAAGGGCTCTCGCGTCAAGAACTCATTCAAATACCTCGCCGCCTTCCACTCACTTTAGATATCCTTTCCATCTGCATACATACCATTCCATCAAGTTACACTAATCCTCACGTCGCACTAACTTTGGAATCCATGTTTGTCCTAGCTTTCTTTGGTTTCTTGAGATGATCAGAATTCACAGCCTCCACCCTTCGCTTCGATCCTCGTCGACACGCATGTGTCTCAGATTTGTTGCCCTTCTCTTCTGATACCATCGTGTTCTATCTTAAAAGATCAAAAACAAACCAATTTGGCAATCTTACCCCTATCTTCTTTTTCAACATCCAAGCCTCCATCAATCCCTTCTCTATACTTTCAAACTACTTACAAGTCAGGAAATGTCAATGCAAAACCTTAGATGAACCTCTCTACATCTCCGAATCAGGTCAACTTGCCACACGCTTCTGGTTACACCTACACCTCCGTCAAGTTCTGTCTCAGTCAGGCATCTCCCCCACACACTACTCGGGACATTCATTCAGAATCGGAGCCGCCACATCAGCCGCACGTAGCGGCATTCCCGAACACCTTATTCAAATCATGGGACGTTGGTCCTCCCAGGCTTATCTCCGCTAAATTCGTTCTGATCTCCGAGATCAAAAAGCTCAATCTCTTTTCAAATAAGCATGTCACAGTTTTTGGGGGTCCATCGTGCCCGGGAGCTACGGCGGACTCCTCATCGAAGTCTCCCCACACCGTCAGCCTTATACGTACAGCGTTGCCTTTTAACGTCAATAAACTGTTTAAACACTATGTTGATGTGTGGTCCTTGCTAGTGAAGTGGAGCTCTTAGCAGAATTTCAGGAGCAGGACCACATCTCAACTTCACCCCTTCCGGTATTTAAACCCTCCTAACCCCTGTTTCCTGTTTGTTCTCGCTTCCCTCCCCCCTCCCCTTTTCCCTTAATTCATACTCCTTTCTTCTCCTCAGGGTCCTAAAAAGGGGGGTCCGTCGTGCCCGGGAGCTACGGCGGACTCCTCATCGAAGTCTCCCCACACCGTCAGCCTTATACGTACAGCGTTACCTTTTAACGTCAATAAACTGTTTAAACACTATGTTGATGTGTGGTCCTTGCTAGTGAAGGATGTTTTAAACAAATGTCAGGCCTCTGAAAAGTCTGTTCATTTTTTCTGTTTAAATTCACTAATATTCTTATTTTCTGTGACACTGAATTTTGGGTTTTCTTCTCTGTATGCCACAATCATAAAGATTTCAAGAAATAAAGGCTTGAAATATTTCACTATTTGTGCAAAAGTCTATATAATATATGGGTTACACTTTCAGAAAAGAGTGACAAAAAATTTTGAACTTTCTCATGATATTCTACTTTTTTGAGATGCACTTGTACATGTCCATATCATCTGAACCAGGTTTTATGAGAGATTTTACCATACAATAGCTAGCTTAACTAGAAAATCTTTGATAATTCATAATTTCTCTGTGTGGATAAATGGTACCTTGTTGCTGCAGTTGTAAACTTTGCTGACTCTGGATAGCATATGACTTTCACAAGTGATTCTGGGGGCTGATTTTCATTGCTCTTGATAACTGCACCAAACTTGGAAGCTGTTATCCTGCCACATCTGGAGGTGTGCCACATTCTTAATGAAGCCTGTCCCTTTGTCTCCTGCTCAACAAGCTTACACTGGGCATCTGTCATTTTCAAATCCTCCAACACCTTTTCACATTTTTCAATAAGTTCACTGTGAGACAAAGCAGCGTTCTCTGCTTCATAAAGCTGTCCTAGTGGTGTAGGATAACCATGGTGTAGGATAACCATCTTTCAGAGCAACAAAATCTTTGGAGTGTTTTGGAGCTACAGAAAGCACAGCAGCTCTTGGATTTGCATCCTTCAACTTATCCAGAAAACCTGCCAGCTCATCATGTGTAGGTTTTGGTGTAGCGTCACAGGGCCCAGGCTTCTTAGATGTAGCTTCATTGACCACATTTACGTCACACTGATTTAAGACCTTCCTACTTTGATTTCTGGGACATGTCAAATCTATAGAGGACAGTTCAGAGCAAGAGATTTTCTTTGCTGGTGTTGGCTGAAGCCACTGACACGGCAGTGAAGTACACAGAGTGTCATCACGCAGCCTCACCCCGGGTATGACTGGAAAAATCAGCGCTGCTGATTTGTGTGTGAACACGTCTCTCCAATTCCTGCCATACAGTTATAATGAGCTGTCAAAACTGTCCTTGTCTTCTCTACAGCTATCCAAGGTTTCAATGTGGGCTCATTCATTTTCTGGCTGTGTTTCATCTGCACAATTAGCAAATAGCAGTGTTAGTTACAAACAAAGCATACCTGACAGTAGCTAACTTGCAGTTTATGTAAATTAGTACAATAAAGTTATACAAACCTGTCCAAAGACGACTAAGATATCCATCAGCGTTCTCGTCACTTTAATTTCACCAACAAATCCCGCTTTGAAATACGACCAAGCGTCTAAACTTTTGTATGCCTTCAGGCTTTGCCTTGTGTATTTTCCGGTGGTTGAAATCAGGTACATATAAATGTCAGGATACCCGATATCTGGCCACATCTCAATATCAGTGGCCCACTTCTCTTTTGGTAGTTCGTAGGGATCAATTTCAAGACCAATTGTCCTTATTTTCATCTCATAATCCAAGTTTTCTCCCCCAAAAACTGTGTCTTCAACGCTTGTAACCACCATCGTCTTTGTTTCTGCCACTCAGGCCAACTGGGAGGGGCGTGTCCCGAGGAGGAAGTGACGTAAATGCATCTTCTATATTATATATAACAGGCAGGGGGAGACAAGATAATTAAGAACATCAAGCAGCAGTCTCCAGACAGCATTGACAGGCTGCAGGGTTGTTTTGATTCCACTTACTGGGACTGTCTATTGTCCTCCAGCAACATCAATGAACAGGTGGACACAGTGTCATCATATATCTCCTTTTGTGTGGACAGTATAATTCCCATAAAAAAGGTTCAAATATTTCCCAATAATAAACCCTGGGTAATGAAAGAGTTGAAACAAATACTAAATAAGAAAAAGAGGACTTTCTTCACCAGCTCTGAGGAGGAAAAGAAAGAGGTCAATAGACAGGTCAGGTGTGCCCTACGAAAGGCCAAGCTGGATTACAAACACAAAGTGGAGTTGTCCTTCTCACAGGGAAACCTCCGCTCTGCTTGGCAGGGTCTTAAGAGTATGGCAGCTGTAAACTCTGCTCCATCCAGCCGCAAGCCCATCCAGGTTGACGGCTGTAGTGCTACATCCCTTCCTAATGACCTCAACTCCTTTTTTACTAGATTTGAGAAGGACAACAGTACTCAGCTAGAGTCCATCATCTGCTCTCTCACTCCTGGTGGTTCCTCTCTAACCTTCAGCACCTTGGAGGTGGTGAGTGTCCTTAAAAGGACAAAGCTCAACACTGCCCCTGGACCTAATAACCTCTGTGGGAGGACCCTGAGACACTGTGCGGGGCAGCTGAGTGGTGTATTCCTGCACCTATTTCAAAGCTCCATTTACAGCAGCACTATGCCCAACATGTGGAAACTCTCCACTGTTATCCCAGTCCCAAAGAAGAGCCACATAAAGGTTTTGAATGATCTCAGGCCAGTGGTTCTCACCTCCCTGGTGATGAAGGCCCTCGAAAGGTTAATAAAAGACTTCATCTCCAGGATTGTTGACCCACTGATGGACCCCCTCTAATTTGCATACAGAACTGGCAAAGGGGTTGATGATGCAAAGCCATTCATCTTGGATTCTATCCACAAACATCTGGAGTCCCCCAACAACATCGCCAGGCTCCTGTTTGCTGACTTCTCCTCTGCATTTTACACCTTGCAGCCCCATATCCTCGTGGAGAAACTGTTAACCCACTTTCATCTCGATCACCAGCTCATCCTGTGGATTTTGGACTTCCTCGCCAGCAGCTCTCAAAGACTGCTGGTTAATAACACCTTCTCTGACATCCTCTACACCTCCACTGGCTCCCCTCAGGGCTGTGTCCTGTCGCCCCTGCTCTATATCCTGTACACTGATGACTGCAGGTCTTCCCAGCCAAACTGTCATCTGGTGAAATTTGCCGATGACACAGTCCTTCTGTCCCTGCTCTCAGCTCCATCTCTACATCATGGCTGTGCTCTGCAGGAGTTTGTCACATGGTGTGAGAACTCCTGTCTTGAACTAAATATTAGCAAAACATCCATCAACCAGGGGAAGCCAGTGGAGGTTGTGGAGGAATACAGTTATCTGGGTACAACATTTGACAAACCTTTTCACAATTAAATTATGAAGTGCAACTGAATATGTTGCAAAACGTATAAATATACAAACCTTTATTTATTTAAATCATTAAGTGCAACTGAGTTTGCTACAATATACTGCTCTCAGTCTGTTGCATCAGGCAGAGAGGAGAGGCTGTTTGCAGCCAGCAGCAGAGAAAAGCTCTGGACAATTAACAAATTCATTACAAACTAAGATGAAAAGATGTGCTACATACAGTGCAAATTTCTTTTTAGCTTAAAAATAAACACCCTATTAGCTGCGTGCTCTGTTAGTTTAAAACATGCCAGCAGACTTTGAACACAGGAGTTGAAATTTGGCTTTTCATGTTGTGCTTATTGAACAAGTTAAGTGATAAACAACTTATCAACCATTCTGTGTTTTAATACACGTACTTCGTCCGATCACCACTGATTTGTCCGCCTGCCTCTGTGTGTAAACTGCTCTGCAGCAGCGGCTACGCCAGTGTTCAGAACACCATTCGACGGAAGAAACAGTTTGGACCAAACCATTGTGAGGGGAGGGGGGTTGTAATCTTTAACAGTTAAAATTGTCTGACAATGTGTTTTTAAGTAGCGGTACTCGTATTGTACCATCAAAACATGTTACTGTACTACCAGAAAAATCTTCTTTGAACCGGATTTTTGGCGGGGACAACTTTGTGGAAGGGGGGGACACGCCCCCCCCCCCCCCCCCCCCCCCCCCCCCCCCCCCCCCCCCCCGCCCCCCCCCCCCCCGGATTTGCGCCTATGATCAGCACTTGTACCTTTTACACAAACTGCGATCTTTTAACGTCAGCAAAGTCATTTTTATGACTTTTTATAACTCCTTTATTGAGAGCATTCTCACATCTTCGTTTACCTGCTGGTTTTACTCTGTTAGCCTGCAGAATTGGACCCGTCTGATCAGCATCGCTAAAATATGCTCCAAAATCATTGGGCTTTCTGTTAGGGCTCTATTAACCCTTGGTGAGCTACAAACCACTAAAATAGCTCACAGGATTTTGCAGGATCCTCATCCTGTTCTGCATCCTGTTTTTGAGTGGCTCCCGTCAGGACGTAGACTGCGCTGTCCAAACTGCAGGACTCAGCGAAGGAGGGCCACCTTTGTCCCCTCGGCTGTCCGGCTTCTGAACTCTGACCCTTCCCTGACCCATCCTAACCCCTTACCCCCTAACCTCTTACCACCCACCTCTAATCCCAGCCATGTTAATCATTTTTAATGCACTATGCATGTCACATCCCCTGATTAAGCTACCCTTTTTATTTCTGCCTCATGTTTCTTGTCTGGTCATTTCCTGTTTTATTTTCGTGATTTCTTACCTTGTGTTTTTCCTCCAGATTTCTCCTTCCTGCCCTCCCCTACCTGTGCTCCTCGCTCATCTGCTTCATTTGTCTCACCTGCGTTGATTGTCTGAGTGTGTGCACCTGGTGATCCTTGTCTGTTGGGCCCTTCCTCATGTATTTAAGTCAGTCACTCCCTGTCTTCTGTGCAAGATCGTGTTGTTTCCCTTGTGTGCATCCTTTCGAGCATTTTTTCTTTTGCCATCTCGTGTATCCAGATCTGTTCCTGATTCCTTGACCCAGTTTTTTGCTTGCCAATTTTGTACCTCTGCCTGATCATTTTGAGCTCCTGTGTACCGAACCTTTTTCTGATTAAACGGACTGAAACTTGCCTCTGTCTCTGAGTCTGCATTTGGTTCCTTTTGGGCAATCGTTACATTACGATCTCGCCACTGATGGAACCAGTGGACTTAGATCCTGTTCGCGCTCTCAAGGCGCAGGGCCAACGTCAAGCGCAACAGGAGGAGCAGATTCAAGCTCTGGGACAATTCTTGCAGCAGATGGCTGCTCGTCAAGAGACTGCCACTGCTGAATTGGGGCTGCAGCTTAGCTCCATAGCTCAGATGATCCAGCCATCAGACCCGACGAGAGGAAGTAATCCAGCTTTGGCTCCTGATGACTCATCCTCGCTTCCTCTTCCTCGCTCCGCTCCGTCAGCATCTGCTCCTCTGCTCTCCAGACCTGACAAGTTTTCCGGTGATTCAGGTGACTGTAAGCCGTTTTTTACTCAGTGTGATCTCCACTTCGAACTCAATCCTGCCGCCTTTCCTTCAGACCGGGCCAAGATCACCTTCATCATCTCCCATCTGACTGGCAGGGCCTGATCGTGGGCCACGGCGGAGTGGGGCAGGAGGTCTGGTATTTGTGACACCTTAGAGAGGTTCATCAAGGCCTTCACCCAGGTTTTTCAACACACTCAGCCAGGCAGAGAGGCGGCCAGGGCTTTAGTTAAAATCAAGCAGGGGTGTAGGGGTGTGTCAGATTACGCCATTGAATTTAGAACACTAGCTGCAGAAAGTGACTGGAATTCTTCAGCTTTGCTTGATGCATTTTTTGAGGGATTATCGGACACCATTAAGGACAATTTAACTCCCTTAGATCTTCCTGAAGATTTGGATTCTTTAATTGCCTTAGCCATAAAGAGTGATATAAGAATCTTAGAAAGAGAAAGAGGCAGGCAGAGAGAACGGTCTTTTCCCACTAATAAGAGATCCTGTCCGGCTGATTTACCTGTCCCATGGTGAAGATCTGTCCCTCCTCCGCAGTCTTGCGAGGCCCAGCAGGAGGAACCCATGCAACTGGGTCGCACCAAGCTCTCCCCTGAGGAGCGGTTCCAGAGGATCAAAGAGGGCCGCTGCCTTTACTGTGGACAACTGGGCCATCTGCTGGTGAACTGTTCTGTACGACAGAGACCGACTAGACTTCAGACTGTGGGGAGTTGCAGCATAGTTTGTCACAATTCTGCCCTTAAACTGCCAGATGTATTAATAAAAGCTAATGACTTTACTAAGACAGTAAAGGCCTTCATCGACTCTGGTTCTGATACTAATCTTATAAACTCCTTTTTGGTTAGGAGACTCGGACTCAAGACCTTCCATCTGAATCGCCCCTGGAAGTCAGCGCAGTTAATGGCAGTGTTATGGGCAAAATTACTCATCGCACCCAGTCTGAGACTCTTCAGTTTCCTGACTTCCATTCTGAACTAATTAGCTTTCATGTGTTTGACACCCTTAATCATGAGATAATCCTAGGCAAACCTTGGCTAGCATTCCATGACCCTAAAATTGACTGGAGCTCAGGACAGGTAGTTGACTGGGGTAAGACATGTCAGTCGTCTTGTTTTCCTAAACAGGCTTTGGACTCAACTGTGGACAGTGCTAATCCTGATTCTGATTCAGATTACCCAGACTTATCCCAAGTTCCCCATTGTTACCATGATCTCAAGGAGGTTTTTAACAAGGCCAGAGCTAAGTCATTGCCTCCTCATAGACCTTATGACTGCGCCATAGACCTATTACCGGGATCCTTTCCTCCCAAAGGAAAGCTGTACTCTCTTTCAGCACCAGAAAGGAAGGCCATGGAGCAGTATGTGGAGGAATCTTTGGCAGCTGGAATCATTCGCCCATCCTCATCACCAGCAGGAGCGAGGTTTTTCTTCGTGGACAAAAAGGATAGGACTCTCCGTCCTTGCATCGATTATCAGGGTCTCAGCAACATCACGGTATAGAACAGGTACCCCCTCCCTTTAATGTCATCAGCTTTCGAACAATTAAGTGATGCTAAGTTCTTTACCAAGCTGGATCTTCGTAATGCTTATCATTTGGTCAGAATAAGGGAGGGGGATGAGTGGAAGACAGCTTTTAACACTCCTCTTGGACACGATGAGTACCTGGTTATGCCATTCGGCTTGACAAACGCTCCAGCAGTTTTCCAGAATCTTGTTAATGACATTCTTCGTGATATGCTGGGTGATTTTGTTTTTGTGTATCTTGATGACATCCTCATCTTTTCTCCTGATGAGCAAATGCAGACCCGAGACATGAGGAGAGTCTTAGAACGTCTTCTGGGGAATCAACTCTTTGTCAAAGCTTAAAAGTGTGAGTTCCATCAATCTTCAGTCACCTTCCTGGGATACATCATCTCCAAAGGTCAGATCCAAATGGACCCTGATAAGGTTAGTGCCGTGAAGGAATGGCCTGTGCCCACCTCTCGGAAGGAATTGCAGAGGTTTTTGGGCTTTGCTAATTTTTATAGGAAGTTTATTCGTAACTTCAGTACCGTAGCCTCCCCCTTGCATGAATTAACATCTACTAAGAGAGCTTTTCTTTGGAACTCTGCTGCTGAGACAGCATTTAACAAATTGAAGAAGTGTTTCTCCTCTGCTCCTGTGCTAATTTTACCTGATCCCCAGAATCAATTCATTGTTGAAGTTGATGCTTCTGATGTTGGCATAGGGGCTGTCTTATCTCAACGCTCTCTCAAGGATAATCGTCTTCACCCCTGCGCCTACCTCTCTCGCAAGTTATCCCAGGCTGAACGGAACTACGATGTGGGAAACCGGGAGTTGCTAGCTGTCAAGGTAGCTCTGGAGGAGTTGCGTCACTGGCTGGAGGGAGCATCGCAGCCTTTCCTGGTGTGGACGGATCATAAAAACCTGGAATACTTACAGACTGCTAAGAGAGACTGAACACTAGGCAAGCCAGGTGGGCATTATTCTTTAATCGCTTTAATTTTTCTTTGACTTATCGTCCTGGACACAAGAATGCTAAACCTGATGCACTTTCTGGAATTTATTCTGAGAATGAGTCTAAGCCTGCTCCAGAAACTATCCTCCCACGTTCATGTGTTGTAGCAAGTGTTACATGGGAGATCGAGAAGAAGGTGCAGGAAGCTACACGTAATGCTAACACTCCTGAGAATTGCCTGCCTGGCTGCCTGTATGTTGTCCCTTAGCTTCATTCACAGGTCATTCATTGGGCTCACTCTTCTCAGTTCTCTTGCCGTCCTGGTGTTAATCGGACTTTAGGAGTTCTCAAACAACGCTTCTGGTGGCCCGCCATGGACAAGGAGGTATCAGAGTTTATTTCTGCTTGTCAAACTTGTGCCACTAACAAGACCTCTCATCAGCATCCTGCTGGTCTGCTACAACCTCTCCCGGTACCCAGAAGACCCTGGTCTGACATATCCCTGGACTTCGTCACTGGACTCCCTCTCTCAGAAGGTAACACCACTGTTCTTACAGTGGTGGATCGTTTCTCTAAGATGGCACATTTCATTCCCTTACCCAAACTGCCTTCTGCTAAAGAAACAGCAGAGGCGATGTTGCACCACGTCTTTCGTTTACATGGTCTTCCCAGGGATATAGTGTCAGACCGGGGTCCCCAGTTTACTTCAAGGTTCTGGAAGGAGTTCTGCTCTTTGATTGGGGCCACTGTGAGTCTCTCATCTGGTTTTCACCCCCAAACCAATGGACAGACGGAGAGGATAAATCAGGAGATGGAGACAGGTCTCCGCATTCTGGCATCCCGGAATCCCTCTTCTTGGTCCAGTCAGCTCGTGTGGGTAGAATATGCACATAACTCTCTGATTATTTTTCTATTGGCATGTCCCCTTTCCAGTGTGTATACGGCTATCAACCTCCTCTTTTCCCTGCCCTAGATAAGGAGGTAGCTGTGCCCTCAGCTTGGACTCTGGTGAGACGTTGCCGCCGAACCTGGGAGAGAGCCCAACAAAACATGCTTCGAGCCTCAGCGAGATACAAGAAGACTGCTGATAGCAAGAGGTCTGAGGACATAAGGTCTGGTTTTCCACCAAGAACCTACCTCTTCGTTTGGACTCCAAAAAGCTTGCTCCCAGGTTCGTGGGTCCGTTTCCCATCTCAAAAGTTATTAATCCTGCCACTGTGCAATTAAGGCTTCCTAGGACTATGAGAATCCATCCAGCCTTCCACGTCAGTCAACTCAAGCCTGTTAAGATGAGCTCTTTGGTTTCCGCCACCAAACCCCCTCCTCTCCCCCGGTTCATCGATGGCGAAAGGGTCTACACAGTGAAGAAGCTGTTGGCAAAAAGAAGGAGAGGTCGGGGACGTCAATACCTGGTGGACTGGGAGGGCTATGGACCTGAAGAGCGCTCATGGGTCTCTGCTAGGGACATCATGGACCCTCAACTCATCAGGGACTTTCATCAGGAGCATCCTGATGTTCCTGGGCCGTCAGGAGCCGGCTGTGGAGGGGGGGGTACTGTCACATCCCCTGGTTAAGCTACCCTTTTTATTTCCGCCTCATGTTTCTTGTCTGGTCATTTCCTGTTTTATTTTCGTGATTTCTTACCTTGTGTTTTTCCTCCAGATTTCTCCTTCCTGCCCTCCCTTACCTGTGCTCCTCGCTCATCTGCTTCATTTGTCTCACCTGCGTTGATTGTCTGAGTGTGTGCACCTGGTGATCCTTGTCTGTTGGGCCCTTCCTCGTGTATTTAAGTCAGTCACTCCCTGTCTTCTGTGCGAGATCGTGTTGTTTCCCTTGTGTGCATCCTTTCGAGCGTTTTTTCTTCTGCCATCTCATGTATCCAGATCTGTTCCTGATTCCTTGACCCAGTTTTTTGCCTGCCGATTTTGTACCTCTGCCTGATCATTTTGAACTCCTGTGTACCAAACCTTTTTCTGATTAAACGGACTGAAACTTGCCTCTGTCTCTGAGTCTGCATTTTGGGCAGTCGTTACAATGCACTTTATTTGAATCTTCTTTGGTCACCTTAACTGAAACAGCACTTTATTAGATACACTTTATGGGGCAGTAACATTCAATTTTGCCTGTTTGCTGATGCTTTGTTGTGTTTCTGTCTTTGTGCTGTTGGTGTGTGCTACTCCTGTGTCTTTTTAAATTGCCCCCTTGGGGATAAATAAAGTGGTTGAATGGAATTTAATTGAAAATGCACATTTGGAGGGCTTTTATTTTGAAATGCCACATCAGATTGAGCCCAAATTGAGTGGGGGGCTTCCTGACATGGTCTACTACAAGACTGAAGTGGAATGAGCCTGTGGAAACTAGAAGTTTTTCTGTAATATGAATCTGAATTATTAAGAAAATACAGTTCAAAATCCACATTTGGAGGGCTTTTACTTTGAAATGCCACATCAGATTGAGTCCAAATTGAGTGGGGGGCTTCCAGGTGTGGTCTTCAACAAGACTGAATTGGAATGAGCCTGTTGAAACTAGAAGTTTTGCTGTAATATGAATCTGAAATATGAAAAAAATATAGTTCCAAATGCACATTTGGACAGCTTTTATTTTGAAATGCCACTTCAGATTGAGCCCAAATCGAGGGGGGGGGGGGGCTTCATCTGTAGAAACTCGCAGTTTTACTGTCAAATGAATCTGAAACTCTGGAATGAGTATATGGAAAATTACGTTTTGTTTCTTTAGTTCTATTCATAACTCTCATGCAATGTCCTGAAAAGACAGATTTGGCAAATGACTGTTAATTCATTTTTTGTCCATCTCCTTGGCCAATCTGACTGTTTCTTTTCATTTGAAATTTCTTCTCTTCTCCAAGAGGTGTTGGTTTGGTTTTAAATTTTGAGTTTCACTGGGGCCACCTTGTCAAGGGCTGATTTGAGTTTATTGTTAAAACCATCTACAATAAAATCACAGGAAGAAGATAAAATATATGGGAGGTATCTCTTAAAATATCACTAAATTTGCAGCCACTTCTGCAGTAAGATAGCGTTTCCTTACAGTTCGCTCTGGAATTTCCCATTTGTTAAAATCACACATATCAAAAAATACACAAAAATGATCACTAAAACCAACATCGGTCACGGCTGTGATGCTTGCTGACAGTCTATAAGTTAAAAGCACATCTAACATATGTCTTATTTTATGTGTGGGAGTGGTGACATGTTGTTTAAAATTCATAGTTAATAAGATTTAAAAAATCTGAAAAAAGTGTAAAAGTGTCAAGGAATTGTCCTAGTGAGTGAAACGTTGGTCCGAAAAGCTGGAGACAGAGGCAGCATAAAAGTAAGCAACAATTTATTGGTTAAGGCAATCCACAAGCATCCATCCAGTGCACAGGTAAGTGATCAAGGTGAGTATATACAATTGTGGCAGGGTGAGAGGTCCTGGGAGACACTGTGGAGAGAAGGAGCAGAAGGCGGAGGTAAGTATCAGCGAGGCGAAGACAAAAAGCAGCATCATAAAACACTCTTCACTGAAGAAAGGCTTAAAGCACAAAGGCTAAGGCTAAAGAGCCGCGAGGAAACAGATTGATCAGAGGATACAGTTCTACAAACCACTCTGTGAGAGGAAATCCACCGACGAAGCAGAGATGACTCCAGGCAGCTTAAATAACCAGAGTGATTAGTGTCCAGGTGCAGGTGTGAGTGGCAGTCGCAGCGTGAGGAGGGGGAAACCAGGCCCACTGCCAGCAGAGGAGCAGGAAGGGAGGGGGAGAGAGACTGAGAGGGGATGAATCTCCACAGCACCCCCCTCAAGGAGTGTCACCTGACGATCTTCCAGGCTTGTCGGAATGCTCAGCATAAAAGTCGTCCAGGATGAGCTTGCGGGATATCCAGGATCGTTCCTCTGGGCCATACCCCTCCCAGTCCGCCAGATACTGGAAACCACGACCCCTAGGCCTCACGTCCATGATCTTGGAAACAGTGAATGCAGGGTGATCATCGATGAGCCGAGGGGGAGGAGGAGGCTTGGCCAGAAGGCAGAGCTCGCTGGAGGCCACAGGCTTGAGGAGAGAGACATGGAAGGTGGGATGAACTTTATGGGATGGAGGAAGTCTCAACCGTACAGCTGAGGGGTTGATTATCTTTCCCACAGGAAACGGGCTGATGAAGCGGTGAGCCAGCTTATTGGATTCCACCTATTCAGGCGCTGGAGAGCAATGGAGATCAGCCAGACGCTTGTTCCTTTTGGCTGAGTTAGCGATGGTAGCTCTAACGTTCCTCCAAACCTCCTTGATGCATCGAAGATGCAGACCAACCGATGGGACAGCCACCTCAACTTCCTGATCTGGGAATAGGGGAGGTTGAAACCCATAACAGGCCCTGAAAGGGGACATACCCGTGGTTGAGCAGGAAAGGGAGTGGTGGGCATACTCGATCCAAGGTAAGTGGTCCCTCCATGAGGCAGGATGTCGAGCTGCCACACAACGAAGAGCACTCTCCAAGTCCTGATTGGCCCGCTCTGTCTGGCCGTTGGACTGAGGATGAAACCCCTGGGTGCTGCTGCACCCAACGTCCAGCAAAACTCCCTCCAAACCCAGGAAGAGAATTGGGGGCCTCGGTCAGAGACGATGTTGACAGGGATACCATGGAGTTCAAAGACATGAATGATGAGCAGATTAGCAGTCTCAAGGGCTGAAGGTAACTTGGACAGAGGAATGTAGTGCACCATCTAAGAAAAACAGTCCACGACCGTGAGTATGACCTAGTTACCTTGGGAGGGGGGGAAGTCCAGTGTCGAAGTCCACAGCTGTGTGACCAGGGCCTCTTGGGGGTGGGTAATGGGCGCAGCAAACCAGCAGGGGGCTTGTGGGAGGACTTGCCCCGAGCACAGACAGAGCAGGCAGCCACGAACTCCCAAGTGTCAGAAGCCATGTTGGGCCACCAGAAGGCCTTCTGAAGGAAGCTGAGAGTCCTGTTAGCTCCAGGATGACACGTGAGCCTTGAAGAATGTCACCATTGAAGCACCTCAGACCGAGCAGAGTCAGGAACAAACAGCTGATTGGGGGGACCCGTACCAGGATCCGGCTGGTCTTTTTGAGCCTCACGGACCGTTTTCTCCACCTCTCAGCGGGCAGCTCCAAGAATGCCGGATGGGGGTACAATGGAGGCGGGCTCTGAAGACTCAAAAGGGGGAGAATAAACTCTCGAAAGAGCGTCAGGCTTAGTGTTCTTTGAGCCAGGTCTGTACGAGAGGGTGAAGTGTAAGCAGCTAAGAAACAAAAACCATCTAGCCTGACGTGAGTTCAGTCTCTTGGCAGAACGGAGGTATGAGAAGTTTTTGTGATCAGTCCATGCTATAAACGGTACCTCAGATCCCCCGAGCCAGAGCTCTCACCAATGCCAACAGCTCCTTGTTGCCCACATCGTAGTTCCTTTCTGCAGAGGTGAGTTGACGAGAAAAAAAGGCATAGGGATGCAGCTTTTGGGTCTTAGGGTCTCTTTGTGAGAGGATGGCTCCGAGTCCTGAGTCAGATGCGTCCACTTCCACCACAAACTGGAGAGAGGGATCAGGGTGTAGGAGTACTGGGGCTTTCACAAACAAGTCTTTGAGGTTCTGAAAAGCCCTGTCTGCTACTGGTGACCAACTAAAGGGAACCTTAGTGGACGTGAGACTGGTTAAAGGGGAAGCCACTTTGCTAAAGTCCAGAATGAAGCGGCAATAAAAGTTGGCGAACCCTAAAAACCTTTGAAGCTCTTTACGGGAGGTAGGGATGGGCCAATCCACAACTGCCTGGACTTTACCTGGGTCTGGTCTGAGTTGGCCTACCTCGATAATGTAACCTAAAAAGTTAACAGAGGAAGCATGGAACTCACACTTTTCGGGTTTGACAAACAAGCGATTCTCCAAAAGACGCTGAAGGACCAAACAGACATTTTGATTATGTTCATTAATTGACCGAGACAAAATCAGAATGTCATCTAAATAGATGAAAACAAACCAGTTCAACATGTCACGGAAAAGGTCATTCATCATCTTTTGGAAAACTGCCGGGGCATTAGTCAAGCCAAAAGGCATCACCAAGTATTCAAAGTGTCCTACGGGTGAGTTGAAAGCAGTTTTCCACTCATCCCCTCCCTGATGCGAATGAGATGGTAAGCGTTTCTAAGATCTAGCTTGGTGAAAACCTGAGCATGACAAAGAGAATAATGGGTCGATCAAGGGGACCGGGGATTTGGCCTTGATAGCAATGTCATTGAGGCCTTAATGACATTGCTACATGGTCTGAGCGAGGAGTCTTTTTTCTCAACAAAGAAAAAACCAGCACTCAAAGGAGACAAGGAGGGATGAATAAGACCGGCAGCAAGAGACTCACTCATGTAAGTCTCCATTGCCTCCTTCTCAGGACGTGAAAGGTTAAAGAGATGACTAGAAGGAAGAGGAGCCCCTGGGTGCAAATTTATAGCACAGTCATAAGGGCGATGAGGTGGAAGAGAGCAAACCAGATCCTTACTAAAAACCGGCGCCAAATCATGATAGTTCTGGGGAACATTGGTTAAATCAGGGGGAATTGGAGGTTGAACGGAGGTTTTAAGCTCAGGTGAGTCGGACTGAAGGTAAACAGAATGACAACCTAAACCCCAACTGAGAATGGAGGAATTAGTCCACTTGATGTGTGGATTGTGCAGTTTAAACCACAGACATTTTGTCCCTGATTATGCTACTCTTACTGACCCCTTGAGGTCTTTCATGTCTACAGCAGGATACGAAAACATGCCCACACCTTTACAGTGGACCACTGAAGCAGAAATGGCTTTTATTTCTCTGAAACAAATCATGCAAAACTCTACTCTAAGAGTGGTGTGACAAACATTTCAATGTACTTCAGCGCACCATTAGACTTTTTGAGCAGGGAAAACCCCATGTACAAAGCATGTTATAGCTATTGATAAAGCTCTCCAGAAAACAGGCCACATCACAATGCAAAATCAAACTATTGTCAATACTTCCCATGGTGTTGCAGTATTTTTATCCTTCTCCATGTTCACCCTTTCTCATAAACGTACAGCAGCTCTAAAACAAGTGATTGATCAGCCATGGGTTTCACTTTCATGAAATGGAGTAAATATGGCAGAGGAAATGAACACAACTCAGGATCATTGTTGTGAAGCTGAACTGAACAGGACATGAAGTTAAGTCCTAACATGCAAACTGAACCGCTATTGTGTCCTGAGTTGAGACTGTTCTGTGATGGAAGTAAGTTACAGAGCTTCTTCAGGTGACATGGTGGCAAGTTATGCAGTTGTGAAACAAAGTGATCAAACATTTTGAACTGCAGTCCAAGGAAAAGTACCTCCAAAAGGTGCATCAACCCAGAAAGCAGAAATTCTGGTCTTAACCAAGCATGTAAATAGTAAAAAGGTAAAACTGTAAATTTTTATACAGATTCAGCTCACGCTCACTGGGGTGTTTATTGTGATGGCCCAGCCTGGAGGAGAAAAGGTTTCTTAAACGCTTCAGGTGAATCTGTTAAACATTTAAATGAACTTTGTTGAGCTGATTGAAGCTGTGCCATTGCCATCAAAGATTGCTATTCTCAAATGTGAAGGACATATGAAACAAACCTCTTTTATTGCAAAAGGCAATGCAGCAATAGCAGCAAAAGCAGCAGGTGGTTATTTTGAGCACAAAGCAAAAGACAGCTCACTCCAAATGCCACAGCACCCTGGGACATCCTCACAGACACAGACTGAACAGATACAGTTCAGTAAAGAAACTATTTTAGACCTTCAGCATGCAGCTGCTCCACAGGAAAAGCAGACATGGACTGACAGAGGAGCAAAACTTGACACCGACGGTCTATACAATTATGACGGCAGAACAGTAGCTCTGGCTAGACTAAGGCCCTGTTTACACGAGGCCGTTTTCGGCCTAAAACGGGAAGTTTTCATTGCGTTTTAGCCTCCCATTTACATGAGACTGGTGCCCGGAGTGCCTGAATCCACAAACTTTTGAAACCAGGGTCCAGGGCAGAGAGTTTTCAAAACACACCTCCTTGCAGCTCCGTGTAGGCGAGAGTCAGGGCGTTTCACCCTGAAACGCTGACTTCACCACATGCGCAGTACTCTTTCACATGAAGGCTGCATGCGCATACCAGGAACAACAACAGCTTCGGCCGTTTACCGAGCAACATGTATGCCACTTACCGTGCTCGGTTTGTTATCCAGACAAAACTATCCAGACAGATTTGTTATCCAGACAGATTGCTGTCTAGACAAGAAACTCCTACGTCTTTGTGCGTCCACTCACCATTGATGTTTGTGAAAAGTTTTTCTTCTTTGTACATGAGTTGTAACAGCACTGTTTCTCTTCAAACCTACATCGCCATCTACTGGACTGGCACATGCACGCGACAGCGTTTTAAGTCCTTCTTCGGTCTCCATGTGAACACGGATCGTTTTTGAAATCACAAAGGACAAAATTTTCTGTTTCTGGGGAAAACGGCCTAGTGGAAATGGGGCCTAAGTAACATGTTATGCCAGGAAGCACTCAGCACGGGTCACTGCTCAGCATCACAAGTGACAGCATTATTAAACAACATCTGGTGGCATCCTCATTTGTCAAATATTGCAAGATATTTCGTGCTGCGCTGTGAAGTGTGTTCCCAGTCCAAAACAGACACCAAAATTGGACTGGGAGGCTTCCAGCTCCCATTGCTCTTTGGAAGGAGATAGTGATTGACTTTACTGATATGGGACAAAATCAAAGATGTCAGGGTAAAGGGTATATGGTTGTGTGTGTGGATTCCTTTTCCGGGGGGGGGTTGAAGCCATACCCACAAAGACAGAGAGAGTTGTAAAATGGCTAACAAAGAATTGATTCCAAGATATGGTTTCCCAACAGCTTTCAGGTCAGAAAAGGGCAGACATTTTAGCAACAAGGAGCTAGAGGAAGTGGAAACATATTCTGGAATTAAGCACAAGCACAACCTTCACAGTTCCAACAGTAACAGGAAACACATTGCAGCATCAGAATGAGTTAACTTCAGCATACCTGGAGCAACTGAATAGTCTTGCACTGAGTATCTCTCAACAGGTTGCTGGTTTGTTCAACACAAGAAGAGGCCTCCATGGACTCGGTTGAAGTGGGTGACTGGGTCACACATAAAACTGCAAAGCTACATTGGTACAGCCCTAGGTGGAAAGGTCCATATACGGTTGCCATGGTTACGGATTGATGCCACAAATTATCTCTGGTCAGGCAAAGTTCTAAACCTCACATTCATTGAAGGATAAACCACCGTCACTGTGGATGGATGTGAATTGATCCCCTGTGGTGGTTCTGGACGGAGTTTCAGGGAATCAGATTGGTATATCTGTTATATGAGCTCAGATATGACCTACTGTGACACTGTAAAAATTGGACCTTTGCATTATGGACAACTGCACAAACAGATCATGGTAACACTCTTGTGAGGATTCAGTGAATCCTCAGCAGTCTGCTCTCCCCCTCCCTCACGGATTCCCTCAACTTTCTCCTGCATGGGCGGAGTCCTCCGCTCGGCAGCTGCACACCTGCTTCCTATCTCACCTCATCAATCCTCCCTACATAAGACGGCTCCTGAGATGTCTTCTTCGCGGGAGTATTGCACGCTTCACCTCGGTTTGTGCTAAGCCTCGTCTCATTCCTCTCAGCATTTGCTGCTCAGGCTTCTTGCCTGTCTTTACCCCGTCCAGGGGCACTCTTATGCCTTTCGAGGCCTGTTTTGCTTCTCATGTTTTTTAGCCTCAGAATACTAACCATCTCCCTCTGCTCCCTCTTTTCCAGGTCTCCACGAGCCCTCACCACCGCAGCCTTTTTCTCACTGTTTCACTTACCTGTGTTGAACTCTGGAGCCTGGTCTCAATAAAACCTGTTAAAACTCCTCCTGCTTGCTTCTTTTGAGCTTTTGGGTCCAACATACAACTCCTGGTCATATCCTGACAACTCTTGCCTCTTAGGATACAGGCCTAAAAACCGGACTTTCTGTTGTCAAAAAACACAATATGCAGTGTAGGTCAGACAGCAACCTAAAATGTAATAATCCTCCACTTATAACTCTAAAATCTGCCAGGCTCTCTGATCAAAGGCAATTCTCAATGGGGGTAAATGTACCTGGCACAGATCCCGCAAGACAGTTTTTCATGAGAATCCTGCCTCAGAATGCAACAGCTGACAGTACCAAAAACGATGATGCACGTCCTTTCAGACGAGTTACTTATCTGCAGAAATTAACAGTGACTGATGTTTTATCCATGGAAACAGGATTTGGGGCCTTCAATTTATGGCTCAGATGGGCTCAATACACCACCTACTCCCACAACAAATCCAACTGTGTGTTTTGTTCCAAAGTTTGCCCTACATTATTTACCACAGGTGTTAATCTGACAGATCCCACTTTTTTTTTCCTTAACTGTATGCTGTCCCTGCATAAGTCCACTACACCAAATCCCAACTGTACACAGGCTCAAACTGTATTTCCTCCAACACGTGCTGTTAACTCCCCACCGATGTTCTCAGCTCAGGATAACAACTTAACATGTCTCTTCAGAGACATGTTAAGTTAAGCAGAGACCTTAACTAGGGCTAACATTTTCTGGCACTGCTCACAATATTCTCTAAGACAAAACCAATTTGTTGATTCGACTGGAACATGTGCCTTGGTCACTCTGGCTATGCCTATTGTCCTGGTGAGCCCATCTGATCAGTACGCTCCTGCTCTCCATCTCAGATTCTCCAAAAGATCAAATGTAGGTATAGGAACAATATATTTCCAACAAAGGGGGGCCACCTACATAGATTCTATTGGAGTTCCTAGGGGTGTGCCAGATGAGTTTAAATTAGCTGACCATGTCGCTGCAGGCTTTGAATCAATATGGATGCCCACAACAAAAATGTGGACAGAATAAATTACATCCATTACAATCTCTTAATGTTGAATAACCTTATGAGAGATGCGGTTTCAGGCCTTTCAGAACAATTATTTACAACTTCCCTCACGACTCTCCAAAACAGAATGGCTTTAGATATGTTAGCTGAAAAAGGGGGTGTTTGTCAGATGTTTGGTGATGCATGCTGTACTTTAATTTCCCAATCACACAGGTCCTTATGGTTCTGCAACCAAAGCCCTCTTTGGCTTTCATCTAGGTCAGTTTGATCTGAGCTGAATGACTGTCTTTAATGTTAACTGTTGATACGAGTATGCCGTCACCAGGGACAACTAGGCGAGGTCAAGAATCAGAAGACCAGCTTGCGATATTAATTATTGTATAGCGTGATGTCTCCTCAAAGGTTCCATAAAAGAACTCTGTATCTGTAATCAGGGGTTGTTTCTGATGCTACCCTTCCTGCGTGAGGTGGATGGCCCAGAGAGAGACCTCAGCTGAGTAACTTTAATTGTGATCTGATTATTCAGTAAATGAACAGATCTGTGGTCTTGTTCAACTGTATCTAACTTGTCATTGTCCTCTTCCTGTTCCATTAAATTTTGAATACAGCTCTCCTTCTAACACACGCACCGACCCGCACACACACACACGCACACGCACACACACACAGGTCGTCCTAACTGGGTTTTCACTGTTTCTCTCAGGTCAGAACTGGATTTTTATCAGATCTATATAGATGTTTATGTAGACTGATACACTACACTCAAAAAAATCAACTAGGGCACTCATTTGATCAATAAAGTTGAAATATGTTTGATTTAAGTGAATTCACTGTGTTCATGTTCATTAAATGATTTGTTCTTGCTTGTTGAACACGCCTTCAAGAAATGTCAAGTGAATTAAGTCAATACTTGTCAGTCCAGTGAGAATGAGGTTCATCCAACCTATGAATTTACTGCTGCACAGCTACTGCCCATGTTCCATTTTCTTACCCGGATGCAGAGAAACAAGCAGGCAAACGGGAATGGCTGCAGCAAACGGTTGCCCACGCTGGCTAATCGTCTGTCATCCTTGGATTTCAATGTAAGTAATTCATATACTGATGCATGAATTTATTTGATACCGTAGGGTGAGTAATAGAAATTAATAATTGCACATTAGTGAGAGATTTCTGTTCAAATAGCTTTGTGTAGTTCAATATCTTGGTCACCTGTTTTGGCGCTCCACATCCTGCTCTGTTTTGTTTCGATACACAATAAGAACTTTCTTGTCTGTAACTAAGACGACCGTCAACAAATATTTTAAACTTTACAAAAGCAGAAGTGTTACCAAAAAGGGCTTTCTGCCACACACACAGAGGGAGAGGAGGAGGTGCTGTGCAAGCGAACTTAAAGGAAGAGGAGTCTGCATGAGGAGTGCCAGGAAGCAGGATGAGCTATTGAGGAACAAATCTGAAAAAATAATATAAGAACAATGATCAGAATTAATAATTATCTGTTAAAAATGGTATTAAAGTCTATTTTTAAATGACTGACCCATACCTTTATCATGTTTTTGTCATTTATATTTAAAAAGATTTGTTATATTGATGATAAATCTTTAATTCACTTCTTTCTTGTGGGGTGATCTGTTTATGAAATGCTTTTAATGCTTTTTTTAACGACAATCAAGTTTGATGGAGCTCACATTTATTTTTAAATTTATATTTTAAAGGTGCAGTGTGTAGAATTTGGCATTTGAGCGACATCTATCATTCAGATTCTAGAATGAGCCCAACCGTAACCAAAACGTCACATCGCTGGGCAACGGAAGCCTGTGAAGACCAAAAGGGATCGTGAACACGGCATCATTTACTAAAGTGACAAGGTTTGTAACCATTATTTTTATAGATTATAGCTGGCGTCCTCTCTCCTCTTCTTCGCCTGCATTCCAGGTAGATTTCAGAACCGGCAGACAGATGCGCGTTTCGATCTTTTTATCCCTAAAATCCACCCGTAGACAACATGGCGGATCGTTATGTCGGCCTACATGAACGCGGCCCGAGGTAATGTAAATTTCTTGAAGGTTTTTCTAACTAAGTAAAAATAAAACAAACGTTTTATGGGGATGATTGTACTCCTATTTTGACAGACTTTACATACAAATAGAAACATTATATCCTATATTCACCGTTTCTGTTCGGCGAAATGCTGCCAAATTCTACACACTGCACCTTTAAAGGGTTACAGTAATTCTCTTTACATGTGTTAAGCAAAATTATCAAGAACATGAAGATGTCAACCTCATCAAAACACTTGTATTACATGATCATAGTTATTAGCTTGGTCAGAGATGATGAAGCAATAGGTAATAAATCACCGAACATTTTTGGTAAAAATGAACAACCATTCCTACCAGAAGAATGCTTTATTTTGTTTTTAACCTTCATACGATGTTGTATGGATGATGAGCACTTGCCTTTTCAACTCCTGAGAGCAGAGTATTACAATGAAAAAAATAACCATGTGTCAAATTTGCAAAATGGCCAGTTTGATGTCAAGCCCATGGGTTCATTATTTTCCAAACTGTGAACAAAAAAATGCAGCATAATAATTACAATATGGTCTTTTTCTACAGGATGGGTACACACAAGACAACCGTGCATCCTCAAGTCTTTGTCCATCCACCTGAAGGACCATGAAAGACTTGTGAAAGAATATCTGGTGAGTTGCAAACAAAATGAGTGACAAAATAAGCGTAGACTCCAGCTGAGACTCTTCACTGGCCTCAGTATTTTATTGGGATAAAAGAGTCAGCAGTTGACTTAAATGATTTTTTATGTCTCTCATTTGCTTCTGTCCAAGGATGAATGACTTAATCAGTTTTTATTACTTGCTTTTACTTAACTGTAATTAAATGTAAGCAGTTGGATAATGTTTAAGTTTAAAGTAAATTAAATGTTCTAAATAGTATTTTTGTGTTTTATGTTGTTTGAGGGTCATGGATCATTTGTACAAATTAAGAGATGACAGTACCAGACATAGCAAGTTGCAAATTTTCAGCTGTTGTCCCACACAAAGTTGACACACAAGAAATAAAACAACTAATCTACAGAAAAATGCCCCATTGAGTACCAGTAGTGGTTGCTGTTCAGCACCATCAATATAAGAACAAAACTGCGTTGGATGATTCATGCTTCTTTTAGGAGTCATGGTGGAGAGGTGTCTGCACACCTGTATGAATACAACAAGATAAGGTCCTGCACACTGTCTTGCTTATGCTTACAAGTTTGTTCAGTTACACAACATTTCAGTCATCACCATTACCTAAAAGTTTCCCCATGACCCAAACGTGTGATTGAATAAACTTGTCAGTATGAAGCGAGACTGTGTGGGAGCTTCTCTCGCTGTCTTTAGCAGTCAGGGAAAATAACCCAGCAGTAGCTTATGTTTCTGTTTTATTTATTAAAGAATTCTTCTTAAAAAGGTTGATGGAGATTATTAATGGTGGCTTTTTCTAAAATGTAAACTTAATACAGAATTTAAATATGCTGCTTTCTTTTTTAACAGACAAGAAGGCTCAGCTGAAAAAGGACACGACACACTAACATCAGGTGACACTTCTGACGAAGACAGATTTCCTTCCAAACATGTACAGGTATGACCTAAAAACCTTCATGTCTGTTAAAAAAAGAAAGTAGCATATTATCAGCATAGACATAATGAAACTTCTTGGACCAGAATTTAAATAATTGTATTCTAACAATTACTTTAATACATTTTATAAAGCTGATGATTTTAAGAGAGCAGGGTGTTTTTAGAAGACTGAAATACATTTACAGGTCAAGATCATATTTACAGGGAGTTGCCAAAATTATCACAAACTTTGATTTCCTCACAATAACTTTAACTTTTAGTATACTCAGTATAAATATTAGTATGACAGGATCCTCAAAACTATTAATTAAATAAACCTGACAAGTCTATCATGTACTTAACAGTGCAGACCTTTGCTGAGATAAATAAGCTTACAAGGACATCAGAAATCTATGCAGTTATACAAATATACATTTGTTAAAATGTTAAATGTTGGTTGTGCAGTTGGAAATTTTAAAATCAGCAGTTAGACTATTAAAATGTGACTTTCCATCACTTTATATCTTGCAGAACACCGACACCAAGGCCAAGGCTTCCATGGAGCAAACTGTGATGGGAGTGTATGTCGTACAGGGGGGAGCTGAGCCTGGAGATGAACCAGAGGACATCGGTGTCCTGATTGAAGGTCTGGAAGTTCTCAGTCATTTGGGGAGCATGGCAATGGCTTGTGCTTTATTTGGACTGATACAGTGTTTGAAACCTGAGCTACCCACCAAAGCTCAAATGCACCTTTCATGTCCTGCAGAATGTCCTTCTGAATCTGGATGATCATAACTTGCCATCCAAGGCTCAGTTCTTAAGAACAAGCTTCTTAAGTAAATAAGCACAGAGCAAAAACAAGACAGGTATCTGCTGACGAAGTATCTCTGCATGAAAAGATTTTTTTTCTTAGAAAGTTCAGTTTGGGAGTCAAAGATGTTCAGAAAGACTTAATTTGCTCTATGGAATAAGATTCTTTGTGTTGCTTTCATTAAAATTTATGATAAATCACTGGAAATTTAAATGAACTGAATCGTATCTAAACATAGATATTAACATTTTGTTTTGTCATAGGCAGACATCCATATCCAAATAATACAATTAAAAAGCACATTTCTCATCAACAAATTTATTTGTAAGTAGAAATTTATCAGGTTTTAATTATTTTATTGAGCAGTCAATTTTATTTTCACATTATTTAATCCATGGGCTCAGATATGTAGTCTTGAGCTCTGTGTAAAAAAATGTGGCCTCATTATTCCAGGGTTCTACAAATCATTTGTGTGCGGAGATATTCTCAAATATACTTCCATGAAATCTGATTGTTTTAGTCAAGGTTATGCTCAAACATATTATTCCCAACTATATTTAAAATTCCTGTTAAGAGCCAACCTTCAATTTTCTTAAATTTCAGCTTTATTCCTTTTGATTCCCATGGAATTTTGCAACCCTAGTTGCAAGTGCAGATTTTTTTTTTGCACTGCACATGTGTAGATATTTGAAAAACTGTTGACATGATGCATATTCTTCATTTTTCTTTATTGCACACATCTATGTAATTGGATTAGTTGTAACTATACTTTTATATGAACCAAGATTTGGAGATCTGTTTATGATCTTGTGGTTTAGGCTTTTTTCCGACCTTGCTAAGGAAGTTCACTTTATATGCTAAGAATCTGACAACTTGAATGCCACGTCATGCCCAAAGATTTATATCTCAGTTTAACTTGTAACTTGTTCATTCAATCACATTTGTAACTTTTTTTTGTAAAAAAACTGATGCCATCCCTGTTCATAATGCAGTTGTAAAATAAAATTTTAAATGAATTTGCTTGTTGACATTTTTTTGTAATTAAAGAAGTGAATTCTAGTTTAAGCAATGAACATAACACAAGTTGGACCAACAAGACTGATATTAGCGTGATAGGCAAAACCTATATTTGTTCATTCAACAGGATTAATTTTACTAATTGACAAATTCTACAGTAGTTCAGGCAACAAGGTTTAATTTTGTTGCATTAACACATTTATATAATGTAGACTAGCCTAGGTAAAAGCATTTTAATTCAATAAAGGGACAATTAGTTCCACCTACTAATGTGTATGCTGTTCAAATAACAATCAAATTTTGTTGAATTTAATTGATTGGTTTAGATGGAATATAGGTACCACGATAAAATCATGTTCATCCAATTAATTATTATTTTGAGTGTAGGCTGATGAACTCAGAGAATTTTTTTTTTTCCATAGGCCTGGATTGTAGGGAAATGTTGCCATCTGATGATCAACAGTAAAAATGACCAATTTGATCTGTTTCCCACATGAGGAGCCACTGACATTGCAGAATGCATGAATATATACTGTCATAATGGTGCAATCAAAGAATATTATAACAGCTGTAAATGGGGAAATTTCATCCACCAACAGAATATATGGGGACAAAGTAAAAATCTATTACTGAACAAAAACTCATAATGCGTCAAAATCAGTGTTGTTACTAAACTTTGATAAATTCAAGCCTGTGATAAAAGGTAAAAAATATCTTCAGTCTCCAATCATTACATCAAAAATAAGTTATGTTGTATGTTTTTCCTTTCCAAAAATATTAACACTATTTATGAAATTGGCCTTTGGAATAATAAAATCCTGAATTTTTTTTCAATATTTAGTAGTTTTGATCAGGACTGAGGTTGATTGAAAGATTTGAGCAAAAAACATTTACAAAATATTTCCCTGACATATTTTTAAAGCAGTTTATTTTACTGAATGTTTTCATATCCAACAAACTAAAAGGCGGAGATTTTTGACTTAATTGCATTATACAGGGTTCGTACGGGTCCTTGAAATCCTTGAAAATGCTTGTATTTTAATCTTGTGTTTTTAAGGTTTGGAAAGTGCTTGAATTTTCAATCTAAGTGCTTGTAAATGCTTGAAATCTTAATCATATAAATTTTACAATTAACAGCAATCCGGCTCAACAGATCGATCTAAACGAGAGAATAAAAATAGTGAAATGGGGGAAAAAAACTTTCTCCCTGAAGGGCTTGTGTGTGACATGCTGGTCAGTTGTCATGTGCGGCGTGACGTCCCCCCCTAGAGAACAGTGCGCAGCCCAACATGCCGGGAGGCTGTTGGTTCAATGACCGTTGGCTGGATATTGAAAAATATAAACCAAGGATAAGACATGGCGCAAATCCACAAATAGCCTGCTGCAAAGTCTGCAGAAAGGAGATCAGCCTTTTCGCCATGGGAGAGTCGGCACTCTCCAGCCAAATGAAAGGTACCCTGTTAGCCCTACAGGTGAATTAGCCTACTGTTTGTTTATGCTAACCACCTTTTTATATGCTAGGCATGCATGTGTGATGTAGAAGGCACTGTTCCATATAACATGTAGGTGGTGTGATGATTCCCACCAGCCGTACCGCTGTCACCCGTGGGGTGTTTGTTGTTCGAGGCAGATTATCACATTGCCACAGTCGGTCGGTGACAAGTCTTGTCTAAAAATACCGAGTCGTGCCTGGGCCGACGGCCGCGGAGTGGTTGGCTCTCCCACTGGATACGAAGGCACGAGACCTTACAGACCGACCGCGGTCATGTGATAACCTGCCCCTAGCTACAAACGCCCAGCCGTTGACAGCGGTACAGCTGGTGGTTATTAATAACAGTATCAATAACAATGTCAAGAAGAAAAGATGTGAAAAAAATGAATGCTTAGAAAAGCATTAGGCTGATGTGCCCTGTTAAGGTCTAAAACTTATATGACTACACCTGATATAATTTAGCCAAACCAGTGCAAATCATCATGCCTCTCTTACTGTATGATGTCTTAATACAGTGTGTGGGATGACACATACTTGGGCTGCACTATTCTGGCAAAAATGTGAATCACAATTGTTTTGCTTGGAACTGAGATCATAATTCTCTGACACGATTTTACTCACAAAATGTTAATTGCATTGATTAACTTTAAAGAGCGTTTTGCAGGTTATTTTTTGTAAATGAACACTTAGCATTGTCTGATAATGGCTGTAGTTTAAGTCAGTCATTGATTTATGTGTTATACAACACAAAAGGGCTCAAATTTAGAGGATGAAGTGTCTGTTTTCAGTATAGCTGTTAAAAACGTTCAACACGTTCAACACGTTTCAACATCTCATCATATGACGTAGCATGGGGACTCTGCTTTGATCCAATGTGCATAATAGGTGGTGGTGAGTGAGGGCAGGCGTTTTGGGATGTGTTTTTTGTGCTTCTTACAGTGTATTACATTTAATTTGACCATTTGTTAAGATTGTTAAATACCGCGTTTGTGCTTGATGCAGAAATATGAGCTTAGCAGGATATCGAAGCCACTCTTTCCCCAATAGGAAGAAAAATTGAATTAGCTTTCGTGCTTGGGTTTGTTTTTGCAGGTGGAGAGATGGGACTTTATTTCTACATTGGTCACCAAAATCGCGGTCGTCTGTGGTAAAATCCGTTTCACTCTCCTTACCGCAGACGTTCCTCCGCCGTAACTCTCACTCACTCTTTCCTCACTCATCTGCAGTAGGCAGCAGCAGGAGCAGGCTCACGTGTTGTAAAGACACTTTACCATTGGTTGAGGGAGGAGGCAGCGGTGATGCTGCGTTTGGGAGCAATTGCTTATATTGCAGCCCGTGAAATAAAATGCTTAAGAATCAAAATAATAATAAATAGTAATAAAACAGTGAAATCGCCATTTTGTGTGTGCATGAATTCTATCACATTATGCAATTTACAACTGCTTACAGTACTTGAAAAGTTTGAAAATTGACCTTGAAAGTCCTTGAAAAGTGCTTGAATTTGACCATGAAAAAAGTGTACGAACCCTGATTATAGACCCATTAAATTGTTTCAGCCTTAACTGGGTTTTCACTGTTTTTTTCAGGTCAGAACTGGAATTTTCATCAGATTTATATAGACATACCTAGATTTTCAAAGGTGTTCTAGAGCCAAGTTTACAATTGTTTTCTTTTGTCTAATAGGATTGCATTTATTTTTTAAATGCCATATCTGCCATTGCACTGATTTCATTTATTCAAAACGAGGTGTAGACTATCAAGTCGTTACTGAGCCTGTTTGAAACTAGAAAAGCTGCATTTTCACTGGTTTCCTACAGGCAAATGTTTGTTTTTTTTAACATGTTCTATTGGGTGGTCTAATGGCCCTTTTCCACCAGCCTGCCTTGGCTACTCTACTGTACTCTACTCGGTTTGCGTTGCGTTTCCACCGGCACAGTACCTCCTAAATCAAACCAGTTTTTAGTACCTACTCTGCTCTGGTTTTAAGCGAGCTGAGCCGATACCAAAAGGTGACGTCGACCGACTGCCGACTACTGATTGGTCAGAGAATGTCTTCACCGATGGGTCATGAGCGCAACGTCCAAAACAGGAGTGCAGTACATACGCTTTGTTACTTTATGGCAATAACTTGCTGCCATCACAGTGTTACACACAGGACTTTTTCATTACGAGCTAACTAACAAGCTAGCGGTAGCTTCCATTAGCTTACCTTCATACGTCTTTTCTTTGCAGCCCGGTTGCTCTTGTCCTCGGCTTCAAACTGTTGTATCGATTTGCAAAACTTTCCTGTACTTCTCAAGGGTATTTCTTCTCGCCGCCTGCAGCCTTCTTCTGCTTTCCTCTTTCATTCGGTTTGTAACAAAAAGCCACAGACCAAGCATCAAGTATAGTATTTCCTCCAAGTCCTCCATTGTTTTGATTGTTGTGTCGCGCTCAAAATGACATGAATGCAGTGTCGCCCATCTGTTTCATGGCGACCCCGCCCCCGCTGGGTAGGGAACCGGTCTGGTGGAAAAGCAGCACAATGCGAGTAGAGTAGAGCCGGGTTGAGTCGGGAACAGCTGAGCCAAGTAGAGTAGGGCTAATGGAAAAGGGCCATAAGTCAGCTGCACTCATGTTTTGTAGCCATACCTGGAGTTTCACTGGTTTTATGAAGACATAACTAGGTTTTCACTATTTTGATGGAGTGGTTTCTGGGTTTTCACCCTTGTTGTACTAACAAACCTGTTTTTTACTGGGTTTTTACTGTCCTAAGTATGTTCTCGGTTGTTTTGTGTAGTCTAAATGTTCATTAATGACATTCTAAAGCAGGCATCACCAAATGGCGGACCTTGGTCTGGATTCGGACTGAGTGATGGCTGCCGGCCTCATCTGTGGAGCAGGTACTGCTGGCTTTGGGTAGGCCATGGGAGCATCTCATATGCCTCCTGTATGAACAAAGCCATAGTCCTGTTTTTCAAGGTCAGAGCTTTGTAACAGCACTTATCAAGAATGGATTATCTCTTGATGAGGAGCTTATTCAACTTTCCCCTCTGGCTGTGCCATCCGCGGATCAAGTTATCTGGTGTCCCTTCATTCATCCCAAAATAAAGCGCTGGAACAGGAGCTTAAACATTTCGGTAAGTTTGCTAGTGGTAGTGGCTACTATTGCTTTGGGGTGTAAGAATACCAAGTTGAAACAGATTCAGTCTCTGCGGAAACAAGTTTTCATGTTTTTGGACTCCCCAGCTCAAACACTGGATGTGTCCTTCCGCATAAAACATGACCAGGGTTTTGATCAGAATCTTGCTGGTGCCAGTGTTTTCATGTAAAGCTGAGGGGAGTTTTGATGCACTGCGAAGATTGTTGGCTTTGGGCTACTATGGTCCAAGATAGGTTAAACAATGTGGTTGTCTGTGTAACCCAGGTAATAAAATCCTACTTCGGCCTTATACATTACTCCCGTCTCAAAATCTTGCCGAGACGATCACATGGGCCAGTTGGCCAATCAGTGTTTACGCCTGCGGTGACGTCGCACCGTCATGTGGGTTGACGCGGCCAATCGGGTGCAGATATTTGGCATGGCACGTCAGTTTGAGTTCAGGCAGAGCAGGGAGAGCATTATCCGAACGAGCTACAGGTCGGTTTTCCAACTTTTTCTTCCTTATCTCGATTGAATAAAGAATGATACTAAGTGCCATGTACTCCTTAACTTATAGGAGCCCTCTACCATGGCCAATACTGAGAAGAACGAGTCGTGTTTGTGTTAACGGACGACCGGTAAGCCAAATTGTTTGTTGTGCTAACATTAGCCTAGCCGCCTCCATATATTTTAAAGGGACGCAGTTAGCCTACACGTGGGTAACTTTCATGGCTGTTTCTCTGAAGTGACTTAGTATGTGAGGCGACTTAAGAAGCCAAATGTATTTAGATTAATTGTTGTACGGACAATTAATCCTGAAAATATGTTGATGTTCTTGTCTGTGAGTGTTTAAAGTGCCTAAATGTTGAAATCAAGCGTAGCGTTAGTTCAGGCAGGCCACGACGTCAAGCTCTAACAGCATAGCTGTCATCACCGGTACAGATCAGCTGATGGCTCGGCTGACTCCCGTGTCTGCTTCCTATTGGAAATTGCATTCAGAGCGGGCTATTTAAACTGCTCTAGCCCGATCTCCTTCCTGCTTCCTCTGCTGGCATTTTGCAAGTCAAGCTCCCGCATGAAGAAAAGATCGCTGATATTCGTACTTACCCTGCTTCTCCTGATGTCGTCGCCCCTTGTCCACGATGAAGACCCGTGGCAATATGACGGTATCATGGTGGAGCCTCATCAAATCTTTGAATCAGAGGAAGCCATCACCGACGAGAGGGCTCCTTCTCTCCGTCGTAGCTCTCACCTGGCAGGCAAAGGTAACGTCCCAGACGGCCCATCGATAGATGACTGGCCGATTCCTAAGCTGTTGGAATTCCTGTTTGCCAACGATGTTACCGCTCTGGTTGGAGCGGCTCACCAGGAACTGTTTGCCTTATTCTTAAATTTTGCTGGATTGCCACCCGTCAACCAGTGTCCTGTCTCCGCTCCTCAGAAGGCTTCGGCAAAACACAAACACTGCTCCCAGAACTCAGTAGTCGCTCCGACTCTAGCCGCTGCCCCGCCGGCCAAAAAAGCCAGACCCCCGACCTCAGCAGTTGCCTCCACAGTGCCAGCAAACAACACCATCTTGGCAGCGCTGTCTTCCATTTAGTCATCCCTTTCCAGCATGAATTCAAGAATCCAGACCTTAGAGACCGCCGCCGCTTCATCCTCCAGCTCTGCTCTCCAGTCCACCGTGTTTACATCCCGGGAACCTGCTGCCTCTTCCTCCACGCAAGCCAGTGACGTCATTCCGGCACCCCTCGAAGACATCACAATCCTGCACAGGACCCTGGCTAGTGCAGTCCCAATCTCAACTGGTGTTCCATTCTACCCTCCTGCTGCTGCCATCTCCTGCAATTTGAGAAGCCAGATCCTCGCAGGTAATGATGTACATTTAGTCAAAATCCTGCTGTGCTCAGATTTCAGTGATAAGCGTGTGGTAGATTGTGGCGATGTTAAAGGATAGTGACCCCAGACTTTCAAAGACTCTAACACTAGCAGAATTTATTGTTGCTTTTGGTGTGTTCAGAGATGTAATCTGCGAAGTCTATCCATCCTGTCGGGCTGAACTAGACACCTATCTGGCCATCATTGCAGATCTCGCCATGACATACGGTGGAACTCTGTTCTATGAATACCACAAATCATTGTCTGCCAAGGCTGCTATGTTCAGAGGTTTAACCAAAGACTGGACTGGTCTGTGGTTGAACTGGCTCTAATCAGCAGGCACTGCACTGGCCGCCAAGCTCTTTCCTGCTCCATTTGTAGCTCACTCCTCAAACATGTGTCCCAAATCTGTGCAAATCAAGTCCATCCGCCGGCAGGCCCAAAATCCAATGAGAATAAGGTGTCACCTTTTTGGACTCCAATGTGTCATAATTTCAATGAAAATGTGTGCAAATTTGTAAATTGTAAATATATTCATGCTTGCAGCTACTGCGGGGACAGTCATCCAAAATCTGTGTGCCCCAGACGAACTCGCCTTGTGAGGAAGGAAAAGAAAAACTAAAACCTTCAACTCTAGTCAACGTGGCTGAGCTGGGGAAGGTTTTGAAGAAGCATCCAAACCACTGCTTTGTCAATTATTTGTTAACCAGACTGGTTCAAGGATTCATGGCTGCTTTTTTGTGGTTGCCTAAAGTATCACATACATGTAGTAATCTGCAGTCTGCTCTGAAAGAGCCTGAAATTGTTGACACTCTGTTGGAAAAAGAAGTCAGGAAAGGTTTCATGATCGGACCTCTGGATAAATCTACCGGGTGTTGCTACCCGGAAATATTCTGGTAAAAAGCGTCTCATCATAGATTTATCAGCTCCTCATCATGATGAAGTCCAAAGTGTTAACAGTCTTACTCCACTTCAGCCGTTCTGTCTGTATTATGCCTCAATCGACGATGCCATTAAGCTCATCAAACAAGCAGGTAGAGGAGGTGGTTATAAAAGGCCGACATCACAGATGCGTTTAAAGTCATGCCTCTACACCCTTCACAATGGCATCTGTTCAGTGTTAAATGGAGAGAGAAATTGTATTTTGCAGTTAGGCTCACCTTTGGGTGTCGCAGCAGTCCAAAAATTTTTGACACATTGTCTGAAGCTCTTTGCTGGATTCTCTTAAATAACTGCAAGCTGCCATTCGTGCTTCACCTGTTAGATGATTTTTTGCCCGTAGATTATCCTCATGCTAAGCCAGATCATGCAATCACCACACTTAAAGATACTTTTAAAAATCTGGGAGTCCCCTTATCAGAGGAGAAAACTTCAGGTCCACTTCAAGCCATTGAATTTCTAGGTATCAAATTAGACAGTGTTCTCATGCAAGCCTCCCTGCCTCTCAAGGAATTAAACCGCATCAGAGAAATAATGAAGGAACAGGTTTCAAAATCCATTTCAAAAAGAGATCTGCTCTCCCTGCTAGGTCATCTCAATTTTGCCATGCATGTGATTTCTCAAGGCCGCTCATTTATATCCAGGCTTCTCGACCTCTCAAAATCAGTTGAAAAGCTACACGACACAGTAACTCTGGATGAAGGGTGCAGATCAGAGCTCCGGTTCTGGTCTTTACTGCTCGAGAAATGGAATGGCATTTCGTTTTTCTATAACGATTATACAGAATCATCTTTGGCCATTAGATTATTCACCGACGCAGCTCCTTCCGTGGGTTTTGGGGGGTTCTTTGATAACCAGTGGTTCCCTGATGCATGGCCAAAAGAATTGTCATCTTTGCCAGCTAGTGCTTCTTCTTCTGCCCTAATGGAAATATACCCAATCATTATAGCTTGTCTTCTCTGGGGAAAGTTCTGGTTCAGGAAGAAAATTATTTTCTTTTGTGACAAAGCAGCTGTCCACATTATAAACAAAGGGTGTTCCTCTATTTAACCTGGGCATCCGTACTGGGGAACTTCTTTATTCATGCAGCTCACATTCCAGGATTGGATAGTAAGGTTGCTGACGCTCTGTCTTGATTTGAATTTCAGAAATTCCACAGACTGTGTCCGGACGCGGCGCCATCCAGCCTGCCTTGCCCTCCCTTCCACCATACGGTGCTAGATTAGACACCACCTTGCAGACATACATGCTGTCAGCTACTCGCTTTATTCGTTCTGGTTTAACGAAATATACATTAAAATTGTATGACTCTGCATGGTCCTATTTCACCGCATTTTGTTCTTCTTTCTTTGTTGCAATTCTTCCTATAAGTATTCCCATTGTATGTGCTTTTCTGGTTCACTGTTTTGAGTCCCGCAAAATGCAGCCGTCCTCCATCAAAGGCCTCCTTGCAGGTGTCCAGTTTCACCTGCGTTGCTTGGATCCGTCCACTTACAGCTTACTAGAAAATCCATCCATTAAGCTTCTCCTAAACGGCTTTAAAAGAAAGAAACCACAAGGCAATGACATTTGTCTCCCTTTCACTCCTCCACTTTTACACAAATTAATCTCTCACTTAAGGAACGGGTGCTTCGGTTCATACACAGACTCACTGTTAGAAACTGTCTTCCTCACCGCTTTTTATGGGTTCTTAAGGTGCGGAGAATTCACTACACGCTAACGATCTTTTGATCCTTCTCAAGACCTCACCATAAGTGACGTAGCAGTCCACAGTCATTACTTTTGTGTTCTCTTGAAACATTCCAAAACTGATAGAGATAGAAGAGGAACATCAGTCATAATTTCTCAAACTAACTCTGATTTTTGTCCATTGTCTTCCATGGTCCGCTATCTGAGAAGCCGTGTCCAAGCCAGCCCTCAGGAGCCGCTGTTCATCACGGAGGGAGGGGAGCCCCTGTCACGAGCCTGGTTCACCTCTCGCCTTCGTCTCCTTTGCCAACTCTGCGGTCTTCCTCCAGAATGCTACACGCCTCATTCATTCGGCATAGGAGCAGCAACAACAGCGGCAATGGTCGCTCCTGTGTCCACCCTAAAAGCTATGGGCAGATGGTCTTCCTCAGCTTTCAAACGTTATCCTGGTGATAGAGCCATCCTAGATGCTCAAAAAGCCATGAGCCTGTCATTGTAACTTCAATCGATATAATAAATGTGGTTGGTTATGTCTATCTCATTATTTATCAGGCTAAAGGGTAATGTGAGGCTTATTCCCTATTTAAATTTATAGGCTAAATAAATAAATAAATAAATAATAATTTCAATCCTAGATAGCTTCTTGCAGAGAGTCAGGGATTGCTGGTGTGGTCGTTTTGGGGGTTTTTATTTACTGCTGCGCTCCCTGCTTATTCCGTTCATGATGGCTCATGATGGGCAGGAAGGTGTGCTCTTCCTGCCTCAGGCTTTCCATGCAAGCACGTGGAAGAGCAGGGAGTCCCAGAACAGTACCATACCCCCAAATGAAACTGTGCAAGTAAATAAAGATTATTTTGACAAAGTGGTCCTGACTGAAATCAAGCGTAGTGTTAGTTCAGGCAGGCCACGACGTCAAGCTCTAACAGCATAGCTGTCATCACCGGTGCAGATCAGCTGATGGCTCGGCTGACTCCCGTGTCCGCTTCCTATTGGAAAATTGTATTCAGAGCGGGCTATTTAAACTGCTCTAGCCCGACCTCCTTCCTGCTTCCTCTGCTGGCATTTTGCAACCCACCTCCACCCCAGCTCCTCCTGTCATTGTATTCATGTTGATTGCTCTGCTCTGTCTGGGTTTTTATTTGCTGCTGCGCTCCCTGCTTATGCCGTTCATGATGGCTCATGATGGGCAGGAAGGTGTGCTCTTCAAAGTGGTCCTGATTGAACTGTACTCATACCATCAAAGGTTAATTTATCTAAGCTTTTCTGGAAGCACTTTACCGTAACTTGAATTGTCTATTTATAACCTATACCTAAATAATGTAGTAAATGTTATTTATTACTTTTTCTGAACAATGTGAAATGTATTTATACCATGAGATATGACCATGTAGATACATAGGAATTAATTAATAGTGTAATTGATACTATTTATAGATTTGTGTGCACACTGGAACATATGTATGTATGTAAATATATATATATATATATATATATATATATATATATATATATATATAATGTAGATTGTGTAGACATATATATGTATATATATATATATACATACATACATATATATGTATATATATGTATATATATGTGTGTGTGTGTATGTGTGTATATATATATATATATATATATATATATATATATATATATATATATATATATATATATATATATATATATATATATATATATATATATATATATATATATATATGTATTGGAATATATAGATATTTATGGTTAAATGTACATTTAGATTTATTTGAATCTGGTCCTGTTCTCCAGGCCAGGTTTTTGATCCTTCTGATGGTGAACTGAACGGAGCCTATCTAGGACCCAAAAAGGACTGAACAGTGGAGAGCCGCTCCCCTCCTGCCAGGCTGGTAGGGGGCTCTCTGTAGCCCAACAGACTAACTCTTACCCCACTCACTTCAGCCACAGCCCCCTGCAACCCACTTTTCCCCATAACTTTTCCCCATCGCTACATCCCCCTGGACTCAATATAAACCCAGACGTGGGTTTCCCTTTTTTTTTTTCTCTTCCCAATGGACTGTTGGCAGGTTAATAGGTCTCATTTTGTGATTTTGTACTGGGTTTGAGAGTTTTTGAAAGTTTTCCCTGTTCTCAAGATCCAAGTGTTATTTCTTCGAATTGTGAATGAATTGACTTTTGAGAATTGTTTTTCTTAAATATAATGGCCATTCCGAGTATCTGTTCACTGTAAATATTGAGCACTGTATTTTTTTTGTATGTCACTTGCTTTTTCCTTGAATACATGTTACCATCAAACACAAATCTCAGCCTCTTGTCCACTCCCTCCATGAGCAACTCTTAATCTTCTGGTTCAGCCCATTTCCGGTGCTCATGTCATATACTGTGTAGACATAAAAACCTTATATAGTACTTGATAGTCCATATTTAAATACATAATACTGACACAGGTGCTACATAAATTATATGGCGAGCTAGCCAGGAGGGAGATGGACAGATCTGAGCAGGTATCAGTTGTAAATGTTGTAAATTTGACATTTATTGCAAAAATGGACATTTTTGAGAAACATGGCATAAAAATTCCAAACCCTGTTTTGATCAAATACGTGACACACGACGACACTGACGGTGAAGTAGTTGAATTTTTGAATCAGTATGGCAAAACTTCAAAAGTTAAGGTTATAACCGAGCCTGGTGTTTTTAAGGACACAATCATTGTTGAGTTTGAGTCAGGTAATGCTTTGGTTGAGTTGCGCAAACTTTTGCTGTACAAGTACTCTTGTCAGACTGACAAGGTAACTGATGACATCTTAGAACTTTCGACCATTTGTTCCAAGTGCTATGGAGAGTTGAAAACGCAAAAGTATTTGGGGGACTTAAAAGAATTGGCCAAACTCACAGGACAGGACTATGCTGAAGTCCTGAAGGGTGTGATGTCTCTACTGAGCCAGTCTGTCACTGAACAAATGCCCATTCCAGCAGTGAAGACCTCTCCAGATGCTGATGAAGGAGTGGTGTCATCTGCTCCCAGTACTGCTGTTCCTGTACAGGTGCCCAACACTGCCACCTTTGATCCTCTTCAAGGTACTACAGCTGTGTCACAGAGTCTAAGAGAGGAGTGGCCACAAGTCCCTTCACATCCCCCCTGCCCATGGGGCAACAAGACCTTCATTTCCTGCTATGACTTTTCCTGATCTTAACCCACCAGGAATTCAGCGTTATGTGGTTGAGCACATTGTGAAAAGTGATGATAGTGCAGTCCATGTATCCTCACAAAGACTCCGATGGTTTTCAGGACGTGTTCCGAGACCACAACACGAATCCGACAATGAAGTCTGGCGATCTGGAGTTGATCTCCTTTTTAAAGATCTTGCCATCTCAGACCTGTAACGCTCAAGGAGAATACTGGAAAGTCTACTCCCGCCAGCAGCAGACATGGTAAGGCATCTCATGCCCGAAACACCACCAAAGACCTACCTCCAGATTCTTGACATGCATATGGAATAGTCCAAGATGGTGATAAGCTGTACGCCAAGTTTATGGAGCTATTCCAGGACGCTAGTGAAAAGCCATTTGCGTACTTGCAAGGCCTGCAGGTTGCACTAAATTTGGCTGGGAAGAGGGGAGGAGTCCCAGCCACTGAGCTAGACCGACATTTATTGAATCGAGTTTGCCGTGGCTGCTGGGACAACACGCTCATATCAGAACTGCAGCTCAAGCAGCGTAAGTCCCATCCCCCATCTTTTGCCGAGTTGTTGCTGCTACTCCGCACAGAGGAAGATAGAGAGGCTGCCAAGGCTCAGCGTATGAAGCAGCACCTCGGTTCAAAAGCCAGAGCTGGGGTACGTGCCCAATACACCGCTGCCACTCCAGAAGAATCAAAAGTTGACCCACTGACTACCATCACTCGGCAGCTTGCTCAGCAGCTTGCCGACATTCAAAAGCAGCTGGCGTCCCTTACTGATCAGTCCAATCGAAAGCAGCCCACTTCATCCAAGCCAACTCATGCCAGCAGGCTCAGTGACAGCATGAACCCCGGCAAAACTACTCCTCACCCATCTCACAAGACTCAATCCTCCAGACCAAAGCCTGGTTATTGTTATAACTGTGGAGAAGATGGACATATAAAACCCAACTGTGACAATAATACAAATCCCTCACTTGTGGCCATGAAGAAAAAACAGTTCACAGAGAAACAGAAAAAATGGACAAGATCAGACCCTCACAGTGCCTCGTCTTTAAACTAGATCGAGTTACTGTTCAGGGGCAAACGAGAACTGCAGAGGACTAACAACATCCCACCAAGCAGACACCACTGAAATGCATCGATCAGTCACGTTTCAATCCCAAAGAGACTATTCACCTGCCAAAAGGTTTAATCGGGTCCAGATGCACTGGCCAAGTCATCATAGCTGGTCAAGAATTTTCATGCTTGCTGGATACCGGATCACAAGTGACGACAATACCGTCTCCATCTACAATCAACACTTCTCACACCAACCTGTCAAACCACTAGATGACTTGCTACAAGTAGAGGGAGCCGCTGGACAAGAAGTACCCTATTTGGGCTACATGGAAATGACTGTCACATTCCCTAAAGAGTTCATTGGTGCTGATATGGACATGTGTACCCTGGCACTGGTGGTCCCAGATGTCAGGCCAGGATTCCAGTCCCAAGTCCTGATTGGAATGAACACTCTAGACCCATTTTATGAGCAACATCTTGAAAGTAAGTGTGCCAGCTACAAACCATCCTGGCATGGCTACAGGGCTGTCCTGCATTTGCTCTAGCTGCGGCATCAGCAGACCCAAGGGGCTAATGATGGTGCAGTGAGGTTGGCTAGTAAAACCCCAATCGAAGTTCCCGCAGGCTGCACCCTGGTCATCAAGGGTTCTGTCTGTGCTACTCCACCACCAGCCAGCAAATGTGCTCTCATGGAACAGCCATCCACCCAACTGCCTGGAGGTTTGTGTGTAAGGAACTGTCTTGTTACCCTGCCAAGCACTGCACCTTACAGGATCCCCATTATGATCACTAACAAATCTGACCAGAACATAACGCTTCCCTGTCATGACTCGAAACATCCTTTCAATGAGAGATGGACACCCCTATGCCAACTTGCCTTTGACTCTCTCATTGACAAACTGACGACAGCCCCAGTGTTTGGATTTGCAAATCCAAAACAGCCATACATCCTGCACACCGACGCAAGCGCTACAGGCCTCGGAGCAGCTCTGTATCAAGAACAGGAAGGACGATTGCGTGTGATAGCATTTGCCAGTCGTGGGTTGTTTGCCAGCGAGTCTTGATATCCAGCACACAAACTGGAGTTTTTGGCCTTAAAGTGGAATGTTACAGAGAAGTTCCATGATTATCTATACGGAACCAGTTTTGTGGTTGTAACTGACAGCAATCCCTTGACATACATCTTGACATCTGCCAAGCTTGATGCTGCTAGCCACAGATGGCTTGCATTCGATGAAAAGCCCTTCCAGAGCGAGCTGCACCGCTAGTAAACATTAGAACCAGCTGGCCCCTTGAGTTAGTGTGCATGGATTATCTGACACCCGAGGCCGATAAAAGCAACACCAAAGACATCTTGGTCATCACAGATCATTTCACCAAGTTTGCCGTGGCCATTCCAACTGCAAATCAAAAGGCTAAGAAGGTCGCTAAATGTCTGTGGGAGAACTTTATTGTGCATTATGGAATCGGCGTTTGCACACCGACCAAGGCCCCGACTTCGAGTTCCATCTCATCTGAGAATTTTGCGACATCTCCTGCATCGAAGAGACCCGGACCACACCATACCACCTTGTGGGAATCCCGTGGAAAGATTCAACAGAACTTTGCTCAGCATGTTGGGTACTCTGGAGCCAGAGCAAAAGCAGAGATGGAAGGAGTACGTGAAGCCACTGGTTCATGCATACAACTGCACCAGAAATGAGGTCACAGGCTACACTCCTTATGAGCTGATGTTTGGTTGCTCTCCTCGGTTACCTGTGGACCTTGCTTTCGGGTTACCAGTCAGAGACGCACCCTCAACATCGCACTCAAAATACATGCAGAGCCTGGAAGAAAGCTACCAACTTGCTTCCAAGAACGCAGCAAAATCAGCAGAGAAGAACAAGACCCACTTTGATCAACGAGTCAAACCATCTACTCTAGTAGAGGGAGATCGAGTGCTTGTCCGGAATGTAAGGCTCTGTGGCAAACATAAACTAGAGGACAAATGGGAGAGAGACATCTACGTGGTTGTTAAACGTGCTGGTGATCTCCCTGTTTACACTGTGCGCCCTGAAACAGATTCATATGGAAAAACTTGAACATTGCACAGGGACCTTCTACTTCCATGTGGTTTCCTGCCTGCAAGTAAAGAGCCAGAACTGCAATCTGTCACACCTACACGCAGACCTCAAACTCGTAGTCTGAAGAAGCCAGTTGTAGACCCAGGGGAAAGTCTGAGCGAGGAAGAGGAGGATTGGAGATGTCCTCTGGTTTCAATCTCCCCAGCGGTGAAGTTTAGTGTAGATGGAACTCTTCCTATCCGGTTTTCATCCCCCAACACTGCAGTATCCGAACCAGTACACTTACCCGCACAGAACATGCCTGTGGCTGGGGAGTCCGCTCTGGTGTCTGACTCTGTGGATCCATCGTTACTCAGCCTGGAAGAAAATGTCTCGGGAGAATCTGAAGAGCAAACCGGAGAATACTTACCAGAACCTGAAGAGGCCACTTCTTACCCTGAAACACTGCCACCTGAGGAAGATGGGGAGCTTGAAGGCTCAGTAGAGATATCCCCCAATTCAGCTGTAGCACCACCGCAAGCCACTGAAACACCTGTTGCTGATACAAATTCTGGGGATGATGTAGATACTGTTGAGCCGGTCCAGCCTATTCGTCATTCCTCACGACAACGACAGCCGCCCATGCGTCTGCAGTACTCTGGGTTAGGTAAACCGCTAATATCTGTTGTACAGACTCTGTTTCATAGTTTGGCTGATGCTTGTGGTGAAGCTTTTATTGTTCCTTTATCTAATGTTGCTGGTCGTTCTCGTGTCCATGTAGTTTAGCATGCACCGGAGTTGCATGGTTTTAGGGGGGGAGGATGTAACCCAGGTAATAAAATCCTACTTCTGCCTTATACATCACTCCAGTCTCGAAATCTCGCGGTAATTCCCGTTAATCTCGCGAGACCACCACATGGGCCAGTTGGCCAATCAGTGTTTACGCCTGCGGTGACGTCGCACCATCTTGTGGGTTGATGCGGCCAATCGGGTGCAGATAGTTGGCATGGCACGTCAGTTTGAGGTCAGGCAGAGCAGGGAGAGCATTATCCGAACGAGCTACAGGTCGGTTTTCCAACTTTTTCTTTCTTATCTCGCATGAATAAACAATGATACTAAGTGCCATGTACTCCTGAACTTATAGGAGCCCTCTACCGAGGCCGATACTGAGAAGAACGAGTCGTGTTTGTGTTAATGGATGACCGGTAAGCCAAATTGTTTATTGTGCTAACGTTAACCTAGCCACCTCCATATATTTTAAAGGGACGCGGTTAGCCTACACGTGGGTAACTTTCATGGCTGTTCCTCTGAAGTGACTTAGTATGTGAGGCGACTTAAGAAGCCAAATGTATTTAGATTAATTGTTGTACGGACAATTAATCCTGAAAATATGTTGATGTTCTTGTCTGTGAGTGTTTAAAGTGCCTAAATGTTAAACTGTATTTATACCATCAAAGGTTAATTTATCTAAGCCTTTCTGGAAGCACTTTACCATAACTTGAATTGTCTATTTATAACCTATACCTAAATAATGTAGTAAATGTTATTATTACTTTTTCTGAACAATGTGAAATGTTTTTATACCATGAATGTCGATACATAGGAATTAATAGTGTAATTGATACTATTTATAGATTTGTGTGCACACTGGAATATATGTATGTGGATATATATATATATATATATGTATATATATATATATGTGTGTGGCAACTCGAGGGTGAAATAAGACAAATTTCAAAATTTGGTTTGAAAGGTAATTTGTCTTAGATTATTGTTGAAAGACCAACAACGCCACTTTGGGAATTTCACCCAAAGAATTAGTTAAAGACCTTTTTGAAGGCACACAGGCTCGTTTACCTCAAGGAGTAGGAGACGTGGTTCCAAGTTGCAAAAATATTCCTTTTATTAGCAAATAACAATAAAAAAAATACCAAACACACCAGGGAAGGGGAGACCTTTTCCAGGAGCTGAGGCTTACCGACGGTGCATGAGTGGAGGAACAGGGTAGGGGGATCCCATGGGAGAAAAGACACCCCAATTGCACGTGGCAAGCACACGAACACTCACACAGTGAAATAACAAAGGACCAGGGTACACAGCATACAGTAAAAAAAGGGAACCACCACCAGGACACCAGAGACCACCACTGTCGGCTCTCAGCAACTGGAAAGGGACAAAGAAAAGGGGATTAGTGGGATACACTCAAAAGAAACAAAAATACCAACCCAAAATAATAACAAATTATATTAAACAATATGGGGGCAGCCACCAATTAACTTAATAAATCAACTCACATACTGCCAACCAATCAAAACCCTTGGGTAAACAAATAGAATAAACCAAAACTTATACTTGAATAAGGAAACAAAATGTTTAACTAATCAAGAACATATTAATTAAACAAAAGAATGAATTTTTGCCAAATTAAAGGGGGACAAAATAAAGGTTTAAAGAGATATGAGATTATTAAAATGTAAATCATACAAACTAATTTAGCTAAAAAATGTTTCTTCATAAACTCAAATCAAACCATGACGTAAACATATAAGGGGAAAGAAATTAGAAAACCCAAGGGGGGAAAAAGAACACAAAACAGGAGGAATAAATTAACTAAGGAATAACCCCACAGTTAACTCTATCACTCATTAAAAAGCAGTCCGTTAAATATAGGCTGATAAAAGGTCGACACGTAGGTTAAATGAATAAATTGGTCCAGTCCAGCATGCCATGCACAGTTTACTCCCTGCTCCCGTTCCTCTGTGCAGCGACAGGCTCCACACTGTCAGCTTGGGAACAGCTGAGAAACAGCTAGCCAGCTGCTTCAGCCGAGCAGAACACCAGAAGTGTTGTAGCCGTAGCAGGGCAGAGACCTGGGGCCTCAGACACAGAAGCAGGAGAAGGATAACGCAGCAGGGTGGCTAGAGAAGGCAGCGAAGAACAGCAGCACAGACCGAGGAAAGCAGAGGAGAGCAGTGTCAAAGCTGTGATTTCCTAACGTTAATTTAGCATCGCTGGAGTTCCCCAGGGAGACACCCGGTCCACACAGCCCCTGTCACAAACAAAATTACCTTATTAATCTTATGAGCAGAGGATGAGGGTACAGACCTGTCATAAGGCACACATACCGATCAGGCTGTGAGAGAGATCACCCACGAGGGAGAGGAGCGAGAGGAGCCCAGCCTAAACTTGCCAGCAGCGACAGCGATCAAGCACACCGGCGGTCATGAAAGCAAGCGAGAATTAACCTTGCACCTAAAACCAAGCCAAATGGCAAGCAGATCAGCGTGATAATCGAACCATTTTACGTTGTTTGCAGCCACTGGTAACTTACCTGCGCCAGTGAAAGCATGAGGAGAGAGGCGAGGCAACCCGGAAGTGATGGGAAAACCAGAGCAAGAGGGAGAGGGAGGCTGCCACTACCCCCTTTTATAGAGTGCCCCCATCAGGTCATAGGCTGACAGGGACCCCAAGTAAGCAGGAGAACACAGCTCATGTAAGAGCAAGGCTGAGACACATCATCCTGCTACATATATATAGACACTAGAATGTGTATACATACATATATATAGGTATTAGAATATATAGATATTTATTGTTAAATGTACATTTAGATTTATTTGAATCTGGTCCTGTTCTCCAGGCCAGGTTTTTGATCCTACTGATGGCGAACTGAACGGAGCCTATCTATGACCCAAGAAGGACTGAACAGTGGAGAGCCGCTCCCCTCCTGCCAGGCCGGCAGGGGGCTCTCTGTGGCCCAACAGACTCTTACCCCACTCACTTCAGCCACAGCCCCCTGCAACCCACTTTTCCCCATAACTTTTCCCCATCGCTACATCCCCCTGGACTCAATATAAACCCAGACGTGGGATTCCCTTTTTTTTTTCTCTTCCCAATGGACTGTGGGCAGGTTAATAGGTCTCATTTTGTGATTTTGTACTGGGTTTGAGAGTTTTTGAAAGTTTTCCCTGTTCTCAAGATCCAAGTGTTATTTCTTCGAATTGTGAATGAATTGACTTTTGAGAATTGTTTTTCTTAAATATAATGGCCATTCCGAGTATCTATTCACTGTAAATATTGAGCACTGTATTTTTTTTGTATGTCACTTGCTTTTTCCTTGAATACATGTTACCATCAAACACAAATCTCAGCCTCTTGTCCACTCCCTCCATGAGCGACTCCTAATGTTCTGGTTCAGCCCATTTCTGGTACTCATGTCATATACTGTGTAGACATAAAAAACTTATATAGTACTTGCTAGTCCATATTTAAATGCATAATACTATATCCACAAAGAAATCCTGGACAAGACATAAAAATGATCTGCCAGCAGTTTGTTGGAATGCAGTGACACCAGAAGAAGAACATTTGGTTCTTTTGTTTAGAACTGTCATGGTCGGCTCAAAAAGGAGCGAGGTGGGGGAGCAACCTGCCAAACAAACTCCCAGGGATGAACGCCTTCAGCCTGCTTTTATGGATTAGAAACACCGAGCCCAGGTGTTCCGAATCCACGGCGACCCCGTCTAGCCACACCCACCTGCACCTGAAACAGAGAGACACTGCTAGCAAAACAGCAAGTAGATGGGGTCGTCACACCTCCCTACATGACAATAACTGTGAACATGCCAGGCTTACCATTACTGTCATGCTAACTACCTCTGCTGGGCTTCCCAGGACATAATGCACTATGCACTTTTTAACTGTCAGTTTCTGGATGCTCGCAACGTAATCTTGTTGTTATTGTAACTGCTGTTATTTTTTTAAAATGACAATAAAGTAAAGTATGAGTATGAGTTTGAAAGACGGGGTGTCTATGGAGACCACTACAAGACCACCACGGTAACCAGTAAAAAATAAAAGGAAATGTCAATATGAAAAATATGTCTATTTACAACTACGACTTATCAATAACTGCAAAAGACAATAGTATACAACCTGAGGGTGCCACTCTCTCATCCACAGCCTCAGGATCCTGCTGGTGCACACTGCGTATGGAAGGAGAGAAGTCAACACAGGCAGATTGCTACTAACCAATAGGGGCACGAGAATATTTTGTATGCCATTTGATATGGCATACATCTAAACAGTAAGACTGCAATAACAGGGACCACCGAATTAATCTTTGATTTGGACATTTTAAAGAGTTAAGGAATGTCAGTGGATTATGACCAGTACCCCCGAACCCACATCAACATCAAAATGGGACACATGCCACACTAGAGCTAAAGAGTTTCCTTCTCAATAACCGAATAATTCAACTGATGTTTGTTGAATTTCTTGGAAAAGAAACTTACAGGCCTATCCACCCCCTGGCTATCAGTTTGCAATAATACTGCACCTGCCCCGACATAACTTGCATCCACCTGCAACATGAACGGTTTTTCAACACATGGAGCAACCAGCACTGGAGCACTGCACAGAAGAGCCTTGGTGTTCTGGAAGGCCTGCTGACAAACAGGAGACCACATATATTTAACAGTCCCCTTCAACAGGTCAGTGAGAGGAGCAACAACTGAAGAAAAATTTCACCAGAAGTGTCGGTAGTAACCTACCATTCCTAAAAACCGTATTAGCTCTCTGTGCAATTGCCCTCACTTTTGCCTGCACTGGCCAAACCAAGCCCTGTCCAACAACATGTAACTAGATATGTAACTGTTGCATGAGCAAATTCACATTTTGCCAAATTGAAAGTGAGATGTGCAGCTGCCAGATGTTCAAACAGTGAACGAATACGTGATATGTGACTGTCCCAGCTATTGCTATAGATCACCACATCATCTAAACTACACAACCTTCCAAATCCCCAACCGCCATATTCATTAAGCGCTGGAACATTGCTGGCACATTTCTCAAGCCAAAATGCAGAGATTTCTTGTGCTCTATTTTAATAAAAAGCTGTATTGTGGAACCTGCCAGTAGCCCTTAAGCAAGTCAAATTTACTCACAAATGTTCCTGATCCCAATTGGTCAATGCAGTCATCCATCCTGGAAAGAGGGAATGTATCCGGATTGGTGCCAGCATTGACCTTTCGAAAATCAGAACAGAACCTGGGGGTGTTATCAGACTTGGGAACAAGAAGGCAAGGGGAAGCCCAGCTAGATGATGAAGGCTCAGCAATGTTATTATCCAGCATGTACTTTACCTCTGCATCAAGATACATACGCTTATCAGCAGATACACGATAATAACGCTGCTTAATGTGCATTGTGTCCCCCACCTCTAAGTCACGCTCAATCAGATGCGTCTGTGATGGTGTGTCACCAAACAAACTTGGGAAACTATGAACAAGTTCTACCAGCTCATGACGCTCCGGCTCCTGCAAATGACCTAACAAACTCTCTAGGTTCTGAAGAGCTTCGGTGTTCTTAAAATGACCACACAACACTGCTGCATCAAAATTGTCTGATTCCCTCTTTGTCTCCGCCATGTTCTGAGGAGAAACCATAACAGTGCTAGCAACAGCAACAGGCTGGGCACTCTCTGAACCACTGACGACAGGAGCAACAGGACCAACTACACGTGAGTAGTAAGGCTTCAGCAGGTTCACATGACAAAGCTGTGACTTTCTTCCCCGGTCTGGAGTCAAAATTAAGTAATTTCCCAATGATTGGTAACAGTGCCAGCACCTGGTCGCCTGGTCTAAAATGGCGCTGCTTGGAGTGCTTGTCATAAATTTTTTTCATTTTCACCTGAGCTGTGGCCAGTTTCTGTTTAGCCAACTCACCTGCAACATAGGGCCTGTGCCTAAACCCATTGACATAATTAATAAGGTTTTTTGGAGGATCCCCACTTTTAAAGTTATCCCGAAGGACAGCCAAAGGACCCAAAACAGAATGCGCAAAAACCAAATTGTTTGGGCTAAACTTGGTACTCTCCTGAACAACCTCTCGGGCTGCCAGCATCAACCAGTGCAAACCTTCCTCCCAATCCCTACCCAGCTCTACACAACAACACCGCAACAGAGACTTAAGTGTTTGGTGAAAACGCTCCAGTGCCCCTTGACTCTGCGCATGGTAAGCTGTGGACTTAGAATGCTTTACATTAATTTGTTTCAGAACTTGAGCAAACATATGGGACAAAAAATGTTTCCCTTGGTCACTCTGCAGAACCTTGGGGATGCCAAATACAGAAATGAACAACCGACCTGGTTGTTATCGACCTCAAAGGATATGCTGCTGGATATCTGGTGGTCTGACACATCACCGTCAAAAGATACTACGTACCCGACCTAGAGGGAGGCAGAGGACCAACACAGTCAATAATAATGTGTTCAAAAGGCTCACAAATGGCAGGTATGGGATGCAAGGGGGCAGGCTTAATAGCCTGATTTAGTTTTCCTGTAATTTGACAAGTGTGGCGAGTCTTAATGTACCCTGAGACATCTTTCTTCAATTTAGGCCAAAAGAAATGTCTCATAATTCCATCGTATGTTTTCCTGACCCCAATATGACCTGACTGGTCATGAAAAAGCTGCAACACCAAGCTACAAAATTTAGCAGGTACCACAATCTAAAAAACAGGGTTTCCCACACCAAGTTCACCACATGGCACCCATTTTCTCACCAAAAGACCATTTTCAAGGCAATAGCCATGCGCCTTGTTCTTCAGCTCTGCCACAGGGATCACAGCCACCAACAGGTCTTTGAGGGAGGAATCAGTCTGCTGTTCTGCCACCAACTCTGCAAGTGAAACAGACAATGGGAGATCAGACAATTCAACAAAAGGCTGCACATTAATATCCACCTCTTCAGGACCCTCATCCCTACGAGACCGTGAACGTGTCACAGCACAAGCTGTGAACACCTCGGGGAAGACACGCCCCCTCTCATCGGACTCGACGTCTTCACTGGAACCGAACTTACAACAGGAGGCGGAGGAGGAACCGCTGGACACACGTGCCCGCCAGCTAGCCCATTACCCAGGATAAGATGTACTCCTTCCAGCGCAGGGCGCACCACCATACACACCTCACCCTGTACAAGATCAGAAAACAGATGAAGAGTGTACAGGAGCGGACAAGACAGGCAGTTCCATACCAAGACCCAGCTCAGAATTTCCCATGTCGGAGTCCTTGGAAAAAGGAAGAACTGAGGATAGCAAAAACGAACCCAAAGCCTCTGTGTCTCTGAGGATTTTAACAGGCACCATCTCGCCATCAGCTGACAGAGAAACAAATCCATCAGAAACAAAAGGCAGGTAAGCCTCATCACAAAACACAGTGTCATTCCCCCGAACAAAAGGACAGTCTGCAGAGACATTAACAACTGGAGCCACTAGTGCTGCAGATTAAATGTTAGTTTGTTTTCCTTCTTAAAAAAAAAAAAAATCTAATTTTACATGACCCTTCTTATGACAGAAATAACAAATTTTATCAGAATCAAGTGAATGTGTCGCATGTAAACCAACATTTACAGCGGATTTCAACGGGGCTGCGGGGGAAAATCCATGCGTGTTGGGGTTATCCCTCTGACCACCGCCACCACGCACACTTCCCCAAGCACAACGATGAGTCAATACATACTGATTGGCTAAGACAGCCGCCTCACCAACTGTTTTTACCTGTTGCTCTGTCAAATAAATCGCAATGCGACCGGGAACCACATATTTAAACTGCTCAAGCACAATGAAATCACACAAATTCTGAAATGTTTCAACCTCAGAAGCGATGCGCCAGCGAGTGAAAGAATTTAACAGATCACATGAAAACTCTAGATATGACTGTTTCTCACCCTCTTTACTGTTTCTAAAACATTGGAGGTACGTTTCAGGAACCATCTCATAAGCTTTAAGAACAGCACTTTTAACTGCCGCGTAACTCAAACTGTCTGCCACAGACAGAGCCAAGTATGCCTCTTGCGCTTTCCCTGTTAACACACATTGCAACAGAACAGTACGATTCGCCTCAGGCCAGCCCCTTGCATCTGCAACTCTCTCAAACAGAGAAAAGAACATCTCTGGGTCATTCTCGTTAAACCTCGGAACAAGCCGCAGATTACCGAGAAGATCAAAAGAAGAGGGCAAGCGGTCTGCAGCAGAGCGCTCTCTTCTCAGACCTTGAGTACCAGTCATGCCCAACTTACCTTCTCTTATCAAATTTAATTTATCATGCTCCAAATCAATCCTGGCTTTCTCAGTCTCACATTTTAATTTCTTGAGAGTCAGTTCCTCATCAACATCTACCCGATGCTTAAATTTTTCATGCTCTATTTGTAGCAACAAAAACTCTTTCTGCTGTTCAAATGATAAACCTACCGGAAAAGTCAGCCCTGCCGTGCCAGTATGCAGTACCTACTACCTATTACGTTCATATGCAGTACGTAGTAGGCTAATTCGAAAACAGCCAGAGAGACACTGCCAGCAAAACAGCAAGTAGATGGGGTCGTCACAAGAACGATGGTACTTGTCTCCGATGAGGTGAATAAATAACAATAATGGCCCTTTTCCACCAGCCCGCCTTGGCCCTACTCTACTCTACTCTACTCGGCTCTACCCGGTTTGCATTGCGTTACAGTAGGTCCTAAAACAAACCAGTTTTAGTACCTACTCTGCTCTGGTTCTAAGTGAGCTGAGTCGACACTAAAAGGTGACGTCGACCGACTGCCGGCTACTGATTGGTCAGAGAATGTCATCACCGATGGGTCTTGAGCGCGATGCCCAAAACAGGACTGCAGTACATACACTTTGCTACTTTATGGCAATAACTTGCTGCCATCACAATGTTAAATACGGGGCTTTATCATTACGAGCTAGCTAACAAGCTAGCGGTAGCTTCCGTTAGCTTACCCTCATACGTCTTTTCTTTGCTCTCGTCCTCGGCTTCAAACTGTTGTATAGCTTCCAAAACTCTCCTGTACTTCTCAAGGGTATTTCTTCTCGCCGCCTGCAGCCTTCTGCTGCTTTCCTCTTTGTAACAAGAAACACAGACCGAGCAGCAAGTATACTATTGCCTCCAAGTCCTCCATTGTTTTGGTTGTTTTGTCGCACTCAAAATGACATGAATGCAGTGTCACCCAGCTGTTTCACGGCGACCCCGCCCCCGCTGGGCAGGGGACCAGGCTGGTGGAAAAGCAGGCCAAAGCGAGTAGAGTAGAGCTGGGTAGAGTCGGGGAAAGCCGAGCCGAGTAGAGTAGGGCTAATGGAAAAGGGCCATAAGTGTGGTAGACATGGTATGTTATGGTCTGGGTGTTTGCTTCTGTTTCTATTCCTGTGCTGCCCCCCCCATTTTTTCCCCCCTCAGAGTGCTTGAGGAAGAAGGCGTGGCTGGTTGGTGATCTCTTTCTCTTGGAGCTGCAGCAAAGGCACACTTGTGATTCATCACGGACACACCTGCATTCAATCTCCCAACAATCAACTCTCCTATAAAAGACCGGTCAAGACTCCACCACTCTGCCAGATAATTCTGTCCAGTTTGGTTTGGTACACCTTGTTTGGTATTTTTGTAGCTGTTCTAGTGTATGATTCCCTGCATTTCTAGTGTGCGAGCTTTACCTGGCTACTTAGCAGCTAATCTCTGCTTTTTTTGGATTTCTCTCCAGGGTGTGCCCTGCTGCCTCTCTGGATTTTCAAAGAGCACTTGAGTCTCCAGTTGACAAACAGCCTTCAGCCTTTTCAGCTCTTTTGCTGTTGTCAATTTTCTGTGTTTTTTCATATTGATTTCCCCTGCCTGTGTTTGATTAAACACCTGAAAACTGCCTTTTTGTCAGTCTTCTGCTTCTGTGGTCCAGACTTTGATTCTCAGCCTTAACAGTAAGTATACTTTGTGAAGATGGATGGCTGTTCAGTTCAAATGAAGAAACATTTTATTTTTTCTATAGGCCTACAGTTGCACTTTATAATTTAAACATTAATTGTTTGTGTATTTTAAAGTTTTGTGGCATCACAAAACTGTTAGATTTTTTTTTGGTTGCTGCTTGTTGACAGTTTGATAACAACATATTTTTGTAGAATAGTTTAATGTAGTTTGGTTATTTATTGAAGTATATCTTCTAATTTTAGAATTTGTATTGAGCCTTCAGTTCTTGTAAAACTGCTATAGTGGTGATCAGACAAGTGTATATGGTGAGCAAAGAAATTATGTTTGGTGACGTATAGTGTAATTGACACCTACCGCCCAATACCACTCTTGGAATTGCTGGCTGAGCATAAACAAACCTGTAGACAGGTAAGATTGGACTGATACTGTTTATTGTACCACTCAAAAATGAAAAGGGATTTCAAAGAGAGTTTCAAATATGTGCTTTAAACACATTCAGAAGTGTCTCCATATTTTTTAAAAATATTTGAGTTTTTCTTCACAGGGCGTGCGATTGTTGTTAATGCAAGGTTTTTGCAGCATTTTTTTTTTTTGCATTACCAAAATGTTCAGTGCATCATAACTGCTTTCAGTAATCATTTCTCGAAACATTTTTTTTGTGTTTGTGACCAGTGCCAGCTCAACCACCTATGAAAAGAAAAAAAAAAACAATATCTTACAGCACCACCTACTGGGGATAGAAAGTGTCTACTTTTGTAAATTTGCCAATAAATCCAAGGCTTTTACTTTACTTTACTTCTCAAACTTGACCAGTAAGTAAGCTGTCTGGTGGTTAAAAGAAGCATAGATGCATTTTCATACACAACACCTACAAATATGTCAATGTCCCAACTGGGATTTATGGTAATTGTGTTATGTGACTATGTACATTTTAAAAAGCTTAATGATTTTCATGTCATGCCGTAATCAGATATTATTGAGGCACCTAGAATTGCAGGACATTTACAATATTTAGTGCACATTAGCTCAGTGAGAAAAGTAGATCATTTATTGCTGTTTTTATTAGTGGGTGTGGCATCATGGCTCAGTGGTGCCCTCTACAAAATTTCAAAAATTCAGCCCCTGCAGCAGAGTAGACCTATGCTAAAAGCCTCCTGGACCCATTTTGTAAAATCAACAGTCCGTCATCTTGGATTTTTAAGATTCCATATTGTGGCAATGAACTGCTCAGATATAATTTTTTTTTTTTTTAAATGTATATAACACCATAAAAAATTCACAGCAGGCTAAGAGAAGGAATGATATATTTTTTGCTGGTGGGCATGGATCATTGATTGCAGCAGCCCCTACAGGTTAAAAAAAAAAAACCAAGATCTCCAGTGGCACATTTCACCTAAGATTTTAATAATTGGCAGACATCATTTCTTAACTGAACATTAAGATAGTGACTGCTTTATTGTGACCTGCTAAGACATACAAAAAATCCTCTTGGACCCATATTGTAAAATCCGCCATTTTTCATTTTTTGGATTCAGTATGGTGTTAATGAATTATTAAGATAATTCTTTTCAAAAATAATTTTAAAACTACTTGCAAATCATGCAACTTCATAGAAAAATTCAAGACAGACACTGCTACTGTATGTTTTTAGTTGGTGGGCGTGGCTCAAAGGCTCCATGACAAGATTTTTAAAAAATCATCTCCAGTGTAACAGTTCACCAGGGGTTTTGAGATTTGGTAGGCATGTATCATGCCTAAATCCACAAAAAAAATCTAGCCATATATTTTAAAAACAACAGGTAGACAGCTCATTTTATTTTATTTTTTTTGTCAATGAACATCTAATTTTACACATTTCAAATGGCTCAATTTGAACAGTATTTCTCTTTAAGGTGATTGACTTCACATTTGGTGAACAGTAAGAACAGGCTATTTCAATGAAACTTAATTTCAGTTTGTTCCAATGTTAAAGGATACAGCTATTCAACTTCTAATCATAAAGTAAAATTCTGACCAATCCAGGGTTCTTGATTATTTAGTTCAGCTCATTGCGGAGCTGATTTAATGTCAGCTTTGATGCATAGGAAGATGAGACATTTGTTGTCAAAAGTAATCAAATGACTGTACAGAGGTCAAAGGAACAAGAAGCAGACCGTTTTCTTCAATGGCTGTGCAATTTGGATTGGAACAGTTTTATGTGGAGTACCTGAAGGTAGCTGTTTAGGGCTGGTATTATTCTAGTTTGTAGTTTTTAGAATTTATCTTCCATTTGTTCTAAGAAAAAGAGCCTGTATTGCTATAAATGCTGATGACTTTCCATTTAATGCTTCTGCCTTATCAGTAGGCAAGTTGAATGATATTTTACAGGAAGAATACAATTTGAGTGAATGGAATGGGTGAAAAATTAAAATAGATCATTCTTTATGTTAATTAAGCAAAGTCAAACATTTAAATAAAATGTAAACAATATTCCTGTTGAGCAATTTTATGAGATAAAAATCAGGGTATAACCGCAGGTCCCAAATATATATATATATATTTATTTATTTATATATATATATATATATATATATATATATATATATATATATATATAAATGTATTTATATATATAAATGTATATATATAAATGTATATATATATATATATATATATATATATATATATATATATATATATATATATATATATATATATATATATATACATACAAGAAAGTAATAAAATACACGAAGAAGACCAACTTCGGATATGTGCTTCACATATGGCGGCCCTTGCCCGGACGCGGGTTACCGGGGCCCCACCCTGGAGCCAGACCTGGGGATGGGGCTCGATGGCAAGCGTCTGGTGGCCGGGCCTGCGCCCATGGGGCCCGGCCGGGCACAGCCCGAAAAGGCAACGTGGGACCCCCCTCCCATAGGCTCACCACCCATGGAAGAGGCCAAGGTGGTCGGGTGCAGTGTGAGCTGGGTGGCAGCTGAAGGCGGGGACCCTGGCGGTCCGATCCCCGGCTGCAGAAGCTAGCTCTAGGGACGTGGAACGCCACTTCTCTGGTGGGGAAGGAGCCTGAGCTGGTGCGCGAGGTTGAGCGGTTCCGACTAGATATAGTCGGACTCACCTCGACACATGGCCTGGGCTCTGGAACCAGTCCTCTTGAGAGGGGCTGGACTCTCTTCCACTCTGGAGTTGCCGATGGTGAGAGGCGCCGGGCAGGAGTAGCAGTACTTATTGCTCCCAGGCTTGGTGCCTGTACGTTAGGGTTCACCCCAGTAAGCGAGAGGGTAGCCTCCCTCCGCCTTCGGGTGGGGGGACGGAACCTGACTGTCGTTTGTGCTTATGCACCAAATGGCAGTTCAGAGTATCCACCTTTTTTAGACTCCCTAGAGGGGGTGCTGGAGAGTGCCCCTTCTGGGGACTCCCTCGTTCTTCTGGGGGACTTTAACACTCACATCGGCAACGACGGTGCGACCTGGAGGGGCGTGATTGGGAGGAACGGCCCCCCCCGATCTGAACCCTAGTGGTGCTTTGTTACTGGACTTCTGTGCTCATCACAGACTGTCCATAACAAACACCATGTTCAAACATAAGGGTGTCCATATGTGCACTTGGCACCAGGACACCCTAGGCCGCAGTTCGATGATCGACTTTGTAGTCGTATCATCAGACTTGCGGCCGCATGTTTTGGACACTCGGGTGAAGAGAGGGGCGGAGCTGTCAACTGATCACCACCTGGTGGTGAGTTGGCTCCGATGGTGGGGGAGGATGCCTGTCAGACCTGGTAGGCCCAAGCGTGTTGTGCGGGTCTGCTGGGAACGGCTGGCAGAGTCTCCCATCAGAAAGAGTTTCAACTCCCACCTCCAGGCAAAGTTCGACCATGTGGTCGAACTTTGCAACAGGGGACATTGAGTCCGAGTGGGCCTTGTTCCGGGCCTCTATTGTTGAGGCGGCTGATCGGAGCTGTGGCCGTAAGGTCGTCGGTGCCTGTCGTGGCGGCAACATCCGAACCCGCTGGTGGACACCGGCGGTGAGGGATGCCATCAAGCTGAAGAAGGAGTCCTATCGGGCCTTTTTGGCCAGTGGGACTCCGGAGGCAGCTGACAGGTACCGGAAGGCCAGGCGGAATGCAGCTTCGGTGGTTGCCAAGGCAAAAACCCAGGCATGGGAGGAGTTTGGTGAGGCCATGGAGAACGACTTCTGGACGGCTTCGAAGAGATTCTGGACCACCATCCGGCGTCTCAGGAGGGGGAAGCAGTGTGCTGTCAACACCGTCAATGGTGGGGATGGCGCGCTGTTGACCTCGACTCGGGACGTCCTGGATCGGTGGAAAGAATACTTCGAAGACCTCCTCAATCCTACCAGCACGTCTTCCAGTGCGGAAGCAGACCTGGGGGACTCTGTGGTGGACTCTGCTATCTCAGGAGCTGAGGTCGCCGAGGTGGTCAAAAAGCTCCTCGGTGGCAGGGCTCCGGGGGGGGGACGAGATCCGCCCGGAGTTTCTCAAGGCTCTGGATGTTGTGGGGCTGTCATGGCTGACACGACTCTGCAACATCGCGTGGACATCGGGGGCAGTACCACTGGATTGGCAGACTGGGGTGGTGGTTCCCCTTCTCAAGAAAGGGGACCGGAGGGTGTGCTCCAACTTTAGGGGGATCACACTCCTCAGCCTCCCTGGGAAGGTCTATTCAGGGGTACTGGAGAGGAGGGTCCGCCGGATTGTCGAACCTCGGATTTAGGAGGAGCAATGTGGTTTTCGTCCTGGCTGTGGAACTATTGACCAGCTCTATACCCTCCACAGGGTCCTCGAGGATGCATGGGAGTTTGCCCAACCTGCTCCGGGAGTATGGGGTAGCGGACACCCTGATACGGGCTGTTCATTCTCTGTATGACCGGTGCCAGAGCCTGGTCCGCATTTCCGGCAGTACATCAGAACCGTTTCCGGTGAGGGTTGGACTCCGCCAGGGCTGCCCTTTGTCACCGATTCTGTTCATTACTTTCATGGACAGAATTTCTAGGCGCAGCCAGGGTGTTGCAGGGTTCCGGTTCGGTGACCTCAGGATCGGGTCACTGCTTTTTGCAGATGATGTGGTCCTGTTGGCTTCGTCAGACCGAGACCTACAGCTCTCACTGGATTGGTTCGCAGCTGAGTGTGAAGAGGCTGGGATGAGAATCAGCACCTCCAAATCCGAGTCCATGGTCCTTGCCCGGGGGAGGGTGGAGTGCCCTCTCCGGGTCGGGGATGAGATTCTACCCCAAGTGGAGGAGTTCAAGTACCTCGGGGTCTTGGTCACGAGCGGAGGAAGGATGGACCGGGAGATCGACAGGCGTATCGGTGCGGCGTCGGCAGTGATGCGGACTCTACACCGGTCCGTTGTGATAAAAAGGGAACTGAGCCGCAAGGCAAAGCTCTCGATTTACCACTCAATCTTCACTCCTATCCTCACATATGGTCACGAGCTTTGGGTCGTGACCGAAAAAACACGATCGCGAGTACAAGCGGCCGAAATGAGTTTCCTTCGCAGGGTGTCCGGACTCTCCCTTAGAGACAGGGTCAGAAGCTTGGTCATCCGGGAGGGGCTTGGAGTAGAGCCGCTGCTCCTCCGCGTTGAGAGGAGCCAGATGAAGTGGCTCGGGCATCTGGTTAGGATGCCTCCTGGACGCCTCCCTGGGGAGGTGTTCCGGGCACGTCCCACTGGTAGGCGGCCCCGGGGAAGACCCAGGACACGCTGGAGGGACTATGTCTCTCAGCTGGCCTGGGAACGTCTCGGGATCCCCCGGGAGAAGCTGGACAAAGTAGCTGGGGAGAGGGAAGTCTGAGCTTCCCTGCTCAGGCTGCTGCCCCCGCGACCCGACTACGGATAAGCGGAAGAAGATGGATGGATGTATGGATATGGCGGCGCTTGATCCCTGCAGACGGGTTCAATAGACCTTATTCAACGTGATGTCAATCAACTTCCGGTTTACTTCCGGGTAAGCGATTTGCAGGGTATCAGCTGGATTTCTTCCATAGAGATTCTATGCACTGCTCCAGTTTCCAACAAACGTTGTTTAAATTCGAAAGGTAAAGTTAACATTGATCCTGTTTTCCGTTTTACTGTCTTTTTCTCTTGATAATGTTATCCGTCTTTTATACTTTACCATTCGGAAATTATCTTAAATTCGGCTGGAAATGTATGCTAGAAACCAATGCTAGTAATGCTGCTGTTGTCTGCCCATGTGTATCACACACTTCTTTTTTGTCAGTTTCTTTAATTTAGACGATCAAGTGGTGAAGCTAGGGAGTCGGTTTTAAAACTAGAATTCCTATTACTGTTGAACTTATTTGAATAGTAGAATAATGGTAGAATAGTAGAATTGTGAATAGTGATAGAATCATCCAAACTAATCATTGTTGTATATTCATGACCACAATAAAACGAAGCCCCCAGGATTTTTTGTGTTATCATTTTAGATAAATTGTTTGGCATTAATAATTACGGTGTTATACATCATTTCTCATTTTTTGTATTGTATTATAATACCATACTTAATGTCTTTGAATCCCAGCTTGGGCAAGTGAGTATCTTTTCCGATATCCAGACTTGAAACGCTTCCCAAAACACTCTGGTATAAGTGCAGTTAAAAAACAAGTGTTCTAAGGTCTCAATGTCAGGGTCACAAAAACACATTTGTTTTTTACAAGGATAGATATCATTTACGGTTTTAAAATGTGTTTCTTTAGCTTTTGGTGATATCGGTAGTGAGGCATCTGGTTCTTATTCTTATTAAAAAAATTTTAGGATAATCTTTTAACAGTTTTTTTCTTTTTAATGGTAAAGAGAAGAGATTAGACATGAGGGCCCCAAGTATAATTCTGTTCGTACATCTTTTATCTATAATATTCATATCATCTATAAAAAGTGACGGAATCACAGGTATTCTATTGTCATAAAGCAACATTCCATCACCATGTTGACCTTGCTTTGTGGAATCGCTTTGATTTTCACTGAGTATTGTTGTTTAGTACACCTCATATTAAATTTATTAACAAAATCATCAGTCAAGAAAGTTCCCCTTTAAGTTCATTTGATGCACAATCCACCAAATAAGTCCCTCCAGCCAGTCATTGTAAAATAAAGATTTTCTATTAGTTAAGATACATCTGTTATTCCAAATAGGAACAGAGTGTGGAGTAAAGTTATGATTGTAAATTAGTTTCCAGTACAGGAGGACCTGCTGATGAAACTTGGGCATCTTAACTGGTAGCTTGGATATACAAAAGTCACATCTTAGCAGAAAATCGATTCCACCACATTTCTCAAATATTTTAGAGGGAATATGAAACCAAAATTCAACCCGATAGTAGCCTATAGATAGCATTGCTAGCATTCTCAAATCAATCTAAGGACATATCCAGAGAATTTATATATTCATCAGCCTTTTCAGCTGATAACGACCACTGGCCATGGTAGTTTCAAAGTAGTTAACCATGTTAACATAACAATAGATGTGCCTGGCTTGGTTATTGCTCAATAAGAAACTGCACATCCACAACAACACAGTATAAAACCCAGTGGGCCTAGTAGGTTAAACTTAGTTTTCATTAGATTACATTTGATTATTTTAAGCTCTTTGACCAAGAGTTAGAGGTATGGTGATTGATTATACATTTATATATAAAGGAAATACATAATGAAGTGATACTGCATACACACAGGGAGGTCGTTAGCATTATTAGCATGGCTTAGCTTCCATTTCCACCTTATCTAGAAATTTTCACAATAGTGATCTTCAAAACACAGATAACATTAGCAAGACAACCTATTGCCTAGTCGTAAATAATAGTAATCTTCACTATATCTTTCTAAATTTAACGTTTTTTTTTATCTGGAGATCCTGCAGGTCCATAGAAACTCAATGGAGTTTCGCGTGGGGATCCCCTGCTATCCGTAAACCCAGAAGCGGAGATGACAACACGTGAATAAGGTCTATTGGGGATTTTTTTTTTTAAACAACTTTTATTGAAATTGTAGATCGTACAAAACATGAAACAAACCAGGCAAAACACAATTCTTTCACAACTTTCATTACATAGGCACATCTCTATAAAATAAATGTTAAGTTTCAAAGTTCACATTGATATAAGAAAAAAGGTTCTTGTTTTCTTTCTCAACTGAAGAGAGAGAAGAAGAAAAAGTAAAAGAAAGCATAGAGAAAAAAAAAATTCACATCACAAGGGGTTAATCTGTGCAAAGGCAAAGGAATAGGCCACATAATTTGTATATCAAAAAATAAAGTTATGGCTATGCTGAGAGTAGTGTATTCAAGAAAGCAGTCAATTGTCTCAGCCATTGGAAAAGTCTTCCAGATTGTCAAGTATTTTTAGTGCAATTTTAGCGTTCATGACATGCAAAGCTTTCAAATATAGTTTAAATTCATTCAAAAAAGATTCAAAAATAGGGGTTGAGCTTAAAGGTCTGTTTTTATGAATGAAAAATTTTGCTATACAAGAATTACGTTTATACAGAGTTCATCATTTTTGTTTTTCAATAAAACACCAAATACAACTTTTTCTTCTGTGATACATTGAAAGGACAGATTTTTTGGTTTTATCCATCTATTGATGTCTATCCAAAATTTATTGATGATATTACATTAGAAGAACATGCTTATGGTTTCGATGTCATTTTGCAGAATGAACATGTGTTATCTTCGATGTTGAAACGGAGTCTTAATAATTTCAATAGGGGATTTCTGCAGAGCCACATCCACATCTCAACATCCGGTCTACAGCTCAATATCCTGTCCACAGATCAACATACGGGAATTTGGCGTCTGTGGCGTTATTGTTTTTGCTCTAACGGCGTAGACAACAAATAAACGTAACACAAAGATTCGTAAAATTCAAATAATAATAATATTAATAATAATAATTATACTGTTACCATGTGAGGATTATTATTCATGTTACATGTAAGTGTAATTCAGCCCTGTACCCACTAGGGGGTAGTGTGGTCAAGTTGGTCAAGACTGTTCTTCCTCGGGTTCCTCTGCTGTGCCGTTGTTGTATTCCCGCTCCCGGCTCGGTGACAGCTTTATCCTATGTGTCTCTCTGTGCTGTTTTCATGCCATTCAGAGATAAAGTGCAGTATTTTCAGCTAAGAAGTGTCCCGTGGTCTTTTCTTGTGGAGAGCAAGTTACCACAAATACATTTTTTTTATATCGCACAAATCTGAAAGTGCTCCTGCGGTGTAGACAATCAACAAAAGTAACACAAAGATTCATCAATTAATAAATCGCATATAATAATAATAATATTAATACTAATAATAATGATAATACATTTTATTGTATATTTCTCTCTTTATTCTGGTAATTCTTCCGTGTAGAAGTCCGTTTCTCAATATGTGTACTTCAGGGTACTTCTAACTTTTGGACTAATATGTGGGGACAGAGCTATGGCGATCTGAGCCACACCGGATCAAGTTTCTGATCGAGTCGGTGTACGATGTCCTCCCAAGCCCATCCAACCTCTTCCACTGGGGCTTGGCCGAGAATCCACTGTGCCCTCTCTGCCAGAGAAGTGGATCACTGGAGCACATCTTGAGCTGCTGCCCAAGGGCACTAGGAGAAGGGCGCTACCGCTGGCGCCATGACCAAGTGCTGCGGGTTATCGCAGAGGTCATCAGCACAGGGATCTTCACCAGCAAGCACCAGCAACCATCAAGGCAGTCCATCGCCTTTGTTAGAGCCGGAGAGAAGCCACAGAAGAGCCAGAGCCAAGCAGGAGGGCTGCTGGCATCAGCTCGGGACTGGCAGCTGAAAGTCAACCTAGGGAAACAGCTCAGATTCCCAGAGAACATTGCAGTGACAACACTCAGGCCAGACATAGTCCTGGTGTCAGAAACAACAAGGCAAGTGGTCCTGTTGGAGTTGACTGTTCCCTGGGAAGACCGGATGGAGGAGGCCTTTGAGAGGAAGAGGGCTAAGTACGAGGAGCTGGCAGGCGAGTGCCGGAGCAGGGGATGGAGGACCTGATGCAACCCCATCGAGGTCGGGTGCAGAGGATTCGTGGGCCAGTCTCTCGTCAGGGCACTCAAGATGCTGGGAGTGAAGGGACTGCAAAACAGAAGAGCCATCAAGAACATCACAGACGCAGCAGAGAAGGCATCCAGATGGCTGTGGATCAAGAGGGGAGATCCGTGGACCGTAACAGCTACTTAGACACAAGCCGGGGACTGATCAACCCCGGCTGGGTCACCTGGGTGAGGGTGTCTGATGTTGCGAGACCCGAAACACCCAGTGAACCCAGGATACATCACTGATGATGTGTCTAAGTTGCACCCATATGTATATTAGAACCGGGGTGATCGAATATTGTTCAGCCATGGAAGCAACAGGTCTGCTGGTGTTGCTATTTGTTTTCATAGATTTCCAGGCGATGTAATCACACACAGAACGGATAGGGAAGGTCACTGGCTAATTGCTGTTCTAAAGATTGAATGTCATTTTTTTATTTTAATTAATATATATGGTCACAAGACTGTTGCTCAAAACAGGCAAATGCTTGAAGACATTACCTCAGAGATAAATGACTTGAAAGCACTCCATCCCACTGACGTTATTTTAATAGGAGGCAATTGGAATATGGTGCCAGATGAATGGGAAGAAAGATGGCCCTCCAAGTTTAACAATCACCATCCCCTTATTGAAAATTTCATTGGAGATAACAGCTTGGTTGATATCTGGAGAATTCAAAACCCAAGCAAAAAACAATACTCCTGGTACAAGCCTAATGGTACAGCCAAATCCAGAATTGACTACTGGCTTGCCACAGATATGCTGGAGGAATTTATCTCTGAAGTTTTAATCTCCAAAGCTCCTTTAACTGATCACTGTATTACTGAAATAACGTTGAATTCGAATATTAAGAAAAAGAAAAAGAAAGGCTACTGGAAATTTAACTCTAACCTACTAAAAAATAAAGACTATTGTTCCAAAATAAAAAAAAAAATGATAACTGAAATTGAAAGTGATAACAGCATAAATAGTTTTTGTAATAAATGGGAATTCGTTAAATTCAAAATTAGAGAATTCTCTATCAAAACCAGTAAAGAACTAAATAAAAAAAAGTAGAGAAGAAGAAAGCAGTTTGTTTTGTGAAATCAATCAGTGCTGTGGCAAACTAGATTTGTCCAGTGAAGACAAGGGAAAATTATTACTTCTACAATCCAAAATTGATGATTTTTATATGAAGAGAGCCCAGGGTGCTTTTGTTAGGTCAAGGGCAAAATGGATGGAGGAGGGAGAAAAAAATACACCATACTTCAGCAGGCTGGAGAAAAAAAAGACAGGAAAACAAGGCTATAACTAGTTTGTTGATCAATGGAAGAGAATGCAAGGATAGCAAAATTATTGAGAAAGAAATTTCTATGTTCTATAGCAAATTATATTCGTCTGTGTACTCTCCTATTGATTCAACTAACTTCTTTGACCAAATTGCAAATTTTAAACCCAACATCAATAATACTTTCAAAATAATTTGTGATTCAGATTTAAAAATATAAGAATTAGATGCGGTCAATTTGAAATTGTCACTTAACAAGGCCCCTGGCTCTGATGGGCTCACTGCAAATTTTTATCATTTCTTTTGGAAAGATATTAGAAATCTGTTGTTCAAAGCTATACAAGAATGCATTGCGAAACAAGAGCTAATGCCCAGTATGAAACAAGGGCTGATAACATTAATTCCCAAACACAGCAAAGATAAAAGAATACTTAATAATCTAAGACCTATTACACTCCTCAACACTAATTATAAATTGCTGTCAGGATGTATAGCTGCTAGACTTAAAGGTTTGTCACAACTTATTGATGAAACGCAATCTGACTTCCTAAATGGAAGATCTATTCACAATAACATACGACTGGTTTTGGATTTGATTGATTACAGTCATGTGTTATCAGAGGAGGGGTTCATTCTTTCATTCAGTCTTCCTCGACTTCTATAAGGCTTTCGATTCAGTGGAGCACCCCTTCATATTAAGTACTTTAAATTACTTTGGTTTTGGTCTGAAATTTATAAACCTGATTGGTATGTTATATAAAGATATTAATAGTTGTGTGACTTTGGAACAAGGTACCTGCCCAAGATTTCAGGTAAATAGGGGTATTAGACAGGGTTGTGACAGCTCTCCCTTGTTATTTATTCTAGTAGCCGAGCTATTATCAATTATGATAAAAAATAATGACATTGAAGGAATAAATATTTTAGAAAGAAATATAATAATAAGTCAATTTGCGGACGATTACAACTTTATTTTTAAAAAATGAAATGCAAATTCCTAAAGTATTAAACTCCATCAACATATTTTCCAAAGTGTCAGGCTTGAAACTAAATATTGATAAATGTGAAATATTGGCACTTCATGATCAGCCGGCACTGTCGATATGTAACATTTCGGTCAAAAGTCAAGTGAAATACTTGGGTATAGTTATTACTAAGAATAAAGAAACAAGGGAGAGGGAAAATGTTTGTAAAAATGTGGATAAATGTAAAACTATTCTGAATTCTTGGTTACAGAGAGACATTACTGTATTTGGGAGGGTTCTGCTTTCTAAAATGGAGAGTTTGTCAAGAGTTATTTATCCTGCCTTTTCACTTGAAATTTCAGATAAAATGACTAAACTTATTAATAATTTAAACTTCAAATTTATTTGGAAGAACAAATGCCAGTACATTAGAAGAGCTGATGTGGTCAAGAGTATCGAAGAGGGCGGCTTAAATGCTATTGACTTCTCAGTTATGAATGGTGCTCTAAAACGAAAATGGCTCAGTTCTTTTATTCTGCACAAAGACTCTTTTTGGTTTACCATTCCAAAAGCAATTTTTAAAAAAATGGGAGGCATTGATTTTCTATTGCGCTGTGATTACAATGTATATGAATTACCTGTGAAGCTTTCGAATTATCACCAGCAAGTTCTCCTTTACTGGAATCTGATATATAAACACAATTTTACTCCTCACAATTCTCCTTTGTGGAATAATAGATATGTTTTGACCAATCGTAAATCATTATTTTTGAAGACTTGGTTAGACAAAGGTATTTGGGCAGTATCGCATCTTATGGATAATCAGGGCAATCTACTAACCCACGAGAACCTTTGTGCTAAATATAACCTGCAATGCTGTATCAAAGAATATGAGAAAATAATGAAAGCCATTCCAACTTCTTTTAAAATGATGACTCAACAACTGGTGATACATTCGAATGTTTCAGAAATGAGATCACTCTGTGTGGAAGGAATCAGTTTAGACAGTAAACTTTCCCTAGCAAATTCATTAGAAATGTTTTAACTTCACATTACTACCCTTGTCAACTAAAAAGAAAATATGTTTTAAGTGATTATTCTATGGTGGAGGTGAAGATAAGGAAGCGATATATGTCTTATCCAATCCCTCATAAAGCAAAAGAGGTTGTATTTAAAATTCTAAATGATATCTATCCTTCTAACCATTTCTTGCACATAAGATTTAATTGGGAAAATAATACATGTGGATTTTGTGAAAGAGACATTGAAACTGTGGAACATATTTTCTTTGAGTGTGAACATGTTGTAGATTTTTGGTTAGCTTTTCGAAGCTGGATGTTAACCAAACAAATCACTTTGCAACAGCTGAACTGGATGTCTATTAAAGTCGGAGTACAGCTAAAGGAGAAAAACTTGGACTTCTTGGTGAACAATTTAATTATACTCGGTAAACATTACATTCACAGATGCAAATTCCTCAAGGTCAAACCCCACATCAACGGATGGAAGAATGAACTGAAAATATACAAGAAATCCTTATTTTTCATGTCTAATAGAAATGCCCTGAGACTTTATTCTCTACTTGAACTATACTTACTCCTCGAGTAAAACCCCCACTGTTTACTTCCTTTTTTTTTGTCTGTTTGTTTCAATTGTTTTTTGCTTTCACAGCTGTTTCAACATCTTTTATAGTATTTTCTCAAATTTGCAGGTCTGTATACAAAAATACAAATGTACATATATACATAAACATTTAGGGAACCTGCAAAATTAATTAAACATGTTAAAGGATTCGCAAATGTCCAGAGTCTTCATTGCTCTTTTGTCTTTTACACTGTGTAAAGAGGTCATATAAAACTGTACTTCCTTTATAAACTGCTGTATTGTTGGAGGTTTTTGACTCCACTTGCACTTGTGAATATAATACTTGCCATACAATATAAGTAAATTCAAGATGTAACTCTTTCGATGTTTGCTAGTGCTCTTTTCATGAAAAAATAAAACATCCTTTTCTCTCAGCCGAATATTGGAACCAGTCTGTACATTATAGAACTGCTCTACCTTTGACCAAAATATTCGACAACAAACACATTCAAAAAATAAATGGCAAATACTTTCTGTCTCGTGGTTACAAAAAAAAACTTCAGGGTACTTCTGGACTTGCGGACTCGTGATACGTCATCAATCACAGCCGAAGTCCTGTTCCAATACTAAGTCTGCATCGACACAAGTTCGGTTGACATACCTGGATGTGGACTTGCCACGCCCCTTTATCAAGTCTGCTACCGAACGTAACTTGAGCGGACTTTTTACAGCTACAATCCCACAATGCAATTCGCACCGTCCAGCAGGAAAATCCAACAACCACAAAGGAGGAGAAGAAGAAATTTCAGAAATGGCAGAGGAGAGACGTACAATTGTAAGTAACCATTCTTGCCACGTAAAATCATGAATAAGATACTTATTTGTGATAGGGTTGTGTTTGAAACCTGAACGTTGAATCAAACTCATTCTTGATAAATGGACGATGTGGGTGATTTTGGAAACGATAACAACATGTGACGGGATGATGAATAAGTTAGAGGTACAAAGCCCGACAACGCCACCCAGGGGAATTTCACCCCTGGGAATATACCTTTAATTAGACAGAACTTATTCAAGGGCAACACAGGTTCACCACAAACACAGGGCAGAGACGAGATTCACATATAAAAATATATCCTTTATTTCTAATTTAAAATACAATATTGCTTTTCTTTATTAATAAAAAGGCGGGGGAACACAGAGGCAACCAAACCAGTTCAGGGCTGGGGCTTACCACGGCGGCAGGGAAACCAGGGGTAAAAATCCAACTCAAACACCACCCGTGAAGCAAACCAAATACTGAACTGTGAAAAACACCACCACCAGGGAAGGGAACTGCCGCTCGCTTTGGCCCGCAGCGCCTGTAACACACGAAAAAAAAATTATTAGTTGTGTTGCCTCTCGTGAACATACAATTTAAATTTAATGCAAAACAGCACCCCAAATCATAAGAAAATCCAAGAACCCAATTTAATTAACTCAATTATACCAATTAATCAAAATAAAATAAAGGAAAAAACCAAGAACCCAAGTGAAATAATTACAGTATGTGTCCCAACGCCCTAAAAGGCATGTAGGGTGGCAGCCTGCCTCACCCCAGAGCCTACACACACAAAAAAACAAAACCTCCCGGCCTGAAATGAAATAGAGTAAATACCAAAAAAATAAACAAAATAACTAACCAAGAAATCAAATTTACAACTAAAGTTCTCCAATAAACAACAAACAAAATAAAAGTAACCAAAGCAAACGAAATAAAGATTAAAGATTAATAAAGCCAAAACTACAGAAATGTAACAGATTCAAAGTGAAATCAAAAGCAGGGGAATTAAGAATGCCCAACCATATGAATTTAACAGAACTATAACTAACTACAACCAAACTAAATCAAAAGGAAATCTAGGGGAACGAAAACTGAAATAAACTAAACCATAACAGAAATCATAACCGCAGAAGGCGGAGCAGCTTAAAACACGGTCCAGTAAAACAGCAGTGCCCGTCTCCTGACGGCTGTTTAGAGCCACGTCCCCCCACAGCTGATGCCAAGGTGGATGAATAATAGAACCGGAAAAGCGGCACCTTAAGAGGAGGAATCTGCGGGTACAGCAGGAAAAGGAGGATGAGTCAGTCCGATGTCAGCATGCTTTTACGCAAGGGCGAGACAATTGAGTTGGCTTACCCACGGCCACGCCGCTCCAGGCACACACCCCCGGGAGGACGAAGCCCAAATCCAAAGCGTGGCACACGCACCACCCCGCCAGCCACGCTAACCACAGCAACCAGGTTCCCGCTTGCAGCACGCCAACTTGCTCCCCCCCCCCGCAGCCACACCAGCTACGCTGCACAGGGACAAATCAGGGGCTAAGCAAGATGCCCCATGAACAATCAGGCAGGTGGGGAAAGCAGGCCACTTACCTTTCTTTTACTGGAAAGAAGCTCAGGCCAAGCTGCGCTCACACCAGCTCCATCACTGCCCCACGCCAAACACAGCCGCCTCGAGCACGCCACACACGCTCACTGCCAGGACCAGGGAAAAGGGGGCCGGTTTGGTGACCGACACCCTTTTAAAGGCGCGCACCGACCAGCACCTCAAGTCCCCGGCGCAGCGCCACACAATGGCTTGGGGTGCCCCAAAGGGCATCCGGTCACAAACAGGACGTTAAGCTGGCTTCTGCAGCACCGACCCAGCGGTGTTGCATGTGCGGTGTAACATGAGCCCTGTACGTTTTCTTAGCGCAGATGTGAAATAATTGCTTGTCTTATTTATACATTTTAAATAAATTCTGATTTTTTTGTTCATAAAATCGAGCAATGATTCATTTAAAAGTTAGTTATATTTTCCAGTAATTCAGAAATTTATATCGTCTTTAACTTTGTCAGACTGTGTTAGAAAATACATAAACATAGTTGATATACAAAATTTCCATTATCATTTGGGCTTGTACTGATGCATACTTATCTATAAACTGAGTAGGTCAGACCCGGAGGAAGAAATACAAGACATTCATTTTAAAATAGTTAACTGTAGTGAAACTATTCTGCTAAATAAATACATTACTCATTAGAAAACACGATGTTTCAAATTGACAGGTTACAACAAACAAATTAATGGTTATGCTTTTAATATCAGCAACCTATTAAAGTATGTGTATTAAAACAAATATAATTATGCAATAACATTTAAATAATAAACGTCTAATTCTGCAACACATTTAACTCTAAGAAACTGAATAAAGATGATTAATTAGAATTATTTAAAAGAACTTTTTACTCTCTGTAGCCTGAACATGACTCCCATCTACAGTTTGAATTTTTTTTATAATCAAGACTGTGTCCTGACTTTCAACAGGCTGCTGATATGGAGTGAGAATGGCCACAGGATACTGCAGGCATGGGTATCCTCCGTCAGCCAGGAGGAAAACCCCAGCTGGTGGATTGCGGACCTGCTGGAACATAGGGGATCATCTCAGGACCAGGGCATCGTGAACAGATCCTGTGTATTCGATGTACACGTCAAGGAAAACACCACTGGAATCACAAATGCCCTGCAAAATTATGTAGGGGAAAAACGTCCCATTGATTTAACTTTGCTTTTGTGGAAATAAAGTAAACTAATAATAAAGTAACTTATTTATTATTCTTATTTATTAACTTATTCTTGAACTTATTCAGTGTTTTTCCTACAGTTTATTTCTGTATGTATTTATTTATTTAAGCAAATTATTAATAAAATGTACTACTTAATGATTGTTTTGTGTAATTGTTACATTTATAAATAATTTGAGTCTTCTGATGAAACAAATCTTCCTCCATCTGTCAGATTTCAGCCAAACACTTCTTGCAGTGTATTTAATTTCTCCCTGGAAAGTTAATTGGTGCCCCTGCCTGTCTTTGTCCTTAGCATAAAAAGTAGCTGTCTTATATGTTTACTGTGACAGGTTTAGGAATGAAATGTGTAATAGCCATTTTATGACTGATAAATGTAGTGGTGGGTGTCCATCACTGTCATGCTGTTTTGGGTGTGATTTGTAATGTTTCTACACTTTATTGAGCCTTGAAATTAGTTTCCACTAGCGATATCAGTCTGCCTATCACTGGAATAGAGCTTAGTTATGTAATTTAGAAGTGTAAAAATAATTATCTGAATGAGATGAAATGAACGTGCAAAGGCAGCTAAACTGGCCAGCAGGGCGCGTCTCCACCATCTGCAGCATCATGGCCTTCCTCTGACGGTTCTGCCTACTCAACCCTGCAGCCTCCTCTCCGACTGCGATGCTGAACTCTATTTGATTCATTTTTTATTTATACTTTATTAGTTGTTGAAATCTGTTGACGGCGATGCAGATATATCTTTTTCTATTGTGTCTCCCAAACTAACAGCCATTTTTCCCACTGCTGGTTGGCTGGTTATACTCAGACAGATACAAAGATATTAGCATATAAATTACTATTTAAAAATGAATTTGAAATGAGATATGACCTATTTATATCATATGTTAGGCTTTTTATTTTTGTCAACAAACTACCGGCAAGGCAACCGGATGTGACGTAAGTACGTGGGAGGGGACGTTAGCAAAGTACGCTGCCGTTCCAATAGTGGGAGATCGTTCTGCGGACTCCCGACCCCCTGAAGTCCGAACTCAGGAACGAACTTGCCAAGTCCGTACTTCCAGAGTTCCCAAGTTCGAACTTGCGAACTTTTAATTGAGAAACACCCGTTGAACTGTGGACCGGATGTTGCGCTGTTGACCGGATGTTGAGCTGTGGACGTTGGCTCTGCGGCTCTGCAGAAACACCCTACTCTACGGGGTGGGTACAGATAATGGACAGACCGCGTGCGTGACGGTGTGGGCCAACAAATCGGAGATGGTGAGTGTCTTTATGTGTGCGTCACGTCATGATAAATTGTTGAGCGCGAGCCACCAGTCATTTCTAAAGGAAAGGGTGATACTTTATGGACTATGGCTTATTTACGTTCACGCGTTTTGTTCCATCCGATCATCAACGCCTTGTATTCGCAATCGCATTACTTTCCTGCTCTTTATTTTTTTCAGTTAATAAACTGTCCATATGTCTACAACAACTTTAGCCGCGATTAAACGCGGTAAACGAACAGCCTCTCGCTGTGTAAAGCAGTCAAAGGTGGAAAATATTAGCATTTGGAACGTGGTTTTGTTTATGCATAACCATAGCCAGTTAATTAGTTCTATGTGAAAATTAAGCTAAGTGATTATGGTGCTTTTCTTTGGAAAAATGATTTTCGTATTTTATGATGCCGTTGTATTTTTCGACCATTTGGTTTCTAAATATGTTTACACTCAGTAAAGATGTAAGCACTAGTTTTTCAGAGTAGCGGAGGGATCTGCACTCTGTACTACCAACCCTGTTGTGTACGAACAACTGAAAGTTGTAGCACAGGCCGACACAGGCAAGCAATGACGACGGGCAAGAGAGCATAACTTACAAGGATAACAAAACGTTTAATGTCGAAGAAGTATACCATTGCGTGCGTGCATCAAAGGGTATGTGAAGAAAACTTATGTTTTCAAGACACCCCTTTATGGAATTGCACTAGGGTGAGTGCATATTTTTACGGATGTAGGAAAAGGATAACTTTGCCTCGTAGGGCAGGGCTAGCAGCTAGCCGAGCTTAGCCTTAGAAGTGGATAGCCTAGTTCAAAAAAACTGTGGAATGGAGGAAGAGCAGCAAGGGTAAACAAACCTATACCAACAGCTAGCTCATTCAAACCAAAACTCTAAGTCGAATCTTAAATAAGCACAATGTAAGGTAATTTACACGAATTGTTCAGACATTTGTTACATAACTACATGTGTAAACTGATAAAGTTTTGTTCTACTAGTGTAGCTGGTCAGCAGATTTCAAAATTCTTTACGCTGGCTTTATACCCGGATAAGCTTGTGCAGTATTTTTATTGTTGTGGAGAATTGCATTCATGTCAAGCAATTTAAACAAAGATGATTTTAACTTGTTTGTGCAAATATTTGTTCAGATCAGTGAGGCTTTGGTTTTGTCCTACTTTTTGGACGGATGTAGGGCTTCTTATTGAATTGCTTACCTTCACTGTGCATCTCCTGCACGTTAATATTTGACATTTTTATTGATGTGTGGCACATATCAAAGCTATGTATTGTGTGAGATTTCCAGCATCAGTATGTGTGCTTTTCAAAAACGTTTACTCTAGGGCAGTGGTTTTCAAAGTGGGGGCCGCCAGGAGGTGCTAGGGGGGCCTCAGAAAATTGGAGGGAAGGGCAAAAAACTGAATATAATTATTTTTATTTTTTATTTTATTTTATTTTTTTAGAAAACTATTTTCCTGAACGTACAACATGTAATCTGCTGTAATAGTTGGATTCTCAAGTTTCCGATTGTACCTAAACACACCTCCTGAGACATCTGCAACATCGCCATGATGAAGTCATGATCTGTGTCGTCCTGGCAGTTTAAGCCTGTTATTCAGCTAGCTCGTGTGGCTCGTGTAGCTAGCACAAAATGGACAGGTTTTTGACAGGAAGAAGAACGAAGGAGGAGACCAACAGCCCCGCCATGGAGGTTTCTGTCTGTGGGTTTGCACAGGGGGTCCCTGGCCAGAAGCGAAGGCCGTTTGGGGGGCCCTGGCATGATAAAGTTTGGGAACCCCTGCTCTAGGGTATAATGGCAAGTAATTCTGATGAAAGGCGTTAGCCTGAACCATAGCCACAGTGACAGAGATCAGTTCTGCATGTGTGCAAAGAAAGCTGGTTCAGAATCTAGAGCTATGTATTGCTGACGATGGGGCCACTGCCACTTAACTTAAAGAGCTTGAGGTGAAAACATGCCACAAAAACAGTGTAGGGTGATTGCACACTATATTGAACATATTTACAACGTCTGACTTTTCAACTAGGTAGGAATGGGACAATTTGTGGCTCATATGTTAAAAACGTTAAGCTTTATGTAGCATCTGACTCAGTCAGCACTGCACATGAAAGTAAAAGTAACATATGATTATAGGGTGATATCACACCAGTGATCAGTATTTGAAGAGTTTGTGATTTTAATTTTTAGGGGTCACAATCAGTAGTTGTCAAGGAAGTAATGACTTCCTTCAGTACTGTGAAACAACCTACATGTCCTCTGTGGTCAATAAAGTAGGGCAGGGATCGTCAACAACACTTGTACAAAGGCCAGTTTTTGTCATTGTTGAGTATTGATGCTTTTGATCTACAAATGAACGAAAATAGGCAAATAGGGGGCTCTTATGAGAGCTGTATTTTATTCCTGAAAATGTGAAAAATTAGCTTTAAAAAGTTTTACAGAAGGTAATGTTAATTGTATAAAGGAGAGGGAAGTTTTGTATTTATATGCATAGCCATCACAAGAAAATAACAAATCTACTTATTATTAGGACCCGGCCAATATATTGGCCGGTTGATTAGAGCTGTTTTCAGAATATTTAACATCGGTCGGAGTTTTCCTGATATAACACCGATATATATATTCTTACTTTCTCATTAAACAGTAAATGCTGTTCAGTGTCCAAGCTGTGCAGAGAACAACTGTTCATTGCTCCACCTGCTGCGTGTTGAAGCGCATTTAATGAGGAGCAATTTCCTCACACATATTACCTTATTTTTACAATTAAAACAGTGGTTCTACCTCTACTAAAACCTACTTCTGATTGAACTAATGAGGACTCTGGGACTGAAAGGCAGCTGTGATAAGAGAGTTCATAATTCATCCATATATTTACATCTTAAATAAGGTTATTTATTTTACAGAAATTTACTTCAGTTTTGCACACTATTTTATTTTGTACTTGAAAGTTCTTTGTTCTTAAAAGTTGCAGTGTAGAAAAATAAAAGAGGCTTTGTGTGAAAAGAATGTAACTTTGTTATTGTTGCTTTCCTCTCACAATTACCTGTTTACCACTTTTTTAAAAGTTGTTCTAACTAAAATATAACCTACCTCTTATTTTCATCAACAGGAAGTACAAGACGAGATATATTTCATAACTCATTTATAGATCGACTCTTTTAAGGTTATATAATCAATTTCCCGGAGGCTTAATGCTTTTCTGCATGTTTTTGTACTTGAAAATTCCTCTCTGTTGTAAAGTTAAACAAAGTATAAAGGATAAAGTATTGTAAACCAGTAAGATATTCTGCCTGTAATTCATATTTTCATTGTTGTAAGTGTTAAGGGACCAAGTTTTTAAAAATTATTTTTTATCAGTTTTCAGTATTTTTTTTCTGCCAAATATTGACATCTGCATCAGCTTCAAAAAAATCCATATCGGTAGGGCCCTAGTTATTATGGTGTAAAGTTAAAAAAAGTTTTCAAATTAATTAAGAACACTTTTGCTCGGCTTAAACAAAGGCCTTGAAAAAATGTTTTGTTATTGTTCGGGAAGTTGTGTAAAATACTCCTAGGGACAGAGCAACAAACAATCACAAAACTATTTTCTCCTTCACATTTTTGGATTTTGATAATACTTGGTGGGCCAGATGGAACTTGTAGAGGGCCAAATGTGGCCCCAAGGCCGCCAGTTGGTGATCTCTGAAGTAGGGTCCCAGACAGTGACTGTGTAAAGTGATGTCTTTTAGACTGTGGATTTAACACTGAACATTATGAAAAAGAGAAATGTCCTAATAAAGCTGCATCAGCTTGCAGACTGACACTGCTAAACATTTGGATTTGGTTAGTTTTTGTAAATTTACATCAGTTGTTAATAAGACCGGATTGTGTTTTCGAAGTTATGCTACTATTGGAAAATTATAAAATTAAAAAGCCAAACAGGATTCTTTGATGCTACACGTGAGAGTAGATTATCAAATATAGATAATTACATTTGTTTGACAAAAAATAAAAAAGACACGTCAGTTTATTAACCACATTAGAAAATTCTCCTCAGTTAGATGTAAGATCAACAAAGGTAGTTTAATGTTCAATTAATAATGATAGAAATTATAAAATATGAATAAATCATTACTGCATCAGTCATCACTATCGTTTCCTCCACCATAGAGGTTATGTTTTTGCCAGCAGTTGTTAGTTTGTTAACAGGATAACTTAAAAAATTTTGACAGAATTTGATTGATTTTTCAAGGAATGTTGGTCATGGCCCAAGAGGTAATTAGAATTTGGTGGTGATCTGAATCCAGATGCGGATCCAGGATTTTTTTTTTTTTTTTTTTTTAAGGAATTGATAACATTGCAGGATGGGGCAGTTTTCCACATTTTCAACAAGTCATTGACAGATTTTGTTTCAATTTTAAGGAACCACTGATCATGGTACAAGGAATAAGTGTTTTAATTTTGGTAGTAATCTGAATCCAGATGCGGATCTTGGATTTTTTTAAAGACTTTGTTAACAGTTTACAATAGGTCCGTTTTCCACTTTCGTGCTTCCAATTTGGCCAACAATTTCAGAAATGCTGTGGCAAAGGTTTGCGTTTGCTGACCACTTTCTAGCTTATCTTTTTTCTTTTTTTTTGCACTGAAATATTTAAACACCATAATGAATGTCACAAGCTTGCAATTTATTCACGCATAAAAAAAATCTAAGGAATAGTATGTAATTTTAATTCATTTCAAAAAAAATATTTGAAATGAAATAAATTATTAAAAATTTCCTTTAGCAAACAAAAGTTAAATATTTTGCTCCTTTTCTGCAGTTTAATATGGATCCTCGATGTCTTCATGAAACATCAGTAACATGCTTTGGTCCAAAAAGCTTATGAATAAAGGAAAGCTGTATTCTTCTGACGCTCACATAACCCTTCTGTTCAGAATGGCTGGTTTTTAGGGCCGTCGCCTTAATATGCTAATGAGCCACAGCAGAGCCGCGGCCAACACAGTAACATATGGGGACTTAACAATAGACCTGCAGCGTATCTCAAGTGAAGCGGAGCGTACTGCCGCTCCAGCCACGTGCCGTTTACAGTCCTGAACACACGCAAACCGCAAATTCATGCTGGGGGCAATTTGATAGAAACAGTAGAAACTGCATTTTAAACTGCATTATGACATTTATTCACTCTTTCAGGCAAAAACAAGATCTTTTAACAGATATAACTTACTCGGTGCTTTGGGATGGGGGGGGGGTGCCTGGGCCGAAATGAGCGTGGTCCGTCGTTCAGAATCAGCTATATTAATCACTTTGTTCATTCATTCATCTATCTATATATATTAATCATTTTCCATGTATTCATTCATCTATCCATTTTTCTATCTACCTATCTATCTGTCTATCCGTCTATCTATCTATCCAGTGGTGTAGTCTGGTTTGTTCTAGTGGGTATACTCTGACATACTCTGATGGATATTTGTCCTCTTAAGGCCTCCATATGCTTAAGACATTTTTGCCACATATTTACCTGATTTATGAACTGTCCACTGAAAACAGCTCTGAGACCCACTTATGGGCCTCCATCCACAGGTTGAGAACCGCTGCACTAGTAGATCGTATTTGAAGCTTGATCCTTCAAAGATTGTTCTTATATCACAATCTCTATATCTGATGCCACATTAGGTGAGCCATTATTGAAGCATTTATGGGTATATTTTATTTCTTATGATCCTAAAGGTGGCCCCTCTTTACCGGTGAGAGATCCCTGCGGAAGAGAAACTCAGGCACAAAGCCGTAACGCATGAATTGAGCCATAGCGTATGGAACAGGTGAAAAAAAGAGACTAAAACTTTGTTTTATCATCCGTCCTGATGTTTCTTGGTTTATCTGAGAGCATATCAGACAGGAGCAGACTGTTGCTGTCTCAGAAGGACACAGGAATGCGCAAATGCGCACGGATGAGATGGACAGCAGTGGCTCATCAGTGATCTATTAATTATAAAAAGCTCAGGAACACAACTGCATGAACCTTCTCTGTGAATTATTTGTCTGTTATTTATATAGAGCTGTTAAAAGCGGTCTTCATCATGAATTTTCCTCAATATTGCAATCGCCTAAATCCACTAAAACGTATGACATTCCTCATCCCGAAAACTGTTATTTCCGTCTGATAAATCCCATTAAAGATGTCGGTGTAGTGTTAATAAACTGATTTCATCGGATATCTTAATACAAACAACGTAAAGTAAAGACCTGTGATTCATGTTTTTGTCACTTATCCTGGGTGTAATAGTGACACCACGCGTCGTTCACCCCAGCGCTCTCTCTCAAACATTATTTAATGCTTGTAGAGACAAAATCAACCAAAACTCTTTATTGTAGGAAAACAAGGGTAGCATTTCTTAATAATCATCTCTATAGACCCACTGAAACAGTAGGGGGCTCATAATTTGAAAAGGATTCAGATTGTGTTAAGTTTGTATTAACAGACCCATGCAGTAACTTTAAACAATGCAAACAGTGGTGAGATTTCTTATGAAAATACAATAAATTACACTTGTGAAACATATGTAATTAAAGAAAAAAGTCATGTTATCCTCTGTTGTTTAGTTAGATAAAGGTCTCAGTCACATTTGAGTAAAATAATCTTATTTTTATAAATGTCATCATCATCATCACTGTTATTGCAAAGACCCCTTGCAATTACACCACAGATCACGAGGTGTCCGTGGACCCCCGGTTGAGAAACACTGCACTAGAGTACACAGGAAAAACTTTAGTCAACAGGCCTGAATGAAAATGGAGGAACTTGCTGTGGGAATTGGAGGACTGGAGAAACCCTTGTCACCTTTTGATACTGGTGTGTAAATTTTGCGCTCATGTTGTTAAAATTGATGAAATGAGTATGACTGTTAAAAAATCACTTAATATGTTATAGATCAGGGGATACCAGTAGCTGTTATAAATGTCTCTGCTGTCAGCAGCTCTCATCATGCAAACCCTTACTGCAGTGACGAACATTCATGCTTATATGGACCAGATTCACATTTTTAAAACTATGAAGAAAACCAGAACATCCAAATTGCAGTTTTTCTTCAAAGTACTGTAGTGTTACTGAGGCCCAGAATAGAAAAAAAGATAGAATTGATTGAGCGCTAGACAGATGACTAAATCTTTCATGATCTGTTCACGAATGAACATGAAATTGAAATGTTATTGAATTTTTATTTATTTATTTTTTTTTTTTGCCAAAAAAAACAAACAATTCCATAACATTTCAATTTCATTCAAATGCAAAGAGTTCCACAAGCTAAGCAATTAAGTCAAAAATTTCATAGAGGGTGAAGTTCATCAAAGCAAATCTTCAATCTTGTACTCAGTCCATCAAAGAGAAAAAATTGGAATCTCGCAAGCAGTTCATCAAACCCAAAAAATGTCCAAAAAAATTCAGATCCAAAATACCAAACGTCCAAAGTTCTTCTTCAATTCAAAACTCAAAAGGCACAAAAATACAAACCGACAACACAGTTCTCTGTCTTCCTGAACTCTTAAAAAAAAACACCAAATGCAATTGACAATGGAAATCAAGAAAACCCATACATGTGAGTGTGTGTGTGTGTGTGGGGGGGGGGGGGGGTTGTGTGTGTGTGTGTGTGTGTGTGTGTGTGTGAGAGAGAGCTGCAACAACTTGTGGCATGAAGAGCAAGGAAACATGCGATGAAGACAGGTCCTGTCCAGGTCATTGGCCGGGGAAAACAAGGGCCACAGGCAGGGCCACCACGCGCCAAGAGGCTCCCAGGAAGCAAAAAAAAAAACAAAAAATCCACAGAGCAAAATAGGCAAAACAGTCACCCACTCCTGGTCACTCATGCACTTTCTCTTTTTTACCTCGTCCAGTCGTCCCAGGAATCCCTACATTCCCTTGACATTGGCTCCATTTGGCAAAAACCCCACTCCCTCCAGCTTTCTCCGGCCTCTCCTCCATGCATCAGCTCCTTTTTCTGCCCTCACAACTCTCCCAGGTCACAGGTGCCTGCAATCAGCTCTGGCTACTCTGCAGTACCACACCCACTCCCTCACACCACTGCGCAGCAGGGTGCAGGCTTTTTCCCTGTCTGCCACATTCTCCCCTCCTTGGAGTGAGAAAAAAAAATTACGTTAGCCTTTTTTTTTTCTTTTTTTCTTTGTTTTGTTGATGTTGTTGTTTGCTATGGGTTCAATGCTTATTCTGGAAACCCAAGAAACTCCTCGTCCTCAGAGGATTCCTGAAAGATCTCCAAAATGTTTTGTTTCTCCTGTTTCTCCAAGTTCTCTGCACTGGGAAAGAAGGGTTTAAGGTTGCATCCTCCCCGGTTTCCTCCATTACCACTTGGTAATTTATGGGACACGTCTTAGTCACAACTCGATATGGACCTTTCCATTTTGCATCCAGCTTGGCCATGAATTTTTCCTTGGAACTTGACTTTGGAAATTGCTTAACCCAGACTCTGTCTTTTGGCTTGAAACTTGCATCCCTTCTTGTTTTGTTATAGTTCCTCAACTGCCGTTAACGTGCTTTCTCACCACTTTCTTTTACACTGTCTGCCACAGTACGTATTTAGGTTTTACTCACTGTTTGTAGTAGGGCTGATATGGATTTTTTTTTTTAGGCCAATGCTGATATTTTGCCGAAAAAATGCCGATTACTGATTAATTGGCCGATTAATAAAAAAAAAATCAAATGAAATTTTTTGGCCACTTAACCCTTTAGGCGCCAAAATTGCAAAATTGCGACAAGCAACGTTGCTGGATGAAACAGGCCATAGCTGCATATATAGTGCTGAATAGTGTTACCACTTTTCACCAGGAGACAGTGGACATGTGTCACTTTAATCTGAGGAGCATTTGTGGGCGTGTTTCTACAAAACCCAAAACCAGTGAAGTTGGCACGATGTGTAAATCGTAAATAAAACAGAATACAATGATTTGCAAATCCTTTTCAACTTATATTCAATTGAATACACTGCAAAGACAAGATATTTAATGTTCGAACTGAGAAACTTTATTTTCTTTTGCAAATAATCATCAACTTAGAATTTAATGGCAGCAACACGTTGCAAAAAACTTGGCACAGGGGCATTTTTACCACTGTGTTACATCGCCTTTCCTTTTAACAACACTCAGTAAACGTTTGGGAACTGAGGAGACCAATTTTTGAAGCTTTTCGGGTGGAATTCTTTCCCATTCTTGCTTGATGTACAGCTTAAGTTGTTCAACAGTCCGGGGTCTCTGTTGTTGTATTTTACGCTTCATAATGCGCCACACATTTTCAATGGGGGACAGGTCTGGACTACAGGCAGGCCAGTCTAGTACCCGCACTCTTTCACTACGAAGCCACGCTGTTGTAACATGGGCAGAATGTGGCTTGGCATTGTCTTGCTGAAATAAGCAGGGGCGTCCATGAAGAAGACGTTGCTTGGATGGCAACATATGTTGCTCCAAAACCTGTATGTACCTTTCAGCATTAATGGTGCCTTCACAGATGTGTAAGTTACCCATGCCTTGGGCACTAATACACCCCCATACATCACAGATGCTGGCTTTTGAACTTTGCGCCTGTAACAGTCCGGCTTGGTTCTTTTCCTCTTTGGTCCGGAGGACACGACAACCACACTTTCCAAAAACAATTTGAAATGTGGACTCGTCAGACCACAGAACACTTTTCCACTTTGCATCAGTCCATCTTAGATGAGCTCGGGCCCAGCGACGCCAGCGGCGTTTCTGGGTGTTGTTGATAAATGGCTTTCGCTTTGCATATTAGAGTTTTAACTTGCACTTACAGATGTAGCGACGAACTGTAGTTACTGACAGTGGTTTCTGAAGTGTTCCTGAGCCCATGTGGTGATATCTTTTACACAGTGATGCCGGTTTTTGATGCAGTACCGCCTGAGAGATCGAAGGTCACGGGCATTCAATGTTGGTTTTCAGCCTTGCCGCTTACGTGCAGTAATTTCTCCAGATTCTCTGAACCTTTTGATGATATTACGGACCGTAGATGATGAAATCCCTAAATTCCTTGCAATAGCTCGTTGAGAAATGTTGTTCTTAAACTGTTCGACAATTTGCTCATGCATTTGTTCACAAAGTGGTGACCCTCGCCCCATCCTTGTTTGTGAATGACTGACCATTTCAGGGAAGCTGCTTTTATACCCAATCATGGCACCCACCTGTTCTCAATTAGCCTGTTCACCTGTGGGATGTTCCAAATAAGTGTTTGATGAGCATTCCTCAACTTTCTCAGTCTTTTTTGCCACTTGTGCCAGCTTTTTTGAAACATGTTGCAGGCATCAAATTCAAAATGAGCTAATATTTGCAAAAAATAACACAGTTTACCAGTTCGAACATTAAGTATCTTGTCTTTGCTGTGTATTCAATTGAATATAGGTTGAAAGGGATTTGCAAATCATTGTATTCTGTTTTATTTACGATTTACACATCGTGCCAACTTCACTGGTTTTGGGTTTTGTATTAAAAGTTTTGGCGTAAACGTAGTTTGAAACACACACCAGATCGGGGAGACGCGCGAGTGGCTGTAAAGCGGAGCAGAGGGAGAGACACGCACAGAGAGAGAGAGAGAGCGATATAGAGAGTGAGTTAAAGTACTGACAATGCTGAGAGTACTTCGTCAAGTGCTGGCTGACTCTGATTCTGAGGACATTTACCCTCTGAGATGACGTTCAGTCGTCCAGTGAGGACGAAATTGGCGGCGCGCAGCGGCACCGGGTCCGTGCGCCATGACAGTCCCCAAGCAGCACATACTGAGGCCGAAGATTTGCCTCTCCGTGGCCGGGTTGAAAGTAATTGGCAAATGCCGAGGAGGGGACGTGGTCTGGGAAGCAGGGGAGCTCAAAACACCGTGAAAAATGACGGTGGTAGCGGGAATGAGAAAAAAAACGTGGAGCCGGCAGACGAGGGAGAAGCCGGGAGATGAAAAGCACAGTCAAAATAGCGGTGGGGCGTTCATGCTCTGCCCGTAAATTACAATGATGATGCCCTGGGTTTACTTAGGGGTGAGGAAGAGTACCAAAAGTGGATCAGACATTTTGATAAGCCTGTTGGGTATTGTGGAGACAGGGATCTGACAAATTTTGAGCCCAATGACTTCTTGTTTCTTTTTTTGGATGGTGAATTCTGGAGCCTAATCACAAATGAGACAAACAGATATGCCCACCAGTTCTTAGAGAGGGAAAACCCCAAACCAAACTCCAGTTTTCATGACTGGTATGATGTTACAGTCCCTGAGATGAAAGCTTTCATGTCACTTCATTTGCTTACATTTTTCAATATGGCAGCCACTTGGTGATGTCACAATATGCAAATTAAATGAGTTTATTTACTTCCATTCCAAATTTTGGGTCATACTGAAGATTTTTCTCAATTACAGTCTGCCTTTATCTCTAACCATTTTCAAACTACAACCTTTTGAAATTTTGATATCAAAATTGAATATTTTCCAATATGGCTGCCATCTGATGACGTCATAATATGCAAATTAGATGAGAGAATTTACTTCCATCCCAAATTTTGGGTCATACTGAAGATTTTTCTCACTGACAGTCTGCCTTTATCTCGAACCACTTTCAAACTACAGCCTTTTCAAATATTGATAGAAAAATGTAATATTTTCTTGAAAAACTCTGGCGCCTAAAGGGCTAACACTTACAACAATGAAAATATGAATGCCAGGCTGAACATTTGACTGTTATAAAATACTTTATCCTTCAGTATTTGTTAAACTTTACAACAGAGAGGAATTTTCAAGTACAAAACGTGGGGGAAATTAATTATATAACCTTAAAAAAGTGTCACTCTATGAATGAGTTATAAAATACATCTTCTCTTGTACTTCTTGTTGATGAAAATTAGAGGTAGGGTATAGCACAGGTAGAGCAACTTTTAAAAAAGTAAGGTAACATTCTTTTCACAAGCCTCTTTTATTTTTCTACTCTGCAACTTTCAAGAACAAAGAACTTTCAAGTACAAAATAAAATAGTGTAAAAAACTGAAGTAAATTGCTGCAAAATAAAATAAATAACCTTATTTAAAATGTAATATATAAATGAATTATGAACTCTATCTTATCACCTGCCTTTCAGTCCCAGAGTCCTCATTAGTTCAATCACAAGTAGGTTTTAGTACAGGCAGAACCACTTTTTTTATTGTAAACATAAGGTAATTTGTGTGAGGAAATAAAAATATTTTGTGGGACACTGCACATATTGCACAAACTTGGGGAACTAGTCTTTAAACAGGCCTGATAAAAGTCCCCAGCTACGATGAAGGCTACCTCTGGATGTGTCTGGTGCAGCCGGCTCATGGCGTCATAGAACTCAGAGGGAGCTATGCTAACGCTAGCATCTGGTGAAATGTACACGACAGTGATCATCACTACTGTAATCTCCCTCAGCAGATAGAAGGGCCAGGACATGACAGTCATAAGTTTCATATTGGGGGAGCAATGGGTGCAGATGACTCTACTGTTAGTACACCAGTCACTGTGTGTGTAGATGCAAAGTCCCCCGCCTCTGCTCTTACCAGACCTGTGGATCCTGTCGAAGCAGTGCATGGAGCTGTAGCTAGCAGGCCAGCCCTGCGCAACTTGGACACCAAACAGCATTTACTGTTTTATGAGAAAGTAAGAATATATCGGCATTATATCTGCGAAACTCCAGCTGATGTTGAATATTTTGAAAAGGGCAATCATCAGCCGATTTAATTGGCAGGCCGATATATCGGTCGGGGCCTAGTTTGTGGTAAGAAGGCACAAGCTATTGTTTTGAGAATTAAAACTATTGTGCTTGGTCAGCAGGATAATCTTGAAAGGGAATTTGAAGGTTGGCTGACACTATGAAACAATACATTTGAGAATAATTGAGATAAGCTAATTTAAATAAATCTGCTACATTAACACACAACTGTAAGATCTGGAGTAATTTTTTACGTTTGCTTTAACTTGTGCAGTAAAACGTGTGCATTAAAACCGACCAACAAACAAGTGTAACAAGAGGTAGCATCACTGAGCTTACCTGAAGTTTGCACTTATAGGGATGAAAAGAAGAATATAGATTTGATTTATGGTTTTATTAATGAAAAGGAAGGTTTTATATATTCCTACTTATTAGAGGTGTAAAGGTGTCTGTATGTTGTTCGGGTTGGTACAGTCGTGTACCGAACAAATGCTTGTGTACCTTCATACATACGAAACTATGGTGATATTCTAGGGATGTAACGGTATGAAAAATTCGTATCCCGGGTGTTGTGACCAAAATTATCACGGTTATCATTATTATCGCGGTATTGTTGCAGTGTGCTCAAAATGTTCGAAAAGTAATTGTACACACACTTGAAATCATTTAACCCATTTAATATTACAATTATAACAGGTCTATTGTCTTTTTTGTCGATTAATGTGTCAGGAAATGTCCTTTGAGTAAATTTATCACCCTTTTTTCATGAGAAATAAAAGTTAACAATTCTGGCAAGTATTTGTCATTATTATGTTATACATGTTTAAACAGTGTGTAAAATTACAAGAAAAGGAAAAACTTTTTTGAACCTTCAACAGGATTCTCTTCATAAACAATTGTAAATTAACATGTTCAAAGTTTTGAGATGACTAAAAATAAACGTAACCTATTTTACCTACACTCACATTTTTTGTTTGCCTACAGCATTAGTGTCCATGTTACAGCTGTCTATCTTGGCCAGGACACTCTTGAAAAAGAGATTTTAATCTCAACAAGTTTATTTTCCTGGTTAAATAAAAAAACAGCTTGCTATGTTAGACCATGTCCAGGAGTTTTTTTTACTGACAATAGTCCCTGAGGCTATTCCTGTCCAGTTAGCCCCCTTCCATGACTCTCTTCTGGTCTCTCCTCTCCCTGGCAGATCTCCTCCACATTTCCTCCTCCAATATTTCCAAATTATGATTGATGAAATCCATAAAACATGAACTATGAAGGAAAAAGACGATCAATTACAAAATTCGGCAAAAAAACGGTGAATACACGGCAAAAGAACATGCTCCAGAATGATACTAATGGTATTATTTACAACATTTATACATTATTTACACAGAAAATACTGATAAACCACCTGTAATTCACTTAGGTATGGCTCAATGAATCTTCTCACTCTCACTCTCCGGCTCAGTCAGCTCACTTACTCGAGGAGTCACAGTAGTTTTAATCACGCAACATCGTTTTCTTCCGCTGGTAACAGCTTCGTGTTATAGACAGGGTGACCATCTTCAATCAGATTACCCTCGGCATCCTTGTAAAAGTCCAAAATTTGACCAGACTTTGTCGTTCCGAAGGGGAAAAAACCTCCACTTAAGTGTCTGTGCGGGCACCAACTGCCATAAATTTTGCTCTCAGAGGCCAAACAATGCAAACTGCACATGCACGCCTCCGTCTTTGAGGGACCGCAGCTGCTTTACCAAGGAGCAGACACATAGTTCCGGCTTTTCTTAGCCTTGATATATTCCCAAGATGTCCATAAATCAATCTTATCCAGCATTTGCTCTAAATTACGATAATAGATCCATTCATGGCCATGAAGTGTAGCTGCAGTGACTTTGAATTTTCCGCTAGATATGCAATTATTTTCTCTTATGTGGCTCGATAAGTGCTATCAAATTCATGCTTTGCCTACTATACTGTATCCAAAATGGAGTCTGAACTTTAACCCCTGGATTGACACTAGAGCTATCGCCTTATATTCGATATTTAAATAACCGTTTGAACATGGGTATAAATATCCGTAACCGAATAGTACATAAATATTCGAATGTAAAATATTGAGTTTAGCAACAAATCACGGTGCCTGGAGCAGTGGACCGTTTCATCCAACAGAGGGCGCTCTCAGCGCAGCTTGACTGACAGACACATATGCTGCTCTCTTGACCTAAGTAAACAAAGAGGTGCCACTCCAAGCGGATATTAACAGCGCCAAATTATCTGAGGAGTGCTGTGTGGTAGTATTTTGGCTTCTACACTGTTGATGGCAAACTTAAAATCAAAGACTGGGCTGTGTGTTGGTTATGTACAAAGCAGTTTACTCACTCCTCCTCCACATCCAATTTGTGGGTTTTACCTTTGGCTTTAATCCAAGTTATACAGCTGAGTGCAGTGGCACTTCGTCAGGAGTTCAACCCTGTGTGACTGCATTTTTTTTGGCAGGGTCTTTACCAAAGGGCTGATAAGTGAGTCTCCTTATTAAAAGAAAAGATCTCATTTCATAATTATGAGAAAACAATGAAGATAAAGGAAACTTCTGTAAATCCTCTCACAGTGGCAATGATTGCGCTATTGCAGTTGATCTGCTATTACCATCAATTTGGTTTAAGATACTGGGAAATACTGATGTTTGTAAAAAAATGAGGATGGTGTTAAAATTAGTATGTCAACACTGCACAGGCATCTCCAGTCTCTCGGACTGTTCAGGTAGAAAGCCCAATCTGATGTGCTGGATGTTGCTGTCTTTCTTCAGGAGCAGTTGAACCAACACGAGATGCTTTATGGATACAAATTAAAGGTCCCATATTATGCTCCTTTTCTGCAGTTTAACATGGGTCCTTGATGTCTTCATGAATCGTTAGTAACATGCTTTGGTCCAAAAAGCCAATGAATCAAGCACAGCAGCATTGTTTCCAGGCCCACATGGCCCCTCTGTTCAGAACGGTCTGATTTAGTGGGCGGGGACCTTAATATGTTAATGAGCCACTGCCGATACGCCTAGCTCTTCCCCATGGTCTGCCGAGGGGGAGGACAGCGTCGCGTAACCATGACGACTGGGCCCTGAGAGAAAATGGCTGCAGGACAAAAAACTGCGGTTCAGCCGTTCGTGTTTGAGCCCGAGCCAGACCCTGAATATGAAGAGGCACCAGAAGAAAGTGGAGAGCCAAGGATAAACCAGGAGGCTTGTCAGTGGTCTGTATGTAAAGTTTGTTACTTCAATGCTAATATGTAGACGAACTAAAGTTGTTCTGCCGTTCTTGCTCCCCCCTCCCCCTCCGTGTGTTGTTGTTATTAGCTCCTCGACCGTGTAATTTGTGTTCATGCGGTGCTAACCAAAACTTAGACTGGCGCTAAATAGCGTTTAGTAAGGGATAATGTAGAGTGAGCAGGTTACTACAGAGACATATAAACCCCGACGTGAGGCGGAATTAACTTTTATTGATATGTAACACTAAACGGGTCGTTGCTACTGATAGTGAAATAAGACAGAGGGAAGGGGACTTCTTTGTTGTTGTGAAATGTAAATAATGTCCGGGTTCTTCAGGGCCACAGTGTTTTACAGAAATAACATTAGTTATGTGACTGACCCATCAGAATACAGCATTTAATAGAGCCATATAGTGCATGGCAGTAACGTGCTGCCACTGAGCAAATGTTTGTAATAACCTGTAATTCTAAGCAATTTTCTGTGAACCGTATCTTTCATGTATGTCACACAGTAGCTGTCTTAAACACCTCTTTACTTGCAATATTGTTTATTATTACACAGACCTGTGTATACTAGCATTATATTGTCTTAAACAAAAACAAGACATCATGATTGCTTAACTAGTACATCTCCTTTATATAAAATTTTTACTGAACATCCTGTTTTTACTCTTCTCCTACAGAGGTGCTCCTGTGGCAACTGTGCAAAAACACATAGAGCCTGAAAATGTCTGTTGCATAGAGATAGCAAAGGTATTGTGAAAAGTGCAAAATAATAATTTCGTACAATACCTTTTTGTCACTTACTTACCCTTTTTAATTAAATAGGTCAGAGGAAGACTACAGGAACTCCCAGACCCACCATCCTGCATGGTGGACCATCCTGGACTCGGACCTCTATACTTTAATGTGTTTTTTTCAGTGCAAAATGAATTCAGTATTTATAGAGCAGACTATGGGCCTTTACATCTAAGAGGAATAATGCAGAAGTATTTTGACACAAATGCTCCCATTACTGTTACACAAAATAGTACGGATTAAAAGTACATCACTGTTTCCTCCATCTTACATTTTTACAGTTTATCTTTTTTGTTCTTTACTTATTAACATAACATGTAGCATAAGGAACACTGAAAACACACAAAACAGTTCATGTAATCTTTTTATTGTGAAAAATATTTTTACATATAAAAACATCAAATGTACTGCAGGCATTTTTTTTAATAAAGGAGGTAAAAAAGACATGAAAAAGATAAAATTTAAACAGAAACTGTAAAACCATAATAACAAATATATAAGAAAATAATATATACATAGAAATACCAATGAAAGTAACCCTTCAGTTCTGACAAAATCTGCACATCATGTCCAGCCGTTACAGATACCTGGCCTACAGACCCTCTGTGAGCTGGTGTTGGAGCTTCTGGGCTGAAGAATCAGGGTGGTGCTGCCCGCCTGCGTGGAGCTGCAGATAAGAGCGGCGTTTCCTGATGCAGAAGACCAGTATGAAGGGTTCAGAGCTCTCCTTGGTTGAACCTTGACATGTAGCTGGCTATCACATCCATCTTGTCAGGTCTGTCATATTGAGCAGAGAGGTCTTCTGGGTCTGGTATTTTCTGCAGTTCCTTCAGGTATGAGGCAGGGTCCTGGAAAACCTTCTCAAAGACAAGGTCCAAAGGTGCATCTAATATAATCTGAAATGCAAGAAACAAAAATGTTTGATTACAAAAAGAAATTGCACTAAACTCAAAATACCTCACTTTTGTTAAACTTTTTTCATCGTCTTTTATTTACACAATTTACTTATTTATTATTTATTCTCAATGTCATGTTAAAAGCATTTTTATTGAAGTTTTCTTTATGTTTTCCTTTGCATGTTATGCCTATTTGCCAATGTTTTTAAATTTGTGGATTTTTAATAAAGGCATGTGCATTTTACAGAAAGTTGGCTCTGCTTTCACTGGCTTTACTGTGCAGTCTCCCGTCTTGGATTTTAGGAAGATGACTTTAAACAGGATTCACCATCAGAAGATGTTGGCTGAGGTCGACCAGCATAGACACAAGAAAGAAAAATGTTTAACCTTTTAAAGCAACAAAAGACAAATTATAGCCACAAAATGTTATTATTTTGTGGAGCTTAAATGTTTTTTTCATTTTGTACTGAAATAAACAAAAAAAATCCATGAAATGTAAAATACAGTTTTTGAATCTCATTAGATACATTAGGTGTTTCTGGCAACTGATAATTCACTTGAGTACTTTTATTTTTATCATTTATCTGCTTGTATTCATATGGTTTTTTTTTTAGATATTTGATGATCATATTAATCAGACAGAGGTATCATAAAGTATATCAAATATGATACAACAGGCTTTCAGGGGTTAGTGTGTTTTCACACAGCTCGTATGACAGCATCCTGGGGGCATTTCTGAGTCTTTAAACTTACAAAAATCAGATTAAATTAATGTGGTCAAAACGACACTGTGGCCACAAAAGCTAGTGACGACGATCACATCTGCAGATACACTGATTTGAGTCGACGTTAGCGTTACATGTTATATAGTTTCCTCTGTTGTTAGTATTGATGTTTACATGACCTGCTGCAAAATGCACAGAAACACAGCCTTCACCGATCGTTTCCCTCGTCCACAATTTTGACACAAAAATGAGTTTTGAGACCATCGGAGATAATTTACTGATTACATTGCTTCAGTGAGTGCAGAGCAGTTTGCCTCGTACTCAGATCTCTATACATTTAACAGCGGCCAGCACAGTAACACACAACAGGGACTTCACATTACAGTCCTGAACAAACACGGAGTGTAAAGTCCTGCTGGATAGAAAACAGAGAAGATCGTTTCCCCCCAAACATTACAGGCTAAAACAACAGGCTAACCGCAGGCTAAACTTAGCCTCCTAAAGCTAACACTGAGGGAGGTATGAGAGGAGGGGGTGTATGAAGAATAATTATATTCCTCCAACTGTTAAACTCCTCTTGACTAATGCAGGAATATCCATACATCTAAGTTTACACTGCAGGCTGTCAGAGTAACTTTAACACTGAAGAAAATCTTGAGCTCTTACATCTGGTCTACTTCCCTCTGCTGTTAGCATTAGCTCGTAGCAATAAGCTAAATAAATACCACAGCATTAAAATACTCACATGTCCATGGTCCGAGGTTTGGTGGCAGACAGTTGGTGCTGAGCCTGGATTCAGGAAAAGTCTAGTTCCCAGTCCTGAGTTGAACTGACTGAAGTTGAAGAAGCAGTCGGACGTGAAGTGACTGACACACACATACAGGTTTTAGCTGACTGTAGCTGCTCATTCCCTTCAAAAATAAAATTAATCCACTTGGTCCTCTGGTCCTCTGAGGCTGGTAGCCTATATGTAAAGAAATATGTGGCAGTTTACAGCCAACAACTGAGCAGTGGTAGCTTTTGAGCTTAGACATGCTGAACACAGATCTCTCACTAAGAGCGAAAACAACATGGCTGCTCTTCACAGAGGAATCTCCGCAGCAGGGTGGGAGTGGAGATACTCCGGTGGACCAATCAGATTAGTTTATGCAAATAAAATATACTGTTACGTAACAGTATATCCACAGACTCAACAGCTCACTGAAGGACATGATTTTACATTCATGCAGCCTACTAAATACAGGTTTTGTTATAAAAGATAACATTTTGTGGGCTGGGAGGAAGGCCAAAGACCCAAAATTGTGTTCAAAAGACTTAAAAAAGTGGATTTTGCATAATATGGGACCTTTAATGCATTTGAAATGCGTCCATTTGGGTTTGGCAGTGGCTCAGAGAACTGTAGGTCCTGTACAGGCTGCTGCAACTTTTGCTGCAACACAATAAAATCACCTCTGCTAAATGTACCATTATGTCTCATTTCACAGCTGTCTGTGTGACTACAGCAGCAGTTGGAAGCATAAATGCTCAGAAATCTTCAGTGCTTCATTAAACAACCTTCTTCAGAAAACATACAAAACATACACAGATGTGGACAAAATTGTTGGTACCCTTCCGTTAAAGAAAGGAAAAACCCACAATGATCATTGAAATAACTTGAAACTGACAAAAGTAAATAAAAATTTACTGAAGATTAACTAATGAAAATCAGACGTTGCTTTTGAATTGTGGTTCAACAGAATCATTTTAAAAAACAAACTGATGAAACTGGCCTGGACAAAAATGATAGTACCCTTAACTTCATATTTTGTTGCACAAACTTTTGAGGCAATCACTGCAATCAGGCAATTTCTGTAACTCTCAATGAGGCTCCTGCACCTGTTGACAGGTATTTTGGCCCACTCCTTGGTCTCAGGTTTGAAGGGTTTCTTCTAAAGACCGCATGTTTCAGCTCCTTCCACAAATGTTCAATAGGATTTAGATCAGGGCTCATAGAAGGCCACTTCAGAATAGTTCAGTGTTTTGTTCTGAGCCGTTCTTGGTTGTTTATAGCTGTGTGTTTTGGGTCATTGTCCTGTTGGAAGACCCATGGCCTGTGACTGAGACCGAGCTTTCTGACACTGGGCTGCACATTTTTCTCCAGAATGCCTTAATAGTCTTGAGATTTCATTGTACCCTGCACGGATTCAAGACACCCTGTGCCAGATGCAGCAAAGCAGCCCCAGAACATAACTGAGCACCCTCCATGTTTCACAGTAGGTACGGTGTTCTTTTCTTTGTATGCTTGATTTTTGCGTCTGTAAACATAGAGCTGATGTGCTGATGTGACTTGCCAAAAAGCTCCAGTTTTGTCTCATCTGTCCAAAGGACATTCTCCCAGAAGCTTTGTGGCTTGTAAATATGCATTTTGGCGGATTAAAGTCTCACATTTTTATGATTTGCTTTCAATTAGGGATGGGAATCGAAAACCAATTCCAGTTGAGAATCGTTAACAGCTCCATCAAAGTATCGATATCATGAGTCTTTTTGCTAATCAATTCCCTTTCAGTTCCTTCCACTGACAGGGTTCAGAAGCAGTCAGAATTGTGCCTTAATTTTTTACAAAAGGCACCTCCTGCACAACCTTAAGTGAGCGGAAACATCGGCAACTTGCAGAAGCAGTTTTTTATGCTGTGACGTGTGTTTGACATTGTTGCCACTTAAAATTTACAGGCCAACATTTGCCCACACGGAAAATCTGCAGGAATCAATTAGGGAATCGTTAAAGAATTGGTTCAATTAGCAGGATCTTTAATAGCATTGGTATCGATAAAATCTTATCAATTCCCATCCCTACTTTCAACAGTGGTGTCCTTCTATTAAGTCCACTTTGGCTCAAATGGTGACGGATGGTGCGATCTTATACTGATGTACCTTGACCTTGGAGTTCACCTCTAATCTCTTTGGAAGTTGTTCTGGGTTCATTGATTGCCATTCGTATTATCCGTCTCTTCAATCTGTCATCAATTTTCCTCTTGCGGCCATGTCCAGGGAGGTTGGCTACAGTCCTGTGGACCTCAAACTTCTGAATAATATGTGCCACTGTTGTCACAGGAACATCAAGCTGCTTGGAGATGGTCTTATAGCCTTTACCTTTAACATGCTTGTCTATATTTTTTTCTAATCTCCTGAGACAACTTCTTAGCTTTCTGTGGTCCATGTTCAGTGTGGTACACACCATGATACCAAACAGCACAGTGACTACTTTTCACCCTTTAAATAGGCAGACTGACTGATTACAAGCTTGAAGACACCTGTGAAACTGATTACAGGACACGCCTTAGTTTAACATGTCCCTATGGTCAAATCATTTTCAGTCTTTCCTAGGGGTACCATCATTTTTGATCAGGCCAGTTTCATTAGTTTGTTTTTTAAAATAAATCTGTTGAACCACAATTCAAAAACAATCTCTGATTTTCATTAGTTAATTTTGAGTAAATTTTTATTAACTTTTGTCAGTTTCAAGTTATTTCAGTGATCATTGTGGGTTTTTCTTTCTTTAACGGAAGGGTACCAACATTTTTGTCCACATCTGTGTTAAGGAAAACTCAGGGCATGACGGGCTTGTGATCAGACTGCCATTGTGGTTCTAGTGTTAACTGGAGTAGCAGCAACATCTTCCCGCATGCCTGGACGTCCAGTTCTCTGAGTCACTACCAAACCCATCTGGATGCATTTCAAATACATCAGTTTGTATCCATGAAGCCTCCCGTGTTGGTTCAACTGCTCCTGCAGAAAGACAGTGACATCCATGACATCAGATTGGGCTTTCCGCCTGAACAATCCAAGAGACTGGAGATGCCTGTGCAGTGTTGACATATTAATATGAACACCGTCCTCGTTTTAAAAAAACATCAGTGTTTCCCAGCGTCTTAAAACTTGAACCTGGAACTAACAAAGCTTATAAGTTATTGCCTATAAAAACAGCATTGAACATAGAATACAAGAAAAATCAGCTAATTAATTTCTTATGGCCCTATAAGCAGCTTTTCCTGAGCAATTTCAAGTGAAAACATTTTTCCACAGGCCAACAACAGCCAAAAAAACAATTTCCTTCAAGGAAATACCAAACATGGAAGAAAAAGGTACAAAAGGGAAACATACATTAAAGCTCAGTTTGCTTCTCTGTGATGCACACTAGTTTAAGCCATACACTTGGTATCTCCTCTTGGATGCAAGTTCATCAGTGTTTGGGGTCAGGCTTTGAGCTGAGGATATCCTCAGGGTTGAGTGAAGGTGTTCATCAGTAAGATGTCTACTGTATGATGCTTTGTTTATCTTCATCACAGAAAACAGCTGTTCACACAGGTACGTGCTGCCAAACATAATGAGCATTTGAGCTGCATTGTGTGGGATGAAATGTGGAAACTGTGCATCACCCACAGAGTCATACTTTGCTTTGAGTGTGTCACTACATTGGAGTTCAGTCAGCTCCATTTGGAGGTTGGTTGGTGCACTTACCACATCAGCAGTGAATGGATTACTGAGCAGTTCAAGCCTGCTTTTTTTGTCGTCAAAGTCGTCAAATCACCTCGTGAAGTTGGAACCCAATAGGCTGAGTTATTCAGCAAACTGTGCACTTGGAAACACGGCGATAGTTTCATAGTTTGGCAGCACGGAAAATGACTCAAGTTTCTTTGCAGCATCTGTGTCTCCCACCGGCGCAGCTTGGTTTTAAAAGCCCTCACTGCACCGTACATGTCTGTGACCACACGGTCCCGCCTCTGAAGCTGCACATTGCGCATTGAGGTGGCTCGTGATGAAACACAGAAACGCAACCTCATACAGCATCTTTTTATCCTGGAGCTCTGTTGTGTCTTTCCCTTTACTTTCCATAAACTGACATGTCTCCTCATGCAACTGGAAGCATTTTTTCAGCACTTTTCCATGGCTTAAGCCATCTCACCTCTGTGTGATAAGGCCAATTACCATATTCTGAACCCAACTCCTCCAGAAAAGACTTGAACTGGCGGTAATTTAAACCTTTGGCTTTTATGAAGTTAGCTGCTCATGTTATGGTGCCCATAAAATGTTCCATTTTCAAGGCTTTGCCAAACAATGATTCCAGGCGAATGACGCACCGATAAGCTGTCAGCTCAGCTGGCTGGGCTGTTTTCCTCCTGCATGTTTTCCTGGATCCTGCCCACCAATGCACCCATTTGACCACACATTGCAGGCGCTTCATCTGTCGTTAGTGCCACAAGTTTATCCCACTTCCAAAAAGTTCAACTTTTATCTGGTCAGTCCACAGAATATTTTTCCCAAAGTCTTGGGGATCATCGAGATGTTTTTTGGCAACTGTGAGACCAGCCTTTGTGTTCTTTTTGGTCAGAAGTGGTTTTTCGCTTTGGAGCTTGATACAGTTTAACTGCTACTACGTAAATAAAAAACGGTGCATCACATCATTGAACATGTCACAGCTTCTTCTGGCGTGCGTTTTGCCAGCTAACACTTCCTTCTGCTAACAACTTAACAACGTTTAGTAAAAACTTGCACCTCCGCCGCCGTTCTTCTTCGGTGGTGCCTGTGGAAAAACAATGTTCATCACGCAAACAGCACAACCTAGTGGCATTAAGTACAGATTGCAGGTGTGAAATTAAACAATGTCCTTATCAAAACATCAATTTCCTTTCTTTTAACTATTAAAGGCGCATTGCCCAAATATCAGTAACTTCAAATCAATAAATGAAATAAAGATACAACAGAGCTCTCCCACAGATGCCATTTTTGCTCGGTTTCTTTCTTATTGTTGAGTCATGAACCGTAACTGAGGCAAGTGAGGCCTGTAGTTCTTTAGATGTTGTTCTGGGTTCTTTTGTGACCTCCTGGATGAATCGTCGTTGTGCTCTTGGTGTAATTTTGGTAGGCTGACCACTCCTGGGAAGTTTTCTCCATTTGTGGGTAATGGCTCTGACTGTGGTTCGCTGGAGTCCTAAAGCCTTAGAAATGGCTTTGTAACCCTTTCCAGACTGATAGATTTCAATCACTTTGTTTCTCATTTGTTTGTGAATTTCTTTGGATCGTGGCATGATGTGTTTCTTTTCGAGATCTTGCAGCCTACTTCACTTCGTCAGACAGGTTCTATTTAAGTGATTTCTTAATTCAACAGGTCTGGCAGTGATCAGGTCTGGGTGTGGTCAGTCAAATGGAACTCACCTTTCTTTTTTTTTCTTTTTAATTGGCATTTTAGTCGAATATATAGTCAAAATATGAACACTTCAAGACATGGCCTAGGACATTTTCAGAGCATGAATACCCCTTGCCCATCTAACCCTCCCTATGTCTCCATTGGCCATAAACAGAGAGAGAAAAAAAAAGATAGATAAATAAGTGAATGAAAATAGAATAAGTAAAAGTAAGCCCAAAATTAAGTTTATCGATCAATGTACCTTAACATTCCAACTAAACAATTAATGGATAGGTATAGAACTTAATATAAAGATAAGTAAATAGACTAGAAAAATTACATTTCCTTGCAGCAAATGCCTTGAAAAGCTGAGTCTGAGTGCTGAAAATGTGAAATGAAATAGCCAACAGCAGTGTGAACAAAGCTGAAAATGTGACAAAAGAAAGTTGGAAGCAGTGAAGCAAAGCTGCAAATGTGGGAAATGTGTAATAAAAATGGTTACAGTTGTGAAAGAAAGCTGAAAATGAATATGTGTGAAATAAAATTCCAGAAAGCTGCATAAATTTTTGGCCACCATAAAGAAGTTGTAATCTATGATTAAAAGAGTAAAATTTGTTAGGGCTAAAATGACAAAGATTGTAATTAGTAGCAGAAGTGTGAAATATGCTTTCAAATTTGCTTTCTTAAAAAAGGAAAAGAATAAAGTTGTATGGAAGTGAAAGGTTGAATGACTGACAACCTGTGACATCCAGACTGAGAGGACAGCAGCCAGATGCATACAGCAAGGAGCTGTAGTAATCAGCAGTCTGTTTTGGACACACAGTTGAAGTACAACTGCCTTCGCCAGAATTTGAACCCGGGCCGCCGGAGGGAGAGTCAGCAACATTGCCGCTAAAACCATATATATGTTATATATATGTTAAATGTTATGGAAATTTTGATTTCGTTGGATTTCAGTAGACAGTGAAATAAACATTTCAGCTTGAAGATTCAACCAAGGCAACTGGACTGTGTTGAGTTTGTTGGGAAGACGTTTCACTTCTCATCCAAGAAGCTTCTTCAGTTCCAAATGGCTGGTGATCGAAGCAGAGCAATGTGCTGTATGCAGTCCACTGCAGTGAGGAATGCTCAGCCCTGTACATTGGGGAAACTAAACAACCGCTTCACAAGAGTATGGCTCAACACAGGAGAGCCACCTCCTCAGGTCAGGACTCGGCGGTCCACCTTCACTTAAAGGACACGGGACACTCTTTTGAGGACAGCAATGTACAGATGTTGGCGAGAAAAGAAAGATGGTTTGAAAGAGGAGTTAAAGAAGCCATCTTTACCAGACTGGAGAAACCTTCTCTTACCAGAGGTGGTGGACTCAGACACAACCTCTCAGCCACATACAATGTAGTGCTAAGCTCTCTCCCCATTAAGTTCTCCAAACATTCACATCTGGGCACATGTGACCACAACACTTCACATGACAGGGGGAGTTAACGACCCATTCAGGGTAACGACTCTCAGGGGATAAATCACCCTGTGAGGAGTTTGTATGAGTCATTCTCCAACTCCTCCCCTTCCTTTGTTGTTTTATCTGCTTCCATCATCAGCCATTTGGAACTGAAGAAGCTTCTTGGATGAGAAGTGAAACGTCTTCCCAACAAACTCAACACATTCCAGTTGTCTTGTTTGTATTTTCAAGATAACCATGACATGGATGAATGAGAATCTACACAAACATTTCAGCTCCAAAAAAAAAAAGAATGTTCTGGCTATTATTTGTGCATTCAGGCTTTAAAGGGTTAAATTATGAAGTGCAATTGAATATGCATTATTAGGCTAGATTAAATTTTCCTTCAGTAAATGAAAATGTTTTGGCATCAATTTGTAGGCTACAAGTCCACAACATTATGAACTGTCCAGTATAAAAGCATCTGACTTGAAAATTAATGTAAACAATGGTGATTTTCATTGGAGGACAATAAGGAGTGGACATTAACAATCAGAATGTAATTAAAAAGTGGATCTGCTCAAGTTAACATCTAAGTCAAAATTATCACTACTTCATTTTTAAATCAACAAATCTATACTAGAACATCAAACTCAAAGTAATAATAGCCTACATAAATGAATTTTGAAATCTGGACAGGAATATCTCAGTAGAGAAATGTTAAACAGTGTAATATTTATGTGTAGTCTGGTTTATTGTAGTGGGTATAATCTGACATACTCTGATGCATACTGTCCTCTTAGGGCCTCCATACACTGAAAACATTTTTGCCACATTTTTAGCAGATTTATGCACCGTCTACTGAATACAGCTCTGAGACCAGTTATGGGACTCCACCTACAGGTTGGGAACCGCTCCACTAGTAGACTGTATTTGAAGCTTGATCTTTCAAAGATTGTTATGATATCATGGAGAATAAGTGATGGAGAATACCTCAGGATTTATTTATTATTTAGAAAACAGTGTGTGAGTGAAAACAAGAGCTGGACTGCTGAAGAATGTAGTTTTGATTAATGAAAGGCTGACAAGTCATTTTTTGAAGTCTTTGTGTTCACTTAAACCGGGCACATGAGCTGTCAAGACACCGTGTGAATGGTAAAATCAAACAGAGTGACTGATGATCCCTCACTGTCCCTGTGATGCGCGTCTATCTGCGTCTTTATGCTCACCGGCAGACCGAGGAGCGCACACACAGACGCTGAGTGAAAGTGAAAGTCACACAAGCATGCTGCCATACGTATCCTTGCGCATTTTGTTGTTGTCATATGGTATTTTGGGCCATGTTCTAGTGGGTTTATGGCGTATACCTGCGTATGCACCCAGAGTCTGGCGGACTGTGAGCAGAGCGGACTCTGCGCGGAATGTCCGCGGGCGTCAGAGCTGTCATAGTCGAGCGCACTGCCGCGTAGTATTTTCTTGTGAAATGAATGTGAAAGCCTACATTTCCCACAAACCTTGCGCATTGTTTTCCATTTCTCTGTCATGACGCTGTACACTGAGGACGAGGGAGAGGAGCTGCTCTGCCTGCTGACTTTGCAAAGCACTAACATGAAGAGACGGAGATGGTGTCACAGTTAATGCGGGTCGATGATGAAGCTGGGTACTTCAGGGTAAATGAGCTAATGCTGTGCCAAAACCGTGATAGCTATCAAAAAAAGGACTGCACCGTGAGCATCACAAGAATCAGCTAAAATGATTGATGTAAGTTTCATGTCTGAACTGTAGAAAATGTTGACACAAGAGCAGTTTAAAAACGGGCTTCAAAGTGAAGCGATAAGCTGTCGGCCTACATCAGCCTACATTTCCCACAATCCTTTGCGCATTCCCCTGTCATGACGCTGTACACTGAGGACGAGGGACAGCTGACTTTGCAAAGCACAAACATGAAGAGACGGAGGTGGTGCAACAGTTTATGCGGGTCATGTGAAAATACATGGCGAGCAGTGTTTTGTGTGACAGCAGTGCGCGGAGCGGAGTCCGCGCGGTCGTAAAGTCTCGGCGTACATCAGCCTACATTTACTCCAGACGTACCCGCCCAGATATGAGCAGACTATTGAATGATGCTGTATGCTTGTACAGAGCGGGGAAGTTAAGCTGGGTACTTCCGGGTAAACGATCTAATGCTGTGCCAAAAGCGTGATAGCTATCAAAAAAAGGACTGCACCGTTAGCATCACAAGAACCAGCTGAAACGATTGATGTAAGTTTCATGTCTGAACTGTAGAAAATGTTGACACGAGAGCAGTTTTAAAATGGGCTTCAAAGTGAAGCGATCACCTCTCTGGGGAGGAGTGTTATAATGACAGCAGATGGAAGAGTTTGCGGGATACCCATGGTTCCGAAGCTTACTGAGACATAATGATGTCAATGTAGAGTTTGAAAGGACTTTCAGGTGAAAGAGGAGAAGTGTACCTTTATTTTGATGTATAAATCATGTCTGTGGAACAAAGTTTGAGAGTGTTATAGCAGGAAAATTGTGTCGATTTCTTGTCTGTCAACAGCGGCAGCTCTGTTCTGTGTGGTCACGTGACACGCTCTAAGAACAGAGAAGTCCTCAAAAGTTGGTATTGCTTAAACAGTGATATCTCAAAAACTGTAAAGATAGCAAAAAGATGAACATATGTAAAAATAGTTAAGAAGTTAGTGAAGCCGTTACAGCAAGAATGGAGTCTGTAGGTGGAAGTATGCCGAAGCTGTACAGCCTGAAAGTTGAAGCAGTTTTCAGCAGACCTGCAAAAAGAAGAAGAAGAAGAAAGTCGGATAACAATATGTTGAAATGCTGACTCAGTATTTCAACATAAGAAATGTGTAAATAGTATATATAATGTATGTCCATGCAGATATTGACAACAAGCATTATAGGCTGAAATTCATTTTACATGATATATCAAATCAGTCCTTGGCCATTGTCCCTTTTTAATGTAGTCCAAGAATGGGCTCCACGCTTTCAGAAATGAGTCCTGGTGTCCTGAGAGTCTAGATATGACCAGTTCATAGCTTGCTATGTTGGTCATTACTTGAATCCAGTTTTTAAAAGATGAAGGTGACGTTGTTTTCCACTGTCTAACAATAACTCTGCATCCTGTTAACATGGCTAGTTGGCACCACATTTCTTTCAGATCACACATCTTAAATTTACTCGGAATAATTCCCAACATACATGGTGCCGGATTTTTGGAGCTACATAATACAGTTAATTTATACAAGATATTATTTCATCCCAGAAGTCCCTAACCATCTCACAGTCATACAATATATGGACCAGTGTTCCAATTTCGTTATGACAGCGCCAACATAGATCATCATTTCTTAGTTTGAGTGTAGCCATTCTGCTTGAGGTCCAGTAGGCTCGGTAAAGGATTTTGTAATTAGTGAACTGTGACTGGACCTCTCTAGCAGGAATGTGCTAGTGACTTCATTCTAAGGATCGCCCGAAACATCGGCCGGCGATATATCGGTGATATATCGGCGATATATATATATTTGCGTTCTTTACTTGAATTGGTATCGGCTGATTCAGGCGTGGGTTCGCCGATGTATTTTTCCACGGCATGATTTACAGACAGGCATCCATGGGCAGCTCTGTGTTGCCGGAAGACCCTGCAGCACATGCAGATGCGTTACCCCTCCCCCACTTCAAGAGTGGTGAAAGCAGCAGTGCCTTGGAGGCTCCTTCACAACAACGATAAGTTTCAAACTTTCAGTTGGCCTCTAACAGTTAAACTTAGTTGAAACATTGCCACCCACTTTGAAATAGGAAACAAGAATGCCAAGTGCATGTAATATACGTGCTTGAAAATATATTTAAGTTTGTGGGTCAGAAAAACAGGAATGCTGTTGAATGCTTCATCTTTAAAACTGCTTACCATTGTATTTAGGGAGCTGTTGATGTAGTTGTAGGCTAATATGTACAGATGTTACGAACACCAGTTTAAGGATTAAGTAATGTCAGCGTTGTCAGTGCAGTTCCATGGTGTTTGTAGGAGTTTAATTCAGCGAACACCGGGCTGAGGTTAAATGCGTGTCGTGTGTGTGTGTGTGCCCTCTCCCTCAGAGCGGAGTGGAGCAGCCGTGTCTGCTATCAGAGAGGTCTTTAGCGTGCACTAGACGAACTTTAATGATGAGAGAAATATTTTATATGTAGTACTAAATTGGTCAGTGTTTCGTGAAAACGTCTTTAGAGCTGTTTGCTGCCGTTATCAATCCAGCGTTAGCAGAGTTTTTCAGTCAGCGTCTGCTCAGCTGATGTGTGTGTGTGGAGGGGGGAGGGGGTGCACGTCTCACTGCGGAGGAGCAGCCATCACATCGATGGGAGATAAAACTTAAACTATGAGAGACATGTTGTGTACATGGTTGATTATTTATTCCTTTTAAAGTTGATAATGTCATTTTTTTCATGTAAATTGAGGGAGCAAAAAGCAGTATCGGCCACAAATATCGGCCCAAGAAAATCGGCAGTCCATGATCGGTCATCGGCTAAGGGTGATGGAAAAATATCGGTATCGGCCCTAAAAAATCCATATCGGTCGATCCCTACTTCATTCCATTGTTGTTCTTCGATATGTTCCCTGATATCTTTCTCCCAAGCCAATTTTAGACTATCAAGCTTTGGTGCATTGGCATCTCCGATGAGATTATAAAAAATTGATGCACCACCTTTTTTAAGGCTAACATATTGTAATACACTTTGAATCTTACTGATTGGGTCAGGTCATGAACACATGACTGAGAGTAGACAGTGTCAGAGTTGGAGATATTTCCAAAAGTCTTTATTTGTCAGATTGTATTTTTCCTTTAAATATTCAAATGTGACCATATGGCCTTTATCATATAGATCCCCCAGGTGCAGGATCCCTGCTTTAGCCCACTGGTACCAGCAGAATGGCTTTTTGGCTATTCTAATCTTGGCATTAAACCATATTGATGCATATGATGTCAATGAGGGATTACTTTTAACATGACGATGTGCCATTTTCCAACTTGCCCTTGAGAATTCTAACACAGGATTGTGAACTGGGAGAGAGCGACCGTCTTTGTCACGAAAGATTCAATGCGAAAAGGATCCAGTATTTCTTTTTCAATTTGCACCCAGACAGGGGCTCTGTGAGGGGGTAAGTTATTTTTTGACAATTACGCAAGTGAAAAAGAACAGTGATACCAGTCTGATCTTGGGAGTGATAGTCCCCCATCATCCAGAGCAGCATATAGCTTAGTACGGTTAAAGAGAGGTTTTTTCCCTTGCCATACAAATGATTCAACACATTTATCATATTCTTGAAGAAGTTTAACGGGAAGGGAGAGTGGCAACATATAAGTTATATAGTTGACCTTTGGCATTATCATCATTTTTATTAGGTTAACCCTACCAATTAATGATATATTCAGCTTACTCCAGATATGCAATAGGGATTTTATATTTTTTATTATAGGCTGGAGATTAGCCTGCATCGTTTTTGTAATGTTGCCCATAAGTTTAATTCCCAGGTACACCATGCCTGTGGGGACCCATCTGAATGGCCATTCATTGCTAAGTGACTCAGTAGAATTTTTTGATATGGGCATTACTTCTGTCTTGGTCCAGTTAATTTTATAACCAGATATTTGAGAGAAACTATTAATCAGAGATCCAATTATCGGGACAGCAGTTTGTGGATTGCGCAAGACCAGCAATATATCATCAGCATTCGAAAATAATTTATGTTCCTGATGACCAACTTGGACCTCTTTTAATATTCACATTGTTTCGTATTGCAATAGCTAAAGGTTCAAGGGCAATTGCGAAAATAATGGGGGAGAGTGGACAGTCTTGTTTTGTGCCTCTGTATAAATGAAGTGGAGAGGATAAGATACCATTACACTGATGCCATGGGGTCCTCATATTAAACCCATGCTAAAAACGATGGCCCGAAACCAAATTTATTTAGTGTATAAAATAAACTCCATTCGACCCTGTCGAAAGCCTTCTCTGCATCTAGAGAGAAGGCCACGACAGGGTCTGGGCTGCCTCTGTTCCCCCACAGTATATGTAGCAGTTTTCTCATGTTATCTGCCGATGATCGACCCCTAATGAATCCTACTTGGTCTTGATGTATTATTGTGGGGAGTATACCATCCAATCTATCTGACAATATTTTGGCGAGTATCTTACCATCTACATTTCCTAGTGAAATTGGTCTATAACTGCTACATTGCTGAGGCTTTTTCCCTTTTTTATAAATTACTGTGATCAGATTTTTCCTCATGCTTACCAGTAGTAGGCCCTTTGTTAGAGCACTACGAAACACGTCCAAAAACCTAGGGGCAAGTATGTCACTAAATTTTTTGTAAAAATAAGAAGGGTAACCATAGTCTCCAAGGGCACAGCCTGATCTAAGGCCTTTTATTGCATCTTTTACCTCTTGTAAAGATATTTCTTTTTCCAGTAATTCCCCATTAGATGAGGAGATGAGGGTAGGGCTGAACAATATATCGTTATCGTATCGATATCGAGATATGAACATTCAAGATATTGATATCGAAAAGCAACGATATAAACAATATAGATTTCCCCTGCGCTAAAACTGCACTTTCCACATTCTTTTGTATTATGATGTTTTTATTTTTCTGAAAAATGCTTGGTTTTCACCGAACCCATAGTCGTATCGTATCGTATCGTATCGTATCGTATCGTATCGTATCGTATCGATATCGAGATACCTGGCATGAATATCAAGATATGAAATTTTGTCAATATCAGCCCTAGATGAGGGGCACCTCTAAAGTTGAAAAAAAGTCCTCATACTAGTCTGTTGCAACCTCTCCTTGCATTGTATAAAGTTCCTGGTAAAAGCTTTAAAGACTTTGTTAATTTCTTTTTTCCCTGTAACTAATTCATTTTGAGCATTAAAAACTTATGTAATAACATTTTGTGTACTGAGCTGTTTAACTCTATGTGCCAGCAGTTTTCCTGCTGTCTCACCCTTTTCATAATAGTGTTGTTTAGTGCAAAACAGGGCGAATTCAGCTTTCTTTTGGAGGATGCTATTTATTTCAAATTTTACTGTATTAATATTATTCCATATAATCAGATCTGTTTTTTGAATATATTGAAGTTTCAGATGTTTCAGCTGTTGTTCTAATTTAAGTAATTTTTCAGACTCCTTCTTTTTTTGATATGAGCAATGTTGTATTATTCGCCCTCTCAGAACTGCTTTGAACGCATCCCAGACAATGCCAGGATCAGAGACAGAGCCATCGTTATATGTCCAGTATTCTTCTATTGCAGATATTATAAAAGAATTTGATGCATCATTTTGCAATAGTGGATTATTGAATCACCAACACATGATTTTATCTTCGTTGACGAAGTTATTTATTGCCATATCAACTGGTGCATGATCGGAAATAACAGTATTACCAATGGAAGAATTCTGGATCTGATTAACGAGGCTCTTGGACACTAGTATATAATCAATTCTGGAATGTGTATGATGTGGATGAGAGAAGAAGGTAAAATCTTTCCCTAAAGGGTGAAGCATTCGCCAGATATCTATTAAACTCAGTTCTTCCATTATTGTATCGATAGCTGTACATGCCGTATCCCTTGTCTGTCACCTGATCTGTCCAAATGAATGTCCCTGACCTGATTAAAGTCTCCACCAAGAATAACATTATGATTCCCAATGGTTCTTATAACATTGCAAATTTCATAGAAAAAGTCAGGAGTTAGCGCATTAGGAGCTTATATGTTCATGACGGTGACTTTCTGGTTATTCAGTTGTGCATCAAGGGTTACCCATCTACCCTCCTGGTCAGACAAGTTTTTATGGACAATTAGGTTTATATTTTTCCTTATGAGGATACTAACACCTCTACTTCTGTTGTGATTGGCACTCAAATATACTTGACCAAACGATCCTTTCTTAAATTTTTCAGATTCCTCTTTCTTAAGTGGGTCTCCTGAATCATGGCAATATCAGATCCAAGTTGTTTCAAATAACTTATTATTTTATTATGTTTAATAGGATGATTACAACCTGAGATATTCCATGACACCACCCTTACATGTCCCATATGTTATTATTTTGTTTGAATACACTTTGGGGACAACCCATATTATATGGCATAGTTATGTGACAAATGTCTATACTGAGCACCGACCTTGACAGAATAATAGATTGGACATCAGCCCGACTGAAAAATAAAAAGAAAAGAAACTGTAAAACATAAGCATAAGGAGATATAAACCTTCCCACCCCAACCCATAACACCCACCCAATTCTCCCAACCAAGGAGAGATGGATGTAAACCCATAACCATTTTATACTTCCAAAGGACTATTGCTATCCTTATCTACTTCTCCAAGGAGGAGACTCCCTTTAACTTAACAAAGAAAAAAAGGGGGGGAGGGGAAGGGTATATATAGCTATAAAGAACATATATTAAGAAGAGAACAAGCTGTAAGCTCTAGGTATTTTAACATAGTGCAGTCCACTCATTTTTTTTCTAAACACTTGTCAACCACAAGGATATCTTATAAATATCACCCCCTTTGTCATCTATCATTTTCTATCCACGCTGTCATTTTTACCATATAATTCTTCAAAGTTCTTACATCGTTCAACTGAACTGAAGATGATTCTACCAAAATGAAAGTTCTAAATGAACATGGACATTATTTCGAACCTGAAAGGCAGTAGTTATATAAATCAAATTTTTACATACCTCCCTCCTCCATTTACAGATCTGTATGGCTGTGTGGGATACACATTAATGAGGGAGGATGAATCACAGTGACCAAATATTCTCAGCTATGTTATACCCATATTTCCCTTCAAAGTACTTCAGTGTTCATTATTTAAAGATCAATCACTATCTAATCTACTCATTTCATGTAGTATGTTCAGCCAGCGTCAGGACGTATAGTGGCAAAAAACATGCACGGCACACACCTGACCTGTACAGCGGCTGGTGGTATCAGGTAGCCACTTACTGCTCGTAGAAAGCCATGGCATCCGCCGGTGAATTGAACATGTGGCTCTCTCCTCTAAACATAATCCTCAGGCGCTCTGGATAGAGCAGACGAAACTGCACACCTTTCTGGTAGAGGGCTTCTTTGACAGGCTTGAACGCAGCAGGTCTTTTGGCGAGGGCGGTACTCCGGTCCGGGTACACTCACAGGTCGCGTCCCTGGTACTTCAGCTGATGTTGTCTGGCCCATCTCAATACCAGCTCTCTGTCACGGTACCGGTGAAAACACACCATGAACGGCCTGGCAAGCATATCTGCTGCGTGTTTAGGTCCAAGAGTGCGGTGCGCTCTGTCCAGCTGAGGGGGAGATGTCAAGATGTCTGGACCCATAATGTCGCTGAGTAACTCGGATACAAAAGTGGTGGGGTCCTTACCATCTTCACACCCTTCTGGTATATTTAATATACGTAGATTAGACCTGCGCAATCTGTTTTCTAAATCCTCCAGTTGGTCCAGCAGTGAGTTGTTTTGAGTCTGCAAAGTTTTGATTGTAGCCTTGGCGGAGACCAGCTGTTCAGAGTTCTCCCTCGCCAGTACTTCTGTTGATGTTAAGCGGCTCTGAAATGCATTAACAGTTTTGTGTAACGCATCTACTGAGGACTGGAGGGGTTAAATGGAGTTTCTGATGAGTGTCGTCATATCTTCCTTAATATTAGCTTGATGTTTTAGCCAGCTCCGACATTAACAGACTCATGGAGAAGTTTTCCGGGATGCTATCTTCAGAACACTTTGTCTTCATTATCGTCGTCATGCTGTGCAGGTGTAGCTTTACCTGCTAGCTTGCTAGCTTGCTAGCTCTGGTCGTTGTTGCTTGTGAAAATAAAGTCTTCTGCTTCAGGTTACTCATATTGTCGCCCACAAGACTTCTTTCGTACAGTCTAAGCTAAGAAGAAGTTAACACTGGGGGCTTAACACATAGTTCTCCAATTTTAGCAGTTAAAGGTAGAAAAGGTGAGGCAGATCCTCTTCCTCGTGTCTGCATCTCTGCATCGCCAAACCGGAAGTTTGCCCATTGAACTCAGCTTTCAAAAAAATGTGGTTAATCACAGTTAACTCATGATTTAACAAGAGGGGGGCAATTACTTTTTCACATAGGGTCATGTAGGTTTGGAGAGCTTTTTTCCCTCAATAAATAAAATCATCATTTAAAAACTGCATTTTGTATTTACTCAGGTTATCTTTGTCTTATGTTAAAAATTGTGTGATGATCTGAAACATTTAAGTGTGACCAATATGCAAAAAAGTAAGAAATCAGGAAGGGGGAAATACTTTTTCATGGCACTGTATGTGACATAATGGTTTAGCCAATGAAATTCTGAGGATTTTGATATGTCATGTGTGAGGATTCCTTCAGGTCAAGGGGCTTAAAATCAGCCGTGTAAAGGGAACTTTTATCGAAAAATCTTCATTGTGGATGGCTGATAGAACTTTACTCACAGCATTATCGTCTTCTTCATACTTTTTGCTCTCCATAAGCTTTAGAAAACCATCATGACAAGTTTGTATTACATATTTAGCACTTGTGACGTAGGGCTTGGATGTGTTCTCACTGTGTCAATGAAGGAGGACAGAGCACATGAATCACTTTTTCACCTGAGATTCCCTAAAATTAGGATATGGATTTGGATGTAGATGATAGACTGCCTGGCCAAAAAAATGTCACACACTCTAACATTTTGTTGGACCGATTTAACTTTGATTATGGCTAGGGATGTGATGGTTACTGGTAAAATGGTAAACTGCGGTAAAATTTCTGACGGTTAGTATTACCATTTCCTGTTTTAATTACCGGTAAACCATATTTGATTACCACACTGTGTCAATAACTCACGGTGATGCTGCTCATTGCCTGGAAAAGCCGGAACTATGTGTCTGCTCCTCGGTAAAGCAGCTGCGGTCCCTCACAGACGGGATTGCGCAATGTGCATACATGCGCAGTTTGCATTGTTTGGCCTCTGAGAGCAAAAGTTATGGCGGTTGGTGCCCGTGCAGACACTATACTGGAGATTTTTCCCCTCGAAAGGACAAAGTCTGGTCGAATTTTGGATTTTATAAGGATGCCGACGGGAAACTGATTGAAGATGGTCACCCTGTCTAAAACACAAAGCTGCGGCGGAAGGAAAAGATGTGTGTGATTAAAACTACTGTAACTCCTCGAGTAAGTGAGCTGACTGAGCCGGAGAGAGTGAGAGTGAGAAGACTCAGTGAGCCTTACCTGAGTGAATTATCAGTATTTTCTGTGCAAATAGTATATAAATGTTATAATAATAGCACTAGTATCATTCTGGAGTGTGTTCTTGCCATTCCTTTGCTGTTTATTCGCCGTTTTTTGCCATGTTTCTTGATTTAAAGTCTTTTTCCATCATAGTTCATGTTTTATGGATTTCATCAATCGTAATTTGGAAATATTGGAGGAGGAAATGTCCAGGGAGGGGAGGGCCAGGGGTAGGGGAGACCAGGGGTGAATCCCAATTCTGCCCCTTCCCCTACCCCTTCGTCTTAGCCCTCTGTTTTGAGGGCCAAGGGGAAGGGGTGAAAACCCACTGCTGAGAAACGAGACACCACTCGATTCCCGCTACGTCATCACCCAGAGCCACTCGCTAGCTGTGATGTAGGCAGATGCAACAATAGCCGTAGCTATGCCTGTGAAGGCTAGCTCGTTATAACGCGAAATTTTAAAATACAACCAACAGTTCAAAACATGATTAATATTTACTTGATGAATTAATAATTACTTATAATTATGCACTTCCTTCGGTCTCCGCTCTGCCTGTATTATGGGAAATTCTCATACCCCTTCGTTTCAAGTGAGGTCCCAGGCTGTCTTCGTTTCGAGGGCTATGTTGCCCTTGGTCTTTGCCCCTTCCCCTTAGGGCTACGGAGAACTGGGACACCACTTCACTAGACGTGAACGCGCAAAACCAAGGGGTAAGACAAGGGCCAAGGGGTAGAATTGGGATTCACCCCAGAGGAGAGTCATGGATGGGGGACTAACTGGACAGGAATTGCCGCAGGGACTATCGTCAGTAAAAAAACACCTAGACATGGTCTAATAACAAGATGTAACATGGACACTAATGCTGTAGGCAAACAAAAATGTGTGAGTGTATGTAAAATAGGTTAAGTTTATTTTTGGTCATCTCAAAACTTTGAACATTTTCATTTGCAATTGTTTATGAAGAGAATCCTGTTTAAAGTTCAAATCTGTTTTTTTTCTTTTCTGCTAAGTACACACTGTTTTAAGCATTTATAACATAATGATGACAAGTACTTGCAAGAATTGTTTACTTTTCTTTAATTTATCATGAAAAAAGAGTGAAAAAATTTACTCACAGGACTTTGCATGACACATTTATTGACAAAAGAGACAAAAAGACCTGTTATAATTATAATACTAAAGGGGTTAAATGATTTCAAGTGTGTTTAAAAGTACTTTTTGAACATTTTGAGCACACTGCAACAATACCGCGATAATAATGGTAATGGTCATAATTTTGGTCACAACAACCGTGATACGAAATTTTCATACCATTACATCCCTAATTACAGCACACATTCGCTGTGGCATTGTTTCAGTAAGCTTCTGCAATGTCACAAGATTTATTTCCATCCAGTGTTGCATTATTTTTTACCAAGATCTTGTTTTGATGATGGGAGAGTCTGACCACTGTGCAAAGCCTTCCCCAGCGCATCCCAAAAATTCTCAATGGGGTTCAGGTCTGGACTCTGTGGTGGCCAATCCATGTGTGAAAATGATGTCTCATGCTCCCTGAACCTCTCTTTCACAATTGGAGCCTGATGAATCCTGGCATTGTCATCTTGGAATATGCCCATGGCATTAGGGGAGAAGAAATCCATTGATGGAATAACCAGGTCATTCAGTAAAATCAGCTAGTCAGCTGAGCTCATTCTTTGGGCACATAATGTTGCTGAACCTAGACCTGACCAACTGCAGCAACCCCAGATCATAGCACTGCCCTCACATGCTTGTACAGTAGGCACTAGACATGATGGGTGCATCACTTCACCTGCCTCTTTTCTTACCCTGATATGCCCATCAATCTGTAACAGGTTAAAGCTGGACTCATCAGACCACATGACCTTCTTCCAATCCTCCAGTGTCCAATCTTTATGCTCCTTAGCAAACTGAAGCCTTTTTATCTGGTTAGTCTATTGATTAGTGGTTTCTTAAGGCTACAAAGCTGTTCAGTCCCAGTCCCAGTGTTTCCCCTATAGTTTATTTGAGACGGCGCCCCGCCATCGCAACGGACACCCCTGCCATGCCAACAGGATCCCCACCCATAAATTCAAGTGCAGATTAAAAAAAAATCCATTATTTCATTTTTATTTTAATCAAACGGGCATTTAACAGGAATCGTTTTTAACAAATAAAAAGCTTACTCTAATTTGCGCAATTTTAGAGTCTAATGCATCGCTATCGTTTCATTACATTCATTAAAATCCATTTCTCCTCTCCTCTGACCCTTCTCTGTTCTGACTATTTACGCTGCTCACTACGCAAGCATCCACTCTCTCCCGCACAAAGTCTGATCATTCACGTAAAAACATTCAACAAAACAAATGCTGCCTTCAGTTAAACAGTGCATAACATGAATAAAACATTCACTGATTTGAGTAACGCTTTGACAGAAAGCAGAGAAAGGAAGGAAAAGCTGAAGAAGAAGAGAGATTTTCATCCGATGTACATCCGATGTACATGTGAACATTTGATCTAGTTCCCTGCTCTGCGTAAAGACGCAGATAGATGCACATCGCAGGGACAGTGAGGGATCATCAGTCACTTTGTGTGATTTTATAATTCAAACTGTGCCTTGATAACTCATGTGCACGGTTTAAGTGAACACAAAGACTTAAAAAATGATGAGTCAGCCTCTTGATTAATAAAAACTCAACATTCTTCAGCAGTCCAGCTCTTGTTTTCACTCACTCAATAATAAATTCATCCTGGGGTAACCTGGATCACTTATTCTCCATGATATAAGAACAATCTTTGAAGGATCAAGCTTCAAATACAATCTACTAGTGCAGCAGTTCTCAACCTGTGGGTGGAAGCCCCTAAGTGGTTCTCAGAGCTGTTTTCAGTGGACGGTGCATAAATCAGGTAAAACTGTGGTAACAATGTCTTCAGTGTATGGAGGCCCTAAGAGTACATATAACCATCAGAGTATGCCAGCAACAACAACAACAACAACAGCTTTGGCCATCTACCATGCAACATGTATGCTGCTTACTGTACTTGGTTTGTTATTCAGACAGAAATATCCAGACACATTTGTTGTACAGACAAAAAAATCCTGCTTCTTTGTGCGTCTACTCGCCATTGTTTTTTAGGAAAAGTTTGTCTTCACTGGAAAGCATACTATGGTGTTTTCAGTCATTCTTGCGTCCTCGTGTGAACGCGGAGCACTTTGAAAATGCAAGGGGGCAGTGCCAAATAAAGAGCCTGTGCATAAAAATAAGACCCATGTCCTCTGCAAGGGTTGTGATCTGCAATGAGATCTGAGAGCTTTTGCCCTGAGTGTGCGCTGTGGTCGGCTGCGCTCTCCACGGTGCTGAACCTTTTCATTTGTCAGGTTCATTTTCTAATTGTTGCCGTATGCTGAAGAGGAAATGCCCTTGAAATGGGTGTTTCAACAAGACAATGACGCCAAACACACCAGCAAGCAAGCAAAATCATGGTTCCAGACAAACAAAATTCAAGTAATGGAGTGGCCAGCACAATCCCCGGACCTTAATCCCAAAGAAAACTTGGGGGCTGACATAAAAAATGCTGTTCATGCGGCAAAACCAAGAAATGCAGAGCAATTGTGGAAAGTAGTACAATTGTCCTGGGCTTGAATACCTGTTGACCGGTGCAAGAGGCTGGTAGGCTCCATGCACCACAGATGTGAAGCAGTTATCAGAAACCATGGTTATGCAACTAAATATTAGTTTATGATTCTCAAGAAAGTTCAATCATCAAGCAATTCTTAGTTTATACACTACATTTTTGAGTTTGTAAATAAAGATGTCAACACCGCTATTTTTTTTTTACATTATATTTCTTGACTTTCTGTGAAATATTATCAAAATTTAATTACTTTTTCCAATTTTCCTGCTTTGAAATAGAATGGGCAGTGTCCCCAATGCATTTGTGTGCATTAAAATAAAATTTATTTGAAGAATTTTGAGGTTTTCTCACCTTTTTAAACACACTGCTATTATTATGAACATAACTGTACAACTACCATTGATACCGTTTAGAATTACCAACTCAAGATTTAAATACCTATGAATCCATATCACAAAATCCATCCTATGACTACAGGAATAAAACTTTACTACACTCACATCTTCTGTCAAAGCAGACTTGTTGAGGTGGGGTCGATTACCGCTCTCATTGTCAGGAAGAATATAGTCATTTTTGAGTTTGTAAACAAAGATGTCAACACTGCTATTTTTTTGAACATTATATTTCTTGACTTTCTGTAAAATATTATCAATTACAATTACTTTTTCCAATTTTCTTGCTTTGGAATAGAATGTGCCGTGTCCTCAATGCATTTGTGTGCAATAAAATAAAATTTATTTGAAGAATTTTGAGGTTTACTCACCTTTTTAAACACACTGCTATTATTATTAATGTAACTGTATGTATGTGTATGTGTGTGTTTATATATATATATATATATATATATGTATATATGTGTATATATATATATATATATATATATATATATATATATATATATATATATATATGTATGTATGTGTGTGTGTCTGTGTGTGTATATATATATGTGTGGATATATGTATGGGAGGCCCCTTGAGAAATAAATCATACTTGCTTTTACATTCACCATCATACTCTCATACATACACTATTAAACTCTCTTACATTTACTATCAAACTCTCTTACATTTACTATCAAACTCTCTTACATACACCATCAAACTCTCATACATACACTATTAAACTCTCTTACATTTACTATCAAACTCTCTTACATTTACTATCAAACTCTTACATTTACTATCAAACTCTCTTACATACACTATCAAACTCTCATACATACATTATTAAACTCTCTTACATTTACTATCAAACTCTCTTACACTTACTATCAAACTCTCATACATACACTATTAAACTCTCTTACATTTACTATCAAACTCTCTTACATTCACTATCCAACTCTCACAGAGAATAATAGGATATGTGAATGAGAATAGTAGTATGTGAATGAGAATAGTAGTATGTATGTAAGAGTTTGCTTGAAACGGAAGTGAGTTTGATTGAAACGGATATAGTACTAAATTCTCTGTCTCTGATTGGTTATCTTCTTCGAAAAAGCAAGGGGAGGCGTATTTTTAGATATATGGCCATGATTGAAATGGCAGCATGGTGGACAGAGAGCAACTACATGAAGCCATGGGCCTCCTTATTAGTAATTAAACTCTTAAACCATCACAACAGTGTCAGACATATTACAACAACGGCAACAGCCATCCACTCCGCATCCAATGTGGCCGCTGAGGAGGGAATGCGGCGGCTTTTCAGAGCTGAATCAGGTTTAACCGGGAGCCAACGACGTCTCATTCACCTTGCACATGAGCTATCAAGACACCGGTTGAATTATAAAATCACACAAAGGACTGATGATCCCTCACTGTCCCCTGCGATGCACGACTATCTGTGTCTTTACGCTCACCGGCACACGAAGGAGCGCGTGCACATAGACGCTAAGCGAATCAGGAGGTGTCACTCTGACGCTCGCGTTGGCTCCAAGCGGAGTACAGGTGCGTCGTTGTCTCCCTGTTAAACCTGATTCAGCTCTGAAAAGCCACCGCATTCCCTCCTCAGCGGCCACATTGGATGCGGAGTGGATGGCTGTTGCCGTTGTTGTAATATGTCTGACACTGTTGTGACGGTTTAAGAGTTTAAAATGTTATTAAGGAGGCCCACGGCTTCATGTAGTTGCTCTCTGTCCACCATACTGTCATTTCAATCATGGCCATGAATGTAAAAATACGCCTCCCCTTGCTTTTTCGAAGAACGTAACCAATCAGAGACAGAGAATTTAGTACTATATCCGTTTCAATCAAACTCACTTCCGTTTCAAGCAAACTCTTACACACATACTACTATTCTCATTCACATACTACTATTCTCATTCACATATCCTATTATTCTCTGTGCGAGTTTGATAGTAAATGTAAGAGAGTTTGATAGTAAATGTAAGAGAGTTTGATAGTAAATGTAAAAGAGTTTAATAGTAAATGTAAGAGAGTTTAATCGTGTATGTAAGAGAGTTTGATAGTAAGTGTAAGAGAGTTTAATAGTAAATGTAAAAGAGTTTGATAGTAAATGTAAGAGAGTTTAATAGTAAATGTAAGAGAGTTTAATAGTGTATGTAAGAGAGTTTGATAGTAAATGTAAGAGAGTTTAATAGTGTATGTATGAGAGTTTGATAGTAAATGTAAGAGAGTTTAATAGTTATTGTAAGAGAGTATACTAGTGTATGTATGAGAGTATGATAGTAAATATAAGAGTTTGATAGTGAATGTAAGAGAGTTTGATAGTGAATGTAAGAGAGTTTGATAGTAAATGTAAGAGAGTATACTAGTGCATGTATGAGATTATGATGGTGAATGTAAAAGCAAGTATGATTTATTTCTCAAGGGGCCTCCCGTATACATGTATATATGTATTATATATATACATATATGTATACATATACACATATATACACATATATACATACACATACATATATACACATATATATACATATATACATATATACATACATGTATATATACATATATATGTATACACACACACACACACACACACACATATATATATATATACATATATATATACACATACATATATATATATATATATATATATATATATATATATATATATATATATATACACATACATACATATATATATATATATATATATATATATATATATATATATATATATATATATATATATATATATATAAATAAATTATCGAAGGAAAGAAAATGGAACATACACTCCCAAGATGAGAACCTAGTTCAGATTTGTGACTTTTGATGACATTAAAGCAAAACTATTTTGGTCATTTCTGTCATATGGATTTTTTCAAGAAAGGAAAAGACAATTATAAACACATAGATTGACTTTCATTGGGAATTATCATTGATTTTCTATTAGGCTGTATTGCCAAGCACTACATTTTATTCTATCAGATGTAAAAAAGGTATCCCATAATAATTATTTTTCAGCTCTATTTGTGTCTGATGATCATTGTACATTATGTCAAGCAAGAGAGTATGTTTCTTATTCTAACCCCCCCCCCCCCCCCCCCCCCCCCCCCCCTCTTGTTTTTCAGAGTACTGGTGTGGTAGATGGCCAAGTTTTTGTTGGAGAGATGGATTCAGCAAGTGCCAGGGGCTTGATGTTTAAAATTATACTTTTTATTTCTTAGCCTGTCAACCCTTTTTGGACAATTCAACGCTGATCCTAAATGCAGCTCATGCTTCTTCTCACCTCATAAGTTGTGAAGGCCTAGCTCTGCACAGCTTGCTGCAACAGCTGCATCCTGCCAGCAGAATCTAATCCCTTCTGTTCTCCGACAAAGGATGGGTGTAGAGCCTTTTTTCCTCTAACTACTTCTTATGTAGTAGCCCTTCACCATTTCGTCGTCATGATAAGTAGTTTCTCTTCTAACCTCTATTTCACGAGTTTTAGACATAAACAAGTAGTCTAAAGTTATTGTGGGGAATCTGTGGACCTGCTTAGACGCGTCTTCACTTTGAACTAAAATACAGCCCACAACATGACTTCTATGTCCAGTCTGTTTTCCTTCACAAGCCCTGCTGTCAAACGTCTTCTTGGCTGGAAGCAGGGAGATGAGGAGGAGAAATGGGCAGAAAAAGCTGTGGATGCCCTTGTAAAAAAACTTAAGAAGAAGAAAGGAGCCATGGAGGACCTGGAGAAAGCTCTCAGCAGCCCTGGGCAGCCCAGCAAGTGTGTTACAATTCCAAGGTCATTGGATGGTCGCCTACAGGTTTCCCATAGGAAAGGTCTGCCTCATGTTATCTACTGCAGAGTGTGGCGCTGGCCTGACCTGCAATCCCACCATGAGCTTAAGCCCCTTGAAGTGTGTGAGTTTCCATTTGGCTCAAAACAGAAGGAGGTCTGCATCAACCCTTACCACTACAAACGAGTTGAGAGTCCCGGTAGGTACACGTGCTTTCCACAAAGAGTGTGTTTAAAATTTTATACATTGAAAACAGAAGCATTTTTATTATTTACCAAGGTATGTGTTTGGTATGTACTCTTTTCTTTAACCTTTGGCTTTTTTTTATTATAATCATACAAGTTCCCTGAGGACTGGATTTGGCCTAAGTGAGTGTACCTTAATTTACCCTAAAAAGTCCAGAGGCGGGCACGGCGCATCACTACCAAAAACAATTATATGGCATATCTTGATAACAAATATATCCTGTCAACTGATGGAACACTTTATAGGACCTGATTATTCGCATCTATTACTGTTTTATGATTAGACAGCAAAAGTGCATCAGATAGGAAGGCCTGCTGTTGCTGCGATACTTTCAGACATGGTCAGACAGTTTTCACAAATGCAGTCAGGAAGAAAAGTCATGAAACTGAGAAATCGGCTAGTAGCTCTGATTCCTCTCTACAAGAGTGTGCAGTCATACAACCAAAATTTTTAATATGTCAGAAATTCTCCCAACCTGTCAGAATCAGTTGACTGGGCCATGATCAAATCTCAGCTTTACTAAAAGCATTTGACCTGCTGTAAGAGGTGTTACAATAATGTTTAAATGACTCCTTAGAGGAATGTGTCTTGTTGCAGCTGGCCTGTTGATAGGCTGAAAGAGGCATAGTCTAAAACCATCACGTATCAGGGAAATGGTGGCTCTTACTCATCAGCTATCCCCCACTGCACCTGTGGTCAGGATAGCTTAATTAATTGCGTCGAATTGATAAAGACTGTTTTTTGTACAGACTTAACCTCATGGAGAGGGCACTTCATTAGGAGGCCACATTGATAAAAGACACCAGAGACAAATGAAAGACTGAGGGCACACTTGCTCTAGGGCAATTGTACTCTGCCGCTCTAAAGGCAGTTGCCCCCTACCATTAGTGCTGGGCCGGCCTGGACTCACATTGTCCCTGTCTGAATCATGCCTCAGAGCACCAATGTCACTCACACAAAATACAAGAAACATACTTACAGCAGTCACAACAGAGACATGAATAAAACTTTACCCTTCTTATGTCATATTTTGGGTCGTTTAATTAACCACAGTCCACCAACACTCCAGCAGTTTAGGAATATTACTTGTTGTAGTGATAAAGGTAGTGTCCCACCTGAGCAGCTGTATGAAGAGAAATAACAGGTTAAGGCATCCACTGATATCTTGTTAATTTACTCTAAAAAATGGATTTCTATTATCATATATGAACCTTTACAGCTGTCATATTCATGCTTATCTATGATTAAATTGTTAGTGTGTTTGTCTCTATCTCTTGTTTTGGATCACTGCATTTCTACGCATGGACAATAATAGTCATCCACATACAAATCAGCTGATGTGATAGCTGAATACTGAGTGACACACATCTCCGACCAGCTCTATAATTGGCCTATTTGTGTAGATCAATTTGATGCAGCTGAGGAATATGAACAATCTGCTTCCATTCATTATTACCCTTTTCTCTCCTCTTCTCTCCCCTGTTGCATTTGTGCCTGAGAGTCAGCATACTGGGGTGAGGAAACTCTTTTTACCTTTGAGTAGCAATGTGCTTAAGTTGGGCCAGGTTATGACACTACTACTTTGTGAGGAGAGGCAGCAATACAAGGGAGCAGTATTCCTAATCTTAGATCCCTTTACTGAATAGTATAAGTGTACTGAAAAGGACTGATAAGGATGTGTTTAAGCTATGTTCATACTGCTAAAACTTCTCACAAGACAATGCGAGACCGTGCTGTAATCAAGATGGCAGCACCCAGCTACTAGCCTTGACACAGACGGACTTTTCTCCTCTTGACACCAAATTTTCACTTTTTCATTTCTCTCCAACAAAGTGGACTATATTAACAAGCGACCTGGATCAACTGGAAAGCTTTACACCAGTGGGTGCTTTGACAGACTTTGCAGTACAGATAAGGACACTGAACACACCACAAACCAAGAAGACATACTTTATGGTAATGATTAAAAAAAGAGCCTGTGATTCTCTGTTATCCCGTACAAACACATATCCAAACCACCATTTTGCTCAAAGTTGATCAACATTTTTTATTTCTAAAGCCCTTTTCAAGCATGCAATCCTTATGTTATCAGGATCATATCCAGGCAGCCTGCTCAGGTAGTTCACTGACATGGTCATTCATGCTTGCTCCTTTCAGCAGGGAGTAGTCCCTGCTTGACAGAGAAGAAGTAGTGGAGGGGTGCAGAGAATCACGGACAGGCAGCACATGATGTCAAACATGCGCTGCGGAGGTCAGTGTTCATAATATGAGAGTTGACAAACAATTTATATCCTAACTTCAGTGTTGCATAAAAAGTGTTTCGGTAGCATTGTTTAAAGAGTTGAGAGGAGAACTGAAGCAAACAGAAGTGAACATGAAGCAGCATCAAATACCTGCATGACAAAAGCTTCAGGGTTTCATCTTTATATTCTACAGCAGCACAAAATGGCTCTTTGGATGCACGAAAGACCTGGCTTTGACTTTTTTTGAGCTGATGTTCTACAGAACTTTGTTGATTTGCAGTGGAAACAACATATTCGTTGTCCAGACACACATTTGAGTTTGTGTTATCCCCATACAGTCAGATAAACTTCAGCAGTAAACCTGTTGAGTCTCTCTCTTCCTTGTTAACGTCAGTCTTGCAGGATGACTGCATTAGCTCTACCCACTTACCTCAATGAATTATCAATATGTGCCTTGATCAACTCTGGACACTCCTTAGTGTGTTTGTGTGTCTTTATCACTTGTATCTTTGTAGCTATTTAATCTTGTTTCTTTGGGTGTTTTTTTTCTATGTTTGATGTTTAATGCTGGCTGGTATACATCATTTTGCATGCAAACACTCAAGTGCACTCACTGACATGTATATGTCTGAACACACAACAATACCTGCTCATACATGTCACGCACACTCACAAACTTTGATATCGGACTGATATCATTTTCTCTAATATGGTATCACTCAGGTTCATAACTATAGAACTTTTTTGGCCTTAATTCTCAGGTAAGAGAACATAGCAATTTAATCACATATTCTCTGCCTAAAAACAAAAGACAAAGAGAAAGAAAATAAAGAGGTTTCTTTTATACATCTTCTGCTCTCAACGAAAGTGGACGCTTGCTCCTCATGTCTCTGTGCTGTCTCTGTCTGAACTATTGCAGCCTTGTAGCACCCTATAATGTAATAATTTAGGGTGAAGAGAACAACAGCAGCAGCACGGCGGATAATGAATGGCCCGGAGCAGCTAACAGTCGGCTTCGTTTGTGCTTTGGTGCTGGTACTGACCCACCACCAGTACATGACACTATTCTTTGTCAATTTCTTCATTAATGGAAGGCGAGAACGTGAAGAAATAGTAAATTGAGCCGGAGCTGTGCCATGTAACAACAAGTACTTCCTGTACTAAAAAGACCAAGATTCCTTGCGAAAAGAACATGTGCAGAACATAACTTAATGTTCCATTTGATGGGGATATCCCGATCGGCGTATACATGACCAAAATATTCGGGTTAGAAAAGGAGTAACCCAGGGGTAATATTTGGGATTTTAAAAACTGGAATACGAGCATATCCCGGTTTTTCAAAAGGTTTTTTGGTGATTACATGGCTGCACGCAACCGGGTTATTGCTACGATGCCTATAGAACTCTATATTACATTATCTGTCAAGTTTTACATTATCAGTTTTGAAAAAAAAAAGACCCACCTGAAAATGTAATAAATCCCCAATAATGTAATAAGGTATTACATTATCGGTTAAAATGTTGTTACAATATCAGTCAGGATATTTTATTACATTATTGGTGAAATTATAACATTATTGGGTTTTATTACATTTTTGATTGAGTTAAGTGCAAATTTTATTACATTTTCAGGGTGCTACAAGCCTCTCTCTGCATTTCTTTAAAATCACGGAATTGATCAGCTGGTCTCTAAATGCCATCGACCAAATTTTCTAGACAAGAAGAGCGGGTGAAGGAGAACCCGCCTGTCCCGACGGCACGTTTCCAGCCATATACACGATGGACTCCTGGGAGAAGTGGAGGATTGTGTGTCTATCTATTCTGTCAGTCGAGGATGTGGAAGATGCCTGTATAATTGAATTTATGGTAACAGGTATCCTGCTGTTTGGAGTTAGCAGTTTCCTGATTGATCGCAAAGTTTGGAAGATGCTGTGGCATCACTTTTTGCAGTTGAGAAGCTACCCATCATGACTGAAGGAATGTGCAGGGCAACACTCAGACTCGAGCGATAGGTGAGCTCAGTCGCAAGCGGGATGCAATTCTTGAACTCATTCGCAAGCAGGATAACACCATGGAGAAGTTGACAGCTCGGCTCAGCTGAATGGACCACAGAGATTTGGATATTTGGAAAAGCCTTCAGAGAACCAGAGAGACTAAAAGCAGATGGAAATACACAGTCGGCCTGACCCCAAACAATTTCTAGCTTCATTGGCTCCCTGTACCAGCCTTGAGCTGGTATCTCCCCACTCTCCTGGATGTTTATGTAGACAGAAGCTCGATCCCCCCACCCCCCACCCCACCTCCTCCTCCTGTGAACTTTGCTCTGGATCAGAACTCTCTCCTAGGCCGTATCCATAGTCACCTTATCGGACGGTAAAGACATCGTGGGAGACTGAAGCACAGACAAAGGACTCGGGCTTGCGCATACACACACACCCCCTTCAACTCAACATCTTCTTTGGCCCTACTCCCCCCTCCTTCCCATGTAGCAGTGCAGCTGCTGCGGCCGTTGAGACGCGCCTAGTGGCTGCGAACTCCCCCAGTGTCTGTGACGTTACACCCCCCTCCCCGGCCCTACCCCCATCATATGTGCTCTTCTTCTAGTTTTTTGTTGTAATTGTCTTGTCATGTTGTTGTTGTGTGCTGAGGTGTTTTTTTTCCTGATCCCACACTGTGCTCTTCAGAAGTATCATTAATAGTCATACTGAAAATAAGAATTTATGGTAGTGACTCATGGGCGCCCAAACCACAAATGCATCCCTACCATATTTGTCTCCATTAAGTATAAATGTATTAAAGGTAGGCCTCTTGAGATGTGACATCCCATTTTCAAGAGGGACCTCATGCCCATATGGTGCTAAAGATAGTTACTATAGATGTATAATCAACCATGGATAGAGAGATCATGCTAATGTCTACATTAATAGCTATAATGATTATGAACTGGAATGGGGCTAACAAAATGGCCAAATATTTGTTATGTTTGTAATTGTAGTTATTGAAGCTTCGTGACTCCACAGCAGCAGGGAGTCTCCACCAAGGATCCCAGGCCACCTACAAGACAAGAGCCAGAGACAAGTACAGGAGCAAACAAAAGGGGCAAAAGCATATATGGAGAGAAAGTGTTAGAGAGACAGAGGGATAGAGCCCAGTGTGCCAGATCCCTCTGGCAGTCTCAGCCTATTGCATCTTAACTATGTGTCTAAACTCTGGACTATGAGCTGGTCCCTAACTGAAAGTTTTATCAAATAGGAATGTTTTAAGTCTAACATTAAAGGTAGAGAGGGTGTCTGCCTCCTGAATCGTGGTCAGTAAATGGTTCCAGAGAAGAGGAGCTTGATAACTGAAGGCTAAATGCTACTTCTAGAGACTAATGGTACCACGAGCAGCCCAGCACTTTGGGAGCGTAATGTTCTAGAGGGGTTATACGGCACTACAAGCCCTTTAAGATAAATTGGTGCCTGTCCACTGAGAGCTTTATAGGTGAGAAGAAGAATCTTCAATTCTATTCTATATTTTATGGGAAGCCAATGCAGAGAAGCTAATACAGGAGTAATGTGGTCTCTTCTCCTAGTTCTAATCAGTACACGCTGTAGCATTTTGAACCAGCTGAAGCATCTTAAACGACTTGCTAGGGCAGCCTGAAAGAAGAGAATTCCAATAATCCAGTCTAGAGGTAACAAGAGCATGGACTAGCTTTTCAGCATCGCTCTGAGACAGGATAGGCCTGATTTTAGCAATGTTACGAAGATGAGAAAAGGCTGTTCTTGAAATTTGCATTATGTGAGAGTTGAAGGATAAATCCTGATCAAGTAGAACCCCAAGATTTCTAACAGTTGTGCTCGGTGCCAGACTAATGCCATCGAGGGCAGTTAAATCATTAGAAAAAGATTTCTCTAAAGTGTTGGGGGCCCAGCACAATGACCTCTGTCTTGTCTGAGTTAAGAAGAAGAAAATTTCTGGCCATCCAGGTACTAATGTCCTTTAGACACGTGTAGTTTAGATAACTGATTTGTCTCACCTGGCTTCATTGATACATACAGCTGAGTATCATCAGCGTAACAATGAAAATTAACGGAGTATTTTCTTATGATATCACCAAGGGGAAGCATATATATGGAGAAGAGTATTGGACCTAGCACAGAGCCTTGAGGAACTCCGTAACTTACTTTAGTGTAAACAGGAGACTTATTGTTCACATGTACAAACTGGTATCTATCAGATAAGTAGAACTAATACCAATTTAAATCATTCCCTGTAATCCCGAGTAATACCTCTAATCTCTGTATAAGAACATCATGATCAATTGTGTCGAAAGCAGCACTAAGATCTAACAAAACAAGTACTGAGAGAAGTTACTCATCTGAAGCCGAGAGTAGATCCTTAGTTACTTTAATTGGAGCAGTCTCTGTGCCGTGATGAGCTGTAAATCCTGACTGAAAGTCCTCAAACAGGCTGTTGTTTTGAAGGAAGTCACATAGCTGATCAGAGGCCTGTAGTTAGCTGATGTTCCTGAATTGAGGGTAGGATTTTTTAAGAAAAGGTTTAATTACAGCTACTTTAAAAGACTGTGGCATGTAGCCTGTTGATAGAGATATATTTATTGTCTCCAGCAAGGATGGACAAACTAGGGGAAAGACCTCATTGAACAGCTTAGTTGGGATCGGTTCTAAAAGGCAGGCTGATGGTTTGGAGGAGGAGACAAGAGAACTTAGCTCCTGATGGCTAATTGTCGAAAAACAATCTAACTCAAGTCTAACTACATTTAATGGTATGGCAGGTTCAGTTGAAGACAGGCAGTTGCTAATTTTATCTCTGATTTTAAGAATAAAAAAAAAAACTCAAAGTCCTCACGGCTGAGGGCTAAAGAAATCACAGGCTCAATAGAGCTCTGATTTTGTGTCAGCCTGGCTACAGTGCTGAAAAGGTACCTAGGGTTGTTTTTATTTTCTTCAGTTAGTGAGGAGTAGTAGGCAACTCGAGCATGTCGTAAGGCTGTCATGTAGTTATTTTGACTTTCCCGCCAAAGTATATGTGACTCTTAACTCAACTCAACTCAACTTTATTTATAAAGCACTTTAAAAATCAACCAGGGACTCCTCCCTGTTATTGGAATGCCACATTGTCTCTAATTTACGGATTGCTTGTTTAAGTGCAAGAGTTTCAGAAGTAAACCAAGGTGCTATCCTCTGACGTTTAATAGTTTTTTGTCTCAGTGGGGCAATTGAGTCTAAAGTGGATCTTAGAAGACTGGCAGAGCTATCAACAAGCTGATCCAGCTGAGAGGGGCTATAGCTAATATCACAGTTATAAATTGGCCAGTTATCTGAGTTTGAGGCAGCAGGAATGGCCTCTTAAAATTTAGCCAAGGCACCATTGGACAGATTTCTACTCTTTACAATTTTGATAACAAAGAATTTTTGGGGAAGACTTTTAGTTCATTAAAATCAAGGCCGTATGCTAGAACAAGATCGAGAACGTGATGAAAATGATGAGTAGCTTCATAAACAGCCTGAATAAAACCAACTGAGTCTATTAGGGACATGAAAGCTGAGCTAAGGCTATCACTTTCTTTAGCAACATGTATATTAAAATCACCTACAATGAGTATTTTATCAGAGCTAAGGACCAAGTTTGATATGAACTCTGAAGAATTCTGATAAGAATTCAGATTAAGAACCTGGAGGATGGTAAATTATCACAAGTAAGACTGGTTGGCAGGTTTTTGAATCAGTATGAGATAAATTTAGAGCAAGGCTTTCAAAAGAAGTGTAATTAGCTTTTGGTCGAGGGTTGATTTGGAGACAAGAATGATAAATAGCTGCTACACCACTTCAACAGCCTGTGTCTCGTGGTATGTGAGTATTTAAATGACTGGGAGGAGTGGACTTGTTTAAACTGACGTATTTCTCCTGGCACAGCCATGTTTCAGTTAAACAGAATAAATCAATGTGATTTTCTGATACAAGGTCATTCACTAGTAAAGAATTGGATTTCAGTGATCTAATATTTAAGAGACCACATCTAATTATCTGATGTTTTGGAGCTTCTACATTGTTGTTTTGATTTTAATGCGATTTCTATGGTTGATGCCTCTTTTATTTGTGTTTGTGTTAACATCTATGTGAGGTTTGGGTCAGGGGACAGACACAGTCTCTATGGAATAATATTCATCACTATCACAACAGTCATAGCAGTTATCATAGTGATGAACACAACAGTCATAACAGTAGTGGGTGGAAAACTGTCCTAAAGCAAGCACAGAGGAGCATGGAGGACTGCAGCTCTGCAACATGGTCTCATCTCTGAGAGGTTGTAGGTATGACTTTGAGCCTCCAAAACTAAGAACATGCTACACTTCAGACAATTTCCATTATCACAAAAGTAGGACGAGGAGTAGCTAAACATATGACACATAGGGCAGGAGAGAACAGCAGATGAGAGAGAAGCCATACTTAGTGGCTAAATGCTAGGCTAGGCTAAACTAAGCTGAGCTAGGAGCAGAAGAGAATCAAACTGAATTACACCACCTCTGAGAAGCAAGAGTGCTTTTTATAAACCTTAGTATGTTCGATTGAACATGAACCAAACAAAACAAGTGTGTTCAGAGCTTAAATATCAAATATCAAGCAGTTGTAATTAGCGTTAGCAGAGCAGAGAAAGAGCACACTACGAACAGTGCTACAATGTAAAACAGGAAATGATGAATACGCTCACCAGGAAGTGACAAGTCTGTGAGGAATTCCAAAAGGATGTTTTGTTGTATTAAAGTTTTTATCAACAGTAGCCAAGTCACAATAGGCAATTTTTTCAGCCCCAACACTGACAACTCATTCTGTTGCATTCCTTTTCCTCCAACTTTCTTATAAATTCAAACTACCCTATATCATAATAAGAGGAGATTTCAATACAGTCATTGATCCATCAATAGACATGTGTAAGGCCTCCAACAATAAACGTTCCTGGCAAGCTACTGAAATACACAAACATCTTATGAGTGTCTTGGTGATAGTTGTCGGTTTTAAAGTCAATCTTTAAGACAATACTTATTCTTCTAACCAGTTCACGAGTTATTTTGTCACATAAGCCTCTTTCTTACAAGCAATTCAGTTTGATCAAATATTACAGATTCAACGGAACACTCAATTCTCATCAGTAACCATGGCCCAATAATAATCACATGGAAGACTTTGGCAGTCTTCTACATAGGAGTAGGCATCCTTCTTAGAAATAAATAATCCCCCCAAGTAATCATTTTTTATACAAAAAATATTGGGTTTTTTTTTTTCGTGGCTGTATATATGTTCTCAGTTTTATCATAACTCTCTTTGTGGTCATAGTTGACACTTATTTGCCAATTTCAGGCCAGAACCAAACTTATATTCATAAATATTATTTTAAATACATAAACACTGGGCTGGACTCAGTAAAGAGACCCCACTAGTATCTTCATACATTTCTGAGGAGTGACCTAATAAGCTGCATAGTCCTTCGCTACCGCAGCACTACTACATTCAACTGACCAAGGCTATGTACATGCAAGCTCCAGGTAGTGGCAATGCTGATGTTATCTACTCTTCCACATAGTCTGTAACCGGTTCCTTCTACTCCACTACATAGACTGATGAGCAGCAAGAACCAGAACATCACTGGGGTCATCAGGTGGGGACCTCTCGTCATAGGTGTTTTGTCCAGTTAGCCCCCACAACACCTCAAAGAGGCCAGTTTGTGACCTCTGGCGTCCCAGAGCCACCCCCCTCTGTGCTAACTCACCACCCATCATGCTGCGTTAATTGCTACTTTATCTTACCTATTCGACCACATGGTCATCTTAGCCAAAGCAGCATGTCACCCACAACTGACCCAGGCCAACATGCTGATACTTCCTTCCCTAGTCCATAATCACACCACTTATCAGTAAAATGTACAGTTATCTAATAATAATTTAAAAAAAACAGAAGAACACCCCCCCCACCACCACCACCACCACACACACACACACACAAACACACAAAGAATAGAGGAAATTAGTGGGGCCCCATTCTGCATTATTCCTCCTCATCCTCTGAGTGTTTCATCTGACATCTTTTTCTCGGTCTCTTGCTGACTCTGTCCCTGCACATGCAGATCTTCAAATAATGAGACAACTGATCTTACTATAAACCCCCTGCACCCCACCTCTACTGGGCGAACCCTTACCTACGAGCATAGCTGTTCAGCTTCTGTCCCCAGCCCCTGCATATCTAATGGCGCTTTTCCACCAGCACGCCTTAGCCCTACTCTTCTCTACTCGGCTCTACCCAGTTTGCGTTGCGTTTCCACCGGCACGGTACCTCCTAAAACAAACCAGTTTTTAGTACCTACTCTGCTCTGGTTCTGAGCGAGCTGAGTCGATACTAAAAGGTGACGTCGACTGACTGCCGGCTACTACTAATTAACTACTCAGAGAATGTCATCACCCATGAGTCATGAGCGTGACGAGCTAGCTAACATGCTAGCAGTAGCTACCATTAGCTTACCCTCATACGTCTTTTCTTTGCAGCTCGATTACTCTCGTCCTCGGTATTTCTTCTCGCCGCCTGCAGCCTTCTTTTGCTTTCCTCCTTCATTCGGTTTGTGACAGCCTGCAGCCTTCTTTTGCTTTCCTCTTTCATTCGGTTTGTGACAAATAGCCACAGATCGAGCAGCAAGTATACTATTGCCTCCAAGTCCTCCATTGTTTTGATTGTTGTGTCGCGCTCAAAATGACATGAACGCAGTGTTGCCCAGCTGTTTTATGGCGCCCCCGCCCCCTGCTGGCCAGGGAACCGGGCTAGTGGGAAAGCAGCACAATGCGAGTAGAGTAGAGCCGGGTAGAGTCGGGGAAAGCTGAGCCGAGTAGAGTAGGGCTAAGACGTGCTGATGGAAAAGGGCCATAAGTGAATTGAGTTGCCAGTGAATATCCCGACTGTGATTCTGAAGATTCAAAGGCAAGGCAACTGGACTGTGTAGAGTTTCCCAACAAACTCTACACAGTCCAGTTGCCTTGCCTTTGAATCTTCAGAATGACCATGACCTGGATGAATGAGAATCTACACAGACGCATCCCGACTGTGGTAACTCAACAAGGAAACCCTACAGAGCTGGTCTCCAACTATAAGTATCTGGGTTTCCTTCTGGATCATGAGCTTTCTTTTAAGGCACACATTGCAGGCTTGGTCACCAAACTCAGGGTCAAGCTCAGTTTCTACTACAGAAACAAATCTTATTTTTCTCTAAGGGCCAGGAAACTGCTTGTGTCAGCAACATTTCTTCCACTGATTGATTATGGAGATGTGCTGTATTTGGGTGCTTCTCTTAAATGTCTCCAGTCCTTAAACACTGTTTATCACAGTGCCTTGACATTTGTCACTGGTGATGGCCACCTCACACACCATTGTGACTTCTATATTAAATCTGGTTTGCCTTCCTTAAGTGCACACAGGTATACGCACTGGCTGACCCTGATATATAAGACTCTTCTTGGCTTAGTTCCAGCTTATTTATGTAATCTTCTTCAGAGAACTAAAAGCTGATATGCCTTACGGTCCTGTGACGTTTTCCATCTTTCTGTTCCTCACGTCAGAATTGAACTGGGGAAGAGAGCGTTCAGTTTTGCTGCCCCCACAGCGTGGAACTCTTTACAGACTGAACTGAAGCTCACAGCGCTCATCTCACTTGGAGCCTTTCGGTCCATGCTGATGGACAAACAGTGTGAAACCATTAAACCATGCCTGTGTTTCTGAATAGTTATGTTTAATAAGTTTCTGCACTTTACTGCAAGACTTCCTGCACTCACAAAAAAAGTGTATTCTAAATTATTGTATATTGTCACTTACCAATATGTTTTTACCATGATGTGTGCTGCTGACCTCTTGGCCAGGTCACACTTGTGAAAGAGATCTTGATCGCTGAGATCAAGATAAATAAAGGTTGATTAAATAAGCTTTTTTCCCTTTCATAAGGCTTCTCCGCTGAATCTTCCCAAGGGACTGTTATAAAACAAACCATCCACTGACTTGCAGACATTAACAACATGTCCGGTCTTTGGTTGGTGCAAACTATCTTGTGTGGAACAACCAGCTTCTCCCCTAAACCTACCTGCATCTATTGATTGTTCACAACCTCTCAGGCCCTGTTTACATGACTCCATCCAAATCCGAAGAGTTTTCATTACGTTTTAGCCTCCCGTTTACATGGGAATGGTGCCTGGAGTGCCTGAATCCACAAACTTTTGAAACCAGGGTCCAGAGCGGAGAGTTTTGAAAACGCATCGCCACCTGGCTCCATGTAAACAGGATTCAGCATTTTAGGGTGAAACGCTGACGTCACTGCATGCGCAGCACTCTTTCGCATGACAGCTGCACGCGTATACCAGGAACAACAGCAGTGTCGGCCGTCTACCGAGTAACATGTGCTGCTTACTGTGCTCGGTTTGTTATCCAGACAAAAATATGCAGACAGGTTTGTTGTGCCGACAGATTTGTTGTCCAGACAAGAAACTCCTGCGTCTTTGTGCGTCCACTCACCATTGTTGTTTGTAAAAAGTTTTTCTTCTTCATATGTATGTTGTAACACCACTGTTTCTTTACATCGCCATCTACTGGACTGGAAGGATGCTACAGCGTTTTAAGTCCTTCGGTCTCCATGTGAACGTGGATCGTTTTTGAAAATGCAAGGGACAAAATTTTTCGTTTCTGGGGAAAAAGGCCTAGTGTAAACGGGGCCTAAGTGGCCAAAGACTTGCTTATGTAGGTACTGACCCCCAGCATACTTCTACCCCTCTCATACAACAACTTTTTTTGTTGTAGTCTTTTCTAATTTCCTCTTGAGTTGACTTGTCTTCATCTAGCTTCAATTCCTGCTGCTGTGCTCTTCAAAACCTGGTTGTACCACCATGTATAGCAGACTTTTGAATGATTTGCCTTACAGCCTGAAAGAATGTGTCTTAGGGTAGCTGTTTCTGAACACAGTATGCATGATGGGTCCCTGCCTACCACTGCTTTTGGTTTTGGGGTGATGGTATCACATCATAAGTAGCCCCTGATAAAAAACTTAATTCAACTGTCCTCCATACTCCACAGGTTATTCCAGCTATGCTTTCTCTTCTCTATACTTTCCCAGTTCACCCACTGGCCCTGCTTAGCCTGAGTAAATGCCTTTGTACACCATACTACTTCCTTTTTGTCTACATGCTCTACGGCCAGTTTTGTCCTATCTATTGGGCCTGCTTTGTTATAAATTGGTTCGCTTGAGCCAAGCCCCAAACCTCCCCAGCCTAGTCCTGAAGACCTTCTATGTAATGACTCTGTTGTGGCATCTGTCTTCTATGGAGTGGTCTGCTAGGGGAGCAGCATCACAGTAGCTGATAGGAAGAGGCTGGACAAACTGATAAAGAAGGCCAGCTGTGTCCTGGGATGCCCTCTAGAACTTGTGGAGGAGGTAAAGGAGAGGAGGACTACAGCCAAGCTGTCCTCCATGATGGACAAAGACTCCCATCCCCTCCAACACACACTCACTGCACTAAGGAGCTCCATGTGTGACAGGATGCTCTACCCGAAGTGTGTGACGGAGAGGTATTACAGGTCCTTTCTTCCTGCACCTGTTAGACCTGTTAGACTCGACAACAAAACCTCTCCAGTGTGCAATAAAGCGTATTTATATTCATAATATCTCAAATTTTCAATCTGTAAAATATCAAACATATACATAACCACTGTATATACCACTTAAATATATTCTTTATTTTATTTTTCATTTCTAAGTTTCTTTCTTATATTTCTTCTTTGTATCCTGCAGCTGCTGTAAATTTGGAATTTCCCCTTGTGGGACTAATAAAGGAATATCTTGTCTTTGCTACTTACTACTAGGACACTGGGACACCAACCACTGCCTTTTTAATGAGTTAACCAACCTCTTCAGTTTTTCAACCTTTGTTATTTGGCACTTTTTTGTAATTGCCACTAATAGTGGCCACCGCAGTCTGGGGTATAGCCAAAACTGTGTGCACCAAAGCGCCAGCTCCCCTGGGAGCCCTTGTCTATCTTTACTAATCCTTCTGCAGCATCAATCTCAATCAATCGATCAATATTTATTTGTATAGCCCCAATTCAGTGGGGTGTGTTATCTAAAGGCACTTTACAATAGAGCAGGCTGAAGCCATACACCTCATTTTATAGATACACATACATATAGATATTAAAATATGCATACACATATATACACATACAAACATACATCCAGAGATGTATTCATCCATGCAGAGACAAATGAAATGAAAATAAGTATTTATGATTGTGACAAACTTATGGATGCCAAGATCATAAATCTGTCTTTATCATATTTGTCTCTGCTGGCTGTAAAATTATTCAAAGTTAGCCCCTTGAGATGTGGCATTTCATTTTCAGTAGGGTCCACGTCTATGTTTGTAAAGGTACTGTATAGGTATAATTAATGGGTCAATGACGCAATTTTTTTGTGTTCCCATGGTTTAGTTAAATTTGAAAAGGTTAAAATTTGAAAATAAATTCACAAATTACTAGAATACATTCTCTTCTTTGAAGATCTAGTCTAAAATTTCTGCATTTGATCAGTATTGAGAGACTTTTCAGGCGATAATGGCAAAAATGTCTAAGTGATGTAGCCAAAATAAAAACCTGGTACCAAATTCTTTAACTTGCTCAAAAAAGGTGAAATTCTCAATAAAACATATCAACTAGTTGGGCATAATCTTACATTTGTCTTGTTTAGCAATGAATAAAATAAATGGAACACCATTGTTCTGAATATTATGGCAGATTAGGGGAATTTGTGGACTATATAAATTATCAATGCGTGTATTCAACATTCAAGGAGCCATTTTGTTCATTTTTGTAAGAAGATTATGTGGCAGGACATGATTTCACAAAGAAGAACCCTTGATTAACCTAACTGCTACATGCCAAAGTTAGCTCTCTTTGCAAATCTTGATAATTTGACCTTTTTAGGGTATGGTCAGGTGTGTTGAGGGTTACATCTCAAATGGTATGACCTTAGAAAACCATTTATAATTCAAAGTAACTGTAAAAATAAGTATTTAAAAAAAGAAGTCTGAAATCTTCACATCAAGGCCACGTGCTTACATAGGTGTCCATCAGAATGCCTGTAAATTTGAATTTTAATTGAAATATCAAATGGTGTAATCAGTTACCCCATTTGAAATAACATAAGTTTTTGATGCCAATTAAAGATGTGAACTAAGTTACTATGTGGAATTATTTTTAAGTGTTCAGTGTTAGATTTCTTAGAAAAAGTAGTGATTTATCCACTACTTTATATTATCAAATCTCTGGAAGGTTAGTGTAACATCATTATTCTGTATGGCTTTATAATTTTATGCTTCAATACATATTAAATATAAAGTTAATACATATTTGTATTCCATTCACTTTCAGCTTTAAGGTATGTACAAGAATATAATTATTGGCATAAATGTAGCAGCAGTGGATGAACAATGACAATGTTGAAAATGAACAGCAGCTTTAAAAAGACATGACACTCCAAAAACATGTTAAATGTTTGTCAAAGATTTTAATTCAGATCTGTAAAATTAAATTTATTAACTTTCTATTGTTTCATGATTATTGCAATATAATAGAGCCTCTTTTTTCCCAATAGATGCCATTATCAAGCTAAGAAAAAGTGGCTTGACACAGAGCACGAGTCCATGCAGATCATGCAGCAAGAGCCATTTACTAATTCTTTAATTAATTAATAGAAAACACCGAATTCTTGTTGTTGGTGTTTTTTCTTCATTGAAAATAATAAAAAGCACAAGTTCAATTGAGCTTGTTGACTCTCATGCTTGAATTTTAGTGCCAGTTTCTTCTGTAAAAGCAACATGGTCAGGTGGTCTAACTCAGGGGTCTGCAACCTTTCCAATCAAAAGAGCCATTTTCCCCACCACGCCAACCAAAAAAATCTGTCTGGAACCACAAAACACATTTGAACCTTAAAATGACGACAGCAGCACCTGCTGACTCTCCATCATTATAATGACATCAGATCTATAAGCAAATTGCTTTATCACCCAACATGACTGCTCTATATTGTTTGCAGATAGTGCTAAAACATGCAGACATAGCATCAATTAATTAGAGTTTAATGCAAGACAAAGAGCAAGGTTTTTTTTTGCTCCTCTGTCCTCTATGCGCAGAGAGCCACTGGCGAGGGGCAAAAGAGCCGCATGCGGCTCCGGAGCTGCAGGTTGCCGACCCCTGGTCTTACTGTTTTTGTCAATTTTTATAACCAGTGTTTTCCATAAAAATATTTTAATTTACTGGAAAATTCATGGGGAATAAGATGTAACCCTCTTTTGCAATGTACTAAAACATTATTTTAACAGTTTATACATAATTTGACAAACATTATTTAGAAAATGCGAAGTGATTTTCAGTATTTGTCCTGCTCTATATTGCAACAACGCATATAATTGAATTTTAAAATAATCCTTAAAAATGTATTTTCAAGTGATAAATTAAAATAGAGTCACTGTTTTTTATAGGTACACTTGCATACACTCTTGGTGGAAATAAATATTTAATATTTATCCTTTTGTTGTGGTGACACCACTTGACATTTTCAGGGGAAATCCATCTTTTCTCTTGTAAAAAATGTTTCAAAAGCTTTTTGAAATTACATGACTCCAACAGAAATACAAAATATACATTTTTGCAAACCTGATGCAAGCTTTTAAAACAATTTATTAAAACATTTTTGAATTGCTCATCTTATTTGTCACTGACCATAATAACAACCACAGATAGAAAGGGCATTCTAATATTAACGTTAACATCTATAATTCTTATAAACTGGTATAAAAATTAGGCTGTTTCAGTTTCACTTGCAGCCTGGACAGCATCCTCCTCTCCAACACATCTGTCAGAGTCCAGCTGCACCCACACAACTTCACTGGCCTTGCGAATCAGTTTATTGAGTCTGTTAGTGTCTGCTACCCTGAGCCTACTGCCCCAGCACACAACAGCGAACGGGATAGCACTGACCATCACAGACTCATAGAACATCCTGAGCATCGTCCTGCAGATGTTGAAGGACCTCAAGCTTCTTCAGGAAGTAGAGGCGGCTCAGGCCTTTCTTGTAGACGGCCTCAGTTTTCCTAGCCCAGTAAAGTTTGTGATCAAAGTACTCTCCCAAGTATTTGTATTCCTCCACAATGTCCAACTGGAACCCCTGGATGGAAATAGGGTTATAGCTTGAGCCTTTGCCCTCCTCAGATCCACAATCAGCTCCTTGGTCTTTGTCACGTTGAGCTGTAGGTGGTTGTGCTCACACCATGTGACAAAGCCACCACTGCTCTGTACTCATCTTAATCACCTTTGTTGATACATCCCACCACAACTGAGTCATCAGAAAACTTCTGAAGATGGCAGGACTCGGTGTTGTGGCTAAAATCTGTGGTATACAGGGTGAAGAGAAAGGGAGACAGGACTGTCCCCTGGGGGGCCCTGGTGTTACCGACCACCCTGTCTGATGCACAGTGCTGCAGGTGAACATACTGTGGTCTGCCAGGCAAATAGTCAACAGTCCAGGACACCAGAGGAGCCCCCATCCACATCGCCGTCAGCTTCTCTCCCAGTAAGGACGGCCTGATGGTGTCTAAAGCACTGGAGAAATCAAAAAACATGACTCTTACAGTGCTGTCTGGCCTGTCCATATGGCCATAGACCCTGTTCAGCATGAAGATGATGATGTCCTCAAAACCAAGTCGGGGTTGTAAGGCAAACTGTGGGGGATCTCCAGAAAAAGTCTCCCAGAGCCACCCCCCTCTGTGCTAACTCTCACGCCCACCATGCTGCTATTAATTACTACTTTATCTTGCCTACCTGACCACATGGTCATCTTAGCCAAAGCAGCAATTCACTCATAACTGACCCAGGCCAACATGCAAACTCCAGGTAGTGAAATGCTGATACTTCCTTCCCTAGTCCATAATAACCCCACCTATCAGTAAAATGTACAGTTATGTAAAAATAATACAAATACAAGAAGAACCCCCCCCCCCCCCAAAAAAAAAAAAAAAAAGAAGAAGAAGTAGAGAAAGTAGAAAGTAGTTTAAGTCAAGAAAGTGGGGAAAACAAGCAGGAGCAATTTCAACAGGCTGCTTGTGCTGTTGACGCATGCACAGTACTAAATTGATTTTAACTGGTCAAAAAATATAAATATAAATTATGTTATTTTCTGTTGATGGTTGATGAAAGATAAATTGCTTGGAGTCGAGCAGCTCCACAGCAGAAGGTCATTTATGATTGTTTGTCAAGGTCATACTAAATGTGTGCTGTTTGCAGGAACTACCATGTATTTAATTTTGTTTATCTCTCTGAATTTAATATCAGAAATTGTAATGATAATGGAATGGGGCTGAAGGAAAGGCCAAAGCTTCTGTTGGTCCACAACAGCAGGCTGTCCACACCAACAACCCCAGGCTGCCTACAAGACAAGAACCAGAGATGAGTACAAGAGCAAACAAAAAGGGGCAAAGAGATAAAGAGAGAGAGGTTGGAGAGAGAGTGTTAGAAAGGTAGAGAGAGGAGCCCAGTGTGCCAAATTGCCTGGCAGTCTAAGCCTATTGCAGCTTAACCATGAGCTGGTCCAGGCCTGAGCCAGCCCAAACTGAGAGCTTTATCAAAAGTCTGATGACCGATGGTATTAGAGGCAGGCCAGCGTTTTGGGAGCGCAACTGGACGGCTTGTATGGCACTACAAGGAAGGAAGGAAAGGAAAAGGAACAGAAACACATTAGAGAAGCCCTTAAAACCTGTGGATACCTGAAGTGAGCCTTTTTGAAGAACAAGAAAAGAAAGGAGACGGAGCATGATAGGGAAGAGAGACGCAAGAACATTTTAATCCCTTACGTTGCGGGTTTATCTGTAAAACTTAAGAGAATCTTTGGCAAACACCACATTCCTGTTCACTTCAAGCCTGGAAAAAACACACTAAGGCAAAAGTTGGTCCATCCCAAGGACAAAACACCAAGACATAAACAGAGCAATGTGGTGTATGCAGTCCAGTGCAGTGAGGAATGCTCAGACCTGTACATTGGGGAAACTAAACAACCGCTTCACAAGAGTATGGCTCAACACAGGAGAGCCACCTCCTCTGGTCAGGACTCGGCGGTCCACCTTCACTTAAAGGACACGGGACACTCTTTTGAGGACAGCAATGTACAGGTGTTGGTGAGAGAAGAAAGATGGTTTGAAAGAGGAGTTAAAGAAGCCATCTTCACAAGACTGGAGAAACCTTCTCTTAACAGAGGTGGTGGACTCAGACACAACCTCTCAGCCACATACAATGTAGTGCTAAGCTCTCTCCCCATTAAGTTCTCCAAACATTCACACCTGGGCACATGTGACCACAACACCTCACATGACAGGGGGAGTTAACGACCCATTCAGGGTAACGACTCTCAGGGGTTGCATCACCCTGTGATAAGTTTCTATGAGTCGTTCTCCAACTCCTCCACTCCCTTTGTTGTTGTTTTCTCCTCTAGTAAGATAAGTATCTGCTTCCATCACCAGCCATTTGGAACTGAAGAAGCTTCTTGGATGAGAAGTGAAACGTCTTCACAACAAACTCAACACAGTCCAGTTGCCTTGTTTGAATCTTCAAGATAACTTGAATTCTATTGTAGATTTTATGGGAGGCCAATGCAGAGAAGCTACTACAGGAGTAATGCGATCTCTTCTCCTAGATCTAGTCAGTACACGTGCTGCAGCATTTTGAACCAGCTGAAGAGTCTTTGGTGACTTGCTGGGACAACCTGACGAAAAGAATAACAATAATCAAGTCTAGAGGAAAACCAAAGCGTGGAACAGCTTTTCAGCATCGCTCTGAGACAAGATAGGCCTATTTTTTGCAAAGGTTAATAATATAAATAAGGCTGCCCTTGCAATTTGTTTCATGTGGGAATTGAAGGAAAAATCTTGTTCAAATAGAACCCCCGTTTTTACCTCCGCCAAGGAGGTTGTGTTTTTGCTGGCGTTTATCTGTCTGTCTGTCTGTTTGTCTGTTTGTTTGTGTTCAAACTAACTTGAAAAGTTCTGAATGGATTTGGATGAAATTTTCAGGAATTGTCAGAAATGGGATATGGAAGAACTGATTAAATTTTGGGGGTGATCCGGATCACCGCCTGGATCCAGGAATTTTTTAAAGGATTCTTTAACATTGCCAGATAGGACCATTTTCGCCAAAGTGGACCGAAGCTGCTTGGTGGAGGTCTGCGCTCTCTGAGTGCTTTTCTTGTTTTAACAGTGGGGCTGGGTGCTAGGCTAATGCCACCTAGGGCAGTTGTATCATGAAGAAAAAATTTGATCTTTGGTGTTGGGAGCCTAGTTTCGATTCTCCTCTGCTCCTAGCTTAGCTTAGCTTAGCTAACATTTACCCACTAAGTATGGCTCTGCCTCCTCTCTCACTTTGTCCCAGTGTGCCAGATGTTTAGTTACTCCATGTCCTCCTTTAGTGATGATGGTAATTGTATGAAGTGTAGCGTGTTTTTCGCCTTGGAGGTGAGGGTCACCGATCTGGAGAAGCGGCTCCACACCTCTGATTCTAAACCTTCATTTGCAGCCATAGTTAGCCAGCCAGATGTAGCCGGTGCGTGCCGCATTAGCTTAGCTTCTCTCCCAGCTTTTAATGAAGGGTCACTGTCCGTGGCAAGCAAAGCCATAAGTTGAAGTGAGTGGACCCCACCAGTCCACTCACAACTCAAACAAGTTTTCCCCACTCGGTGACACACCTGCTAGGGAACACTGACTATTGGTGACTATAGTGAGAAATGTGAAGGTTGCAAAGTCAGCGTGCATATTTAGGTGTATCCCTGGGGCCAGAGCGGGCAACATAGAATTAAATTTAAAGTTGCTGGCAAGAAGTAAGCATAAGTTTGATAAGCACTAATGGCTCCCAGTGTCATAAGTCACTAAGGTCAATGTGGAATCTGTGTGCATTTGCTAAGATGATGTCAGACACCGTAGTTTTCTTTGGCCCCCTCCCAAATCTGACCAGTGATGACATGTATAGTCGTATGTCAAAATTTAACCGCTGGCTATCAAGGAGATGTCCAGCAAACGATGTTGACTTCATTGATAACTGGACATCTTTCTGGGCAAAGCCTAGTCTGATAGGAAGAGATGGCATCCATCCCACTTTGGATGGTGTGTCTCATCTAGAAACATACCAGAGTCTAACTTGTGACCTCCTAGAGATGAGACCATGTTGCAGAGCTGCAGTCCTCTACGCTCCTCTGCACTTGCTTTAGGACAGTTTTCCAGCCATTACTGTGATGACAGTGATGAATGCAATAATTATTCCATATAGACTGAGACTGTCCCCCAATCCAAACTTCACATAGCTGTCAACACAAAAACAAGTAAAAGATGTGTCTGTCATAAAAATCAAATTAAAATTAAAACCTCAAATGTAGAAACAGCAAAACATAAGATAATTAGATGCATGTGCGCAGATGGTACTGGGGGGGATGTCCCCCTCAGATTCATAGTAACACCAATCAGTCCCCCCCACTTTCCCAGCATAGGTGGACAAATGGAGATTCATGTCATTGCAGCCTGGTTTTTACCATGCTCTCGGCAGCACGCATTCTTGTCTCCTTATCAATCCAAAACCAAAGGCTAATTACATTTCTTTTTGAAGGCTTTTTCTAAGCTTATCTCATGGGTCAGTGACAAATAAGAGTTTGCATGATGAAAAATTCAAAAATGTTTTAATAAGTTGTTTTAAAAACTTGCATCAGGTTTACAAAAATGTATTTTTTCTTTTTCTGTTGGTTTCATGTAATTTTAAATAGCATTTGAACCATTTTTTACAAAAGGAAAGACAGATTGCCCCTGAAAATGTCAAGTGGTGTAACCACCACAACAAAAGGATAAATATTAAATATTATTTTCCACCTAGAGTGTATGTAAGTGTTCTTATAAAAACAGTGACTTAACAGTGACATGAATTGGGTGTTTTCTGTTAATTAATTAAAGAATTAGTAAATGGCAATTGCTGCAGGATCCACATTGACTAGTGCTCTGTGTCGAGCCACTTTTTCTTAGCTTAATAATTGCACCTATTGTGGAAAAAGAGGCTGTATTTTGTTGCAATAATCATGAAACAGTAGAAAGTTAATAAATAAGATTTTACAGATCTGAATTTTAATCTTTGACAAACATTTAACATGTTATTGGAGTGTCATATCTTTTTAAAGCTGCTGTTTATTTTCAACATTGTCATTGTTTATCCACTGCTGCTACATTTATTAAATTAATTATATTCTTTTATATAGAGCTTAAAGCTGAAAGTGAATGGAATACAAATATGTATTAATTATGTATTTAGTGTGTATTAAAGCAAAAATAACGAAGCCATACAGAATAATGATTTTATCCAAACCTTCTAGAGATTTGATAATAAAGTAGTGGATAAATCACCACTTTTTCTAAGAAAACACTTAACACATAAAAATATTTCCACATAGTAAGTTATTTCACATTACATCTTTAATTGGCATCAAAAAATTTTGCCCACTTAAAATGGTGTAGCCGGTTACATCATTTGACATTTCAGTTAAATTAAACTTTAACAGGCCTATAATGGATACCTGTGTAATTGATGTGAAGATTTCAAACACATTTCTTAAAAAAGGTATTTATTTTTACAGTTATTATGAATTATACTTGGTTTTCTAAGATCATACCATTTGACATGCAACCCGAAGCACACCTGACCATACTTTTAAAAGTTAAATTTATTAACATTTCAGAGAGGGCTAACCTTGGCATGCAGCAGTTAGGTTAATTAGGGGTCCTTCTTTGTGATATCATTTCCTGCCACATGATCTTCCCACAAAAATGAACAAATTGGCTCCTTGAATGTTGGTTGCACCATGTTGACAATTTATGTAGTCCACAAATTCCCCAAATTAGTTATAATATTCAGAACAATGGTATTCAATGTATTTTATTCATTGTTAAACAAGACAAATGTAGAATTATTACCTCCGCCAAGGAGGTTATGTTTTTGCCGACGTTGGTTTATTTGTTTGTCTGTAATAACTTGAAAAGTTATGGACGGATTTGGATGAAATTTTCAGGAAATGTGTGGAATGGGATAAGGAACAAATGATTCGATTTTAGGACTGATCCAGGAATTTTTTAAAGGATTCTTTAACAATGCGAGATAGGACCAGGGGTGGACTAAAGCTGCTTGGTGGAGGTCTGCGCTCTCTGAGTGCTTTTCTAGTTTTTACTATTATCCCTTGCAAGGTCTCTCAAAATTGATAAAATCCAGAAATTTTAAACTAGATCTTCAAAAAAGAGAATGTATTCAAGTAATATGTGAATTTATTTTCAAATTTAAAACTTTATAAATTTAACTAAACCATGGGAACATAAAAGAAATGTGTCATGTCATTGACCCTCCTACAGATTCAAAAACCTGCCAGCAAGTCTTATTTGTGATAATTTAATGTCCTCCAGGCCCTTATGATGAATTCTTATCTGAATTCTCTGAGCTTATATCAAACTTGGTCATTTTCTGATGAAATACTTATTGTAGGTGATTTCATTATCCATGTTGACAAAGAAAAAGATAGCCATAGCTCAGCTTTCCTGACCTTAATAGACTCAGTTGGTTTTATTGAGGCTGTTGGTGAAAGCTACCCATTGTTTTAACCACACTCTCGACCTTGCTCAAGCGTATGGCCTTAATGTTAATGAACTAAATTCTTTACTAATGATCCACTGTTATCTGATCACTTCTTAGTAACTTTTAACACCTTCATAGAAGATTTAGCTTTTTGAAAGAAAATGTTGAAGAGTAGAAATCTGTCTAGTTTCACTGTGGCTAGATTTACAGAGGTCATTCTTCCTGCCTTAAATTCAGCACATTGTCCAACTGATAACTCTGATATTAATTATAGCCCATCTCAGCTGGATCAGCTTGTCGATAGCTCTGCTAATCTACTAAGATCCACTGTGTACTTAATTGCCCCACTGAGACAAAACACTATTAAACGTCAGAGGATAGCTCCTTGGTTTAATTCTGAAACTCGTGCACTTAAACAAGCATCCCATAAATCAGGGAGATTGTGGCGCTTCAATAGAAGGGAGGAGTCACATATACTTTGGCAGGAAAGTCATAATAACTACATGACAGCCTTACAGCATGTTCAAACAGCCTACTATTCCTCACTAATCGAGGAAAATAAAAACAATCCTAGGTTACCTTTCAGCACTGTAGCCAGATTGACACAGAGCAAGAGCTCTGTTGAGCCTGTGATCCCACTAGCTCTCAGCTTTGAGGACTTTATGATAAAATTCTTAAAATTAAAGATAAACTTAGCAACTCCCTGCCTTCACCTGGACCTACCGTACCAATAAATTTATTTAAACTTGAGTTAGACTGTTTTTTTTCATATTGGCCTTCAAGAACTAAATTCTGTTTTCTGGTTTCTGGTTTCCTCCTCCAAATCAACTATCTGCCTTTTAGACCCGATTCCAACTAAGCTGTTCAATTAGATCGTTCCCTTAGTTTGTCCATCCTTGTTGGGGACAACAATATATCTTTATCAACAGGCTATGTTCCACAGTCTTTTAAAGTAGCTGTAATCAAACCTCTTCTTAAAAAAACCTACCCTTGATTCAGGCACATTGGTTAACTACAGGCCTATATCAAACCTTCATCAAAGATCCTTGACGGTAGTGGCTAATCACATCTGTGACTTTTTGCAACACAACAGCCTGTTTGAGGACTTTGAGTCAGGTTTCAGAGCTCACCACTACACAGAGACTGCTCTATTTAAGGTAACAAACGACTTTCTCTCAGCTTCAGATGATGGACTTCTCCATGTACTTGTCTTGTTAGATCTTATTACTGCTTTTGACACCATAGATCATAATATTCTTCTGCCGAGATTAGAGGAATTACTTGGGATTACAGGCACTGTTTTAAATTGGTTTAAGTCTTACTTAAGGTTCTGTGCTAGGTCCAATTATGTTGTCCATATACAGTATATGCTTCCCCTCCCTGAAATAATGAGGAAATACTCAGTTAATTTTCATTGTTACACTGATGATACTCAACTGCTTGTATCAATGAAGACAGGTGAAACAATTCAGCTATCTAAACTAGAAGTGTGTATGAAGGACATTAGGACCTGGGTGGCCAGAAATTTTCTTCTTAACTCAGACAAGACAGAGGTCATTGTGCTGGGCCCCCAACACCTTAGAAAAACCTTTTCTAGTGATTTAACTGTCCTCTCTCTCTCTCTCTCTCTCTCTCTCTCTCTCTCTCTCTCTCTCTCTCTCTCTCTCTCTCTCTCACTCACTCACTCACTCTCACTCTCACTCTCTCTCTCTCTCTCTTGCATCGAGTGGTTCGATGCATATTGCAGACAAGAGGAGAAAGGGGACATCCCTGTCCGGTTCCACGGAGGAGTGGGAAGTTCTGAGAGACTGAAATATTTTTCCTAACATGAGCCATGTATAGAAGCCTTATCCATGAAATATTTTTTTACCCAAACCAAATTCAAATAGACTGTATACAAGTAATGCCACCCCACTCGATCAAAAGCCTTCTCGGCATCAGGCGACAAGGCGATCTCAGGTAATGAGGAGGACGGTGTGTATATAGTATTAAAAAGCCTACGCAAATTAAAAAGGCCTTGTCCTCCCTTCACAAAACCTGTTTGATCTGAAGAAATCAAAGAGGGCAAGCACTGTTCAAATCTGAGTGCCAATGTTTTTGATAGTATCTTAAAAAATCTACATTTAAAGATAAAGTTGGTCTGTAGACAAACATTCTAATGGGTCTTTAATTTGGTTTCAAAAGCAGAGAGATTGTTGCTGGTTTGAGTGAAGGGGGAAGACATTCTGTATTAAGAGTTTCTGTATACATTTCTCGTAATAGCAGAGATAAACTTTCACTTAATATTTTTAAAGACCTCGACTGGGAAGACAACTGGGCCGGAATCACAGGCTCACAATAGAGCTCTGGAAAGGTACCAGGGATTATTTTTATCTTCCTCAATTAGTGAGGAATAATAGGCTGTTTGAGCATGCTGTAAGGCTGTCATGTATTTACTACTGTATACATGTGTATATGTATATATATGTGTGTGTTAATGTGTGTGCGTGTGTCTGTGTATATATATATATATACACACACACACATATATACATATATATGTGTATATATATGTATGTATGTATGTATGTATGTATGTGTATGTATGTGTGTGTGTGTGTATATATATATATATATATATATATATACACATATATATACATATATACATATATACATATATATATACATACATATATATATATACATATATACATATACACACACATATATACATATATATATATATATATATATATATATATATATATATATATATATATATATATATATATATATATATATATATATATATATATATATATACATATATATACACACACACAATTCAAAAGCAATGTCTGTTTTTCATTAGTTAATTTTCAGTAAATGTTTATTTGTTATTACTTTTGTCAGTTTCAAGTCATTTCAGTGACCATTGTGGGTTTTTCTTTCTTTAACGGAAGGGTACCAACAATTTTGTCCTCGTGTGTGTGGTCGCTGATATATCTTGAAACTGACAAAAGTAATAATAAATGAACATTTACTGAAAATTAACTAATGAAAATCAGACATTGCTTTTGAATTGTGTTTTAACAGAATTATTTTGAAAAAAAAAAAAAAATGAATCTGGCCTGGACAAAAATGATGGTACCCTTAGAAAAGATTGAAAATGATTTGACCATAGAAACATATTAAACTAAGGTGTGTCCTGTAATTAGCATCACAGGTGTCTTCAAACTTGTAATCAGTCAGTCTGCCTATCTAAAGGGTGAAAAGTAGTTTGGTAATGTGGTGTGTACCACACTGAGCATGGACCACAGAAAGCTAAGAAGAGAGTTGTTTCAGGAGATTAGAAAGAAAATTAAAGACAAGCATGTTGAAGGTAAAGGCCATAAGACTATCTCCAAGCAGCTTGATGTTCCTGTGACTACAGTTGCACATATTATTCAGAAAATGAAGGTCCACGGGACTGTGGCCAACCTCCCTGGACATGGCCGCAAGAGGAAAATTGATGACAAATTGAAGAGACGGATAATACGAATGGTAACCAAAGAGCCCAGAACAACTTCCACAGAGATTATAGGTGAACTCCAAGGTCAAGGTACATAAGTATCAGATTGCACCATCCGTCGCTGTTTGAGCCAAAGTGGACTTAATGGAAGATGACCGAGGAGGACACCACTGTTGAAAGCAAATCATAAAAACGCCAGACTGGAATTCGCCAAAATGCATATTGACAAGCCACAAAGCTTCTGGGAGAATGTCCTTTGGACAGATGAGACAAAACTGGAGCTTTTGGCAAGTCATGTCAGCTCTATGTTCACGGACACAAAAATGAGGCATACAAAGAAAAGAATACTGTACCTACTGTGAAACATGGAGGGGACTCAGTTATGTTCTGGCGCTGCTTTTCTGCATCTGGTACAGGGTGTCTTGAATCTGTGCAGGGTACAATGAAATCTCAAGACTATCAAGGCATTCTGGAGTGAAATGTGCTGTCCAGTGTCAGAAAGCTTGGTCTCAGTCCCAGGTCATGGGTCCTCCAACAGGAAAATGACCCAAAACACACAGCTAAAATCACCCAAGAATGGCTCAGAACAAAAAATTGGACTATTCTGGAGTGGCCCTCTATGAGCCCTGATCTAAATCCTATTGAACATTTGTGGAAGGAGCTGAAACATGCAGTCTGGAGACGACACCCTTCAAACCTGAGACAGCTGGAGCAGTTTGCTCATGAGGAGTGGGCCAAAATACCTGTCAACAGGTGCAGAAGTCTCATTGAGAGTTACAGAAATCGCCTGATGCAGTGATTGCCTCAAAAGGTTGTGCAACAAAACATTGAATTAAGGGTACCATCATTTTTGTCCAGGCCAGTTTCATTATTTTGTTTTTTAAAATGATTCTGTTGAACCACAATTCAAAAGCAGTGTCTGATTTTTAATTAGTTAATTTTCAGTAATTTTTTATTTATTATTACTTTTGTCATATTCAAGTTATTTCAATGTCTATTGTGGGCTTTTCTTTCTTTAACAGAAGGGTACCAACAATTTTGTCCACGTGTGTATGTGATCCTTGGCAAAACAGTGTTGGACACTGAAGTCCCCCCCCCCCCCCTCCCCCCTCACAAATCGGACCAGATTTTGTTATTTAACCACTGGCTATCAAGGTGGTGTCCAGCTAACACTGTGGGCATCATAGATTACTAGAGATCTTTTGACAAAAGTCTGTTTTCAATCATGATAATCCAATTAAATTAAGACCTCAAAGGAAGTAACACCAAAAAATTTGATAATTAATTTTGGTCTGTAAAAATCAGATTATTGTCATCCAAATCTTTTTGGTTTAGAATTTCGTATCAGGAAATCACAATGATTTCTTTTGTTTGACTGAAACCTAGCTGTACAAGGGTGAATATGTCAGTTTAAATCAATCCACTCCCCCCAGTCATTTAAATACTCATTTACTTTGAGACTTTTTGAAAGCCTTGCATTAAGTTTATCTCATATGATTCGAAGACCTGTCTGCTGGTTCCATTTTCAATAGTTTACCAACCTCCAGGCCCTTATTCTGAGTTTTTTAAGCCTTCTTGAGTTTTTATCAAACCTACTCCTCAGCACTGATAAAATATTTATTGTAGGTGATTTTTATATCCATGTTGATATAACCCACTGGTCTCCGATTAAGATAGACTGAGGTAGTCTAAGGTCTAACCCAAATTCAGTATTAATGGAAATGAGTTAACAGTTTGTAATTGGAAATCAACTGAAATTACTTCCCCTTTGTTCGTTTTGACTCAGTATCTGCAAATTTGTTAAAGTTCCTAACCAGCCATTTGCTCTCGGTCACCTGTAAGAGCCAACAGAGACACTAAAGCATGCAGAAAAAGCAAAGGTGGGGGACTCATCATGTATGTTAACAACTGCTGGTGTAACCCAGGACATATCGCTGTAAAGAGAGTCTTGTGCTGCCGAGACCTCGAGCTTCTAGCCATTCGCCTGTAGCCATATCATGTGCAGAGGGAGTTCAGTCACGTGATCACAGTCTGTGTTTACATCCCTCTGAGAGCGGACACAGCCTCTGCATGTGAGAAGACCCATTCTGTCACAGCAAGGCTGCAGACACAACACACTGAGGCACTGATGATCATTTCTGGGGACTTTAATCATGCAACTTTGGACTCTACTTTGGCTGCTTTCCACCTGGTTGTGGACTGTCCGACAACAAAAAACAGGACCATCGACTCACTGTATGTTGTCTGACCACAGCCTGGTCCACCTGCAACCACATGCACCCTCTTGGTCTGAAGGCAGCTGGTAACCACTCGTTCCATCAGGAGGTGGTCCCCTGAAATGGAAAGTGCCTTGAGAGACTGCTTCAGCACCACAGCCTGGGATGAGCTGATCATCCCAGGCTGACACACTGTCTGACGGACTACCTTAACTTCTGTGCAGACATGGTCTCCCCTGCCAAGACTGTTTCCCTAATAATAAACCGTTGGTAATGCGGGAAGTCAAAGCTGTCCTCAACAGGAAGAAGGCTGCCTTCGTGAGCAGAGACAGGGAGGCGTTGAAAGCAGCACAACAGGAGGTTAAACACTGCATGAGGGAAGCGAAGGACAGCTAAGGAGAAAGGTGGAGCAGAAGTTAGAAGATAACAACATGAGGCAGGTCTGGGATGGTGTAAAACCATCACAGGCCGTAACACAAAGACCAGTGTCATAGGGGGGACAATGGAGAGAGCAAACAAACTTAACATCTTCTTCAACTGGTTCAGCCAGCCCATGCAGCCCAGAGTTCTCCAATGGCTTTTAAGTGCAAACCATTTGCCCATTTGCTGTTACAAAAGTAATTGCTTGAGTGCTAGTTAAAGCCCAAATAACACAAAAACTTGTTCAGTTGAAATCATTTCATTTCTTCCACACCACTGGAATTGTCCCTCACCCCTTAAAACAGCTGCTGTCACTCCCACTCCCAAGAAACCTGGTGCTGACCCTAACAACCTCAATAATCTCCATCCTATTTCTAATCTTCCATTCCTCTCCAAAATTCTTGAAAAAACTGCTGCCTCTCAACTTTATTCTCATCGGTCTCACAATAATTTCTACAAACAATTTCAACCTGGTTTCAGCCCCATTCATTCCACCGAAACAGCCTTACTGAAAATAACCAATGATCGCCTTTTGGCTGCTGATTCTGGTCCATCCTTATCCTGCTTGATCTGAGTGTGGCCTTTGACACCATCTCCCACACCATCCTCCTGGACAGACTTCATACTATTGGCATCACACACACTCCTCTCAACTGGTTTAAATCTTATCTCTCTGGCCGCACTCAGTTCATTCAGCTCAAATTATTCACTTCAGGTGCCCTGAAATAAAATGTATTAATATATCATATCATTTGCTGACAGGTTGGTCCCCCCCACACACACACACCTTCAAAAATCCCATCTGCACCCCTGGATGTAAAAATTGATTTGCAATGCAAAGTGCATTGCAAATCACAAGTTATTATTCATTTTTAGAGTTTTACAGCCACTCCAGCATCATTTCTAAGAGATTTTCACAATAAAAAATTGTTTTTGTTTTAGGCGAGGATGAAATTTTTATAATTATTCTGACTTCTATCTTCATTTACTCTGTCCCAGTGACACATTTTTTTCTCACTGTAGCTGACCTCCAAAAGAGCTAGAAACAGGGACTTAGCTGCTGGTCCTCAAAAGAAAAACTATAGGGACCACAGACCATGTATTATTTATGTTTTGTGCCCTTTAGTGGAGGTTTTTGTTTGGATTAAGGCAATAAATGCGTCCCTATATTATCACCAATGAACTGTTCCTGTTGTCATATCTTTTGAAATAAAACTGCAGAACACAAAGTAATCTAAAAATAATGGGGAGAAGATCAAATCAAATTCAATGTATTGCCTAAAAACTAAAGGAAGAAAAAGAAATGGGAGCTGTACAGGAGCGGGAGTCATTCTGAATGGGAGCAGGATGGGTGTGGGATTCATTTTACCAGGAGTAGGATGGGACCAGATTTTTTTTTACTCTTTCTTAGGGATTGGGATGGGACAAGATTTTTTCCTGTGGGAGTGGGATGGGACAGGAGTGAAAATCCACTCCCTTGTCACTCTCAGCCTGTGGCTGGACAGCAAACTGGACTGGACGATCTACACCCAACCACCTGTGCAGGAAGGGACAGAGCAGGCTGTACTTCCGGAGGAGGCTGTGGTCATTTAACATCTGCGGGAAACTCCTACGGATGTTTTACCAGTTCGTGGTAGCAAGCGTCCTTTTCTACTCAGTGGTGTGCTGGGGGTCAGCACATTCAAGAAGGACATTTCCAGGCTGGAAAACTGATCAGGCGTGCCGGCGCTGTTTTCAGTATGAAACTGGACTCTCTGGTGATGGTGGCAGAGAAGAGAACACTTGACAAACTAGTGGACATTATGGACAATACCAGTCACCCTCTGCACACTGTCATCAGCAACCAGAGGAGCCTTTTCAGCCCAAGACTGCTCCTTCCCAAGTTCAGGACCAACAGACTGAAAAACTCATCACTCGGGGAGGAAGAGGAGTAACAGGAAGACAGAGAGGGGAAGGAGCAGTAGCCAGCCAGTAGACATATTTTTATTTTCTAATTTATAGTTTTTTATATTTATTTATATTTTTGTTTACATCTATCTGTCTTTATATCTTATATATCTTTTTATCTATTTTTTAAACTGCTACTGGAATCCTAATTTCCCTGAGGGAGTTTCCCAAAGGGATTAATAAAGGTCTGTCTAATCTAATCTAATATAAACCATAACTTATCTTGATTTTATAAGCCAGCAGGTGCTTACATTCAGGAGGTTCAGCGATTAGCTGCTTCTTGAGGCTAAATGACTGTCCAGTGTTTCTTGTGGATTGTGTTCACATTTTTATTTATCAAATCAAACGATCACGTTGATAAATATTAACCTTATTTCCACCCTTGATGGCACATCCCACCCACAGTTGTGACACTGACCTTAACAAAGGATGGGCACTGGCAAATGTGTTATTTGCTGTGCACACCCAATGTTTCTGGGTAGATTTCATAAAGATTATGTTGGTAAACTCCAACTGCAGAGAGCATCAACTACATTTGTACAATGGCCATTTTTTTCCTCAGCATTGGATTTAATTTTTTATAAGCAAGAATAGGAAATAAATGCTAAGAAATAATTTAAGAACTGGTAAGAATTAAAAAAAAAAACATGGTTTAATTAACATATTACACTGCCTGGCCAAAGAAAAGTCGCCACCAAAAAAAAGGTCAAACACTCTAATATTTAGTTGGACCGCTTTTATCTTTAATTACAGCACACATTCGCTGTAGCATTGTTTTGATAAGCTTCTGCAATGTACATGATTTATTTCCATCCAGTGATATCTTAACTTTTCACCAAGATCTTCATTTTCACTCTAATAAATGTTGGAGGGCTGGGGATTTGTTTTAAAGTTCAGGCTCAGTTATACATAAGATTAGCAACAAAATTGATTTTCATGCCTTGTCACTTTTTTGCCGTGTCAGACTCGTAGTTTACGACCCCTTGAGGTCACGAGAGGACAAAAATGTTGTCTTCCAAAAACTGCTATAAAAATATAACAGATTAATATTTTTGCTTCTTTCTTTTGCTCAGTTCATTTAATCAACTCCAGTCCTAATCAAAAAAAACAATTATTTAATTATTACTTTTATGCCCATGTGATTACATGATGTCACTGTTTTTATGAAACTAAACACATAAAATGAGTTGTTTTCCATATAATAAATGTTGGAGGGCTGAGTATTTTTTTTTAAAGATCAGGCTTAAATATACATTGGATTAGTGATAAAACTGATTTTGATGCGTTGTTATTTTTTTGCAGTGTCAGATTCTAACTTACTACCCTATTAGGTAAACAGCACAAAATGTCCCATTGAGTCCCATTATAACCACAATTTTTAAATCCCACAGTCATTACACAATATAATCATGCATTCTTTAATTTCAGGATTTCATTTTAGAGAAAAATAGTAAAAAATTGTCATTTTTACTGTTTACCATAAAATGGGACAAAAAATTTCCATTGTATGTCTATGGATAAAACAATGGTCATTTCTTAAAGGTAAAAACAACTATGAAAATACTCTAGCACTGCTATTTTCCACTTTCTCTGAAACAATTTTAAAATCAACATTGGATTTATCAATATGGACATTTATCCTCCATGTTGTAACTATTATGTAAACCACAATCAGCACTCAGAATCAGCTGAACATGGAAGGCACAGAAAGTACGAAGAAGGGATAGAGAGCTCAACACTGAAGTACATTTTTTCTGTTGTAGGTCTACGTATGTTCTGTCTCTGTGTGTCTGTGTGTGTGTCTCTGAAGTGGAGAAACTGACCTTTGCTTGACCTTATTGTAGAACTTGTTATGTCTGATAATATATCTTTAGTATACTTTCACACACAATCATACATGCACTCTCTAAAGTAAATCAAAGCGTGGGCTCCTGCTCTGCTGCACCTTAAAGAGCTCACTGTGAAGTCAACACAAACAACAGTTTGTGAGTTTGCAGACCTGGGCCGCTGTCCTGTCAGAACTAAAGTTCTATAAATATATTTCATTGGTTGACTGATCTTTTCATTCCCCTGATGAGCAACAAGCGGGATGAAGAGGTACTTCTCTGTAGAGCAAGGTCACCAACTGTTTTGAGCCTGAGAGTGATGTCACAATTCGCGAGTTGGAACCAACTTTTTTTGGTTGGTTTGTTTGTCTGTGGGAGGAAGCCAGAGAGAACACATACATGCACAGAAAGAACATGCAAACTTCACACAGAAGGCCCTGCCCGGCCCAGGGATTGAACTGGCAACCTTCTTGCTGTGAGGCACGCACACTACATGCTGTGCCACCATGTCACCTTGAAATCGTATTTGTTGTCTTTAATTGTCTCTTGGTCACTGCTAACATGAATATAATCAGACATTTCATTTACTCAGTTGAAATGCAACTTTCTTCCTCATCATGTGACCTGCATTGATCATCTGACTAGCCCAGGGGTCGGCAACCCGCGGCTCTTTTGCCCCTTGCCAGTGGCTCTCTGCACATAGAGGACAGAGGAGCAAGAAAAACCCTCGCTCTTTGTCTTGCATTAAACTCAAATTAATTGATGCTATGTCTTCAATGTGCAATTTTCTTCATTAAATGATTATTTCTTGGTTTTAACATTGTCAACTTTGCGTCATGTGTGCGCTTCCCGTGACCTCTGTGTGACCTGCAGCAGCTCGGAGGGAGAGCAGGACGCTGCTGCATCTTTAGCTGTGAGCTCACCCGTGATGTTGTATTAAACCTATTATGCAGATCAGAGGTGAGAGTAAGTGAAAGTAAGCGAACTCACCGGAACGCCGTGCCGGTAAGAAATATACAGACCTCTTCTTCCGGAATGCAATGGAACGCCTCGGAAAAAGACTTTCACCCATGCATACAATACGAGCCCCTTCTTTTTTCAAGCGAATTTTACCGAAATAAATGTAAAATTGATGAATACATAAAAATCATCTCCAGAATATGCGTTCTGTGATGTGTTGAACTAGGTTTTAGTGTGGTGGACGAACACTATAATTTGTAGGCTACGGTACTCTCTTACCATGATAATACTGTAGTATCATGTATCATGATGTATTTTAGGCAGTCACTCGTTGTAGCGTAACGTCAATCCAATGTCCACTGGTGCTGTGTTTTTTTTTGTTGGTGATTTTTTTGCAGACAACATAAAGAGCAGGCTTTAAAGCGCGCAAGCAAAAAAAAATTTGAGTTGCACAGTTCCTGCAAGAGTCTTATCTTACTTTCACCCCGATGCAGATGTTTTGATGCACTTTCTTACTTTTGAAACATTAGCTGCTGCTGTGAAGGGATCCAAACTTTTAAAACGGAGGCGTGTCGGCGATAAAGCTCCGTTAAAGACGAGAGAAACGGGGGAGACAATAAATTCAGTGCAACTGTGAACTCGTTTTTGAAAAGGGGGAAAAGCTTCTAAAACACTGATGAGCTTTCAAAGATCACAAGACTACCACATGATTGTTATAACATTGTTCATAAAAAATGATCAGAATGCAGGAAAGAAATGATTTATGTTTAAAAATGTCAGGGGAAGACCCTCTGACCCCCATCTAACCTGATGATGTCAAATAAATATTTATGGTTTCTCCACTGCAGGTAAAACCTGTTCTGTGGAAAAAAAAACTGAGTAACAACAATAGCAAAAATAATAATGACAGTGATAACACAGGCTAATATTAATTGACTGTTATTTTTGTTGACAAGCCTGATAAACACGCCATTGTTGTCATTTTAGCTCTGAATTAATTATTGCAATATAATATAGTATAACAATAATGCCAAGTTAAAGCAACAAAAGTACATGACCCATTATAGAGCAGTCATGTTGGGTAATAAAGCAATTTGCTTATAGATCTGATGTCATTATAATGATGGAGAGTCAGCAGGTGCTGCTGTCGTCATTTTAAGGTTCAAATGTGCTTTGTGGCTCCAGACAGATTTTTTTGGTTGGCATGGTGGGGAAAATGGCTCTTTTTTGATTGGAAAGGTTGCAGATCCCTGGACAAGCCCAAAACCTTTTCAACGAAGTAGCATGGTGGCCATTTTGTACCTGCCCTGATGAAGGCTTTAATGGCTGAAACATGTTGGCATGATTTTAAGTCTGTATCTCTGATGAAATAAAGGTGTTTTTTACTGTTAACCCACTGGGTGCCTCAGACCTTCTCTATAGACATATTTAACATTTGACTTAATTGTAATTCTCATTCTACAAATTCAAAATGTATTTGGATTAAATGTAGTGTGTGTATTTTTTGTATTTTATACAACAGATAACAATCCAATCATCTAAGCTTATTCATGATATAAGGCATGGTTTGATACAGTAGAATGACATCATTGTAGTTAATAATGATAAGCAAAAGTATGTCTTTTTTATTATTTTATTAACCCATCGGTAAAATACAGGAAAAAACACATTTAATTCTTTGAGTAATACGTCTTTTAAATTCTTATATTTAATCATTTGGTCTCATTAAAGTTTTTGCTCTGAATAACTTTTTTTTTTTTCGAAATATTTTTAATGTCAAATTTCTTAACAATTAAAGTAACCAACAATATACACATATATATACATACACAAACATATATATATATATATATATATATATATATATATATATATAAATTTAAAGAAAAATGTATAAACAAAACAAAAAAAAACCCAAACAAACCTTGACACGGATCAAAATGTACAAAAATAAAATACAAATACAAAGAGGCTTCATATACAGCTAGAGTTAAATGTCCACTTGAGGTTATGAGGTATGTAAAAATAGATACTCTTTAGGAGGGTTGACTACAGTTTCAAATACTCCAGAACAGGTCTCCAAACACCACAAAATTTCTGTAAGTTGCCAGATATTTCACATCTCAGTTTTTCAAATTGGAGTACCCCCACCAGCTCCCTCAGCCAGGCTGCGAACTTGGGTGGGATGTCTGATTTCCACACTCTCAGTATGCATCTCTTTGCTATGATCATACCATAGGCAACCACTGTCCTAACATTCCGATCCATGTTAGCCAAGGTGTTAGAAGTGCCAAATAAAGCAGTTTCAGGGTCAGGCTCCAGGTTTACTTTAAGTGCACGAGAATACCACCTGAAAATTGCACACCAGAAATCCTGAATCTTGGAGCATAGCCAAAATTGATCTGATTTCTTGCACTTTTCGCATAGTGGGGAAGTTTGAGGGAAGATTTTATGGAGCTTAACCTCTGAATAGTGTAACCTGTATATGACTTTAAATTGAATCAGCTGTAACCTAACATTAACTGAGCAGTTGTGAATGTTGCTTAAAGCTTGTTTCCATATTTCATCTTGAATTGAGATGTTGAGATCAGCTTCCCACATTTGTTTGAATTTAACATCAGGTTGTGTAAATTTGTGGGAGAAAATATAAACCAATTTGGATATTAAACCTCTTTCTTCCAGGGGGCCATGTAACAGCTTAAAAATAGGACTTTCTTCTGGCAGAGAATCAGCTGATGAAATATTTTGTCTTATGTAGTGACGTAACTGTACCTAAAGAAGTTTGATTTAGGCAGGTCATATTTTTTTTGTAATGATTCAAATGAACAGAGATATTTATTAGCATAAAGACCTTTGATGGCCCTTATTACTTTCCTATGCCATTCTCTAAAAACCACATCTGTGCTTGAGGGGAGGGAGGCATGGTTATGCCATACAGGAGCATTCACTGTTTTCTTTGGAATTTCACAAAATTTTCTAATCTGTGTCCAAATATTTTGAGTGTTAATGATCGTGTAATGCTCTCCCTTACAAGAGGCTGTTGGCCTTGGTGATGAAAAGAGGATTGCTCTGAGAGAGGTTTTTTGAGATAGACTTTGCTCTATTGCTAACCAGGACAGTATCTCAGTTTGTGGATCAGGGTCATTGGCCAGTTGCTAATATACCATTGCTCTGCCATTAGCAGCCCAATAATAATGTAAAAAGCATGGTAGGCCTAGGCCTCCAAATTCCTTTCGCTTTTGAAGATATTGTTTAGAAATTCTATGCGCCTTATATCCCCAGATAAATGGTAAAATCACCCTATCAATTCTTTTAAAGAAGGACATTGGAATAAAAATCAGAATGTTTTGGAACAAATAGAGAAATCTTGGCAGAGAAACCATTTTAATTATATTTATTCGGCCTATCAGTGACAAAGGCAGAGTTCTCCATTTATCAATGTTCTTTTTCAGGGCGCTCAATCTTTCCATGAAATTATATTTAAAAAGCAACTCTGTTTTTTTAATACCTAGGTATTTGACACTAACTTTTGAAATGTTAAACTGGGTTGAGGACACAAAAGTGGGATCTAAGTCAGCTGTGAGTGACAAAAGGTCACTTTTTTGCCAGTTTATGGTATATCCCAACATTGTTCCAAACTCATTTATTGTGTCAAGCAGATATGGAACAGATTGTTTAGGGTCTGACAGAAAAATAACAATGTCATCAGCGTAGAGTGATATTTTATGGTTAGTACCGTCAATAGTGATAGGTTTGATCAACTTATTTTCCCTAATACTGATTGCAAGGGGCTCAATAGCTACTGCTAGAGGCACCCTTGACGGGTGCCTCTCTCGAGCGGGAAGGGTTGTGATCGGCATTGGTTAGTAACAACCGAGGCAGTCAGATTAACATAGGCCATTCGTATCCAGGAGACAAAAGTGTCTCCTAGATCAAATGACTCCATCACTTTAAACAGGTACCCCCACTCCACCTGATCAAACGCTTTTTCAGCATCTAAACATAAAATGGCCTGTTTTGAATCTGTAGCATATTTATAATACATGATATTTAATAACCATCTTGTATTTAAAAAGGAATATCTATTTGGAATAAACCCTGTTTGGTCACTATGAATATATTTCATATATTTCAATATATTTGTTTAATCTATTAGCTAATATTGAAAGTGAAAATCTTAAAGTCCATATTAAGCATTGAAACTGGACGATAAGAGGTAGGGTTTGTGCCATCCCTATCTGGCTTAAGTATAAGAGCAATATCTGCATTATATAATGTTGGTGGTAATTGTTCTATCTCAGTGGAGTGGGATAGCATCCTGTGCAGGAGTGGGGATATCTTCCGTAAGAATTTTTTATAGAATTCTGGGCCAAAACCGTCTGGCCCGGGGGCCTTTCCACTATTGAAAGATTTTATAGAGTCTATGATTTAATTTATAGTTACTGCCGTGTTAAGAGCCTCTAGTGAAGCATTATCTAGTTTAGGGATAGGACCATTTTTAAGCCAAAAATCCACATCACCTCTTGCTTTTGACTTGTATAATTCTTTATAGAACTCCATGAAGCGCTTGTTTATTGACTTTGGGTGAGTGAGTAATTCTCCAGCACCAGATCTAATTCAAAGTATAGCCCTACTACTTTGCTGCCCCCTAAGTTGACGGGCTAGCAGCGTATGTGACTTGTCTCCAAGTTCGAAATAGCGTGTTCGCAGACGGGACAATTGATCACTGACTTGCTTGGTCGGATTGTGTTGTACTCATATTTAAGGTTAATAATTTCCTGTAGTACCTCATTCTCATTGCTTTGTTTATATTGTGCCTCCAGTTGAGATAACTTGCTATCAATTTCAACCAATCTTGAGTTTCTTGATTTTTTTAATGATGTCTCGTATGAAATAATATGACCCCTCATAACCACTTTAAATGTTTCCCACAAATTTGAGTCGGAAGTTTCAGCGGTATCATTCGTGTCCAAAAATTCGTCATATTTACCTAACATATATTTACAGAAATCTGCATCATTAATCAAATAAGGGTGGCACTTCCAAGAGATTTGCTGTTTTTGTTGATTAAAATCTAAGTTAACACTAACTGGAGCGTGATCTGAGATAACAATATTATGATATTTGGTGTCCAGCACATTCGGTAAGAGCTTAGAGTCTAGTAAAAAAAAAAATCAATTCATGAATAGGAGTTATGCAAGTTGGAAAGAAAGGAATACTCCCTGTCTGTTGGGTGCTGTAATCACCAGATGTCTACAACATTGGTTGAAGAGATTAGGCTATTTAAAGTGACTGATGCATTAGAGGGGTTTGATTGTTTTTTTTGAAGATCTGTCCAAATGCCAATCTAGTTTGTATTAAAATCCCCCGTGATAATCAAATTTGTGTTTGCTAGATCTGGTCATTTTTCAAATATTTTTTGAAAGAAGTCTGCATCATCGACATTAGGACCGTATATGTTAACCAGAGTGACGTGTGGAGTAGAGCTGCCCGCTTACAATTAAAAATCTACCATTGTCATCACTGATAGTTTTTATGTGTTGAAATGGTATGTTGTTTTTAATTATAATGGTTACTCCTCTTGCCTTGCTAGAAAATGTAGACTGAAATATATGTCCTGCCCAGCTACATCTTAAGCGAGGCACATCAGATGGCCGGATATGAGTTTCCTGTAGGAACACTAAATCAGAGGAAAGAGATCTTAAATGAGTAAAAACCTTGGCTTGTTTAATAGGATGTCCTAATCCTTTAACATTCCAGCTAACCATAGTTATCCCCTTATTTCTATTATTTACTGGTGGCATGGGATAATGTGACAAGTACTACTTGGACAGTGGACGTATTAAAAGCCTCAGACAAAAGCACAGAAAAACAAAGACACATTAATGAACAGAACATGTTCAAACCCCCGCCCACCTCCCAATCCCACTTTCCCAAACAAAGTAGGAAAAAACCCTGATTATACATATTGTTGAAGGGGGAGATCCAACTAAGCTTAGCCTGAAACTAAGCAGTGAAAACGGTAATAGCAACCTAACATCTCGCTTCCCCTCCGATATGAGATTCTTAAAAGTGAAACACCTAATTTGAAACAGTTGAAGTAAATGCCTGAAGCACTTATTGTGTAAACAACCAGAACAACATAGGACTTATAACTGCCTGATCAAGTAAACATAATTCACAGTTTGAAAAATAGCTACACGAGCAGTCTTGCTGGGGCTTGAATTGAGGGTTCTGGATTTATCCATGATGACCAGCATTCACAGTCACTCCTGGTGGATCCTTACGTGGCGAGATTGTCTGCAAAAGCCTCAGCCTCCTCCGGAGTGTTGAATATTGAGGTAACGTTGCCATGGGTGACTCTGAGGCGAGCAGGGTAAATAAATCCCATGCGAAATCCAGCAGACTTGAGTCTCCTCCTGGTGGCTTCAAAGAGTTGACGTTGTTTCATAATCTCAGCAGGAAAATCCGGAAAGATATGAATGCGCTGGCCTTAATACATCAGAGGGGATTGTTGTGCCGCAAGTCTCAAGATGAACTCTTTGACACGGTAGTTGTGTATCCTGGCCATTAAAACACGGGGTTGGTTAGCATTGTTAGCCGTCTGTCCACCCACCGGTGTGCACGATCAACTTCTATGTGCTTTGGAAAATGTTCTTTCCCCAGCAGGCTTTCAATAAAGCTGGCCACAAATTCAACCGGGTTACCAGATTCAGCGTTTTCAGGCAGGCCTATTATCTTTATGTTTTGATGCCTGGAGCGTGCTTCAAGGTCCACAACTTTGTCTTGTAAGGTCTTGTTAGCATCCCCCGCGTTTAGCCTGTAGCTCGAGTGCGGCTAACCTGTAATCATGGTCGCTGGCCATTACTTCAACTGCGGAGAGATGAGACGCATGTTCTGCTAGAGTAGTTTGGCTGGCTTGCAGAGTTCCAGCGAGTTGAATCTCTCAGCCATTTTCTTGCTCATCCCGTCGATGGCAGCAAGTATAGCTGTACTTTCTAGCGTAGGGCTAGCTGTTAGCTCAGGTAGCAGCAGGTCGCCCTCAGAAGATTCTGAAGTTTCTTCTCCGGGTTTATTTGTCACTTGCTTCTTCGGTGGCATCTTTCGTCTACGTGGCATGCGAGCTTGCAAGCCTTCTCATATACATTCTCGAGTCAAAGGATGGTGTTTTTTAATAAAAACAAGATTTATCGGAGCGGAGCCTCTCTAAAACACGTCTAGTCTGTCATACGCGCTCTAGCGCTCTGAGTAACTTATCCCTTTGGTTAGGTCGTTAAATATAGTTCTTAGAAACTTTGGTGCATTACTCAGTATAATCACATACTCAATACTAGGGATGCACGATATTTATCAGACTGATAAAATATCGGCCAATTTGGGGGAAAATGAGGTCATTTTTTATCGACCTGATATGTACATTTTATCCGATAAATTACTTAAATTGGGGAAATTGTTTGCAGGCTGCGTAGCCCCAAAACAAGCCATGTCGCGCTGGTTATGTCATCAATTTCGCCTTACTAGGAGGACCCAAGCTTGCCCCTGTCTCTCTGCCAGACCAAAAGTGAACATGGCTTCACCAGTGTGTTTTTTTTCTCAGAGGCAGAAGATAACAACAGCATTGCTGTTTGCACAACCTGTTCGGTGAGAATTCCAAGAGGAGGAAAGAAGACTTCAAGTTTTAACACAACAGATCTTATAGCTCACCTGAAAAGTCGCCATCGCGGTGAAATGGTATTGAAAGAAGATGAAGCAGCCGCGGTAGCAGCGAGTGGTGCTAAGCTAAAAACAACAACACGGAGTGTGGATGTCCCCATTCAACAGGCATTTGAAACTGTAAAAACTTTTTAAGAGACAGTAAAAAGGATAAAGCCATCAACGACAAAGTGATGGAGTTCATAGCGCTCGATGACCAGCCCTTTTCTTTCATTGAGAGCCCAGGTTTTCGCAAGTTAAAAGCACATTTGGAGCCACGTTTCACCCTCCCAAACTGTTGCTTCTTCTTGGATGTATCCCTCCATGCCCTCTAAGGTATCTTTGCCATACACATCCATAACTTGATAACATAATATATATATATATATATATATATATATATATATATATATATATATATATATATATATATATATATATATATATATATATATATATTTATATACACACAGTTTGTTGTTATCTGCAGAATAGGATTTTTATTTTGGGGGCATTTTGTTTATGTCTAGCCAAGCCTAGAGCGCCCTCTCACGGCTGTTGACAGTAATGTTTACTCCTTGGTTCATGTCTGTCAATATGCATTGATGTTAAAAACATGTTATTTATGTATATTTTGATATAAAAGTCACACCTGACTATAAGTTGCAGGACCAGCCAAAGTATGAAAAAAAAATGGGGGACTTATAGTCTGGAAAATACGGTGTATACACAACAACATTAGTGACCCTAATGTTGTGCTGTCTGTCACCTTTCCCTTTGCATCTGCCTAATATAAAATAAAAATCTTCTTTTGCCTTTTTCTACTACTCAACTGCTTTTTGGACTTGTCACAACTTCTTTCCTTTCTGCTCATGTATGTGCTCTGCACTTTTGAGCCCAGTCAGGTGACAGGTTTACTTCAGCTTCAACCAATTGGCAGAGCATCAGTCTACTCTCTCCCTCTGCCATTCATTCGTGCAACCTTGGATTGGAAAAACTGATTCTGGTTCAGTTTTTTAAGAACCTTTTCTTCAGTACTAACTTTTCTTTGAAAGATATCTAAAAATTGTCTGGATAGACTATTAAATTTTGGGGTACATAAGCAGGGAATTTATAACAAAATTACCACACATAAGTTTCATTTCAGGAAGTTGAATACATTCTTTTCTATTTCATTTAATGTCTTATATTTCACATGATGATATTTTAGTCCTCATTTCATACATGCATTGTATACATTAACAGCAAACTTACTTTCTAACCACTTTGTTTCAACTTACAGTGCTCCCTCCTGTCCTGGTACCACGGCACAGTGAGTTCAACCCTCAGCACAGCTTGCTGGTGCAGTTTCGCAATCTGACCCACAATGAGCCACACATGCCTCTCAACGCCACCTTTCCAGAATCCTTCAAGCAGCCTCACAGTGGATGTAGCAACAGTGGAGGAGGTGGGAGCAGTACCCTTCCCATGTCTTCCAACTCTCCATACCCACCTTCGCCAGCCAGCAGTGGTACTTATCCAAGCTCTCCTGCCAGCTCAGGGCCCTCCAGTCCATTTCAGCTTCCAGGTATGCCCACAGTACTGGTCCCATTGAGATCCTGATCTCAATGGGATTTACCTTGTTAAATAAAGGTTAAAAAAGAAACTGGGCAAGGTCTACTCAAGTGATATCTGAGTGTGTAGTGTCTTGAAAGGTAAGGCAATGGACTTCTTGCTTGCATGTACTGTAAATTATTGTATAAGATACACTTTTAATACCCATTTGTTCATCCATTAAAGCTGGCTGCATTTATTATACTCATGGGCCCAGTATACCTGTTTAAATGCTGGTGTGTACAGTCATGATCTCAAATAGCAGACACCACCATCACCCACTGCATGCAAAAGTTAACCCCATTCATTGTGAAATTCAAGCAGCCACTTCACTATTCAAATTGTGTATGAAAACATTGCAATCCAGAGCATGCTTTTTAGGCTTTTCAACAGGTCATGATCCTACAGTTCACAGTGTTATATAAAGGGTGTGCAGGTGATGTCAACACAGCAAAGGTCACTGCAACTGCCGGCGTCCTTTTGTTGCTCCAAGTTAGGGTTACGCCAACGTCATCCCCTAAATTAGCCTGTTCAACCTGTGTCCCTTGCAGTGTCAGTCGACGTGAGTCTGAATGCCAATTAGAGCCTGTCCCACTGCCGACAGGAGCTGATTGTTAGCGTTTTTAAGGAAGTTTTTAGGCCAGTGGGAAAGGGGTATTAGTCTGCTGGTTTTGGTCCTGAGGCAACTGAAGCGCCTGCCTGAGGGAAAAGGGTAAACAGTCAGTGAGCCGGGTGTGAGGAGTCCTTAAAGCTGCGTTCACACCGAATGCGATTTTGCGACTGAAATCGTGTGGCCCGCAACACCTGTCCATAAATATCTCATTTTGGTCGCTGTTGCCATTGCCCAGTGACATCACGCCCGCTCAAGTTTCACCGCGATCATTACATCATATAATAGGATGTATTCGCTGACATTATTCCAGCTGTATCCTTTTCACTCATCTACCAACCACAAAACACTGCAGCTGCTGGCCCTGCAGCAACATCGTCTGTGAGTTCTCTGCTGTGTAGGCGGCTTAAGGATGCTGTAAGCACGATGCAAGCAACGTTTTCTCTCAACATCCTCAACAGCAGGTAGTGGAGTCTTTATGATCCTCTGGGCGGTTTTCATCACCCGCTGTAGACCTTTGCGGTTTGCCACAGTACAGTTCCCATACCAGACTGTGACACAGCTGGTCAAGATGCTCTCTATCGCACATCGGTAGAAGTTCCTGTGTAAGGCTGGGGACAGATGGTGCATCTTCAGTGTCCTCAGGAAAAAGAGACGTTGGTGAGCCTTCTTGACCAGACTGGAGGAGTTGTTGGACCAAGAAAGGTCCTCTGATAGGTGGATCCCCAGGAATTTGAAACTGGAGATGCATTCCACAGCCATCCCATTGATGTGGATTGGACTGTGCTGTCTTCCCCTCTCCTTCCTGAAGTCCACAATGAGCTTCTTTGTTTTGGTGGTGTTAAGGAGCATGTTATTGTCCACACACCAAGCAGCCAGATGCTGTACCTCCTCTCTGTAGGCTGTTTCATCGTTTTTGCTGATGAGGCCGATCACTGTTTTCTCATTTGCAAACTTTATGATGGAGTTGGATCCATGCACAGGCCTGCATTTCTCAGCTGATTGAGGTAAATGATCATAATTTAGCTGAAAATCATCAGATCTGGCTGAGATTTTCTCCACTTATTGAGAGCATCAATCTGAACAATTGCTTAAAACCACTTTTATCTAAATTGCCTAGTTACCTAGTTGCAGCTTAGATGTGAATTTTTGAACTTTCATACTTTTAATACTTAACTCGTACTTAACAAAAAATATAATATTTAACTTAAAGCCCAGTATGTAAGATTACGGCTCTCTGCTCTCTAGTGGTTCTATGGACGTTGAGTGTAACTGCACTGTCGTAAAACAAAGCGCCTCACACCCACATGCATTTGTTGACATACAGAGGAATGGGAAGCGAGCTGACATGACGTCCCGAGAGACAAATAAACCATGTGGATTGATGAGGTACAGTTTCTTTTCGAATAAATCACTTTCCTAATGTCAGCTGTCAGTTGTTAGCTTAGCGTTTGCATGTGTATTCTGTAACTTTGACCGTAGCTCATAGGCTGTGCCTAAAGGCTTCTCTCTGGAGGGACTCATTTATTGCTCGATGGTAGAGAAAATTGTATGTGCTACAAACTTTCTAAGCTAAGTTGAGGACCCTCTGATACATGACTGCGGTAGGATGACTTCATGCTCTGTGTAAAGTTGCTAAATATGAGACAAGGAAGGCGCTGATAATGAGGGAGCAGAGCAACACGTCTCAGCAGTTATAGACCGTCAGCTGTAGAGAAGCACATAATGAACAAACTCCATCAGCTGTGAAAACTTATAACACCTACGTGTTAAGACAGTGAAAGCAGTTGGTAAAAAGTTATGTTGTAACGTTATGTCTGTTCAATTGTGTTATTTTCTCTCTTTCTGAATGTATGTTAGATACAGTATTTAGCCTCCACTTCAGACCCCTGAGAAGTTAGAGGATCAGGAGAGTCATGGAGGTCAGAGGAGAAGAATCAGAGGAGATGTGTGAGCTCTGAAGGAGCAGCAGTGTTTTGGTCAGAGAGGGTGATCATTCTGACCAGAGGAGACTTTTTTGTTGTTGTTTCTATAATGATGTACAGTACTCACAGATTTAGTGTTGTATAACTCATTTTCATTTATATTATTAACCCTTGTGCATCCCTGGGGGTAGATTTTACCTGTTTGGGCACTCTTTTGTGGATAACTTTGGTTGTGTTGATGCAAATGGCATCAAATTTGGCCAGGTTGTGTATTTTCTGAAGATTTTTGATATTTCAGGATTTTTTTAAAGTCTTTAATACACTTTAAAAATAAAAAGCCCCCCAGAAGTCCCAAAGGGTATTTTTTTTACTGTATTGACTCCCATTCAAACCACAGTTTTTGAATACACTGCCATTGCAGTTTGATATTTTATTATTAGTATTATTTTCATTCCTTGATGTTGAAATCCCTTCAAAATATATATCTTTTTGTTCCACACGAGAGTGTTATTTTCTCAGGTACTGTATATCGATGACTGAGAGCTCATGACAGCATATTTCCTTTATTGTTTAAAATCATACACTGAAAGCCAGTTCAGTAAGTATTTGCAATTATTTTGATTTGGTTGTGTTCTAGGGATGTCAAAGTGTGGTGTGCATGTGTATGTAGACGAAATTTCGTGTATATGTGTGTGTATGGGAGGAGCCAAAATTCAGCCATCGAATTATAGTCATTTCAACGTAAAATGATAAAGTCTATTTTTCAGTGGCAGCAAGATAGTTTGGGCTTATGTGCGTATGTGTGTGCATTGGTGTTTTTCTGTGTGTGTGTGTGTGTGTGTGTGTGTGTGTGTGTGTGTGCACCTGTTTTCATAACATATGAGGGCTTTTTTGTGAATACACACCTACAGTATGAGGACCTTCTGAAAAATGAGGACTTTTTTCAGGTCCTTATTTTTCTGAGCATACTACAACATTGTAGAGCATCCAAGAATACCCCTAGACCAAAAATCTCAAAAGTCCCCATATTTCACAATTATCGTCATGAAGTGTGTGTGTGTGTTTTTCAGTTTTGCTCATCTATCGATACGCTGCCTAGTGGTCAGTGTGGGTACTCTTACACACTTTTCACACACTTAGTCACGTGACCCAGACAGGTCCTCATTTGTCACATTGCTGTCATACATACACACACACACAGTCTGACTTAAGCTGAGACAAAATGAGGACATAAAATGAAACACACACAGCACTCTTGACTCAAACTGAGACAGAATGAGGACATGAAATAAAACACACACAACACTCTGACTCAAGCTGAGACAAAATGAGGACATGAAATGAAACACACTACAGTCTGAGTCAAGAAAGTGTGAGAGAAAATGTGGCTGGTGATGTCATTTACGATTCAATGTTAAAAATTCACATTAGTTAACATTGCAAGCCTGCAATTTCTAACAGAGCCCACTTTCTGAGGAAGTGGAAGACACAGAGTTTTGAGAATGAAATATTTTTTGGGGGGCATCGCAAACACATTTTGTCAAAATTTCAGAATGTACATACACACACAGAACCTAGCTAGTTTAAAAGCTAGTTATACTAAAGCTAATTTTGGCATAGCTTTGACAGTTTATGCACTCTCAGTTTGGTAACAGTTAAAATATATCTTTGGTTGACACCTCTTCAAAGCAATCACCAGCCTCCCTGCCTACTGAACCCATTTATCTATAAATTGTTAAAACAACACTGGTATGCTTGAAACACAGCTGTAATGCTAGTTAGCCAACAGGGACCTGAAGATAGTTGCCAGGTTGACTTATTATTACCAACTTTTGGCTTCTTTTTTTTTTGTCCTTTTCTTTTATTTGTAAAGTTGCTTGTTAATATTGGCAGATTGCATTATTTAGACCAGAATTAAAGGAATCACAGCACTTGGATGATTTTTGTGGAGACTTGCAGGAGCACATGGTAATTTCTTAGCATTTTATTAATTTAGAGTAAAAATACAGGGGCTCCCTGACTTTTTTTTTGTATTTGATGTGCCTTAGCAATATTATAGGCTGTAGAATATCTTTATTCCTAATTTTGATCTCGTTATCAACAAGTTAACCCCAAAAAGCACATTAAGCAAAGGTAAATGGTTGATTGTATAAAAATCAGTTTAATTTGTTGTGAAACTGATGACTATTGGTTGTCTTGGCGTGTACATTTGAAAGTTGAAGAGCAGATGATATGTCTCAGAGGAGAGCCAGAATCATACCTGAAGTTGAGCTTAGCTCTTATTTTTTTTTTTATTCTGAATTCTTCTATTACTCTTTAATTTCTGACTCAAAGTCTGCAATATCTCAAGCATTAAAATGTCTTAGTAAGTCAATGCATATTATATCATTATAAAATGACAAAAATGAACTTAGTTCATAATCTCTATTTTCTTTCAAAATAATCAACAATGTAATTTCAAATTTAGGGCAAAGACTAGAACTCAGAAATGGTGCTCCATGAACATTCATGCTTATGTTAGCATACTGCAAAATACTGGAGATGTGGGATCAAATTTTTTCTCTTTAATCATATCAGTGGTCTCAAGATTTACATTTGTTCCATGCCAAGTCCTTTGTGTAGTCTCTAGATAGGTAGCAGGATAATTAAGAAAAAGCCTGTATTCTGTTGTCTGCCGTCAGACTGTAGTCATAAGTCAGGTCATGTTTTCTTATTGTCCCAGCTTGAGTCAGAGTGTTGCGTGTGTTTCATTTCAGGTCCTCATTTTTTCCCAGCTTGAGTCAGAGTGTTTTGTGTGTTTTACTTCAGATTTCACATTTTGTCCTAGTTTGAGTCAGAGTGTTGTGTGTATTTCATTTCAGGTCCTCATTTTGTCCCAGTATGGGTCAGAGTGTTGAGAAAAATGAGAACCTGAGTGTTGTGTGTGTTTAATTTCATGTCCTCATTTTGTCCCAGCTTGAGTCAAGAGTGTTTTGTGTGTTTTATTTCATGTCCTCATTTTGTGCCAGCTTGAGACAGACTGCAGTGTGTTTTTTCTTCACAGGATCTGATATCACCAAGTAATTAAGAGTCCAGGATCAGTGATCAATCATCATCAATGTTTTCACCAACCAATCAGGGGCCATTTGTTCTTGGTGATGTCATTAACTGTGCAACCTGATTTCTTTCTTCACAACATTATCATGGTTTAGAACAAGCTGTATCAAATCATTACATATACTTTTAATATTGTTATACAAAAACCAGTGTGTAGAAAACACAAACATGTGATAAATACAATCACAGAACAAGACCAGAGCATTGGAATTGAGGTAAAAAAAAAAAAAAAAAAAAGGGAAATCAACACTGGGGAAAAAAATTAAAACAAAGGATTAGAAAAACACAAATAGGATTTGCTAAAATAATAAGACTGAATTGTTTAAATCACTTTATCGTTGTCATTGATTCATTTTTTAAAGTTTTAAAAATTGTTAACATATTTTTTCAGGTCTTTATTTTCAAAATTATTAATGGAGGGTGTTTTTATTTATGTGACATTTAGCTAAGATGTTAAATTTATGACATATGTTGTACAAATTAGAATAATTAAGCAAGAAAAGTATATTGACTTTACTCAATGTAATGTATTTTTTCAAAATCTTCGATAACTATTTTTGTAAATAAAAGTCAATGAAGTGAGATTAAAATGATCTATAAATACATGTTTGAAGGTTCCCCCCTAACAACCACTAAAATTACATTTGTTAATTACATCAGTTAAGAATTTAAATCTCTTAAAATAGAAACATCAAAGTTTATGTTTTGTGCTAAAACACAATACAATTAGGTATAGATTTGATAACCATGTCAAACTCAACCAGAGGTGTGAATCCTCCATCTCGCTAAGAAAACCTTAAATGTACAAATTTCACGATTTGCATTCAACAGATTTTTTACAGTGATTAGGTTGTTAACTAAAGAATTTTGTAAGACCAGTATTTTGTTTCTGCACAATACATAAGCATTGTTCCAAAGAATACAATAGTGAGGGGAATAACTGTGTTTAAAAAGAACATTCCAACACACCAAGACCTGTTGATGATGTTAGCTAATGGTTTTTAAAATCAATCTTTAAATTCAGTTGATTTTAATGTCTGGTTAAATACTCCAAATGTCAAATCAGACAGACAGTGCTTGCTACACCAGCTATTTTAATTGTAACTGGTAAGATTTAGTCAATTTCCAAAACTTTCAAGTACTTTTCTGTGCCAATATGAAATTTTTTTTGCCGCATTACAGAAATACAGATTTAGCTTCTTTAAGCATAGGGTTTGGTGTCTTGAACATCAGATAGACATATGCTACATTTTGTAATATTGACAAAATATGTTTGTGATGCCTTTAATATCATTACATGTCCGAAACTCTGTCTGTGTCTTCCACTGCCTCAGAAAGTGGGCTCAGTGAAAGGAGCAGACCTGCAATGTAAACTGGTTTGACTTTTTTCATGTAACACAGAATATGACATCGACAACCACATTTTATCCCAGCTTGACTTAGACTGTAGTGTGTTTTATTTCAGGTCCTCATTTTGTCTCAGCTTGACTCAGACTGCAGTGTGTTTCTTTTCAGGTCCTCAGTTTGTCCCAGCTTGACTCAGACTGCATTGTGTTTCAGGTCCTCATTTTGTCTCAGCTTGACTCAGACTGCAGTGGATTTCAGGTCCTCATTTTGTCTTAGCTTGACTCAGACAGCAGTGTGTTTCATTTGATGTCCCCATTTTGTCTAAGCTTGACTCAGACCGCAGTGTGTTTCATTTGATGTCCTCAATTTGTCTCAGTTTGACTCAGACTGCAGTGTTTTATTTCAGGTCCTCATTTTGTCTCAGCTTGAATCAGACTGCAGTGTGTTTTACTTCAGAGCCTCATTTTGTCTCAGACTGCAGTGTGTTTCATTTCAGGTCCTCATTTTGTCTCAGTTTGACTCAGACTGCAGTGTGTTTTATTTTAGGTCCTCATTTTGTCTCAGCTTGACTCAGACTGCAGTGTGTTTTATTTTAGGTCCTCATTTTGTCTCAGCTTGACTCAGACTGCAGTGTGTTTTAGGTCCTCATTTTGTCCCAGCTTGAATCAGACTGCAGTGAGTTTCATTTCAGGTCCTCATTTTGTCTCCGCTTGACTCAGACTGCAGTGTGTTTCAGGTCCTCATTTTGTCTCAGCTTGACTCAGACTGCATTGTGTTTCAGGTCCTCATTTTGTCTTCGTTTGACTCAGACTGCAGTGTGTTTCATTTCAGGTTCTCGTTTTGTCCCAGCTTGAATCAGATTGCAGTGTGTTTCATTTCAGGTCCTCGTTTTGTCTCAGCTTGAATCAGACTGCAGTGAGTTTCAGGTCCTCATTTTGTCTCAGCTTGACTCAGACCGCAGTGTGTTTTATTTCAGGTCCTCATTTTGTCTCAGCTTGACTCAGACTGCAATGTGTTTCTTCTCAGGTCCTCATTTTGTCTCACATTGACTCAGACTGCAGTGTGTTTCATGTCCTCATTTTGTCTCAGCTCGACTCAGACTGCAGTGTGTTTCAGGTCCTCATTTTGTCTCAGCTTGACTCAGACTGCATTGTGTTTCAGGTCCTCATTTTGTCTTAGTTTGACTCAGACTGCAGTGTGTTTCATTTCAGGTCCTCTTTTTGTCCCAGCTTGAATAAGACTGCAGTGTGTTTCATTTCAGGTCCTCATTTTGTCTCAGTTTGACTCAGACTGCAGTAAGTTTTAGGTCCTCATTTTGTCTCAGCTTGACTCAGACTGCAGTGTGTTTTATTTCAGGTCCTCATTTTGTCCCAGCTTGACTCAGACTGCAGTGTGTTTCTTTTCAGCTCCTAGTTTTGTCTCAGCTTGACTCAGACTGCAGTGTGTTTTATTTCAGGTCCTCGTTTTGTCTCAGTTTGACTCCGACTGCAGTGTGTTTTATTTTAGGTCCTCATTTTGTCTCAGCTTGACTCAGACTGCAGTATGTTTCAGGTCCTCATTTTGTCTCAGTTTGACTCTGACTGCAGTGTGTTTTATTTTAGGTCCTCATTTTGTCTCAGCTTGACTCAGACCGCAGTGTGTTTTATTTTAGGTCCTCATTTTGTCTCAGCTTGACTCAGACTGCAGTGTGTTTCTTTTCTGGTCCTCATTTTGTCTCAGCTTGACTCAGACTGCAGTGTGTTTCAGGTCCTCATTTTGTCTAAGCTTGACTCAGACTGCACTGTGTTTCATTTGTTTTTGTCCATTCTAAATGTCCTTTCATCAAATTTCCTTGTTAATTCATTTAAGACTATCAAGCCCACTGCTGTGTTGTCCTTTCAGCAGACTAAGTAAGCTATCATTCTCTGATCTGATTAATATTTATTTTACTTTTGCAATACTTTATGTGTAACCAACGTCGTTAAAATGAAGACACTTTAAAATTATTTTTACTTGTGATCTTTGTTTTGAACAGCGCACTGTCAGTAAATTAGTCTGAAGCTGCATCGTGATTAGTGTGAGGAGCGTTACAGTAAAGCCAACAAAAACATAACAGAGGGAGAGAGGAGACTACTGAATCTAATGACCTGGATAAAAGAATCAGTAAGCAAAAATTAAATATATTTTTGACAAAAGGCCAGAAATGCAGTTTTGATATTATCTGTATTAGTGACATTAGTGTAAAGGGGATCAACAAGATGATTTAGTGTTACAATGACTGTGTTTAAAATGTTAGCCTAGTTGTTTCACCTAGCTGTGTGAGTCTCCATCTGTCCCCTCCACAATTCAGACTGTTGTGCTTAGCTACTGTAAAGGTCCCTGTATTTTGTTAGGCTATTTCAGATTAAAGACCTCTGACTTACTAATACCTGAAAACTTTTTTGTAAATGATCTATAGGAAACAAAATGTGTTTTTCAGCTAACTTGACTTGAAGCAGCAAAATGGACTAAATGTCCTCTTAGACCAAAATTTATGAAACAGACACATACTGAAAAGTGACCCATTTAATTAGCAAGAAAAATTGAGTTTATACATGTTAAGATGGTGTAAATGTTCAGGGTAAACTGATATTGTTTTTTTTTAGGCCAATTCCAATACCAATACTGATTATTGCTGGCTCTGTGGACCAAAAACAGATATTTGAAACCAACACATTTTTTTCACATTCTGTTAAAATGTTCTCTTTGAAATATTTCAAGACTTGATTTCAATGAAAAAACACCAAGATGCTCATGTCCACACCTCTGCACATGAATACAGAAAACAAAAGTGTAGGTGAGTTTCAGTGTTTGAAAACTGTCCACCTTCAACAGTTCAGGTTGGAAATAGGTGCCCAGGTGTTTAGATTTATCACCTGTACAGAGGTGATAAAAGGTCTATGACACAAGGATCATTCTAAGAATGTGTAATGAAAGTGTTCTCATCTTTCCTGTGTTTAAAAGAAAGATGACGCTCACACTGATTTCATTTCTCAGTATGTCTTGTAAATTCTTGTAAATTCTTTATTAGGAATAACCCCCTTGAGATGTGTCATCTGTTTTCAAGGGGATCCTTGAAAAAAAAATGCACTTTTGAAACACATCTTTACAACCATGGAATAGTGCACAAACAAACAAAACATTACATGACAAAGGCGACGCAATACAACACAATACAGGAATAAGAAAAAAAAACACGAACACACAAACAAAACAAACAAAAATTAAAAAATAAATAAATAAAATAAATCAGAAAGTAGCGGAGCTATCAATTAATGGTCGGTATACAAGCTCAGGATAACCTTCGTCAATGAGGTTCTTCTGGTTAAATTAACTTTCCATGTGATCACATTGAAGGTAATAATATTGACAAGTAGAGCATGGTTAAAATTAAACAGGTGAAATTGCAGTATTGTTTAAAACAAGTACAATTAGTTCTAAGATAAGAGGACAACACATATTTAAAAAAAATGGAAAGAGGTAATAGACCTAATATTTGCTGGAAGATTGCTCCAATCTGAGGGGGCTTTGAACATAAACGCTTCCTTAGCTATCGATTTAGAAACCTTGGGAACAGGAAAAAAAAATAGCTGTGTTGTCTCAGTTGATAATTAGAGGAGAATCGTACCAAAAGTTGTATAAGATGGAGGGGATAACTAAATTGTATACATTTGTGGATAAACTGTAACCAGTGAGACTGTCTTCTTATTTTGGGGGAGGGTAAATTGAGCTTCTCATACATGGTACAGTGGTGAGTTGTGAAAGGACAACCAAGAATTAACCTACAGAGTTTGTTGAAGACTACATTGAGAGGGAGGAGATTGGTGTTGTGAGCAACTTGGTATACAATGTCTGCATAGTCCATAATTGGTAGGATAAGTTGTTGGACTATTTTCTGTCTTACAGAGAGAGTAAAGCAATTTCTGGAGCGATAAAGAACACCTATGCTAAAGTTCATTTTTACCTCCGCCAAGGAGGTTATGTTTCTGCCGGCGATTATCTGTCTGTCTGTCTGTCTGTCTGTTTGTTTGTGTTCAAAATAACTTGAAAAGTTCTGCACGGATTTGGATGAAATTTTCTGGAATGGTCGGAAATGGGATATGGAAGAACTGATTGAATTTTGGGGGTGATCCGGATCACCGTCTGGATCCAGGAATTTTTTAAAGGATTCTTAAACATTGCCAGATAGGACCATTTTTGCCAAAGTGGACCGAAGCTGCTTGGCGGAGGTCTGCGCTCTCTGAGTGCTTTTCTAGTTCTAATTATATATTGAATATGGTGTTTGAATTTAAGTTCAGAATCCAGCCAGAGACCAAGGTATTTTGTGCGTTCAACTTTTTGCAGAAACTGTCCATTAAGACATGAGATAATACAGCGTTGATTTTTTGTTTTGGATCTTGTAGACTGAGCAGTACAGAAAATCATGATATGAGATTTGTTTTTATTCAATTGCAATTTATTTGATGTGAGCCAGTGTTGGATGTTATTAAAATCTGACTGCAGAGCTGATTGAATTTGTTGTAGGTCTGTTTTAGATGTTTAAATTACTGTGTCATCTGTATAAAGTTGAACATTACTTTGTGAGCAGATCAAAGGAAAATCATTAACAAAGATAGAAGAAAGAAGGGGACCGAGAATTGAGCCTTGAGGCACACCTCGGTGTTGAACTGAAGTGTTTGTTTTATGTCCTTGGATAACAACACACTGTTTTCTATTATGAAGGTAGGAGTTGAACCAGAGTACTGCATTACATGATAACCCAATAGAGTATAGTTTGTCTAAAAGCAAGTAGTGGTCAACCAGATCAAAAGCTTTTGTTAAATCAGTAAAAATGGCACCAGTTAGTTGATTATTGTTCGAAGCACAGAAGATGTCATTTGTGAGCCTAAGTAAAGCGGTAGAGGTGGAATGATTTGGTCTAAAACCTGACTGAGACAATTTTCAGCTAGGTAGAGAGACAATTGACCATAAATTATCTTTCAAACACTTCAGCAATAGAGCAGATGATTGAGATTGGACGATAATTGTTGGGGTCGAGAGTGTCTCCCCCTTTGGGTATAGGAGTGACTCGTGAGCATTTCCAGATGATTGCCGTTTGAAATGTAGATCGGGACATGTTCAAGAGATCACAGAGAGGGTACATCAATACATGTGAACACAATTTTAGAAATTTTGTTTCTATGCCATCTAATCCAGGACCACTACCTTCTTTTAGGTTAGTTATTACTTTCTGCACTTCCACTGGTGTAATAGTTTTAAAGAAAAAATGATTATTCACTGGATCATTGACTGTAATGTTGCCTGTAGGTGAACTGGACTCAGTAGTGGAGCAAACTGAGGAGAAGTGCTGATTAAAAGCCTGAGCTATTTCAAGAGGGTCCTGAAGTATGACATTGTTAACCTTTAATTTATTGGGTGTTATTTCGTTGGAAACATTAATAATATTTTTGATTTTATTCCAGAATTGTTTGGGATTTTTAAAACCCTGTGCAACAGAGTTTTTATAGTAATTCGATTTTGCATACATAAATTCAGAATACAAAAAGTCCCATGCATCTTGTACATTTGGAATGAGCTGGAACCGACCCCAGTTAATTAAAATTAAGTCATTTATAAATCGATCCACATTTATTTTATTATATTGTCTAATTGTTATTAATTTAGGTGGTAATTTGGGTAACTTCATTTTCCAGACACAGTAAATGATTGCATAATCACTGAAACAATCAGACATAACTCCTGCTTTAATAAATCTATTTGGGTGAGAAACCAGTATCCAGTCAAGTAGAGATTGTGTTGTAGGTGTAATACGAGTGGGTTCACATATAAGCTGAGTAAGGTTTAAATGTCCAATTATTGTCTTAATTTTTGAGGGTTTGTTGGTCCAATTATTATTAAAATCTCCTAATAAGATAATTTCATTCCTAAATGTATTTGAATTTAAGGTAGCAGCCAAACAATCAAAGGATTCTGAGGGTGCAGAGGGGGTTCTATAAATGTTTCCAGTGGTAATGTATTTGTTCTTGTGCTGGGTTACTTTGACAAAAATACTTTAAAAATGTATAGGCTTGACCTCAGGTGTAATTAACTCAGATGTCAAACTGGAAGAAACATATGTTGCAACAACTCCAACCCTGGTACTTCTGTCAGCTCTGTGAAGGATAATGTCTTTAAGATAAATTTCATTGTCAGCTATTTGACTAGTGAGCCAGGTTTCAGATAGTGTGACAACATTTGGTTTATACTGATCAATCCAACCTCGTAACAAGTCAATTTTTGGTAGAAGGCTTCTTACATTCAAGCAAATGATTTTTAGACCTTTAACACAATCCAATTTCATACGTTGAGTTCATATGGAAGATTTCACTGACAAGATTAAAAAAGAAACGTGAGTAGATACTGGACAAACTGGGGAGCATAAATAAACCAAATAAGACTTGATCAAATTATATGGACACAGAAAAGGAAACACCATAGAGGACATATGACAAGGGCTACACGCAAAAAAAAGACATTATAAAAAAAACAGTAATAATAAACAAAAACAAACAAACAATTAACAATGACCTGCTAACTGACCCTTTGCTTCTAAGGCTCGATCTGGTGGCAACTGGCAAATATGCTCATCTTAGTGAGGGAGAGAAAACAAAACAAGAACTAGAGGAAGGATGTTAAACCATAGAAAAACTCAAAACGATGCACAAATTGGAACAATAATATTTATATTTTTTTTAAAAAAAAGTATTTTTAATACCAATCACCATTATAGAGGGACAGAAAAACAAAAGCTCATGCATATACACCAAGGGTCTGCAAGTTTATCTTCAAAAACCTAGTAATTACTCACTTTTTGTCCCTGTGCTTCCTATTCCGTTCCCCTTTACGACTTTGTGTTTCCACTCATGGCAGCAAACCAGAATACGGCTCACGGTAACCAGGAAACCGATGTAAACAAAAACAGGCGCTGTGGCCAGAGTACAAAAGAAAGTAGATGAAACAACGAAAATGGGAATGGTTCTTCACTTAAGTCCGCGAGTCATGAACTGACATGCTGCAAATGTAGACTCGACTGTAGTTTGACCACACCATTCAGCCAGCATCCTTTGAAGCGAGGTTGATGTCGATGTCTTAATATTTGCATTTGATCATATTAGTTGGTAACACTCTTATTATGTTGAAATGCTGAGTCAGCATTTCAACATATTGTTATCCGACTTTATTATGTTGAAATGCTGAGTCAGCATTTCAACATATTGTTATCCGACTTTATTCTTCTTCTTCATCTTCTTCTTATTCTTCCCTCAATTATTTGGCCCTTTTCACAGCTTTCAAATTTGCACAGATTTTCACAGAAAAAAACCCAGCAGTGCAGCATGTTGATGAGATTTGCACTTGTATTTTTCACATGTTTAACTGTCAAAGTTTTTACAGTAAAAATGATTTTCTGCAGATATTTTCCCATAGAAATGAATGACTTATGCAGTCCTGCTGAAAAGTGCTTCAACTTTCAGGCTGTACAGCTTTGGCATACTTCCACGTACAGACTTCATTCGTGCTTTCACGGATTCACTGATCTCTCAACTATTTTTACATGTGTTCAGCTTTTTGCTATCTTCTACAGTTTTTGAGATATCACTGTTTAAGCAACACTAAGTTTCCAGGTTTGAGCCAAAAACTCTCAGCTCTTAGAGCGTGTCACGTGACCTGTTAGAGCGTGAGCTTCGTCCAAAGATTCCAAAATTTGTAGCCGAAAAAAACGCAATAAAAGCCTCAAACTTTACTCAAAGGGTATGATTTATACATCAAAATAAAGGTACACTTCTCCTCTTTCAGCTGAAATTCGTTTCAACCTCGACATTGACATCGTTTTGTCTCAGTGAGCTTCAGAGCCATGGGTATCCCGCAAACTCTTCCATAGGCGCCCATTGGAAGACTTTATGTCCTGGCAGCTGATCGACTCACTTTGAAGCCCTTTTTTAAACTGCTCTCGTGTCAACATTTTCTACAGTACAGACATGAAACTTACATCAATCTTTTCAGGAGATTCTTGGGATGCTCATGGTGCAGTCCTTTTTTTGATAACTATAACAGTTTTGATACAGCTTTAGATCGTTCACCTGGAAGTCCCCAGCTTAACTTCGCCACTCAGTACAACCATACAGCATTATCACATAGGCTGCTTCTGCATGGTTAAATACACGTGGGGCTGATAGTTGAGCGGTTAGCATACTGGACATTTCATTTGAAACCCGGGGTTCAATTCCCGGTTCAAATTATGTTTTACTCTCATGCATATTTCAGAACACACGTAAACAGCTGTAATGCTGCTCATTACAGTCTTTGCCATTTTAGCCCTCAAAAATTCACGCCTGCCAGCTGTCACGCATTGCTCGTGAGACCCACACGTTTCATCGGCATAACACCACCTCCGTCTCCTCATCTTCTCAGTGTACAGCGTCATGATACAGACATGCGAAAAGGATTCTGGGAAATGTAGGCTGATGTACGCCAACACTATACGACACACCGAGTCCGCTCCAAGCACTGCTGTCACAAAAAACACTGCTCGCCATGTATTTTCACATCGACATTAAATGTGACACCAGCTCCGTCTCTTCATGTTACTGCTTTGCAAAGTCAGCTGGCCCTCGTCCTCACTGTACAGCGTAATTACACAGACATGTGCAAAGGATTGTGGGAAATGTAGGCTGATGTAGGCTGACAGCTTCACTTTCAAGCCCATTTTTAAACTCTTCTCGTGTCAACATTTTCTACAGTACAGACACGAAGCTTACATCAATCGTTTCAGCTGATTCTTGTGATGCTCACGGTGCAGTCCTTTTTTTGATAGCTATCACGGTTTTGGCACAGCAGTAGGTCGCATACCCCAAGTCCCCAGCTTTATCATCGACCCACATTAAATGTCACACTGCCTCCGCCTCTTCATGTTAGTGCTTTGCAAAGTCAGCAGGCAGACTAGCTCCTCTTCCTCGTCCTCTGTCTACAGCGTCATGACAGAGAAATGGAAAACAATGTGCAAGGTTAGTGGGAAATGTAGGCTTTCACATTCATTTCACAAGAAAATACTACGCGGCAGTGCGCTCGACTATGACAGCTCTGATGCCCGCGGACATTCTGCGCGGAGTCTGCTCTGCTCACAGTCCACCAGACTCTGGCTGCATATGCAGGTATACGCCATATACCCACTAGAAAACGCCCCGAATACCATATAACCACTACAAAATGCGCAAGGATACGTATGCATGCTTGTGTGACTTTCACTTTCTCTCAGCGTGGGTGTGTGTGCGCTCCTCCATCTGCCGGTGACCGTAAAGACGCAGATAGACGCGCATCGCAGGGACAGTGAGGGATCATCAGTCACTCTGTGTGATTTTATCATTCACACGGGGTCTTGACAGGTCATGTGCCTGGTTTAAGTGAACACAAAGACTTCAAAAACTGACGAGTCAGCCTTTTATTAATCAAAACTCTACATTCTTCAGCAGTCCAGCTCTTGTTTTCACTCACTCACTGTTTTCCAAATAATAAATTCATCCTGAGAGATCCTCCATCACTTATTCTCCATGATATCAGAACAATCTTTGAAGGCTCAAGCTTCAAATACAGTCTACTAGTGGAGCAGTTCCCAACCTGTGGGTGGAGGCCCATAACTGGTCTCAGAGCTGTATTCAGTGGACAGTGTATTAATCTGGTCAAAATGTGCCAAAAATGTTTTCAGTGTATGGAGGCCCTAAGAGGACAAACATCCATCAGAGTATGTCAGATTATACCCACTACAATAAACCAGACTACACACAAATATTACACTGTTTTACATTTCTCTACTCAGATATTCCTGTCCAGATTTACAAATTCATGTATATAGACTATTATTACTTTGAGTTTGATGTTCAAGTGTAGATTTGTTGATTTAAAAATGAAGTACTGACAACTTTGACTTAGATGTTAACTTGAGCAGATCAAGTTTCTAATGACATTCTGACCGTTAATGTCCACTCTTCATTGTCCTCCAATGAAAATCACCACTGTTTACATTAATTTTCAAGTCAGATGCTTTTATACTGGATTTTTTCATAGTGTTGTGGACTTGTAGCCTACAAATTGATGCCAAAACATTTTTCAGTTACGAAAGGAAAATGTAATCTAGGCTAATTATGCATATTCAATTGCACTTCTTAATTTAACCCTTTAAAGCCTGAATGCACAAATAATAGCCAGAACATTCATTTTTTTAGGAGCTGAAATGTTTATTTCACTTCCTACTGAAATCCAACAAAATCACAATTTCCATAACATTTAACATATATATGTTTTTAGCGGCAAAGTTGCTGACTCTTCCTCCGGCGGCCCGGGCTCAAATTCTGGCGAAGGCAGTTGTACTTTTCAAGTGTGTGTCCAATACAGACTGCTGATTACTACAGGTTCTTGCTGTATGCATCTGGCTGCTGTCCTCTCAGTCTGGATGTCACAGGTTGTCAGTGATTCAACCTTTCACTTCCATACAACTTCATTCTTTTCCTTTCTTTACAATGCAAATTTGATAACATATTTCACACTTCTGCTGCTGAATACAATCTATGTCATTTTAGCCCTAACAAATTTTACTCTTTTAATCATAGATTACAACTTCTTCATGGTGGCCAAAAATTTATGCAGCTTTCTGCAATTTCCTTTCACATTTATTCATTTTCAGCTTTCTTTCACAACTGTAACCATTTTAATTACACATTTCCCACATTTGCAGCTGTGCTTCACTGCTTCCAACTATTTTATGTCACATTTTCACATTTTCAGCTTTGTTCGCATTGCTTTTAGCCATTTCATTTCACATTTCCAGCATTCAGACTCAGCATTTCAACGCATTTGCTGCAAGGTTAGCAATTTTTCTAGTTACATCTGAAGTCTTACAGAGAAATGTACTCTTAAAAAAAAAAAAACATTACTTTAACTCGGGTGGTTGGGGACTGAGATATTGAGCAGCTCTCATATGTGAGAGAAAAGATAAACACTAAGACCTTTTCTAAAAATCATCCGACTGATGAATAAACCTGTGAATGAGGTTAAAGTTGTTACCTAACTTGTTTCAGTTGTCTTCGGGAGACTCGACATTTATTTGTGTTTATGTTGGCTTAATCAACAAATTTCATGTAAAAGTCTTATGTGGATAAAAATTAGCAGTATTAGAGCTTTAGGTCAGGCAAAAGTTCAAATCAAATAATAGTCATAATGCAAAAAAATTGGCCTAAATAATCACTCAGACAGATTTTCAGTCGACCCCTAAATATGACACAAAACAAGTGCCCAGAGTCTCAGAAACCTACTGCTGTATGCTGATTGTAATTACAGTCAGACAGCTTGATCCCCTGTTGTGACCTAATATGACATGTTGTAGAAGAAAAGAGTGTTTTTGTAGCCTCACTGTCCCTGACACAGAATATTTATTTAAACTCTTTTAATGGCTTTATGCACTTTTTGTTTTGTCTTTTTGTTTTCAGGCAGCTTTACTTTAGCTTTCTATTGTTGATGTATGTGGTCAATTTTAATTTGACAGCCACTGATGAAAAAAAACATATTTCAAGGTTTAAGTGTCTGTTACTGTGAAGAATCAAACTGCAAAACCATCCCAATTCAATTAAAAAAAAACTTTATTTGTTTACAAGAGTTGGTGCAGGTCAATGAATATCAAAAGTCATTAGAAAAGAGGACAACCACACTGAAAAGCAAATAGAAAAACTTGACACTGGAGTATTTAGTGGTATGTCATTAATATAAGCACATAGCTCTAGGGACATGGAACGTCACCTCTCTGGTGGGAAAGGAGCCTAAGCTTGTGCTCGAGGTTGAGCGGTTCCCACTAGATATAGTCAGACTCACCTTGACATGGCTTTGGCACTGGAACCAGTTCTCTCGAGAGGGGACTCTCTTCCACTCTGGAGTTGCCGATGGCGGGTAGCAGTACTTGTTGCTCCTAGGCTCAGTGCCTGTATGCTGGGGTTTACCCCAGTGGACAAGAGGGTAGCCTCCCTCCGCCTTTGGGTGGGGGGATGGAACCTAACTGGTGTTTGTGCTTATGCACCAAACAGCAGTTCAAAGTATCCACCCTTTGCAGACTCTTTAGAAGGACTGCTGGAGAGTGCCCCTTCTGGAGGTTCCCTTGTTCTGCTGGGGGACTTCAATGCTCACATCGGCAATGACAGTGTAACCTGGAGTGTCGTGATTGGGAGGAATGGTCCCCCTGGTCTGAACCTGAGCGATGCTTTGTTATTGGACTTCTGTGCTCGTCACAGATTGTCCATAACAAACCATGTTCAAGCATAAGGGTGTCCATATGTGCACTTGGCACCAGGACACCCTAGGCTGCAGTTCGATGATCGACTTTGTGGTTGTGTCATCGGACTTGCAGCAGCATGTCTTGGACAGGGGAGGGGCGGAGCTGTCCACTGATCAACACCTGGTGGTGAGTTGGCTCCGATGGTGGTCAGACCTGGCGGGCCCAAGCGTGTTGTGCGGGTCTGCTGGGAACGTCTGGCAGAGTCTCCCGTCAGAAAGAGTTTCAACTCCCACCTCCGGGCGAAGTTTGACCATGTCGCGGGGAGGCAGGGGACATTGAGTCCGAGTGGGCCTTGTTCCAGGCCTCTTGTTCCGGTGCTTGTTGCAGTGGCAACACCCGAACCCGCTGATGGGGGTGAGGGATGCCATCAAGCAGAAGGAGGGGTCCTACCGGGCCTTTTTGGCCAGTGGGACTCCGGAGGGAGCTGACAGGTTCCAGCTGGCCAAGTGGAATGCGGCTTCGGTGGTTGCCAAGGCAAAAACCCGGGCACGGGAGGAGTTCGATGAGGCCATGGAGAACGACTTCTGGAAGGTTTCAAAGAGATTCTGGACCACCATCCGGCGTCTCAGGAGGGGGAAGCAGTGCGCTGTCAACACTGTCTATGGGTGGGGATGGGGCGCTGCTGACCTCAACTCGGGATCAGTGGAAGGTATACTTCGAAGACCTCCTCAATCCCACCAGCACGTCTTCCAGTGCGGAAGCACACCTGGAGGACTCTGTGGTGGGCTCACCTAACTCTGGGGCTGAGGTCGCCGAGGTGGTCAAAAAAGCTCCTCGGTGGCAGGGCTCTAGGGGTAGATGAGATCCGCCCAGAGTTCCTCAAGGCCCTGGATGTTGTGGGGCTGTCATGGTTGACACGACTCTGCAACATCGCATGGACATCGGGGGCAATGCCCTTGGCTTGGCAGACTGGGGTGGTGGTCCCCCTTTCATGAAGGGGGACCGGAGGGTATGCTCCAACTATAGGGCTATCACACTCCTCACCCTCCCTGATAAGGTCTATTCAGGAGCCCTGGAGAGGAGTGTCCTCCAGATAGTCGAACCTCAGATTCAGGAGGAGCAATGGGGTTTCCGTCCTGGTCATGGAACTGTGGACCAGCTCTATACCCTCCATAGGCCTTGAAGGTGCAGGGGAGTTTGTCCAACCAGTCTACATGTGTTTTGTAGATATGGAGAAGGAATTTGACCGTGTCCCTTGTGGAGTCCTGTGGGGGGTCCCCTGGGAGTATGGGGTATCGGACACCCTGACACGGGCTGTCCGTTCCCTGTACGACCAATGCCAGAGCCTGGTCCGCATTGCCGGCAGTAAATCGCGCTTGTTTCCAGTGAGGGTTGGACTCGCTGGATCGGTTAGCAGCAGAGTGTGAAGCGGCTGGGATGAGAATCAGCACCTCCAAATCTGAGTCCATGGTCCTCGCCCGGAGGAGGGTGGAGTGCCCTCTCCGGGTCGGGGATGAGATTCTACCCCAAGTGGAGGAGTTTAAGTACGTCAGAATGTTGTTCACGAGTGAGGGAAGGATGGAATGAGAGAGATCGACAGATGGATTGGATTGACTCTGCCGAAAGGCGAAGCTGTCGATTTACCGCTCAATCTTCATTCCTAACCTCCCTCCATGGTCATGAGCTGTGGGTAGTAACTGAAAGAACAAGATCGCAGGCGACCCGACCATAACTGGAAGAAGATGGATGGATGGAGAAATGTTTTCATTTAGTCCAGATATTCTGGATATTTATTGCATGATTGAAAAGCAATATTTTCATGTGTATGTCTTAGTGTTTGTTCTTGTGCAAAATAAAACTACTTACATTCTTACAATGATTTAGTGCAAAATATGGAAAAACCCAGGAGATGATGAGACTGACTGTAAGGCTAAAGTAACACCACAGAGGTAAGGATAAAATGAGCAAATATAAAAATGCCTGAAAGGCAATAGAGAAAAACTAAATTCACTAGCAATTTCCGAACCACATAGAAATGTTATTATTCAGAGCAAATGTGCAGGATATTAGACATGATTGAAGAAAAGTCTCACGCATCAACACTATAGTGATTGCTAATGTGCAAAATAAAACTGCTAAGAATCTCTCTCTAATGTACTGTATTATGTATAGAAAAGGCCTAAGTGGGAATGAGAGAACTGGCAACAGGTTTCTGGGATCATTGGAAGCCTGGTCCACTTTGAATCCTCAGAACAACAACGGCTTCCTTAAGGTTTTGGTTGTAACCATATTCTTTTGTTTCATTCAAGGTGTTCAAACTCCAGCTCTGGGATATTTTTGATTGCAGTCTGGTTGATGCCTCGAAAGAGAAAAGCAATTTATACAGTCGTGAATATCACATCCCTTTAGTTTGTGGTTGTGACAATCTGTCTCATTGTAGGGCAGCTAATTAAGAAAATACTAAAAATATTTTGAAAAGTACAGAAACTTCTCATGTTTTACTCATGAAAAGTAGCTCTGTTTTACTCCTTCAGTAAGATGAGTAAGTTCTCCAAATAAAATATAGTCAATAAGTGCCAATTTTTTTGAGTACACTTTCTGGCATATAATGATTAGATGGATTATAACGAGTAAACCTGTTTATTTCACCACAAAAGAATAAAATCAGTAATAAACTCACCCAAACAAGAGAATTGAGGGGCACTTTGTTCTTTTGGATGTAAAAGTGTAGTAGAGGTATCAGAAATATACTTTGTACACTATTTGAGTCATGGTTTTGCATAAGCACACTACATTGTACCAAATTAACATTGAATACCAAATAAAATCTTCCCACAATATGAAAAGAGTAATAACACTGTTTTTTTAACTATTCGAATAGAACAAGCATCCAAAGGCTAATTAATGACAGTAATTAGCGAAACTATTATCAGAAAATTATAGGCCTGTGGACATTTTAGAAAACGTACCTGCTGTTGTCTGACTCCAGTAGTGGTGTTGGGCTTGTCTCCTGTTGATGCTGATCACCTCGGCTGATATCTGAAATAAATACTGAAGTCAGTGCTGTAGTGAGCTGGACAGAATAAATAATCACCTGATAAACCGGGACTGTAGATTTTCTGTGTTATCATCTCTAATGTTACAGAGTGATGGGACATGAGCTAACTTCAGACCATCTGATTAGTGGTTGACAGCTTCTGAAGTGTTCAACAGTCTGCAACACCGATATATTCATCATAATAATATTAACAGACACTAAATCTAATTGATAACTCATAACATTAGCATGTGTGGCTAACACACATGCTGTTTGACTGTGTCAGTGTTGATGCGGCGTTGAGAGGCTAAATGGATTTTTGATCGAAAGTAAAATGACAGGATAAAACTACAGCAGCTCAAATGAAATAACAAGTTTAAAGAGTTCTTTACTCATCCGCTGACAGCAGCAGAACCAGCTCAGAGTCTGACTTCAGCCTGTTGTTTCCTAAAGTTCAAGCCAACGCTAAAAACCCATCAAATCTACACTCTGATCCGGCTTCTTGCTCAGTTTTTTCCTCCTCTTTCTTCTCTGATCCTCAACCGTCACAGTCCTCTTTCATATTAAAACCCCTGGCTTTCATGAAACTGGTCACAAGCACAGGTGAACTGCCATTGTCGGCAGGTATATGTTTTCTTTATGCTGAACTCAAGTTTGTGCCTTAAACCAGTACGCATTTCTCGCAAGATGACCGCAAGCCGCATTCAAGAGTTACATAGTCTTGTGCAGATCTCCCAGGTGCGCAGAGGGAAAAGGAAAAACACCATTCACTCTGTTTTAAGAGCCCCCCACTATTAGACAGAATTTCAAACAGTCATTTCAAAGGTGTAAAAGTTACATATTGTTGCTTTAAGTTGCATTTTAATCATATCATGTGACTGAGAGTAATAGATTTTGAAAAGCTTAATTTTCTATGTGCCATGCTGTTGCCATGGCAACACATTTTGCACCATAAACAGTAAGTAAATTGTTGAGCATTTCGACTTCCAAGGCATTCACCAAATCTGGTACACATAAGCTCAGTGCAGAATGTAGATGATTATTGTTTTTTTAATTTTTTACTGGGTTTGGCAACATGGTTCATTGGCACCCCTAAGAAATTTTCAAAAAATCGGCCTTTGAAGCAGGATGGACCCAAACTTCTGAGATTTGATTGGCATATGTATCATGTCAAGACCTATATAAGCCTCTTGGACCCATGTTGTAAAATCAACAGGAAGTCCACCAATTTTATTTTTAAAAACTCAATATACAGTAGTGGAGCAGATGATTGAGATTGGTGAATAATTGTTGGTGTCAAGAGTGCCTGCTTTGTGTACAGAAGTAATTTGTGAGCATTTCAAAATGACCAACATTTGAAATATAGATAGGGACATGTTGAGATCACAGAAAGGGTACATAAATATATTTGTGGACAATTTTAGGAATTTTGTTTCTATGCCATCTAATCCAGGACCACTACTTACTTTAAGGTTAGTTATTGCTTTCTGTACTTCCACTGGTGTAATAGTTTTAAAGGAAAAATGGTGATTCACTGGATCATCGGGCTCAGTAGTGGAGCAAACTGAGGAGACGTGCTGACTAAAAGCTTGAGCTATTTGAAGAGGGTCCTGAAGTATTACATCATTAACCGTTAGCTTATTGGGTGTTATTTTGCTGCATACATTGATGATATTTTTCATTTTATTCCAGAATTGTTTGAGATTTTTGAAGTCCTGTGCAACTGAGTTTTTATGGTAATTTGATTTAGCATTTTTAGTCATGGTTTTACTTGTGTTTCATAGTTGCCCATACTTTTCCCAGTCAGCTGGATCCTTGGATTTGCCCAGAGTCTTAAGGTTTTAAGGAGTATGTATATATGTGGGTGGCAAAAATTTGCATTTTGCACTGTTTGATCTTAAGAAGGTTCTAAGTCGAGCTTTCAAAATGCAACAAAAAAGAAATGGGAATGAGAGACAAAGAATTTTGAGCAGGCAATTTATTAAATACTGCATTTGAACTCAAACATGCTTATGTCAACTGATCAAGAGTTTAAGACCACAGCCTTTAAAAGACAAAATCTGTGCAAAAATTGTCTTCCATGTCATTTTCTGGCAAAGACAACAAAGCTTGTTGTCTCTGAACATGATAGAATTGTTGAGCTGCATAAACAAGGCCTCTCGCAAGGCACCATCGCCGCTGAGGGTGGACGCAGTAAGACAGTTGTTTTTAATTTCTTAAAAATCCTGAGGGTTATGGAACAAAAAAATCAAGTGGTAGACCCAAAGAGATGTCACCTGAGCTGAGGCAGTACAATTCTCGACCCAAATTAAGTCTGTTACTGGTGCTGTCTGCAGCAAAATAACCATCAGACGGCATCTGCGAGGGGGAAACATCTTCATAGTCCACATCTCCTTTAACGTCACAAAATTACCTGTTGGGACTTTGCAAAGGAGCACCAAACATGAGACATTGAAAGGTAGAAGAAAGTTTTATTCTCTGATGAGAAAACATGTAACTTTTACTGACCTTATGGCTTCCAACGTTTACTGGCATGACAAGGATATTCCGTTGGAGATGTTTTTTTACTTTGCACACTGGAGGGGGTGCAATCGTGATCTCGGATGCTTTTTCCTTCAATGGAACAATGGAGCTTCAGGTTGTGCAGGGGTGTCAAACGACAGTTGGTTATGTGGAGATGTTGCAGCAGGCATCCCTCATGACTAAGGGCCCTCGTCTGTGTGGTAATGACTGGGCTTTTCAACAGGACAATGCTGCAGTTCACAATGCCCGCCTGACAAAGGACCTCTTCTAGGACTATAATGTCACTCTTTTGGACCTTACTGCGTGTTCCTCTGATCTAAATCCATCTGGGGACATTTGGGGATGGGGGGCAAGGAAGTTTACAAAAATGGACATCAGTTCAGGCAGTGGATGCCCTTTATTAAGCAATCTTCCCCACTTTGAGCAACATTCCCACTAGCTTCCTGGAAATACTCAGATCAAGCATCCCTAAACAAATTTTTTGAAGTGGTGAAAAATATTGTTGGAGCTACTCATTACTGAGTCCAATTTTTGACACTCTTATTTCTGTTTTGAGGGGGTTTTATGTTTTTTGTTTTTTTTTGGAGCTATGGTCTTAAACTTAAATTTCAGTTTAACTGTTGTTTTCAATTGCTTACTCAAAATGTTTTGTCTCTTGCTCCCATTTCTTCTTTGCATTTTGAAGCTCTACTTAAAACCCTCTTAAGATCCAACGGTGTAAATGCAAATTATTGCAGTTTTTTAGCTGTTATTAAGATTTTGATCAGCAGAGACAGAAAGGCAGAGACGCTCAGTGGCAGCTGTTGTGGACGTTTTTCCCCGTTTCTGGTGAAGAATAAAGTAAAAGGCTTCTGCTGGCAGACAAGGTATTTATTTTCTTTGCAAAGAAGGTCAGGATGATGAAAGACCTCGAACATGATTTTACTTTATTAATACAGTGAGGGACGTCCCCTAAGGTAGGCTTCACACTAGAGCTGCACAATTAATTGAATTTTAATCGTGATAAGGATTTTGGCTGCCACAATTAAATGAACCGGCGATTTTTACATTTATAACTGCGGGCTCTGCTGCGCATCTAATCAAGCACTCTCTCAACCATTCGTCAGCCAACCACCAGGGGGCAAATGCCTGGTTAAGTCTTCATTAAGCTGTCTAAATAACAAGTGAGCAAACTCTGTGGCGTCAGCCTTAAGTCACTCGGTTGGTGGACTGATAAGAGCGGCACATGTAGAGAGAAGTACAGCAGCTAAAAAATTGTCAAAAAACTGGACAAGAACTCTGTGATCTCCTTGCGCAATGATTTCTCCAGAGTGGCATTACCTATGCCAGGGGTCGGCTCCGGAGGCGCATGTGTCTCTCTGGACTTAGAGAACTAAGCATTTCATTCTTTGTCCTGCATTAAACTCAAATTTATTGATATTATTTTTGCATGTTTTAGCACTATCGGCATACAATGTGCTTTTTTTTCATTAGCTGATTATTTCTTCATTTTCTACATCTTGTGAACTTTAGTGTGCATCATGTGTGCATCTCCCATGACCTGCAGCAGAGGGAGAGCAGGACGCTGTGAGCTGTGAGCTCACCTGTGGCATTGTTTCAAACATTGCATTTTATCCAGCCGAAGTTTTGATAAACTCTTACTTTTAAAACATCAGCTGCTGCTGTGAAGGGATTCAAACTTTTAAAACAGTGATGTATCGGCGATAAAGCCTTGTCAAAGACGAGAGAAACTCTGATAAATTCACCGGAATTGTGACATTGTTTTTGAAGTGGGGGATTTTTACACAAATATATCAGAAGACTGTTTTTTATTACCATGTGTGTGATGTGATAGCTGTCAAATCTCTCTCCCCTTCACTCTCTCTCTCTTAGTGACTACAAACTCAAGTGTGTGTGAGTCACTGTGTTACATGTTCATCTGACATGTATTTTTGAAAAGACATCAAGATTGACATGCAACAAAAAACTGGTTAACTATTAAAGTGAGATAACCTTCAAAAACACCGATAAGAGATTTCAAAAAGCACCTCAAACATCACAAGACCTCATGATTATTATAAAATTGTTAATAAAAAAGTGATCAGAATGCAGGAAAGAAATGATTTAAGTTTAAAAATGTCAGGGGAAGACCCTCTGACCCCTATCCCACCTGATGATGTCAAATGAATATTTACTGCAAGTAAACTGTGATCCTGTGGAAAAACACTGAGGAACAACAATGATAATAACAACAATATTAATAATAATAATAATAATAATAATAATAATAAATAAAATAATAACAGTGATAACACAGGCTCATATTAATTAACTGTAAATTTTGTTACAAGTTATTATCAAAGTATACACACAATAGTTGTCGTTATAGTTCTAAATTAATGCAATATAATTTGGTAATATTGATCAAAATAATCGTGATTATCATTTTGGCCATAATCATGCAGCCCTTCTTCACACCCCTCTGTCTGCTACAGGAGTCCGCATCAGGACGGGGGTTTCACACCCCTCTGTCTGCTACAGGAATCTTAATCTTAATCAATCAATCAATCTTTATTTGTATAGCGCCAATTCATAACAAGTGTTATCTCAAGACATTTTATAGTAGAGCAGGCTGAAGACAAACTCTTCATTTTATGGCTACACATATATGCATAGATACATATATACATATATAAAATACACATATAAAAATATATACAAATATACACATGGACAAAATTGTTGGTACCCTTCTGTCAAAGAAAGAAAAACCCACAATGCTCACTAAAATAACTTGAAACTGACAAAAGTAATAATAATTTAAAAAAAAAAAATACTTAAAATTAACTAATGAAAATCAGACATTGATTTTGAATTGTGGTTCAACAGAATAATTTTAAAAAACAAAATAATGAAACTGGCCTGGACAAAAATTATGGTACCCCTAACTTCATATTTTGTTGCACAACCTTTTAAAGGCAATCACTGCAATCAGGCAATTTCTGTAACTCTCAATCAGACTTCTGTACCTGTCCACAAGTATTTGGCCCACTCCTCATGGGCAAACTGCTCCAGCTGTCTCAGGTTTGAAGGGTGTCTTCAGACTGCATGTTTCAGCTCCTTCCGCAAATGTTCAATAGGATTTAGATCAGGGCTCATAGAAGGCCACTTCAGAATAGTCTAATGTTTTGTTCTCTTTCATAATATTCTGTTCGATGTCTCGCTATGGGATGCACGCCCCGCTGCAGACCTCAGAGGCATTAATCTCCTTACGCCAATCCTGATTGGCTGGTGAAACGTGTCCATCTGCCCCAGGTAGTACCACCTACCTTAAGTAGCTCATGCAGATGGCACCACATCATTCAAACACCTCTTCTCACTCGGAGCATGTCATGCGTCCTGGGCTAGCAAGCTTAATTGTCCACAGACGGATCGTATGTAGCTTCCGTCGCCGGGCGCTACCTATCTTTGGACTTTTCTCTTTATAGGAACGAGCACAGTGGCTCAACCTTGCCAACCTGTCAGACAGAGAAAAGGAGAACATCCTGGACATGCCCATTGCCCCGGAGTGGATTTTTGGCTCTGCGCTGGACTTGATGCACAGACGGTGTGAAGCCAAAAAGAGAGAAGATGAAGCTCTCCGGCTTTGCCTCCCTCGAATGCCCCCAGCTCCCTCTCCACCTGCGCAGCGTAAAAGCTTCGCGCAGGCTACTTCCCAGGGTTCGCAGTTTAAAATCCCTAAACAGCCAAAGCCCCAGCTCGCCCCCCCCCGGTCGGACGGGCTGGCCCAAGAAATCTGCGGCCCTGGGTGCAGCTTTGCCGGCACAGCCCGTGCAACCTGTCTACAACCAGGCCAGGAAGAAGCTCTGGAGGGGGTACAGGCTGCAGTTTACAGCTGTTCCTCCACGATTCACAGGTATAATACACTCCCAGGCTCAGGGAGAGTTGGCTCGCGTTTTACAGGAGGAAATCCTCTCACTGTTAAACAAAGGAGCAATCTGTGTCGTACCTCCCGCAGAGTGTCAGAGCGGGTTTTACTCCAGGTATTTTCTGGTTCCCAAAGGGGGGGGGAGCAGTATCCGCCCTATCCTGGATCTACGTGCTCTGAACAAATATCTCAGGAAATACAGGATCAGGATGCTGACGCACATATCCCTGTTGTGCCTTGTGCGACAGAGCGATTTGTTGGCTTCTGTCGATCTGAAAGATGCATATTTCCACATCCCAATCTATCCTCCCCACAGAAAGTATCTGAGATTTGCTTTCCGGGGGATCTGTTACAAGTACCGCGTGCCCCCCTTTCGGTCTGTCTTTGAGCCCGAGAGTGTTTGTGTGGTGCACGGAAGCAACAATAGCCCAGCTTGGCCACACATCTGAATGATTGGCTGCTGTTGGCACAATCGGAGCAGGAGGCCGGGGAGCACACGCATATTCTCATACAACACCTATCCAATCTGGGTTTCGTGATAAACCGGGAAAAGAGCATGCTGTCCCCGGTGCAGGACATAATCATTCTGGGATTATCCCTGGACTCCATGATGTTCACAGCGCGCCTCTCGGAGGACCGAGTGAAAGCTTTCAGGGCATGTCTCGCGCTTTTTCAGCCACGCAAATTTGTTCAATTCAGATTATGTCTTCGGTTATTCGGGCTGATGACGTCTGCCATTCTCGTAGTCCATCTGGGCCGGCTCCACATGAGAGAGTTCCAACTTTGGGTGGCCTCATGTGGGCTGGATCCCGTGTGTCATGGCGCGCGGAGAGTGCTGGTCAGAGTGCAGGCGCTGCCCCACTGGCGAGTCCCGTTCTTTCTGATCCAAGGGGTGCCCATCGGCTCCGTCCTGTCGAGGAAGGTGGTCACTACGGATTAGAATAGAATAGAATAAACCTTTATTCGTCCCACACGGGGAAATTTGCAATGTTACAGCAGCAAAAGGGACAGCGTTGATAAAGAATAAGTATAAAAATTGTATAAAAATAGCATGAAAAATGGCAGTATGTACATTATTCTACCAATATAAATATAAAAAAGGGCTTGAATACAGAAACTAAAAAGCAAATCCTATAAGGATTATTTACACATTCACAAAGTAATTGCACATGAATGTAAGTGATAATGCCAGCCTGACGGGGTTGGGGTGGGATTCACGAGGGCCAGTCTGTGAGGGGCCGCTGCACTGTAAACCCCAATAAGTTACCCAGAACTCAAAAAAATTGAGGCAGTCGATTGCCTCAAAATTTTTCTTAAAAATCAAAAGTTTTCCAAAACTTAAAAGTTTGGATTACTTGCTACTTGTACCATTTGATTACAATTAAATAAAAAAATGTTCAATAAGTCAACTCAAAGATTTTAATTTACATGAATTTAAGTTTTCAGCTATATCAACTCATCTTGTTCAGTTATTAGGACTTAAATTTTTCAGTTTTCAATACAGAGGAGTAAGTTACCAGAACTTAAAGAGTAAGTTAACAGAACTTGATAAAATAAGTGCACAAGACACATTATTTTATGTTGACAAAACTCAACATTTATTTGTTTCTGTTGTGAATCAAACCTCAAACATTTTGAGGCAACTGATTGCCTCAAATATATTGAGTACAACTGACTTAAAAGGACTAAAAGTCATATTTTCTACAGCACAAACAGCATGAACAACATTTTCTTTCCCTCTCTTACAGCACTAATGAAATACCAAGCAAATGGTTTCTTTTGACTTTCTGGGCAATACCCAAGTTGGGCAACAGAGCAGCAACTTGAATGATATTACAATAGTTCTATAAACTTTTTAAGAACATTTCAAATTTAAAACTGTAAATGTACAAAATCCATAACAAAGGCAAATCGTGTAGATTGGGCCTTCTGGCTGAAACACCTGCAGTCATTTTGACAAAAGTAAAGAACTTCAAACTTGAGGTAATATACCTTCAATAATACCTCACCCCACATCCTTCTTTCTCATGAACTTCTACACATGTATCATCAGGTCATTCTTGAGAGTCTGCAACCTTGGCGACAGTTTACCACCTTCTAGGCCAAGTAAAATCTTCTGAGCAAATTCAAAAGTGTTGGTCAGTGCTTTGGGATAGCTGAGGTGTAGTGCATAGATCAGTCCAAACATTACCAGGAAGGCATCACCAAATCTGGGACAGCTGACCACGATGTCACTTTCGATGACCACACAGATTTTCACAGGCTGGTACTGAACTGGACTTTTGTCATGGTTACTGGAGATGGTACCGAGGGCCACGGCAACATCTCCAACCTCTGGCTCATCCTGAATGAAAGAAAGAGATACTAATCTTAAACTAAACCATGGTTTCAGCTGTTAAAGGAGTTAATTTCATTATTTTTTACATTTTTTTTAATTGAGAGTTTCTCTTATTGTTGATAAATCTTCTCTCCTCATCACTTACAGGTCCCAAATTTTTCTCCTTTTCTGCAGTTTAACATGGATCCTTGATGTCTTCATGAAACGTTAGTAACATGCTTTGGTCTAAAAAGCCTATGAGTAAAGCAGAGCTGCATGCTTTCGAAGCTCACATAACGGCTCTGTTCAGAACAGCTGATTTTGAGGGCGTTTGCTTTAATATGCTAATGAGCCAGAGCAGAGCAGCGTTCATATAGTAATTCACAACAGACCTGTAGCGCAACTCAAGCGAAAAGGGCACTCCACGCGCTGTTTACAGTCCTGAGCACACACGCACCGTTAATTCATGCCATTTACCAGATAACAGCAATTTAGTTTCCCCCAAACATCACAGGCTAACAGACAACATGCTTACCGCAGTGGGACAGCCCCAACTTAGCCTACCTTCTGGGCTAATATTAGCACAAACTGAGGGGTAATGGGGTGGGTCAAGGACTGATTATATTCAGCCAACTGTTAAGCTTCTCTTCCTGAACACACATGAACCGCAAATTCATGCCGCTTAACAGATAACAGTGATCTGGTTTCCCCCAAATATCACAGGCTAACGCACAACATGCTAACCGCAGTGGAACAGCCCCAACTTAGATTACCTTGTGGGCTAACATTAGCACAAACAAGGGGGTAATGGGGTGGGTCAAGGACTGATTATATTCAGCCAACTGTTAAGCTTCTCTTCCCTGACAGATAACAGTGATCTGGTTTCCCCCAAACATCACACTCTAACACACAACATGTTAACCTCAGCCTAGTCACTGCAGTGGGACTGATTATATTCAGCCAACTGTTAAACTCACCAAATACCAAGAGTTAACATTTATGCAGCGTGCCAAATACAGGTTTTGTTGTCTACTACTGTATCTCATTTTGTGGGCTGGGAGTAGGGCCAAATACCCAAAAATGTGTTCAAAAGCCTTGAAAAAGTGTTTTTTGCATAATATGCTAGTGGAGCACAAAGCTAAGAAAATGGGAGTTACGTTTCTAAGCTGTCTATATTTTCTTTAGAATTATGTTTTTGAATTGAGAACTTAAGTCTTGTTGAGATCAAAAATCTTTTACAAGGGAGACCATGGTCTTACTGTAAGGGGTGAAAAACAGAAGACCTGTGTTCTGCACACAGGAATCATCTGAATTACCAGAGAATGTGTGTGGCAGGAGATAGACTGATACTAAGCCAAAGAACATATACAGGGGAATGTTTTACTAAACTTCTTATTGCTTTGAACAAAACACCAATCCAGATCATTTGCAGCGAGGTGAAAGAAATCAGACCAAACCCCTCCAAAACACACAAACTGTAGAGACTGAACAAGGGTAAGTCCTAACATAGGTTAGTATTTTGAAGAGCTGTTCACCTAATACACATTGGTACTGATAATTGTTTAAAGAAACTCAATGTGCAGGTTCTGAAAAATCCAGACATCCTTGCGCAGATACACAGAAAGGCCATGGAGAACAGTAGTACGCCTGGTGTGGATGTCATGGAATTCCTATTATGATTAAAGATAGAGGTGTATCAACTGTTAAGTTTACTGAAAAAAAGCTGACTGTAAAACCTGTGCAATAGTACAGCGGTTCAACCTATGAAATGTATAATGATCCATTCACCTGTTTATCGTGGATTTTTTAAATTTTAGCCTAAGCATCTGCTGTCTTTACAGTTTTGGACACCTTCTGTCGGAATAAGGTCATCAGTCGAGGAAGATGGCGGTCAAGCTCAGCATAGAATGTGTTGGGCAGGTTCTGGTTTGTAATCTGTTGGAACTCTGCATACACCTAATTTAAAAACAGCCGAAGGACAACAAAGCAACATCAATAAGTCAGTTCAACCTGAAGAACCTCTTACATTCCTATAAAGCAGCAAATAGCAAAGCTACTGAAGCAAATGGTGACCAGGATTCAAACGTAAATAAAATACATAATAAAATCATAAATTGCTTCCATATTGCTCATGCAAAGTAATCAACGGGTCATGAAGCCCTTACATGCAGTGTTGTATTAAAAAAAATATCACTGATGCTATTTTTCAGCCTTAAATGTATACAGTGGTTTAGCACATGTCAACACAGCTATATTAAACAATAAGGCTGAAAATATAGTGTCAGTGTAATTTCTCAAAACATCATGAAATATCAGAGCTTCACAACCCATGGTTTACTTTGCAAGAGCAATATAGAGGCAATTTTATGGCTTCCTTTTGTGTTTTATTTACATTTGAATCATGGGCATTATTTGCTGTAAATGTTAAGAAGATGATAGCAAACCATCACCAACAATATTGTCTGAACAAAAAAAACTTCACTCACTCTTGTATGAGCGTGTCTAGATAATTAATGAATTTCCATTTTTGAGTAAACTGTCCCTTTAACACTGTTGGTCCACATTAATTTAGGCTCAATTCTGAGAGCAGGCCAGAGGCCCAATGAGCTCGTTCACAGGTAGGCAAGACATCACTATGGTCTGTCGGCGCAGGGCAAATGTAGTCTGCATCATCTTTCTAATGGCTGCCAGGTTCTTCTCAGTCTTCTTGACTTCTTCAACCATTTTCTGCCTCAACTGCTCAAGACTTAAGGGATCTTCTCCTTGTGGAAAGTTGGGTAGGAAGTTGACTTCTGAAGTCAAGTGAAGAGGACTAACTATGGAAAAGTGGCTGTGCTGCACTCTGTAGTGTTTGAATAACTGTACTCTAGAAGTGAAAGAAGCTACACACAACTTACACTGCCAGATCTTATTGGAACCAATCACCTTGAAAGGCAAACAAAAAAAAAGATAGTTTAGATCCCCATCTAAAACATTCAAACCAGAATTCTTTATATTTACAACTTAAAAGAACAAATTAATTATTATTTGCTTACAAAAACATGACCATGGGATACAACTAACAGCCTTAACAGACATTTGTAAAATTCATAAAACACTTACTATGAAGAAAAAGAAGACAAAAAAGATGAACTAGGCAAAAAATATGGCAAAAGAACAGCAAGAAAACACTCCAGAATTTTACTAATGTCATTATTTACCGTATTTTTAAATTATTTATGCAGAAAATACAGATAAAACCACCGATAAATGTCTCAGATGTTTGTCTCTGAATCCTCTCTCTGCCCTTTTGCTCAGCCAGCTCACTGCACCCAGGCAATCCTTTACTGTAATCCGTAATCCGTAATTATTTATTGAATAGTGTGGATACTGAAAAAGTTATGGTGTCTTTAATCATGCATGTTTTTTTGTTTTTTTGTTTTTGTTTTCTTTGTTGCCGGCAACAGCTTCCTCTTGTTGAACAAGCCGGACACTACCACTACAGCCCCAGAGGACCCAAATTTGGGTCTGCTGGGGCTCAGGAGAAAATCTCCTCTTCACGACAGCACAAAGCAGTGAACTGTGCCTTTAAGACTATAGTCATGTTGGCTTTTATTTGACAAATACATATATTTTTGACCTTTGGCTCAATATGCACTTTTTTTCAAAATCCTTGCCTGACCATATTGTTATGAAACCTCTTTAATTTTGCTCTGTATCACTTTATAACACTAATCCTTCACAGAGATGATGTGAAAATATTTTATTATTCATTTTTAGAGTTTCACAGCCACTCCAGCATCATTTCTAAGAGAGATATTCACAATAAAAAATGGATTTTTTAAGGCGAGGATCAAATTTTCAAATTATTCTGACTTCTATCTTCATTTACTCTGTCCTAGTAACACATATACTGATAATTATACATCTGGACAAATCTCTCAAGTATTACTTTTATTATGACATCAAAATTATTCAAATAGACCTTGTGGTTGCAGAGATACACTCTTTTCAAGCAGAGGGCTCAAAAAGGGGCTGGGGCTGAACAGGTTAAGGAATTTTATAAAAGCCCCCCAGACATAATTTTACAGCCAAAAAGAAGGGCATGTCTGAGCAGAAGAGGACGTATGGTCACCCCATGGTTGACAAACAAACTGTGGCTTTTAGACAGATGGTCACCCTTCTAAAACACACTGGCTGCATATCTGTGGGCTTAATTGTCGTGTTATCCCTTAGCTGTGCGGAGACGTGGCGAACAGTGGACTTTTTAACAGTAATTTTAGTGAATGAATTAAATACTTACTGTGTGTCCAGTGAGCTGTCTGCCGCGTAGCCACACCTTTGCGCGGTTACTGGTGAACTGTAAATCCTGCTCTCCAGCCTTCTTCTTTGTGTTTTCTTTCAAACAGCAGTAGGCAGCCAGCGTAGTAAGAGCATTAGCGCAGCCTCCTGCTTCGGAGTGTGAAGCAATTATAATCCCAGAATCAGAAATACTTTGTTGATCACTAGATGTATCTGCAGTTGTGCAACACTCATAGAAACGTCGGGAATACATACTTAACATAGATAAAGTAATAAAGATAAAAATATATATATCTTTGTTCTGCATCTCCATCAATGTCTTTGTTTCTATGTCCTACTGTTTTAGACCATATGCCCCTGTTCTCATCATTGCTATTGTTTTTATTATGTTTGCCATTTACTTTTGATTGATTTTTCTTATTTAATGAAGCATGGTGGATCTGTTCGCGTCGAGAGATAACACGCAGTGTGCACTGTTTTACTCTCTGCGCAGCATGAATGCTCCCCTCGGGGAGCATCCACGCGCGAGCGTCTTTACGTATATCTCCCCCTGGCCATGATACCCCCCACTCTGTTCAGGGTGAGGGACCACGGCCACGTACTGATTTTGATAGCTCCGCATTGGCCAGCGATGCATTGGCTGGTGGAGATATCAGTTGATGCGCGCCCAGCCTGGCAGCTCCCTCTGCGCAGGGACCTGCTATCGCAGGGGGGAGGGTGCGGTCTTCCACCCGCACCCAGAGCGCCTGGAACTGTGGGCCTGGCCCCTGAGTGGCTAAATCTGTCAGCTGTGGGTCTTTCACAGCGGGTGATTTCCACTATACAAAGTGCTCGAACCTCCTCCACTAGGTCTCTGTATGACTGTAAGTGGAGAGTGTTTGAGGGATGGTGTGACAGAAATGGCCACATTCCCTCTCAGTGTCCGGTAGGAGTGATATTGTCATTCGTGCAGGACCTGATTGACAAACAAAAGCTTTCTCCACGGTTAAAGTGTACTTGGCAGCTATCGCCGCCTGTCACATGGGGTTTGGGAAGCAAACAGTGAGCCAACACCTGCTGGTTTGCCGTTTTATGTAGGGAGTGAGCAGGCTTCTCCCCATGTCCAGACCGCTGGTACCACCATGGGACCTGGCTGTGGTTCTGGTGAGGCTTAAGGGCCCTCCTTTTGAGCCACTGAAGGGAGCAGCCTTGAAACGCGTGCCTCTCAAGACAGTGTTGTTGCTGGCGCTGGCTTCGGCTAAACAAGTTAGTGACATCCATGCGCTTTCGGTCCATCCCTCATGCGCTCAGCTCTTCCCGGGGGATGTGGGGATGATTTTGAAGCCCAACCCGGCTTTTGTGCCTAAGGTGGTGGGCTCATGTTCTCCGATTGACCTTATGGCTTTTGCTGCCTCACCAGGTGAGCAGCGGTCTCATGCGTTATGTCTGGTCCGTGCGGTGCGCACTGACATGGATAGGATGAGGGGTGTCAGGAGGAGCGATCAGCTGTTCGTCTCCTGGGCTAACCCTCATAAGGGGAAACCTGTCACAAAGCAGTGTCTATCCCACTGGGTGGTGGAGGCGATTGCTTTGGCTTATACGAGTCAGGGTTTGCAACCACCAGTAGATACAGTGTTCACAGTAGGTACAGTGTTCACAGTAGGTACAGTGTTTCACAGTATGTACAGTGTTCTTTTCTTTGTATGCTTCATTTTTGTGAACATAGAGCTGATGTTACTTACCAAAAAGATCCAGTTTTGTCTCATCTGTCCAAAGGACATTCTCCCAGAAGCTTTGTGGCTTGTCAATATGCATTTTGGCAAATTCCAGTCTGGCTTCTGTATGATTTTCTTTCAACAGTGATGTCCGCCTTGGTTGTCTTCCATTAAGTCCACTTTGGCTCAAACAACGACAAATGGTGCGATCTGATGTACCTTGACCTTGGATTTCACCTCTAATCTCTTTTGAAGTTTTTCTGGGCTCTTTGGTTACCATTCGTATTATCCGTCTCTTCAATTTGTAATCAATTTTCCTCTTGCAGCCACGTCCTAGGAGGTTGGCTACAGTCCCGTGGACTTCTGAATAATATGTGCAACTGTAGTCACAGGAACATCAAGCTGCTTGGAGATGGTCTTATAGCCTTTACCTTTAACAGGCTTGTCTATAATTTCCTTCCTAATCTCCTGAGACAATTCTCTCCTTAGCTTTCTGTGGTCCATATTCAGTGTGGTACATACCACGATGCCAAACAGCATAGTGACTACTTTTCACCCTTTAAATAGGCAGACTGACTAATTACAAGCTTGAAGACACCTGTGATGCTAATTCCAGGACACACCTTAGTTTAACATGTCCCTATGGTCAAATCATTTTCAATCTTTTCTAGGGGTACCATCATTTTTGTCCAGGCCAGTTTCATTATTTTGTATTTTTAAATGATTCTGCTCAATACAAAAGCAATGTCTGATTTTCATTAGTAGATTTTCAGTAAGTCTTATTTGTTTTTACTTTTGTCAGTTTCAAGTTATTTCAGTGACCATTGTGGGGTTTTTTCTTTCTTTCACGGAGGGGTACCAACATTTTTGTCCATGTGTGTATATACATCCAACACCCACCATGAATCCAATAGCCAATCAGGAATCCCTCATCATGGCAGCAAGAAAAAACCTTCTGTTAAGCAGCAGGAAATCTTGAATGTGGATCCCAATCTCATTAAGAACAGCCATCCACACTATGCTGTGTTGGATGTGTGGGCGAAGGAAGGGAGGCTGGCAGAGACAAGTGGACTAAAGTAGGAACTCAAGCTAGTGACAGATCCATGGACCAATCATAGACCTGTCGTTATATTTGTTTCTGCTGAAAACAAATTTATTAGAGGTTAGCTTCTTGAGATGCAACGTCTCGTTTCAAAACACAAAAGAAACCTGGTATCTTGTTGAGAGTCAGAGGATGGGCCAAGGTGGGAAGGCAAATGGATTTAAAGACAAAAGGGGTTGGTATCATGGTGAGAGTCAAAACAGACGTCACAATTTACAATTACACAGTGCTCCTGTCTCCCTCTGTGTTTGCATGCCTCCTTTTCTCCAATATGATGCCTCTGGTACTACCTCTGGAGAAGGAACAAAGAGGGGGTCAATTTATGGAATTAGATTTGGGTCTTTATTATTCAATCAAAAAAGTTGCTTTAATCCCAAAAATATTTTCAATAAAATAAACTTCACTTCTATTGAAAAAGAAAACATTTTCAATCAAAAGAAAAAAGCGCTTGAACACAAAAAATATACATGAGACCCAAAAAATTGCATTTGAAAACTTTTTCTTTGACTGAACTTTTTTTTTTTTTTGATTGAAGTGAGTTATTATGTGACTGAAAATACAGTTTTGACTGAAGTCATATTTTTTTTATTTGGGCCATATTATGGGTAGGACATTTGTGTCTTTTTTATTCAATCCCAAAAAATATCACTTCAAACAAAAAAAAATATTTTCCATCCCAAAACGTATCACTTCAATCAAATAAACATTTTCAATCAAAGAAAAAAAAGGCTTCAAATAAATCTTGTTCAACTTTGTTTTTGCATTCCAACACTTTTTTTTGAAGGGAAAAATGTTTTGAAGGTTTTTTTCAATTGAATCATTTTGACACAAACATCCTGCAGTGGGTGGACGCTTCCCTATTGGTCAGGCCTGTTTGAGTGACAAGTGTCTACACCGATGACGAATCTCTCTCTGGACGAGTCCCCATTTGCAATGTACCAGTATGCAGTGAAAATCCATTTTCCATCTCCATCCTATCCACTTTTCAAAGGATAGCATTTCTTTTCCAGGAACGAAATGTGATACCTTTTCAAATGTACACCGAGGGCTTTGTTTACTTCAAGGATGTGGACATGTTTTGTAAAACGAGTCTCAAAAAAGTTGCGCACCGTGAAAGTGAGAGTATCACTCAGCATTTTTACAGCCGGTTTGAAGCACTCCTATGTTAAGCTGAATAGCACAAAGACAAGGTGTTACACCCTCTTGGGAACCTTATTTTTGCCTGCCAGCTCACACTTGGCTTCATTCAAAAAAAATGTTCAAAGAAAACAAGTTTTCAAATGCAATTTTTTGGGTCTCAACTATTTTTTTTTTTTACATTCAAGCGCTTTTTTCTTTTGATTGAAAAGGTTTTTTTTTTTATTGAAGCTTTGTTTGATTGAAAATATTTTTGGGGATAAAAGCAATTTTTTTTAATTGAATAATAAAGACACAAATCTTACTCCATATATATGCGTGTGTGAATATATATATATATATGTGTGTATAGGGGTGTGTGTGTGTATATATATGTGTATATATATATATATATATATATAAATAATTTATTCACATATACACATACATATATATATACATACATACATATATACAGACACACCTCTATTATATATATGTATATGTTTGTGTGTTTGTATATATATGTATGTATGTATGTATGTATGTATGTATGTATGTATATATGTATATGTGTGTGTATATATATATGTGTGTGTATATATATATATATATATATATATATATATATATATATACATATATATATATATATATATATATATATATATATATATATATATATATATATATATATATATATATATATATATGTATTATTAAATAGCGACAAAATCTGATCTCATCCTTTCTCATATGACAGCTGACACCCCACCACCTGCCTACATGCCCCCTGATGAGCAACTAGGGCTTGAGAGCCAGTCCATGGAAACGAGCAGCATGCCGATTTCAGAGACCATCAGCAGAGGAGGTTAGTAATGAAATCATTAATACTGCAATAAGATACATACAAGAAAATATATTAAATGTTTGATTCAATTAAATCGGTTTGATTTAACCCAGAACAGTTGAGTCACAAGTATTTTACATTAAGAGAAAAACCTGAAGATGCAGGAGATGGGGTTGGATAGGTCAATTCAAATGTGTGTGTGTGTGTGTGTGTGTGTGTGTGTGTGTGTGTGTGTGTGGGGGGGGTGGGGGGGGGGGGGGGGGGGGGGGGGGGGGTTACCTTACTTAATGAGCAATTTGTTCAACTTGCTTTTTTTTTAATACAAAATTAAAAAATAAACAGAATTTGTCTGATGATGGCATTTAAGTTACACATCCAAATTCCAATGAAGTTCGGATGTTGTGTAAAACCTTCCAATTTACTTTAAGAGCAATTTGCAGGTTCAACTTGCTTTTAAATACAGATTTTATTAACAGAAAATTTGTCTGATGATGGCAGTTAAGTTACAAATCATTGTGTAAAACATAAATAAGAACAACACAATGGTTTGCAAATCCTTTTCAACTTATATTCAATTGAATCTACTACAAATACATGATTTTTCAAGTTTGATGCAACAAAAGACTGGAAAATTATAGGAATGCTCAAGAACACCTGTTGGAACATTCCACAGGTGAACTGGTTAGTTGGAAACACATGCCCATGATATACATAATTGTGTGTAAATGGAGCATTCCCAAAAGACACAGTCATTCACAAGCAAGGATGGGGCAAGGTTTACAACTTTGTGAACAACTGCATGAACAAATAGTCCAACAGATTCTCCAGAATCTGCAAAAATCTCTGCACAACAGCGGCAAAGCTTGAAAACTAACATTGAATACCCATGACCTCCGATCCCTCAGGTGGCATTCTGTAGAGGGATCAAGAACACTATGAACACAGTTCGTCCACAAGTGCAAGTTGAAACTCTACCATGCATAGCCAAAGCTATATACCAACAACACCCAGAAATGCTACCAGCTTCCTTGGGCCCAAGCTCATCTGAGATGGACTGATGCAAAGTCCTAAAGTGTGCTGTAGTTTGACAAGTCTATATTTCAAATTGTTCTAGCAGAAGGGTTATGATAGTTTGTATCAATACATTTAATGGAGTATTTGTCAAAGCCAGATCTTCCAAGTACTTGGTACTGTGAAGGAAATTCCAGTTTACACAATCAAAGCATCACGGCTTACTATCATTGGTTTTGTTTGTTTGAATTGAACTATCATTTGTAAGGCCCTTCTAATGCTATCTTGAAATCTGGCATCCTATGATAAAACCAGTGTGAGCATTTTGGGTAAGGTCATTTATGAATTTTTCACATCTTCTGGTTAGGGTAGATGTGTATATTGTATAATCTATGTTAAGAATAGATATGGGTCTTTAATTGTTGCAGAATTCAGGGTATTTTCCTTCTTTAGGGATATTATTGCCTCATGTCATGAGGGTGGCAAGTGACCCTCCAACAGGCAACAGCCCGCCGGTGGGCTGTGTCTGGTTTTCTCTGCATGAAACGACCCCTTCAGGTAACCAAGTCACAAGTGTGATACATCATTTGAAAGCTATGAATCTTGTGATTTCAACTTTAAAAACAGGGGTGCACATAACTTGTTTTGTCTTGTTCTCGGGGGAGAACCTAGGGTTGTTCAGAATCAGAATCAGAAATACTTTATTCATCCCAAGGGGAAATATGGTTGTTTCAGTTCCTCTTGTATATAATAATAAAGATTCTGATACATCCCACCACAGCCTAGTCATCAGAAAACTTCTGAAGATAGCAGGACTCAGTTGTCGCTGAAGTCCGTGGTGTACAAGGTGAAGAGAAAAGGAGACAGGAATGTTCCCTGGGGGGCCCTGATGTTGCTGACCACCCTGTCTGACACACAGTGCTGCAGGCAAACATACTGTGGTCTGCCAGTCAGATAGTCAACTATCCAGGACACAAGAGGGGCCTCCATCCGCATTGCTGTCAGCTTCTCTCCCAGTAAGGACGGCCTGATGGTGTCAAAAGCACTGGAGAAATCCAAAAAACCTGACTCTCAAAGTGCTGTCCGGCCTGTCCAGATTAGGGATGTAACGGTTACCGGTAAAATGGTAAACCGCGGTAAAATTTCTGACGGTTAGTATTACCGTTTCCTGTTTTAATTACCGGTAAACCAAGTTTGATTACCACACTGTGTCAATAACTAACGGTCATGCTGCTCATTGCTTAGAAAAGCCAGAACTATGTGTCTGCTCCTCAGTAAAGCAGCCGCGGTCCCTCACAGACGGAGGCGCGCATGTGCAGTTTGCATTGTTTGGCCTCTGAGAGTGAAAGTCTGGCCACGGCGGTTGGTGCCTGCACAGACACTATAGCGGATATATTTCCCCCTCGAAATGGACAAAGTCTGAAGTCTGGTCGAATTTTGGATTTTACAAGGATGCTAAGGTGAAACTGATTGAAGATGGTCACCCTCTAAAACACGGAGCTGCGGTGAAAGAAAAAGACGCGCGTGATTACACTGCTGTAACTCCTCCAGTAAGTGAGTTGACTGAGCCGGAGAGAGTGAGAAGATTCAGAGAGCCATACCTGAGTGAATTATAGGTGATTTATCAGTATTTTCTGTGTAAATAATGTATGAATGTTGTAAACTAGAAAGCACTTGGAGAGTGCAGACCGCCAAACGCCACAGTTCCCTCTATTTGTCATTTGCACCATAAATATTAGTCCCACTTTTATTTTGACTACATTTTTAGATTCCTTGACCATGAAAACATACCATTGGCAACTGAATTCATAATGATATCAACATTAGTTCAGCAGTTATTCACAAAAATCGCATTTTCCTTAATGGCGGTTTTCTTCTGGATCTAGCTCCCTAGCTTTTGAAGATGCAGCAAATCTGTTGGCACCTTCCAAATTCCAAAATGCCTTGGCTATATAATGGTGTTTGTTGCGTGTTTATAGCTTCATTTGTTCTCTTCCTATGATGAAAATTCCAAAGGTCCCCTATTTTTTCATATTCTGGATCATAGTATCCGGAATTATTCCTTTATCCGGATCAGTCTTTGATATACTGTAGAGCATGTTAGAAACTTGTCCTGTATTTTTTTCCCAAGTGCCCTGACCATTATTTGTGGAGTTGTATGCACAAATGTCGAAAATGGCCCTATCTCCCAATGTTAAAGAATCCTTTAAAAAATTCCTGGATCCAGATGGAGATCCGGATCGCTTCCAAAATCTAATCATTTGTTCCTTATCCCAATCCGGACATTCCCTGAAAATTTCATCAATATCCATCCATAACTTTTTGAGTAATGTTGCTAACTAACTAACAGACAGACAGACAAACAAACCCTCCCAAAAACATAACCTCCTTGGCGGAGGTAATAATTGCATTAGTATCATTCTGGAGTGTGTTCTTGCCATTCTTCGCCGTGTTTTGCCGTGTATTTCATAATTGATCGTCTTTTTCCATCATAGTTCGTGTTTTATGGATTTCATCAATATGGAGGAGGAAATGTTGAGGAGATCTGCCAGGGAGAGGGGAGAACAGAGGAGAGTCATGGAAGGAGGTTAACTGCTTCAGGGACTATCGTCAGTGAACAAAAAAAAATGCCTGGACATGGTCTAAAATAACAGGCTGTAACATTGACACTAATGCTGTAGGCCAGTGATTCTCAAACTGGGGTACTTGTACCCCCAGGGGTACGCGAAGTGACGTAGGGGGTACGCGAATTCCTGTCAGGTTTCAATCAGTTGTTTCAGTAGTTAAAGTTCAAACTGGCAAATGTTTGTATGGTGAGCTTTGATAAAGGCCTGAAGTGTTGGCAAAGAGGCTGGAGGCTGGAATCATGAGGCATCTTGGAGAAGGAAATTTGTCCTGAATTGACTAAGATTCTTATAGTAACATAAGTTCAGTCAGACATCCTTCACGTTAAAGCTGTGGTGAGTTTGTACTTTACAGTTTCATGGTCATTAATGAATATGTTCCAGAAATGTAAATTTCTTTTATCGAAAGTGAACTGGTGCTACCCAATGAAATTGCTGGTAAATAAATCTATTTTGTGAGAAATAATTCACTTGAAGAGATTTTTTTTTGTATGTTATGCATGTTAAATGTAACATGTAAATATAACCCTAACCCTGACCTTTGGCTGGAGCTGAGCTAGAACAAGTCTCTCGAGGGTCTTCATGATGTGGGACGTCAGTTCCACCAGTCTGTAGTCCCTGGCGTCATTTGAGCATGGCGTCTTCAGTACAGGAACAATATAGGATGTTTTCCACAGCACAGGGACCCTCTGGAGGCTCAGGCTCATGCTGAAGACATGGTAAAGTACTCCACAGAGCTGGGGAGCACAGGCTTTCAGCACCTTTGGGCTCACATCATCAGGGCCTGCAGCCTTGCCTGTGTGAAGTTTTGTCAGCTGTCTTCTAACACGGTCAGCAGTGAAGGACATCGTGGAGGTGAGTGGAGATGGGGATGTGAAGCTGTCTGCTGGAAGAGGGCTGTCAGACTGGGGATGAGAGGAGGAGAAGGAGGGAGGTGAGGTTCCCTCATCTGAAGGTAGGGGGCTACAAGAAGAGGGAGGTGTCAGTGGTGTGGCAGACGGCAGCTGGCAGATATTTATTAAAAAAAGGGTTTAGTTCATTTGCCCTGTCCAGACTGCAGTCCACTCCCCTGCTACTGCTCATCTTGTAGCCAGAGATGGTCTTCACACCACACCAGACCTCCCTGATGTTGTTTTGCTGGAGTTTTTGCTCCAGCTTCCCCCTTTAGCTGTAGCTTTGCCTCCTTAATCTTCATTTTTAGGACCCTCTGTATTTCCCCCACCTCCTCAAGATGTCCATTCTGTAGGCCCTCTTCTTTTCATTCAGACAGTCCTTGATGTCCTTTGTAATCCATGGTTTGTGATTGGAATAACAAAGAACAGTCCTTTTTGGGATGATGCTGTCCGCACAGAAGTTGATAAAGTTCGTGATGCACTCAGTGAGCTCATAAATGTCCTCTCCATGGGACTCACAGAGTGCCGACCAGTCTGTCACCTCAAAGCACCCCTGCAGTGTGTTCATGGCCTCCTGACCAGTTCTTCAGTCTTTGTGGTGGCAGGCAGTCTTTTCACCAGAGGCACATAGCAGGGACTGAGGTGAATCAGTATGTGATCTGACCGTCCCAGAGGAGGGAGGGGGGAAGAGCTGTATGCCTCCTTTACATTTGCATACAGTAGGTTCAGGGTCCTCTCCCCTCTGGTTGTACAGCCCACATACTGTTTGAAGTTTGGTAGTGTTTTGCCCAAAGTGATGTAATTTAAATCCCCAGAGATCATGATGAGGGCATTGGGATTGTCCGTTTGCAGCGTTGATATGTGGGCGTGTATGACATTACATGCTGTTGAAGGGCTCGCGGAGGGGTGGAGGTAAACAGCCACAAGGATGGCATGTGAGATCTCCCGGGGTAAATAATATGGCCTGAGTTCCACGGCTAACAGTTTAATATCCGGGCTACAGATACGCTTCTTCACCATGATGCTACCTGGATGACACAATTTGCTGTTGACGAGAACGGAAAGCCCCCTGCCCTCTCTCTTGAAAGTTGAAATCAGGAGTCTCTGGTTGTAGCCAAGTCTCTGTAAAGCACATCAGGCTGCACGTACGATACTCCGTCTGACTTCTGACCAGCGTCGTCAGCTCGTCCATCTTATTCCCCAGTGGCCTCACGTTACACATGATAAGAGAGTGGAGACTCGGCTAAAAGGTCCTCTTCATACTCCTGGGTTGTCTTGGTCCTACTGCTTTCCCTTGCAGCTTTTTTCCTCCTCTGCCCCCCCTGTGAGTTTTCCTCCTTATGTCTGTGAGAATGTCTGGTTGTATGTCCAGTTTTGAGATCGCTGAGCTTGCCGGCTGCAGCTCGATCAGCTGTTACCTGCTGCGATACAGTGGTGAGACTGTGTGAAAGTGGTCCCATGATGAAACAGTTTGAAAAAAATTAAACGTTACTCTCATCCAAAGCACAAAGACAGCAAGCACCACTTCACAAATCAATCAAGTAAAAAACAACTTCAACAGGCTGCTTGCGCTGTTGGCGCCTGCGCACTACTCCTCACCTTTTTTTAAATACATCTTTTCCATGATGACCCACCTCACAGGATGAACAAAATGCAGTGATACATGGATAACCTGACTTGTACTTTAATTTCAGTTAACAACTAATGAAAGCAGTTCAACATAATATTTCCTCTTTAACGCCCCACTGTATGTATGCTAATGAAGCAACTGCTCTTCAAGAACATCAAACTAAATGTAAACAAATGACAAATGAAATTACAGCTTTATAATCAGTGACAAGTTACTGCTGTTGAAAACCACTAAAACTGTTGTTATCCTACAGGACTTCATCATCATCATCACTGCTCTCCTCACTGTCTTCTTCCTCTTCAGCCGAATGTGCAGATGTGCTTGGCCTGCTCCTTTCTCCCTGGTTCAGTCTGCGATTAGCTGTTTGCATCCTCAAGTCAACAGCTGGCTTTGGGACAAAGGTCTCTGTTGTGAACTTAGACAGCAGGGTGTGCATTAGAGATGAGAGGCGAGAATCTGACAGGCAGGATCTGTACTTATTTTTTATCATATTTAGATGTGAAAATCCTCTCTCACATGCAGCACTGCTCAAGGGCAGTGTAAGGGACAACATGAGGACTTTCTGAATATTGGGGAAGCTGTCTGGATTGCTTGTGTTCACTACATTGACCAGGTCATGCACAGAGGAGGCTGCGAGACGTTTCCCAGCTTGCTTCAAAAGCATCCACTCTCTTTAAGTGGAGTGTCTGTCAATAGACATGCTCACCTCATATTTCTTAAGGATTTCACTAAGTGTGGTTTTGCCAAAACTGTGGAGGTTTTGTCATTTCAGGAGGCCAGGTCGTAGGATCAAAAATCAAAAAGTGATCACATGACTGGAGGGATTTATATCTGCTTTCAAACTCATGAATTAGAGCTCTCAACACATCAGTCTTGTCTCTGTAAGCATCATCATGTCACACAGTCTCCTTCCTGTACTAGCCCTCACTGTCCATCAGTAGCGTCAACTTTCCAGTAGCAACCATGAGCTCATCTTTGCATTCACCAATAGTCAGGTTCTCTCTCTGAACTGTAAAATGTTCCCAATATCAAGCATGTTGGCTAAAAAAACAAAGAAAACGCTCCGTGCAAATGTGTTTTAGGCTACTGTCATCACTTGCTGCCACTTGAATCTGAATGGCTGGTAACATTTTCCATATTTTAAACAGTGTCTCCTGTCTCCATGCAGGCCTTCGAATGTTGTGAAACTTTCCAAGTTTGACAAAAGCAATGCCTTTTCCTTCATAAATCCGCTTTAGTTGTGCAATTTGTTTTGCACCCCCTTTCTGTAACTAAAAGCATAGCAATTTTAAGATGGATTGATTAATTGACTCACAGTATGGGACTGTGCTGATTTGGCGTAGTTCTCCAAACTGTGGGCAGTGCAGAGAATATGCATCGGGGAATCCCCGATGTCCACCCTCTGATGTAGTTTGGGGATGACTCTACTGTAAATCCCGACATTGACAGCGGCTCCGTCAGTGCACACTGACACCAGCTTCGTCTTCCACTCCGCTAAAGCACATGCATGGAACAGCTGCTCAAGTCCGTCCACTTTGTCCTATTAGCCCCCAGATTAATTAATCAGAGGAAATCTGAACTGAGTACTCCATTGCGCAACACAGAAACGATGTATAAAATTTTCTGGTCTGTTTTTGTTATATCCTGGATCCATCGAAGAGCACATCCCACAATTCAGCTGCTTTGAGTTTTCCAATGAATTCTGAACGAGTGGTCTGTGCGATGCTCTGCATGATACAACTCCCCTCTTCTTGTGAATGGTAAGCTGTCCTGATGTTAACTCAAAGCCTCTTGATTAGCGGAATATCCTCTTCATACAATGACATTGGATGTGCATGTTTTACATGGTGGAAGGCAAGGAGAAATACGTTACAGAATGCTTGGTGCTGTTTTTCATTCAGTCTGTCTTGCCATCTGTCACTGGGTCTCCTGTATAAAAGGCACTGGTTCTGTCCCCCAGAGTGGGGATTTCGTGGCATAGTTTGCACCATATCTTGGTGCGGGCGTCATTAGTCTGAGGTGAGCTGTCTTCTTGCAGACACTTTTCCGAGAACACGCGTCTTTTCCGTCTGGCATTTCTCTGGAGGTGGAGGGACTCCAAAGTAATTACTTAGTGACCTTTGCCTCTTGGACATTTTTATGAATGGTCTGTGATAGGCCTGATTTGGATCTATATATTTGTATATATATGTATATGTGTATTTTATATATCCATATATGTATCTATGCATATATGTGTATCCATAAAATGAAGAGTTTTATGCTGTATTGTAAAGTGTCTTGAGATAACACTTGTTATGAATTGGCGCTATACAAATAAAGATTGATTGATTGATTGATTGATGACTGTTTAGTATTGTACTACCTGTATGCTGGGTACACAAACACGTGTTATAAAGTCTGATTTGGCTCGCATTGTTTATTTTAATTGTGCATGCGTACCTGCGCACCACTTATGTGCACACCTGCTTATTAGCCAATCTGGGTTGCAACCACAACAGCAAACACTGCTGTTCACACACTTTTTTCAGACAAGCAGCAAACAAAACCGCTTAAAAAGACTGATATTACTCACATTTAAATCAAATTCAAGATTCGTCTTCTCACTTACAAAGCTCTCAATGGGCAGGCACCAAACAACCCAATTACAACATTATGCTCCCAAAATGCTGGCCTGCTCATGGTACCATCAGTCTCTAAAAAAGGTATGGGAGGTAGAGCCTCCCATACCTTTTTTAACCTTTAAAGTTAGACTTAAAGGTCCCATATTTTGCTCCTTTTCTGCAGTTCAACATGAATCCTTGATGTCTTCATGAAACATTAGTAACATGCTTTGGTCCAAAAAGCCTATGAGCAAAGCACAGCAGCATTCTTTCCACGCTCACAACCGCTCTGTTCACAACGGCTGGATTTGGGCGTATGCTAATGAGCTAAAGCAGCGTTCATAATGCCATTCACGATAGAGCAGCATAACTCAAGCAAAGCAGAGCGCTTCAGCCACAGCAGCCACGCGCCGCTTACAGTCATGAACACATACAAACCCTTAATTCATGCCGGTGTAAGTACCAGATCTGTCCCACATCGGTTACCGTACACACGGTTACAGCAGCAAAGCTCCTTCCCCCCAAACATTACGGGCTAACGCACGACATGCTGTCTTGACCACTCGTGATGTGCAGAAGATTGAAGGAGACTTCGTGACACTGGCTTGCTTCAGAAAAATGAGTTTAATACAAAAAGCAACACCAGAATCATACAGGCACAGCTGATACCTGGGAGAGACTGCCCATGATGTCTTTCTCTCCGACTTCAGTTTGACCACAGTTTATATAGGATTAGGAGTTGTATACACAGCTACATCTGGACAGCAATAAAACTAGCCTTGGTTGTCACTAGAGCTATACAATACCTTAACAGGACATCTGCATTCCTGGTGTAAAGAGTCATTTGCAGCCCTCCCATGAACACATCCTAGGGATATACGTTTGCCTTACATGGACATGAAAGGGCGTGATTGTGTTAGCTGATACTGATGGATAACTAACATAGAAACTCTGAACCATCAGTGAGTGAATGTGAGAGCGAATGGGTGTGAATGGGTAAGTGTGACCTGCGGTGTAAAGCAGCTTTGAGTAGTCAAAAGACTAGAAAGGCGCTATATAAGCTCAAGTCCATTTACCATTTACCATTTACATGGATACAAGTCAGATACTACAATGCAAACCGCAGAGGGATAGCCACAACTTAGCCTACCTTCCGGGCTAACGTTAGCACAAACAGAGGGACCTGGGGTGGGTAAAGGACTGATTATACTCAGCCAACTGTTAAGCTTCCCCTCCTGAACACACACAAACCACAAATTGAAGCCGTTTAACAGGTAACAGCGATCCATTTTCCCCAAACATTACAGGCTAATGCATGACATGCTAACCTCAGCCTAGTCACCACAGTGGGACTGATTATATTCAGCCACCTGTTAAACTTTTCTTGACTAATGTAAGAATGCTCATAAACTTAAGTTTATCCTTCAGACTTTCAACAAGTAACGTGAACACTGATGAACATGTTGTGCAGTAACCTCTAGCTCGCGTCACCCTGCTGTTAGCATTAGCTCATAGCAATGAACCAAATAAATACTACACAGCATTAAAATACTCACATTTCCATCATCAGGTTTGGCGACGGATTGTTGGTACTGAGCCCGTATTCAGGAAAAGTCCTGAATTCCAGTCCTGTGTTGAACTGACTGGAGTTGAAGAAGCAGTCAGATGTGAAGTGACTGGCACACACATACAGGTTTTAGCCGACTGTAGCTGCTCATTCCCTTCAAAAATAAAATCAATTCACTGGGTCCTTTGGTGCTCCGAGGCTGGTAGCCTATATGTGAAGATATATGTGGCTGTTTACAGCCAACAACCGAGCAGTGATAGCTTCTGAGCTTAGACATGCTGAACACCGATCTCTCACTAAGAATGTAAACAACATGGCCGCTCTTCACAGAGGAATCTTTCCGGCAAGGGGGGAGGGGGTCTACGCAGGTAGACCAATCAGGTTAGGCTATGCAAATAAAAATATACTGTTACATAACAGTATATGTACAGACTCAACAGCTCACTGAATACCATGAGTTTATATTTATGCAGCCTGCTAAATACAGGTTTTGTTATCTACTGTCACATTTTGTGTGCTGGGAGGAAGGCCAAATACCCAAAAATGTGTTCAAAAGCCTTAAAAAAGTGTTTTTTGCAAAATATAGGACCTTTAAAACATTCCTTTTTGATAAAGCTTTTGGTTAGGGACCAGCTCATAGCTAATATTTAAACGAACACTATGTAGTTTTCCACCCTAATATAATATTTCTAGAATCATTGTGATGGTACATCGCCTTACAACAGGTTGAATGACACCTCTGTCATGGTCTGAGGGGGTCTGTATCACCTTCACTGGCACTAGGTAACTTTGATGTGGATAGTAGGAACACTTCCACATTAAAAAACTACAAATTTTTACTGCTTTGACTGCTTTATGGCATACACCACTTCCCCCCCGAAGTGAAAGCTAAACGTTGAGAAAAGGAGAACATAAAGCAGTTTATGAATTTTTATAACAGATTTAATGAACGGAATTTAGTTTAAAGTAAATATGCACTTATTTTCCTAATGGAAATAGGGACCTCTGGCTCACACTCCTGCATAGTGGGTGGCGGTAATGCTCCTCTGAAGTTGGATGCCACCCGCCATTAAACAAGAAGAAGAGGAAGAAAGCTACATGTAGTGTTGTTATCATGGCGGAAGCAGCGAAAAATCTGAAGAAAAGAAATGTTTATCGGAGGAGACGAAAAAAAGAAAGCTGGAGAGTAACAAGCTAAGTGCCCGGGCAGGGATAAACACTGGCCCCACGTTCACACGATGCTTATTTAGCCCTGCTACTATTGGACTTGTAAGTACATGATGATTTATTCAAATATAAACATGATCAGACTGTACCTTATCAGTCCACATGGTTTATTTGTCTCTCGGGACGTCCTGTCAGCTCGCTTCTCCTCCCTCTGTATGTCAACAAATGCATGTTGGTGTGAGGCGCTGTTTTACAACCGCGCAGTTACACTCAACGACCACAGAGGCCCCTAGAGAGCTGAAAAGCCGGAATCTTACTAAGTGCTGCTTTAAGTTGCAATAGGTTAAGACTGCCAGGAGATTTAGCACACTGGACTCCTCTTTCTATCTCTCGCTGTCTCTCTGACACTCTCTGTCCTCTCTCAATATATGCCTTGCCCCTTTTTGTTTGCTCCTGTATTCGTCTCTGGTTCTTGTCTTGTAGGCCACCTGGGATCCTTCGGTTTGACTGCCTTGGTGTAGACCGCCTGCTGCTGTAGACTTGCGAGGCTTCAATAACTGCAGTTGCAATTATCTGGCCATTCCTTTAGCCCCATTCCACTATCATTATAGTCCCTGATTATAGCTTTAGAGAGATCAACAAAATTAAATACATGGTAGTCCCTGCAAACAGCACACATATAATTTGATTGTATTACATCCATTGGATTTATTGATTATTCATCCATAGTAACTGTCTTTACAACCATATAGACATGAGGTCCTTCTTGAAAATGAGATGCCACATCTCAAGGGGCTTACCTTTTAATAAATTTTTATTCAACAAAGACAAATATGGTGCTATGCAAACAAAGATTGATAGATTGAATCTAGATTCAATCTAGATGCCACTATCATAAATTCTTTTTTTTGGTCCCTTTGGCTCTGCCTGGATGGATATATCTGTGGATGTATGTATGTGTATATACAAATACATATTTATATGTAGTTTAATATATACATCCATGTGTATCTATAAAATGAAGAGTCAGCCTGCTCTACTGTAAAGTACCATGAGATAACACTTGTTATGAAATGGTGCTATACAAATAAAGATTGAGTTATTGATACAAATGTTTCCCTTATTTGGCTTGGTAAGTGCCGGTAGTAATGCGGCTGCAATATTGTATTCAAAATGGAGTCTGAATTCTAATATTTTGATTGACACGACATTTGCATCAGTAGGACACATATAAGCCCAAGACTATTAGAAATCCAATCAATGCTGGCGTGTCCTGACAACCCCCTCCCTCACTCAACCCATGGAAGCTTTAATTAGTTAGAAGTGATAATGTAGTGATTAACATGGTCATTTAGCCAAGGAAGATTTGTACATATGATGAGCCAGGGTTACTTCAGATCAGGGGGCTTTATGTCAGCCGCATAAAGGGAACTTTTATCGAAAGGACGGCTGATATACTGTTGCGCACGGCTTTATTGACTTTTCCATACTTTTTACACAACATTAGCTTTAGAAAACCAGCATGGAGAGATTACATTGCAAATTTAGTACTTCTGAAGTGGTCTGGATGTGCCATGTCAGTGACAGAGGACAGAGAAGAAGAATTACTTTTTCCACCGGATATTCCCAAAGACGAGGGTATGGATTTGGATGAAGGACATATTTTGCTTGACAAGCAAGAAGTCTTTACTCATGTTGTTATGAAAGCTTAACATAGATATAAATGTGGTCTATTTTGAATACCCTGTTAGTGGTCAACCAAAACTGCTACCAAGTGATGGGGTTAGGGCGAGGATGGGAAGTGGCACATATCTGAATCTATTTTAAAGGAATTAAATCTGTGTGTGTGTGTGTAATTTGAGAAATTGTTTTTTTTCACAATTTTTTTAGGTAGACTATTACAGTTTTTTCCAGTCGCTAACACTACAGTGACATGCATAGCACAATTATTTAAACTGACACACAGAGAGCAAAACCTCAAGCCTCCAAAACTCTAAACACATTTTCTGCTTTACACACATTTTGAAATTCAAACCTGAACACAGTTCTCTGCATAAGACACAACAATCTGATATAAAGACATGTTTGCCATTTCAAAACTCTGCCATTTAAAACACTTCATGAGCTAATTGGCCAATATATGTGCCACCCGGCCAAACACCTCATTGAGGTGAAAGGTATATAACCGGCAGCCGTTTGTGCGCATGCCTCTTGTGCAGGCTATGGAAGAGGCATATGATGAAAATGATGTGGGTGTGATTCAGGGTTGGATAAAGCACTCAAAGTGCTTCTTCCCTTGATGTCTGTTTTTTTTTTCTTTCTCAGTTTACTGATTTTTGTGAGAATATTTTTGTTCACTTCAATGTAAATATATATGCTGTGCATATGTTGCACTGACTTGTTTGGTGAAAAAAGAAAAATAAATGTTTCAACAGCATGTACAGACATGTGCAAAATTGTTGGTACCCCTTTTTTTAAAGAAATTAAAACCCACATGGTCACTGAAATGCCTTGATACGGACAAAAGTTATAATAAATTAAAATTTACTAAAAAATTAACAAATAAAAATCAGACATTGCTTTTTAATTGTGGTTCGAATGAATAATTTCAAAAAACAAAATACGGAAACTGGCCTGGACAAAAATGATGGTACCCCTAGAAAAGATTGAAAATGATTTGACCATAGGGACATGCTAAACTAAAATGTGTCCTGTAATTAGCATCACAGGCGTCTTCAAGCTTGTAATCAGTCACTCTGCCTATTTAAAGGCTGAAAAGTGGTCAATGTGCTGTTTGGTATCATGGTGTGTACCACACTGACCATGGACCACAGAAAGCTAAGGAGAGAGTTGTCTCAGGAGATTAGAAAGAAAATTATAGACAAGCATGTTAAAGATAAAGACTATAAGACCATCTCCAAGCAGCTTGCTGTTCCTGTGACTGCAGTTGCACATATTATTCAGATGTTTAAGGTCCACGGGACTGAAGCCAACCTCCCTGGATGTGGTTGCAAGAGGAACTCCAAGGTCAAGGTACATCAGTATCAGATTACACCATCCATCACTGTTTGAGCCAAAGTGAACTTAATAGAGGACATCAATCTTGAAAGCAAATCATAAAAAAGAGAGACTGGAATTTGCCAAAATATATATTGACAAGCCACAAAGCTTCTGGGAGAATGTCCTTTGGACAGATGAGACAAAACTGGAGCTTTTTGGCAAGTCATATCAGCTCTATGTTCACAGATGCAACAGTGAAGCATACAAAGAAAAGAACACTGTACCTACTGTGAAACATGGAAGAGGCTCAGTTATGTTCTGGCGCTGCTTTGTTGCATCTGGCACAGGGTGTCTTGAATCTGTGCAGGGTACAATGAAATCTCAAGTCTATCAAGGCATTCTGGAGTGAAATGTGCTGCCCAGTGTCAGAAAGCTTGGTCTCAGCCGCAGGTCATGGGTCCTCCAACAGGATAATCGCCCAAAACACACAGCTAAAAACACCCAAGAATGGCTCCAAACAAAACATTGGACTATTCTGAAGTGGCCTTCTATGATCCCTGATCTAAATCCTGTTGAACATTTGTGGAAGGAGCTGAAACATGCAGTCTGGAGAAGACACCCTTCAAACCTGAGACAGCTGGAGCAGTTTGCTCACGAGGAGTGGGCCAAAATACCTGTGGACAGGTGCAGAAGTCTAATTGAGAGTTACAGAAATTGCCTGATTGCAGTGATTGCCTCAAAAGGTTGTGCAACAAAATGTTAAGTTAAGGGTACCATAATTTTTGTCCATGCCAGTTTCCTTAGTTTGTTTTTTAAAATGATTCTGTCGAACCACACTTCAAAATCAATGTCTGATTTTCATTAGTTGATTTTCAGTAAACTTTTATTTATTATTACTTTTGTCCATTTCAAGTTATTTCAGTGATCATTGTAGGCTTTTCTTTATTTAACGGAAGGGTACCAACAATTTTGCACGTCTGTCAGTGTATCTGCAAATATTTTTGTGCATGTGAATCTGATTTTTTTTTCTGCAATTTGAACTTTTTTTAGTATTAAGGCAAAGCATACTAAAGATGAGAGTGCTTTTCATTATGCCCAACAGTGTGCAGTTGGTGTTGCGGAAATTTCTTGATCTGCCTATGGAGAGTCAAAAAACAACACTGGAAAAGTAGCAATGCACCAAGTTTAATTCTCATGAGAAGGGAACAATACACAGAACCACACGGCAGTTAGCAGTACAGAGTTTTGCCCCCTGAACAAATGTTACACTCCCTTCTTATACCATCTAAACATGCCCTGGTCCTTTGAAAAACATAACACAGCTTCCTTACCAGATGTTTATGTCAATTGGGGTACAATAAAACAGATGGAGACTTAACCCAGAATTTTACAAATAGGTATAATCTCCTGTGGTAATCAAGATCTCCTCCTGACCTCCCCTCTCTCCCTAGGGAGTGATTTTACAATGGGGTGTAAAACAGAAGGATTCACCAGGTCATTCTTTAGTCTACACAGCAGTATAGCCAACATTACAGAACTAATTACATCAAATATCAGGTAAAAATAAATGCATGCAAAAATTCCATCACATTGGTTAGACAAAAATCTGGTAATATGAACTAAGTGTGTGCCATTTGGTGCAAAAGTTTGATTCTGATAATGCTGTATGTAGTTTTGGTTGCAGTGCTTCATTTTGCAGGATATATGAAGTATTTTGCAGTTTGGGTGTGTGGTTTTCATCAATCAATCAATCTTTATTTGTATAATGCCAATTCATAACAAGTGTTATCTCAAGACACTTTACAATAGAGCAGGCTGAAGACAAACTCTTCATTTTATGGATACACATATGCATATATACATATATACATAAAATACACATATACAGTTATGTTCATAATAAGAGCAGTGTGTTTAAAAAGGTGAGTAAATCTCAAAATTCTTCAAATCGATTTTAATTTTTCTGCGCACAAATGCATTGGGGACACTGCACATTCTATTTCAAAGCAAGAAAATTGGAAAAAGTAATTGAATTTGATAATATTTTACAGAAAGTCGAGAAATATAATGTTAAATAAAATAGCAGTGTTGACACCTTCATTTACAAAGTCAAAAACGTAGTGTATAAACTAAGAATTGCTTGATGATTCAACTTTCCTGAGAATCATAAACGAATATTTAGTTGCATAACCACGGTTTCTGATAACTGCTTCACATCTGTGGTGCATGGAGCCTACCAACTTCTGGCACCGGTCAACAGGTATTCAAGCCCAGGACAATTGTACTGCGTTGCACAATTGCTCTGCATTTCTTGGTTTTGCCTCATCAACAGCATTTTTGATGTCAGCCCACAAGTTTTCGATGGGATTAAGGTCCGGGGATTGTGCTGGCCACTCCATTACTTGAATTTTGTTTGTCTGGAACCATGATTTTGCTCGCTTGCTGGTGTGTTCGGCGTCATTGTCTTGTTGAAACACCCATTTCAAGGGCATTTCCTCTTCAGCATATCGCAACATGACTTCTTCCAGTATTCTGATGTACTCAAACTGATCCATGATTCCTGGTATGTGATAATAGGACCAACACCATAGTACGAGAAACATCCCCATATCATGATGCTTGATCCACCATGCTTCACTGTCTTCACTGTGTACTGTGGCTTGAATTCAGTGTTTTCAGGTCGTCTGACAAACCGTCTGTGGCCCTTAGACCCAAAAAGAACAATCTTACTCTCATCAGTCCACAAAATATTGCGCCATTTCTTTTTAGGCCAGTCAATGTGTTCTTTGGCAAATTGTAACCGCTTCAGCACATGTCTTTTTTTTTTAACAATGGGGCTTTGAGGGGGCTTCTTGCTGGTAGCTTGGCTTCGCATAGATGTTGTCTGTTTGTTGCAGTACTCACAGGCAACCTTAGATCTTCTTTGATCCTCCTGGAGCTGATCATTGGCTGAACCTTTGCCATTTTGGTTATTCTCGGATTCCATTCGAATAGTCATTTTTCTTTGTCTTCCTCGCCTTTCTGGTTTTGGCTGCCACTTTAAAGCATTTAATATCATTTTAGCTGAACAGCCTATCATTTTCTGAACTTCTTTATGTTTTTCCCCTCTTCTATTAACTTCTTAATCAAAGAACGCTCTTCTTCTGAACAATGTCTTGAACGACCCATTTTACTCTGTTTTTCAAGGACAAATGCACAGCCAGCATATGCAGCGTCAGCTGCCTTGATCCTTAAATAAGGGCCACCTGTTTAACACCTATTTTTTTTTCACACAATCAATTTTTTTTTAACAAAAAAAATATTTTTTTGAACACGTCCCTTTCAGTTAATGATTCAGTTTCACAGAATCAGCAGCATGCACGTCATGCCTGTTGGGTCTGTTGGTTTTCTATACCTTTACTAAACCTTCTAGAAACTTACTTGCAGTGTAGAAGTTGAAATTCTAACAAAAACAGTGATTTATCTTGCTAGTGATGTGGGACTGCTATTATTTTGAACACAACTATATATATATATATATATATATATATATATATATATATGTGTGTGTGTGTATATAGATATAGATATATATATAGATATAGATATATATATACATACATCCAACACCCAACATGAATCCATATAGACAATCATGAATCCCTTCATCATGACATCAAAAAAAATCCTCTGTTTAGCAGTAGTAAATCTTGAATGTGGATCCCACTCTCATGATGAACAGCCATCCACACTATGCTGTGTTGGGTGTGTGTGCGAAGGAAGGGAGGTGGGTGGAGACAAGTGGACTGAAATAAGAACTAAAGCTAGTAACACATGGACCAATCATACCTGTCCTGGTCATATTTGTCTCTGCTGAATATAAATTTATTGGAGGTTAGCCCCTTGAGATGCAACATCTTGTTTTCAGGAGGGTCCTCATGCCTGGATAATTATAGTGATAGTTTTTATAGAGGTATAATCAATAATAATCATGAAAAGAGTCATTAATCTATTATTTACATCAACATTGAATAATACAACAGCATCAAAATGAGAATGCATTAGTGATGTATTTTCAGCTGATAATTGGAAGGGGGTGTGTGTGCAGAGACAAAAGACTGAAAATAAGAATTTACAGTAGTGACAAACTGATGGACGCCCAGACCATAAATCTGTCCCCACCACATTTGTCTCCATTGAGTGTAAATTTGTCAAAGGTAAAAGTGGTTTTGTGAACTGTGTTAATTATTTTGATAAAACCAGCCTAGTTTGCAAAATTGTGTTTTAGCAAATGAAAAAAAGTGTAAAGATCAACCAATGATACTTAAACTTTAAGTTTTATCTTTAAGATAAACTCTTTAAATTGACTCAATCTCATAAACTAAAGTGAAAGTTCTCATTTCAGTTATGTCAATCTTCTGAATGAAATACCAACAGTAAGAACTTTAAATTTAGGGATAGTTGATTACAACTAAATGATAAATGACATGAAACAATTAATTACAAGTAAAATGAATGATCATAATGAGTAACCAAACCGGGAATAATGAAGGAAGGTTTTGAACGGTAACTATATATATTTAAGCATAGTGACTGACTACCGAGGGAATACTAACAGCAAACAACAAGTAATTTGAAAAGGATCACATTAGCGGAATTAAATAATCAAATTTATGTGAGACAGAATCAACCCGTCTGGCGCATTTGAGAAAAGGTTTTCTTTGAGAAGCATGGAGTGATCTGTCAAGAGTCTAGGCCAGGGGTCGGCAACCCGCGGCTCCGGAGCCGCATGCGGCTCTTTTGCCCCTTGCCAGGACAGAAGAGCAAAAAAAAAACCCTGCTCTTTGTCTTGCATTAAACTCTAATTAATTGATGCTATGTCTGCATGTTTTAGCACTATCTGCAAACAATGTGCGTTTGTTTCATTGAATGATTTCTTGGTTTTTTACATCGTCAACTTTGCGTCATATGTGCGCCTCCCGTGACCTCTGTGTGACCTCTGTCTGACCTGCAGCAGCTCGGAGTGAGAGAAGGACGCTGCTGCATCTTTAGCTGTGAACTCACCTGTCATGTTGTATTAAACCTATTATGCAGATGTTTTGATGCACTTTCTTACTTTTAAAACATCAGCTTCTGCTATAAAGGGATCCAAACTTTTAAAACGGAGGCGTGTCGGAGATAAAGCTCTGTTAAAGACAAGAGAAACGGGGGAGACGATAAATTCAGCGTCGACTGTGACCTTGTTTTTGAAGAGGGGGATTTTTACACAAAGATATCAGGTGGATGTTTTTTATTACCATGTCTGCTGTATATGATAGCTGTCAGTCTCCCCCCCTGTAACTTCAAACTCAGGTGTGTGAGTTACTGTGTTATATGTTCATCTGACATATATTTTTACAATACATCAAGATTGACATGAAACTAAAAATTGGTGAATTATGTGGGATAAGCTTCTAAAACACTGATGAGCTGTCAAAGATCACAAGACTACCTCATGATTATTATAAAATTGTGCATAAAAAATTATCAGAATGCAGGTAAGAAATGATTTAAGTTTGAAAATGTCAGGGGAAGACCCTCTGACCCCCATCTAACCTGATGATGTCAAATAAATATTTATGATTTCTCCACTGCAGGTAAAACCTGTTCCTGTGGAAAAAAAACCCAGAGTAACAACAATAGCAAAAATAATGACAGTGATAACACAGGCTAATATTAATTGACTGTTATTTTTGTTGACAAGCCTGATAAACACGCCATTGTTGTCATTTTAGCTCTAAATTAATTATTGCAATATAATATAGTGTAACAATAATGCCAAGTTAAAGCAACAAAAGTACATGACCCATTATAGAGCAGTCATGTTGGGTGATCACGCAATTTGCTTATAGATCTGATGACATTATAATGATGGAGAGTCAGCAGGTGCTGCTGTCGTCATTTTAAGGTTCAAATGTGTTTTGTGGCTCCAGACAGATTTTTTTTGGTTGGCATGGTGGGGAAAATGGCTCTTTTGATTGGAAAGGTTGCAGACCCCTGGTCTAGGCTATGTCCATCAGATGAATCAGCGCTGAAGAACTTGGATTCTGCCAAACGATGGACTTGGAGATCCAGCACCAGCACCAGTGGATCCCTTGGGGTTTAGTTCCCTGAAGCGGTGTGTCACAGCAGTGATGATGGAAGATCTTGCAACTTCCAGGCATTGGCTTTCTGCGGACTCAGCTCTGCAGGGGTTCAGGACTGATGCTGGTCCTCGGAAGCTCTCAGTATTTAATTCACAAAACTAATATTTATGACCAGTCAACACTACTGCAACAGACTGTCCTGTGTTTGATTTAGGCAACTGCCCTTCAGTATTGTGTCTCTGGTGAGTTACCTTAGAAGTGCCTTGAAGGGCCTCTGTGGTGTTGCCGTGCAATTGTGCTGGACGGTTCATTAAAAGGTGGAAGCTGGGGCTGAAGTTCACTCTGGCTCCGGACATTTATTATTTTATTACAAACAGTATACAGTTAGGCGAACTCAGAACACTCAGCTACACCAAGTCATATTCTGTGAACAGACACAGCATACTATAAAACTAACAAGTCAACATTACTCGCCGTCACAACATCAGGTTAGCACATCCACTGATCCTCCCAGACTGTATTAGTTCAACTTATTCAAGCAGGAAAATGTATCCTTTTCAATGCTACTCTCTAATTTTCTGCATTGGACAGTTTCTTTGTGAACATCTTTGTTTGTGTTACGTTACAGTAAGTTGCCATTCTATCTGGTGTCCCCTGTGTTCCATCAGTGCGCATTTAAAGCTCTTCTTCTTCACTTGTATCTCAAATTTCATACTCTGATAAATATGGTCATCTGTATAATCTAACATGGGAAATATAAAATCCACTATAATTGTGATTGTATTATTGTTTTGCTGGTAGTTTATAGGGGTGTAAATCACCAGTTTCATGATGATACAATACAATATAGATTCTTTGGACAACGATTTGCCAATGTGACAAAGTCTGCCAGGATTCGAATTCGATTTCGATTCGATGCGATTCAGGGGCCTTCGATTGATTTAAGACAATATTACGTACACATTTAACACAATCAACTACATTTCACATAAAGCAAGAAACAAATACAAAGCAATTTTGATGTTTTGACAATTTTATTACTGAAATGCGAAATGGTGTGCTGACCTTTGGGTATGATTGTTTATAGAGGATTATAACCATCTGTATGATCTAACCGTGTTTTAAAATTAAACTTTGGTTAATTAGTAGTCAGGTGCTTTCTTTGCCCCCACAATTACGTCATGGGTCTTATTGTTACTTTGTGATGCAAGTATATTGTATCAAGTCATGATGCAAAATAATAATACAAATTATTGTATTATTATTTTCTTTTTATTATTATTGACCTCCAACATTTGACCATGCTCTTGCCAAACTAAAAATGTGCAATTTTGATTTTGATTAAAGCGAAACATTTCTCATGTTCTAAGTATAACTATTAACTTAACTGACTCAACATTGATGATTTTGTTTTGTAGCAAGATTAAACTCCTCCAAAGGACAAGAATGCCTTTACCTTCCCCCGTCTTCTCTCAGAGGACCCTGGTTGTAACTTTCTAGAGACATATGGAGCCATAAAGTCTACAACAAACAGACACATTGGTTGATTCTGAAGATGTTACTACTCTGGACAACAATGATTGGCTGAGACCTGATAAGGTGTTCGAACAGACTACGTTCCCAGAATCTTAAGTAATTCTGTTCTACTCTCAGAAGATTCTTCTGTGACACCTAAAGATGACTTTTGACCTCCTGGGTAGTTGGACCTCTTATCTGCCCAAGTGTAGAAAACAGATGTTTTTCAGCCAACAGAAAACCACAACCTTATAAACTCTTCACGAAACAGTGGACACATCTAACAATGTGATATTTGATTCTGTCATGAAAAATGCATTCTGATGATGTGACTTCCGTTTTTCCAACCCTGATAATGCCCAAGGTATGAATATAATGCAATTAATCTTCTTAAAGCCTCTTCTGATGCTTAGCCTTCTGATGGACCAAGAGCACTCCTCAGTGGAAGACTGAGGAGAGAACTTTCCTCCAGAAATGTACTCTGTACTCTGCGTTATTTCCTGTTATTGAAGAAATGTTTATTACAGGACATCTTTACATTAACAAACTTATAATCCTCTATAAACAGCATCTCAAAGGCATACAAACATATATATCTAAGTGTTAACCACACATATTTTGTTTGTTTGTATTATTAGTAAGACTGAAACCGTTTTATGCTTTCTTATTGTTTAAATATGATCACGTTTAATATCAAAATGTTTATCATAAGATTTTCTATTCAGTTGGACTG